>OZ020269.1:7200000-7800000 GCA_963971225.1 Melieria omissa | reverse complement strand
CTTAAGAAGGATTTTAGACATTTGCATTGCAGATATTGCAAATTTTAAGACTTTTCTTCAGAAGATTTAATTTTTTTTAATACAGAAAAAAGTTAAATCGAATTTTCTGATCAAATGAAGTGGGTTTCTTGTTCTTTTGTAGAGATTCTAAATTATAAAACTAAGTAAGGTTTTGTATAGGGTTTAGAAATTTAAAAATAAAACAAATCGAGTAGATCCATCGAGTAATCGAGTAGAGCAACTGAAATGTATAGCATGGAATCGATTCTCACAACTTGTATACAATGCTGGGCGGTAGTAATATTTTCCTTGACGATTGGCGTCCAACGGAACTCCTCCATCCAATATAAACTCTGCAAGGCACTTACGATTTCTTCTACCAATATTGAATATTTTTAGCCACTTGAGTTTGCGCTTCAGCATTCTTCGTGTTTTGCCCATGTTGCGGCTTGGCGCGGATTTTTGACAATTTTATATTAAATTTCAGCTATTTATAACTTGCAGACACGATTTTTGAATTTTTTGAATGATTTGCACAAATTTGACTTTATTTTTGTTTATGGATTTCTTTTTCTTCACATAAATCTTTTGTAAATTTTTTATTGATCGAATTGATTTTCGCTTTCTGCGTTCACTTCTTGGTATCTTCGACTACGCACGCTTTTGTAATAATTCCACATTTTGCTTTGCGTTGTTCACAATTAAAAACCATCCGCACGACTGTCGCGGCCTTTGACGAGTACGAGCGCAAGCACTGCGTTCCAGTGCGATTTAATAATAATGAAATAAAAAAAAAAACCATCGTTTAATGGCTAATCGCTGCCATTAACATAAACATATGGCACATCGAACGTTATTCGGCCAGTGTGCGATGTGCGAATGGTGGCCGCTGACAGCAGTTGAGGCGAGGCGAAGAAAAGCTACGTTATGCAGAAAGTTGAAAAATACGACAAGCGAAATGATTTGCATGCAAAGCAGGATGTGCGTGGATGTAAGCATTTATCGACTTTGAGTCATGTAAAAAAAAACTGACGTCTATTCGGCCACTTGCGGTGCAACATGGGCGCACGCTGCACTTGCAAGGGCCAAATCACAGTCAATTGGTGTCGATGCCACTCAATTGGCTTGGAAGATTGCATAGTGTTGCTTCACCCTATATCTGTGGTATTCAAAAAGTTTACTTATACTTGAAACACTTAGAACGGACATTGAGCTATTCGGCAGTTGGAAAGTGTTTGCCAAAAAGAGGCAACGTCGTGTTTTGACCAACACCGAACAGCTGCAAAAGTAATGCAAATGGTTTTGCGTTAGTTTTGTTATTTGCAGCAACACTTGTATTATGTTGGCCTTGGTCTGGCCAAATAAACTATTATTGAATAAAGTCCAGTGCGTAAAAAAAAATTCACCATTTTTGAAAGCATGCCTTCTGTTTTAAGCAATTTGCAGTTAGTGGAATTGTTTCGCATGTGGGAAGGTATTTTCACATTTGAATTGTGCCAGCAACACGTGACAAGTAAATGAAAAAAAGTTGAATGGTTTTTTTTTCAACTTTTCATAAGTAACCACCGAATGTTTCCCATTGCTTTGGTTTTGTTTAAATTGGAACTCGTTGGAACATTTCTATGTCATTGAATCTGTATGGGATTCTGATTTTGTCGATTTAGTAAGTTAATGGTCGTGGTTTCGGTTTTGCTTTCTTTAATAAGTCTTAATAAGTCTTAATTGATGGCAAAATCTGAGTTGTTGTGTCTGGCACTAACGTGGCCCAGATTACTTGGCATGCATTTTTGTGTTTAAGGTTCACATGGTAAACAGAAATATTATTATTTAAATATTATATTATTTAGTAGTAATTAGTATATAGTAGTATTTAGTATTAAGTAGTTTTGTTCTAAAAGAGTTGCATTTTAGCAGCGAGTAGTCTCTCGAGGAGACTTCAACATTGTTTTTTTTTCCTTATCTGTCGTCTTCGAAAAGAGGTTGGGGCCCAATCAAAAAGCCTAAGCCAGCCATTTACTTTAAGTATATAAACACACATCAATCTTATAATTTCCTTAGGAATAAAATTGAAATCACTCATGGGTTGCAGAAAAGTCTGGTCAAACGATGCTTTGTATGAAGTCGGCGACATGCACATACACACACATACTCACAAATCTGCGCCGCATTTTCGACTGTTGTCAGCAATCTGCCTTAAAGTGCAACATAAACAGTGCACACTTCAATTGACGCTTTGGCACATGAACTTTCTATACGCTTAACTTAAACATTTGTACAATTTCACACAATTTGTGCTCAAAATTTTTTATCACAGCCGTAGAATCTCAATTTCACTAATAGCTAATGGCAGGAAAATGCAATTTTGACATTTATGCAATGACAGCCCAATTATGCTGGCGAGAATGAGAGGGAAAAGGCGCATACAGAAAGTGAGCAGCAAAGTGAGCGAATTTCTATTGAAGGCATTCAGCAGTTGCAAAATGCAGTGAAAAAGAGAAAACAAGTAAGAGAGAGCGAGTGAAGAGCAATGCATTTTATGGCTAACAGGTTGCGTATTTGGTAGTTATTCTTTATGCCAAAAATCCACACTGAATGTTGTCCTCAGCAATCCATTTCGATTAAGTTTAGTTTGTTTGTTTAGTTGGTTTTGTGTCCACTTTAATACATTCCAGGATTTTGTTTGCTGTGTGTGTCATATGTAAATAGGTAAATGGCATTGATCCCCTGTTGGAATAACAAAATGAATTGACTGTAGCTGAGAGCGAGAAAAGAGATGTCCTTCGATTGCTTGAGGATTTGATTTCGCCGAATGACTTCTTGCTGCGTGGAAACGACGTAAAAACAATGAAACGGAACGAATAGAAAATAAACAGCGACCACATCAAACAATCTGCCAAGGCCATGTTTATATATTTTTTGCTCCACTCCTCAAAGATTTTTTGCTTGTGGTGGGTGGGAAGATATCGTCTTCAGTGTGGAAAAGTCTCGCCCAAAAAAATTTCAAAGAAACTTGATTTGACTAAATTGGACTAAATTTAATAAATAAAAAAAATATATAAACAAAACATGCTGTCGCCTAAATCTATACATTAGGAAAATTTCGTTCCTCGGAATCCTGCACGTTTCTTATTATTTTGTTGTTATACTTTTGGTTATCATTCTGACTGGAATATATTAAATATTTTATGCTCATTCAACACGCCAAATAGTGTTGCTGTTAGTTCTAGCAAGGCCAGTCGCTAATTAGGCTAACGACATTAAGGGCCAAGTCCAATCAGCGCGGATGTGCTAAATTCGGTGCAATTTATTGACGCAATTTTGTATTTATGGGAAATTTTCTCATTTCGGTTTGTCGATTTCGGCACACAAGGGTTCAGAGGCCATAAAAGTTGCCATAGTGCAAATACGAAATGGGAAACCCAAACGCAAAAGCTCGACTCCAGGCCAAATGCAACTGCCGCCATGGCGTCTGCGATAAATGCGTGTTGTCCCAGTTAAGTACATATGTACATATGTATGTATGTATAGTATGTAGCTGGTTGCTTATCTGCGAAGCAGCAATAAAAGCCAAACAGCGTTTGTCCGATATGAATGCAAACAAATGCAATCAAATGCGAATTCAGAAGCGATGTGCCAGAAAAACGACGCCTTGCCTGGCTGCACGTTGCAGTGGCAGAGACGGCCAGACAAAATGGCGACGGCAAAAAAGACCAGATTAAGGCAGCGACAACGTCTAACAATGGGTGGGCGGGGGCGGAAAAGGAGGGCGCGTGAATGAAGGGCGAAGAGTGAGTGATGCTTGGATGAAGTAGCACTGAAGTCATCATAAGTAACACGTTTGATCGATCAGTGGTTTTACTGAGTCTAATAAATATTAGGTAGCCTCGGAATATCATTGAAACTCTGTGCAGATACGTGACGTCATGTGGTGCAAAGTATCGACTGGTAAGTATATTTTTAAATAATGAAAGAATCTATCTCTTGAATCTTGAGCCTGTAATAATTCCAACCAGAAGATTAGGATAACTCTTGACTGCAGGCGCTACTTTGGTTTCAAGAGACAGTTTAGTAGCGGAGATTTCTTAAGATTCGAAACTTAAAAGCAGCTTCTGCTTAGTGTTTACTACATATATATCCTAACTATGTAGATAAACTGTAAAAATGATAAATGTTGATCTTGGCGAAACGCTGACCCGTGTGACAGTCCATTTCGAAACACTCCTGTTCAGTTAGTGAACTAATGTTTATGTTTTCTCGTTCCCTAACCTTTAAGCTTTGGTTTTGCTCTAAGTTTGGTTTTTAATTGACATTTTTGTATATAAAAATAACGTATTAAAACTAAAAAAACATTTGACAATGACTACAAATTTATATTTCGAAAAAACAGACAGTTAACGCGTAAATCCAAAGTCTAAATTTTTTTCAACGAATTGTAAGTGCCAGATATGTTTGTATGTATGTATGCATTTGTGACTAAAAAAAATGGCCACTTTAATTTCGCAGTAACATAAGTAGTCTCGTTCGCCGGGCGGCGGGAAATGATTCATCATGGGGCCCTCAACCGCCCCCACTCCGCCATCACGCACGTTCACCGCGCAACAAACAAAAGTCTTTGTTTTGTTTGGCGTTGCAGCTGCGACAGGTAAACGGGGCCATTTATCCTTTCATTCATTCATGAAATTGTACAATTTGAGTGGTGACTCAGCGGCGCAGGAACTCGACGCCAGCATCGTCGCTCATTGAAGCGGGCGGGAAGAGCCAAAGCCGGTCGGTAATTATGTTTCATTCAGCTGTGTCGCAGCTTATTCACGTTTTACGCTTTATTCGTGGATATTCATTTTTTCTGCTCCCATCATTTTATTTCTTTGTCATTGTGTGCAACTTTTTTATGGCTCCATCGAGTTGGAAAATCTTCTGAAGCTTTGGTGGCTTGACAAGCGCCATTCGTGCTCGGTTTAGTTTCCTTTACTTGTTTACATAAAACTTTTGTTGTTGTTGTTATTTATAATTTCAAAGCACTGACAAGTCGATTGTTGAATTGGTGGCGGAAGCGTGCGGCGTTAAAGTTCTGACATTTATAGGCCGATGATTGCGGCAACGGTGGTTCTGAAAGAAAGACTGAATGAAAGACCAGCCAGCGCTACACAAACTATTGGCCATACAACACTTTGAGCATCGTAAAGCTGTGCAAGTTGATAGATTGCAAAAGTTTCAAATATTTAGATCTTTTAAAAAGAATTTTACATTATTTACAGCCGTTGCTTGTAAACCTCCAACTTTCTGCTGTCTGTGTGTAATATATTTCAATAAGGCCTTTGCTTTGCTGCATTGGGTGGCAACACTCACTTCAGGTGCAAATTGTGCCAGCTTTGAGCAAACAATGGCGAAAGCAATGAAGTTGTGTACGAAATGAGGAAATCGTTAATTACAAATATCGAAATGCACGAATATTTATGTGTGTTGGCGGGGCGAAGAGAAGTGGCACGGAATGTGCCGGGCATTCATATGCAGCACGGGCAGATTTACATGCAACAGTTGCATGTCGCAAGAGCGCCGCGGTGAGCAATTGTTGAGAGTGCACTGTGGGAAAGTGAAGGCAGACAATTATGTAGAAAATTGTAAAATAGAATGTTGCAATAATTTGGTAAACAACTTTGAGATTCATGTTGGGCTTCTTGCTGGTTGATGGTTGCTGCTTGGATGGTTTCAACTATTTGTGTTATAGAGGCAAAAACTACTCCTTGTGAACATGGTAGCTCCTCATTTAACCCCTCCCACGCTATTCCCTCTGTACTTGTAAACTTGCTAATTATCGAAATTTAAAAAAGAAGATTAAAGAGCTAAATCTGCAGTACACAGGAGTGTCTCCTTTGATGGTGAGTGGTTTCGTTTCGACAATGACCTCAAAGCGAATTTTTAAAGTATACAAAATTACTGTTTGATTTCTACGATTATTCGTTGCGACATAATAGGCAAAAAGTTCTCATTACTTAACACAGCGAATCTAGGCGCCTGCCCAACTTCGTCGGTCGCCAGCCCCATTTCGGCCCTTTCAAGGTTGCTGACAACATGAGCAAAGGAACATTTCACAAGAACAGCCACAAGCGGAACACAGCATAAAGCAAAAGGCGCACACAACTGGTGGCGAGCTCTCTGCTCGATAGTGGGACAAGCTAAGCGGGGGGGACGCATTCCCATTTGAAGCACCACCCACAGTGCACTGGTGGAGATGGCGTAATGAGAATGCGACCGAACAGAAAAAAAAATGAAGAATGCAAAACAACCAAATGAATTCGTTCAAATGGTAAAATGCGCCCATTGAAGTGCAGACACGAATATAGTCGTAACAGCACACACACACACACATAAACATACACAATGAAGCCATCATGTAGTCATACGAAAAAAACGCAACGAGTGCAGTAAAAGTAACACAGATCTCAGACTAAATGATTTAATTGTGCTTTAAACGAGGCAATTCACGCATTCAGCCACACCTTCCACGCTGCCAAGTGCTGCTATTGCTTTCTAATCCTTTGACGTACATAACCACTGCGGAATGTGCTCAATTACGTCCGCTTAGGGCTAACGATTTCACACAACCATGCACACTCTCACACATACACACGCACACACATGCACACGACAAGGCGTGTCTTTGACTTCTTATTTAACGTTTTTGCATTTGTTTTGCCGTTGTTGCGTCTTTTGGCCACTTGCGTTTTCCTGCCACTTGCGAAAGAAAATCAATACGGCAGTCCTCTGTCCCGCCAACAACACTGCTTGCCAGCAAGAAGTTGAAGTTCCGACATTCGTGGGGATGTTGATGAGTTGGCTCGACATTGTTGGGGCAAGGAAATTGTCTTGCAACAAGGATTGAACGTGGCGTTTAGTTGAGGTTAGGGCAACGGGTTAAAGTACTAAAAGCTGCCGGACGCCCACTGTTAAAATGCAATTTTTAGCCAGTTTTTATGGGGTCTTATTTTTGTTGTTGCCTGACATATGAATACATAAACCCAATGTCAAAGTGAGAGGACGCGTTTGTCTACAATGCGTGGAACGCGCATCAGCGGGAAACTAAGTGTTTGGTCGGCAAAGTCATTGACTGCAGCGAACAATTAAATGCAGCTGAACACAATTTAAGGCCTTTGAAAGGCGACAATCTGAAGCATTACAAATTAAATACATTTATATTTATGGTAAATGTAGCTCATATAAAAACTAAGTTTCTTCTGACAAAAAAAACCATAAAATAGTTGTAAGAATTTTTTATATCTCTTAAAAATAGACTTTAAATGAAAACTTCTTAATTGCCGCAATTAAGTCGGTGTAAAAAAATTATACCACTCAAGCAGTTTGTTGCATTTTGCTTGCATTGCAATCTCATTCATTAAATTTTAATTGGATAATTTTTACGCACCTGACAGATCGGAAATATCCAAACAACTGGAGCGACTTTTTGTGCGCTGCAAAAGTGGATGTCGCAGTGGCTGCTGTTGTTGTGTCTGATTGACAGCACTACTGTTTGCTGTGCTATCGTTGAAAACTGGCGTACTTCCGGCAGCACTCACAGTGGCGCCTCCTGTTGGTGCCGCAACGATGCTAGTGCTGCCGCCTGCCACATTGCTGCACCAGTCCGCGTCCATTGCTTTGGAAGCGCTGCGCTTGAAATGCTCCAAAAAGTTATCAATTTGCTTCTCAATTGAATTCGATGGTGAATTTTCCATTTTTAGGATTTATTTTTTTTGGATTTTGTCATAGAAAATTTGTAATTGTTATTTAATTTGGATTTAATTTTGTAGTCGTAACTAGTTTACTAGGTAATTGCATTTTTTGTGATTTTTAAGAATTATTTTATTTATTGAATTTTGATAGAAATATTGGTTATGGTGTATTTCCTCTACGTTTAAATACTTTTACTTTATATACTAAATTTATTTAAACTTTGTATGTAAATTTTAATTACTTTTGTGATCACTTTGGATGAATTTTTGACTTGAATATTTGTTGTTGATTTTGCAAAATTTGATTTTATTTGGATTTTTGATTTTATGCTTCGACTTATTTATAAATTATTTTATTTTTAAACGATTAATATTGCTCTTCGTTAGCCGGTGCACTGCGATAATTCAAGTGGAAATCTCCTTCTTACACAGCAGTTAAAATTTGCACATCAAACAGTTTTTATTTGAAGGTCAATTAACTTCCACCGTGTGAACTTTTAAACCGAATGATAGCAACCGGGTGCGGGTCTCTTGGTGGCGTAGGCTCGCATGCTGGGGGAGAGAGCGGCTTCTTTAAGATGTAGTAAGCCGCGGCTTCGTATTGCTTTAGTTGTTTTACAATAACTTGAAAAGGGCCTTGAAAGTGCGAACCCAACTAAAACGCATTTTGTTCTCCATATGGAGAGTGGAGACTGCGACCAATTTGCATTCGACTTCGATAACGCTGCTTTTTCAGAAACGCAATTTTCCTATGGATATATTTGCACCGCGTCGCGCGATTTTCCACGCCACTTGCCACTACACATTTTTTCCGAATTCACGCATTCACATTTACCCAACTTTACAACTATTTGTGTATATATGTGATTTCCATGTTGGAACAACGCAATTGCCAGCTTCGCCGTATGAACTTAACCCTCACACCGAGGGTTTACTCACGCACACTGGCGCCAACACGCACGCACACGCACACACATCCTTGCAACGGCGCGTGTGTGTATCTTTTGACTGCTTTTAGGCGCGCGGCAAAACCTGCTCCCAACGGTCTATTGACGACGGGTCCGAGTGTTGGCAGCGCTGGAGACTGACTGAAATGCGGCACGTCAGCTCGCCAACTGCGCGACTCTTCGCAACAGCAGTTTCGGCATTGGGTGGCGAATTGTTTGGGGTGTTGATGGCGCGCAAATGCGGAACCGGCGCATTCACCACGCTATACATTGGCGGCAACAAAAACAACACATTGCGGCGCTTGACGCTGGACACTCAGCGGCGGTGAGCGCGTGGCATGCCACACTTTACGCGGCTGCAACACGCTTTCTTTAACATACTCACTGCTTTTTGCAACATGACCGACTAAGAAATCGCTGCGGGTGCATGGGAGGCGCTGAGGAAAATTGCATGCATGCGCAGTGAGAATTGTCAAAATCAGCTGATGTTTCTTCTTGGCAAAGTTTGTAATAGATTTTGAGTAGCGTTGACCACTCGTAGAAATTTATTTATATTTAGATTTATTGCGACAAAGAGGAAACTTTTAAGGGAGTTTTAAGAGTTGAGTTGCCTGTTGTATATTGCTTTCGCTTTGAATGTCTTCCCAGTTATTCTAATTGGTATTTCTTACAAATAAATCTGAGTACAATATTCCATCTGAAAGAGTTAGTAACTTAAGTTGTTTAGAAATCGAGTTATTGACTGGAAATTTGGCCATTCGATAAAACTGATTATTGTTCGGAAGAATGTAACTTTCAACCCTCATGCAAAACTACCGAAAAAAATATTAATTCGTTGTTTATTATTATATATATATTGTATATTTAAACGAAAACTATGCATAAAATGTGAAATGAAATTTAAAATAAATTTTGCTCTGCAATTTGGCTTTTTGCTGACTTTAATCGCAATTAGATGCTCTTTGTTGCACTTTTAGTGCTCTTAACAATTTCACTCCGGATGAGTGAAACTGATTTAGTTGATCTAAACAATTTATTCGAGCGCTACATGCAAGCGAGATTGTTTTAGTCCCATTAAAAAGATTTCAATTTATTTTATTTTACCTTAAAACTAACTTCCGTTACTTTAACTAACTTCGAAACTTACGTAACTCTTTTATAACTTTTTTTACTAATATTTTTTAACTAAGTTCTCCTCAGTTTTTTGCCAATTTTTATATTTTTTTAAATTTTTGAATTTTTTATTTTAATTTATTATCTTTTTTACTTAAAGTGTTCAATTTCGGTTATTTGTTTGTAAATGTTTTCTTAAGGGGGTAGTCAGGTAGAATCGAAAATATTTTTAAATAATTTTTTTTCATACACATTTTTTTCCACATTAACAATTTTTGTATATGTTATTTTACATAGTTTTGAGTACTGAACAATTTTTTTTTATAAATTTTCGTATCCGGGGGAGATATGGGTGACCGTAAGACGCCATTTTGATGGCTGACACGATTTCTCCATTTTGGATGATCTTAAACATAACGAACAAATTTAATTTTGATGTACAAATGAAATTTTTTTCAGTACTCAAAACTATGTACAATAACATATACAAAATTGTTAATGTGAAATAAAAATTGTTATGAAAAAAAATTATTTAAAAATATGGTCGATTTCACCTGACTACCCCCTTAAGTTGCTTTTCATTTGTCCATTTATTTATTAAGATTTATAAATTCCGCACTGCGTTGTTAATTTTACTGAAAGTACTTTACTTTTATATGAAAGGTACTTAGTTTTTTGTAATTTTTTTAGCTTTATTTTTAATTTTCATTTATTATCCTTTTTTTATTTTTCAAATATTCTATTTGGGTTATTTGTTTGTAATTTTTTCTTAATTTGCGTTTTATTTGGCCATTTATTTATTAAAATTTATAAATTCTGCACTGCATTGCTTATTTGACTTAAAGTAGTCATCACTTAAGAGAAAGAAACGTCAGACATATTGGTGGAAATTCTCATTGGCGCTCTTACTGCCTACGGTTGGCACACGCTCTCAAGTCTTCCCCATTCTTGCTGTTCGTCGTGTTCCTGTTCTTCCAGCGCACTCTATCCGCATTTGCAGCGCATCCCAATCATCGCCAATTGCTTGTTGTCGCGCCGTTTATCACACACTCGCCTCCCAATTGGTATTGGACCCCTTCGGCGCTGCGTTGCCTCGCTGCCGCTGCCCGGCATGTAACCATAGCAATGCGTTCAAAATAAACCCCCACCGTTGGCGGCAGCATCACAGCTCGTCGTCCCACTCGGAAACGGCTGAACGGTGGAATTCGAGTTCGCAGCTGAAATTCTGAAAATCTGCGGGTGCCGCGCACCTTTCAGCGCACTGCCAGACGACCAAGCGATTCAGTTTCTCGCCGCTCGTGTTCGGAACAACAACGTTTCTCGGAAGCAAATCGAATTCCGCTCCCCAGAACGGGTCATACAGGCAGTCAGTCACACTCCACCCAAATCGAAACGGCAACCCTTGCCTTGTGTTAGTCGTACGTCCTCGTGCTGTGGTTGAGGAAGTTCCGTGCAGGGACTCAACAAAAGAAAACAAATTTTAGTGACTTGTCATCCATCAGTGCAACTGCAACAACAAAATACAAAAATGAGCAGTAAGTTCCGCCTGCTAATCAGCCAACCCAAACGCTTTACTATCCATAAAACCTATGCAGCAGCGCAACAACAATGACAACACAATAAACCCAAACAACAACTCGCAGCAATTTAAGCGCGCACAAAGTTACAAGACAATTAACAGTTAAAGTTAAAAAGCTACGAAAACGCCAACAAAAAGTCCAGTGTGCTAGCAGCGAGAGCGGAGAACGTTCGGAGAGTGCGTGCGCTGCGGTTGGCCCGCTGTGCCTATCGAAAACTCGATATTTTTAATAAGTTTATAATTTTGACACAACTTAAAAAACACGGACCTGCCCCAATCGAAGCGTCTCCACCGCCAGCCAGCCAGCGCATTCGCCGACTTTCCTGAAGTTTTCGCTCGTCCAACAAGCTGCACAAACTCGCTGCCTACTCCTATCATCGCGCGCGCCTTGGCCTAAATTTTGAGCAGCGATAACTGCACGTCGCGCAAGTTTCCATCAGACAGATTCGAGGCAAATAAATTAGCGACATTTTGGCGTAATCGCCGCTGCACACACCAGCCCAGCAAAGTGGCAAATTTCACTCGATGTTGGTGGTGGCAAAAATTGCGGCGACCTTAGGTGACCTTCAGCGATTCGCTTAGCATAGAAGCACAGTTTCTTGTCTTGCTGCTTTTAGGTTATTTTTCTTGGACGAGTGCTGAATGAATGAGTGACGGCGACTGAACGACTAACCGAACGACTAAACGACTGAACGACTGACTGAGCACCTGAGTGCCAAATGGCCGAATGTCGGAGCGAATGCGAGTGTGAGCGTATAACAATTCCTTCTTATTGCAATAATTTATGTTTTATGATGATTGGGCAGTTTGTGTCGACGGCACGGAAGCAAGTCGCGATTAGGAAGAAATTTGCCTAAAGGTGGCGCAAATGCGGTCGGCGCATCTTTCAGGCAACAGCTATGTAAATACTTAGTTGACAGCTGAGCAACAGCATTCGTCTGTCACGCATTCGCTGCGCTCTCGCACAAAGTGCCAGCGCGCTCTTTGCGGGTATCGCGTTTCATACGGATTTTTCTGTTCACGCAGCGTGCGTCGGACCTGTCCGGCGCCCAAAAGAAGCGCCACTCTAATCGTTGTTGGTCGCTGATAAAGCTTGACGTATTTGCTTCCTATTACGGCACTGATAATGGACGGCCTTACTAAAGCTGTGCTTATGGACAAACATGTAGAACTTGCTCTATGCTAATCAGATACAAACGCACGCGGCGCAATCCGTAGAAACATGGGTTTCCAATAAGTGATTTGTTGAGGGAATTGAAAAGGTTTTTTGACGTTTTTTGGTGGGTTACTGTTTTTTTATTTTTTAAGTTCAATAGTCCTTTGTAGAAATCTGCAATTAATTATAAATGGATGTTTGAATTTTTGAAGATCAATTCCACTCTATGATACCTTTGCAAAATAAATTAGTATTTCAGGGTTAATAAATAAGCATCAAAAAGAGGCTTATTGGGATTTTAATTTAAAACGCTGTAAAAGTTAGTTCAACAAAACATTTACTTAGCCTCTTTTGGGTTAATTTTTGTAGATCATATGCAAATATTTTATCAAGTGTTTTTCTGGCTGTAAATTATAGAAAGTCTTGTAAGCACAACTGGTAATACAAGACCACAATTGGTCTCCCATTCGAAACTTTCTTTCAAGGCCCCTCTATAACACCTTCTATGAAGAATTCCTTCACACGTTGTTGAGATACGACCATATCTTTTGTGGCTGGTCTTTAAAAACAACACTTAAGAAGTTTTTCGCTGGAGTCTCCTCATCTTCATGTTGAAGTTATATAAAACTTGGGCACTTTCGATACCTTTAATGAAAACAGTTAATAAACATATTCTGATTGATCTCAATTAGGTAAAATAAATTTCATTATTTATTAACCGTAGATCGAGCTTTGTATCCAAAATGATACATTTGGTTTTTTGTTTTATTATAACTTTTTTCAGAATACAATTAATTGAACCATTCTTGTGACTTTGTTTGTGTTGGGATTATGCTTGTTTAAAACCATCTTTCACACTTTTTTAAGAAAGAGGTCTTGGGAAAATTGAAAAGTTAATACATTTCTCCTTTGTATACATAGCGTAGGATTCCTTAAATTTTTTTAAACTCGATCTAAGGTTAGATTTAATAAATTTCAAGTTCACTCAGTTCATGAGATTTTTTACACTTTATCACTTCTGACTCGTTAAATATTAGCTAAAAAAACGTAGCTAAATTGCTTTTGATTTGATTTGTGAAAATTTTTTCAAAATATCAGAAACTACACATTTACGTATTTTTACTATATTACACGTACATTTTACGCATTTACATATTTGATATTATTTACAATTAAAAAATTCAAAATACTACTCTACTAAAATATAATACATACATACATACATTAGTACACATTTAGTACATTCACTCGATTAGCTCAAATAAAATATGTATACTTGTAGTACCAACTCACAATTGGTTACCTGGATTTTAGTGCATATTTCTTTCAATTTCTGGAAACATCTTGAAATTCTCTTTCATTTCTAGTGCACATTACCATCAAATTATATTGAAACACATAAAACTAATTTTTATCGTCAACTTCATACGGTGGATATTTCGCCGCCCATCATACCAACGAATATTAAAGGCGTAAAAAAAATCAAAAACCAAAATGAAAAAAAATTAATGAAAAAAATAATTAAAAAAGACTAGTAAAGAAAAGAAAAACCTTGACGCTGCGTCGCGCAAGTATTAAAAATGTACGCGGCTATTTTTAGCGGCGGATGTACACATGTGCTCTGTGTATGTGCACGCACACATACAGCTGGCCGGCCGCTCTGTGTGCCCCATGCGTCGCATTTCAGCGCCCGATGTGGCAACAAGGATCGCTTTATGAAAATCTCAGAAACACACAGGCAGATATTAAAAAAATTATACAGTAAAACTTATGCATGGCGCACCGCTTGCTGCTGTTGTGTTGTTGGTGTATTGGCCAATATAAAGTATGAGGTTATTTTCGTGTGAAAAACGCCCACTGTCAACGTTTAACGCGAACGCCGGCATAGTGGCGCGCGCGTTGTTGGAAAATTCAAAATCAGCCACTCGGCGAATCGAAAGCAGCGGCAAAATGCGGGCAGGGATGGAACGACAAACCGACAGACGAACGGCAGCATTCAATTAATGCACAAAGCAATTCGCTGTTTTGTCGCTGAGCGGACATTGCACGATGCGACTGTGGCACGTTGCTGCAGCATGTCGCGCAACAATAAATTCCAGTTCCATCCCCGAAGAGTGCAGCAGCACAAGACCGCGAACGCAGCACGCATAGTGCCGGTCGCGGGCTGAGACGGCGAACATCGGAGTCACGCCAACACCAACGGTGGCCGCGGTGCGCCGGCACTTGCACTCCGTGCCGCTTCGCTGCGTCAAGTTGGCGGATATTTTTAGCCACAATTTTGTATCTGTGCAGCTTCGGAGCAGTGAAGCGGCACAGCGACATTCCACAGTCAGGGCACAACCCGTTTGCGGCTGTCTTCTCTAGCTGTCCTGCTTACTTGCGCTGCGGAGGCCGGCAAATTGCCGCCCGCCACCGCCAGCTGCTCCGTCACCGCCTTGGTCGTTGTCGCCGGCGGCGTCATCCTATGCCGGCAATGACGCATGTTGCCGCTGTACAACGCAGTTTCGCTGCTGCTCGTGGCTATATGCACAAATATAGTGAAATATATTTAAGAATGTCGAAATATGTTGCTCCCACTTGCTAAATTTGCGTCTTTAGGATGAATAAGGCAGCTGCTAAATGCGATCAGTCACCGCACGAAATGGTCCAACGGTGACCTCCACTTATGGTAACTGGTTAGCTTCAATGAGTAACTGTCGCAGTTGCAACTCGAGCCGAAGCTATCCCAATTTTTATAGACTATAATCTACTTCGTTGTTTCAACATCTTAAAAATAACACTTTCGTTGTTTTCCTAAAGACTTTCATTGATTAATTTATGTACTAAAACCAATCTACAAGCAAACATGAGGTGCCCCCTGTTTCGAAAATGCGACACTTAGTGCCAACAGCTGTTCGCCGTTAATTTCGTTGCGACAAAAATTGCTGACATCGAAGCTGACAAAATAAACAGAAATTGTTGACAGAAAGCGCTCGGGGCGGTGAAATTGGTGCGCTCATTTTATGGCCAATGTTCGCCTGCGTCTTTGCTCTTTGGTGAATGGGACTTGAAGTGTGCACCGCACTGTTTGCACACAACTCGTTGGCCGGCTTTTCAAACTGCGCCAAGTGCTCTTTGCAATTTTCACAGCTCTGCAATTTCTTGCCTGCGGGCCGGCACTTTTTGCCGTGAGTGCCCACTGTACGCTGCACTGAACTTGAAGCGCGACTCGTGCGCCATGTGCAGACGCCGCTTTCGCTCAGATGCTGTCGGCGCCACCAAGTTCTCTTTGGCTCGCATTGGCGGTATTCACAACAGATGGCAACTGTCTTTAGAGTAAGAAAAACTTATACTAAAGAACAACAATGTGGGGTTCATATTTTGCGCTTCTAGAAATATTGAGTAGCGCCAGGGTTTCGTGGGCCTTGTGGAAAAGCAATAAAAACTGGCTAAATTTGTATTACAAGTGGCTTCATGTGGCACCACAGTTTATTAATCTTCACCGTGATATTACTACGTATAGAAAAAAAAGATCTTAGGCCTTCGTACTACTTACTCTTGTATTGTGTTCAATTGTATTTACGTACAATTATGATTGTGTATTCAATTCTAGATTCTATTAGAAGATAGCATCACATTCAAGCCGCATTTACCCAACGTAATCTAATCTTACTACATATAATAAATACTACAAATACTTTGCTTTGATACAAAACTATATCAATCAAAATACTCAATAAATTGCAAGTGTAGGTCTGACAAGCTGCGGCTGTGTTTGGCTGAGTTTTGTTATTCTTTTGGTAGCTGCAAGAGCACCAAACACTCTCTTAAATCAATGACTACAGAGCGCAAGCTCGCTGGGAGCTCGACGGATTTGTGCACGTATACGTGGTTGCCACTTAACTTAAATATTATGTAGGAAAATTTTACTGAAAAAGGTCCAAACTGAAAGAAAAATATAAATTTTTTTAGTTCGGATATCGAAACTCTGCAGAAAGTTATGTTTTTTTCCAGCACTTTTTTTTAAGTAACCAAAAAGACCAAACGAAGCAAAACCACTCAGTGTAAGTCAGTGTTAGAAGATAAAGAAGTAATTCTGAACATTTAGAACTTTTTCCACAAAAGAAAATATTTGTAATACTGAAACTACTTCGCATTTAAAATCTCAATTAAACATATAAAAATCTCGTCTAAAAATTGATGCAAGACTATTTGAAATAATTTTTCATTGCGCTAAAATAAAGTAATGACACATTTTGTCGTAAACAAAGGACAATTTTTGGACGTAAACAAATTCGTCACCCCAGCTCTGCTCTTCTGTGCAAAAGCAAGTGGCCTTCTGCGCTTTGAGGGTTATTTCTAGTTGACAGTGAAAATTTTCTTGTGTCATCACACCCACAAAAAATAACATTCAAAACAATTAAAATACGAAAATCACGCAAATGTTTTTCCATTAGCATTGCGGCATGGATTTTCATTGCGATTTAAATAAGAATAAGAATAACAATCACTAATCGCGCATCTGTTGTTTCATTTCACATTTGCTGAAATTTATGGCTACCAGCTCGAACCACGACATGGTGTTGGCATAGCATTTTTGGTATCCACAGCTCATGAAAAAACTATGTATTCGAGCAGGGGCGGATTCAGAAAAATATTTTGGGGGGTTTCAAAAAATGATTCTTCTAAAATGCCTTTTAATTTGTATGTAGTTTTAAAGTCGATTCTAATATTTCGGGAGGTTTTCAACCCGCAAAACCCCCTCTGAATCCGCCACTGCATTCGAGACATTTTGAATCAGTCCACAAACTTTTTGCGTATTTCATTGTATTTGTGGTACAAACATTTATACATTTTTTTAATATCTCGATTGTGCGAGAGATTTTGTGGTTTAACATAGACAAAAACAATAAACAACCCCAACGGTAAGTGCCATTAGAAATTTCTGTTGCCTCTGTCGCCAACAACAAGTAAATGATTTAATTTTTATTTTAGGATCAAACACATTTTGCAAACACAAAAAACACAAAACCCAAAACAAAAGCAAACACAGACACAAACGCACGCACACACACGCAGCCGAATTGAACCGAAACGAATCGAGCCGGCGACGCATCGATCGAAATGCAAACACACGGCTGTGCTGCCAGCGCTTGTGCACTTTGACCTCAAACAAAGAACCAAGAACGAAGACCGAACGCCGAACGAACCGATCGCATGTCCATGTCGTCTGCTGCAGCGCGCCACCGCCGCCTCCCCATGCGACTAGCATCTGCGCAAACTCACGAGCCGTTTGAAGCGCGCATGCGTGCGATGCGATCGCTCGGCGGACGAATGCGCTGTCTGTGCTGCCCGCCCGCGCCCACAAGCATCAATGTATCACACACACACACACACGCACGCACATATCCTTTGATTGATTGTGTTTCGCTGTAGCGCGGCAGTATTGGAATGTTTCTGCCTTTAGTAACCGAAACCGAACCGAAGGTAGATGATGTTCTCATTGATTGACTTAATTGTGCACTAAATCACTTTCGATTTGCATTTAACTCTTGATTTTCCTTTAATTCTAATTTAATGTTTGCTAGTTGGCGCTAATTAGTTCATAACTTGATCACATAAATGTTTGTGAAAAGTGTTCTCTAAACAATAACAACGCCCCAAAACGCTTCCCTCTAACACATGTGGCGCTCTAATGTTGACTCGTCTAACCCGTTGCTGTTCAATTCAATTAGTAGATAATATAAAAATTCTGTAAATGCTCCAATTGGTACAAAATAAACTCATGCACTCACGTGAAACCGATTAATAAATCAAAATTTGTTTTAATTCATGCAAAGTTTTACAGCCGCAATTCAAACCAGCCGCTCGTAGATGATTTGGCGTGATTTTTATTTGATTTTTTATACAAAATTATTTGCTAATAATTTTCAAATAACTTGAGCAGTTTGAATAAATTCAGTAAAAACTCTCAAAATCATTTCATTCATTTAGCACAAAAACATTTGAAAAGAATGCTCAGTAAATAAATGTTTAGTAAGTTTTAATTCCAACTCTGTTGCTGTAATTTGGATGAAGTTTTAATTGGTGAACCAAAATCGAAAATATTTCAACTACTTAAAATTATTTTAAAATTACCAAAACATTTCACTCAATCATCGTTAGTTATGGAGTTTTGATTAATAAATACATTTTTAACAGATTTTAAATTCTAAATTCTTTTGGAAAAAATGGCATTGAGAGCTTTCTGGAGATTGTGGCAACAATTCAATTCAAGTTTTGAAGTGTAAAATTTTATGTATTAAAAACAATATTTCAGATAGTTGAAATTCCTTAGAAAAACTTATTAGTTTATCTCAGCGTTGGTTTTACACATGAAAATTACGTTCAATTACATATTTTTATTTATTCTCTTTAAATTTATTTCGAAACAAAACAGTCACATACGATTTGTGTACTTTTGGTTCAATTTCATTTGAATTTTGAAGAAATGTTTGTGAAAATATTTTAGCTAATGAAATGTATTTCGTATAAAAAGATACAATGGGATACAAACTTGAGAAGATTTTTGTCCAATTTAATTAAATTCTGAAATTGATTAGAACATACTTTTTTAATACCTAAGTAAAGCCTCTATTCTTAAAAAGTCATTGTTATAATTTTACATTGAAATTTTCTTAACTTTTGAATTTCAATTTTCTCAGCGCAATTTAATTTATAAATGTCAGTAAAACTTATGAATACAAACTTTGTTTTTCTTTTCATTTAAAATTCTAAATTTGTCATAATAAAAAAACCATAAACCGAATTGGCAGATTAACTTAGTCAGTCGTTTTGCAAATTCTTGTTTGTTGTCGCAAGAATTCGTGGAAATAGCAATGAAAACTCACAATTGCCAACATTTTTGCCAACTTTGCATTAGACAACAAAAAAAAATTAATAAAATAAATTAGAAACAACAAAGTAATATAACCTGAGTAAGATTTATTAACGTGTCGAAAATGCGCTGCTTTATGACTTCCTTGAAATCGGTGCTGGGCGTAGGTGGTTGCGCGCATTTCGACATCTCAACATTTCGAGACATTTTCTAATTGAATAACAAAATTTTGTTGCCTAGTGGGAATTGTGAAAATTTGAGTAAAAATGTTTGCGAATTTATGTTTTTTATCTTTAGAGGCAAATAAAACTTGTCACCTTTACAGCTGTCTGACGACTACAGCGTGTGAAAATTTATTGCTAAAATAAATTCTTTAAAACTTTGTCAAAATTTAAATAAATAATATGGGAAACATTGTGAAAATTTATTGCTAAAATAAATTCTTTAAAATTTTATCAAAAATTAAATAAATAATATGGGAAACGTTTTACGCTGACAGTGCAATTCTTTTACAATTAAAACTTACTTTTCAGCAAGTTTGAAACAAATTTTATAAATTATCCAGTGGAAAAAAATTAATAAAAATCCATTGAATTTTAAAGGAATTCAAAAAATTGCAAACCATTTTCACATAAAAACTTGTATTTATGTATATACAAATATGAACGGATATGTGTATAGAAATATAAAAACATTGACAAAAGTTTTGTATACAAAAGTAATAAAAATATTTCAAACGAAGTTTACATTTTTAATAATTTTTTAAGAAAATTTTTAAAAATGTTTAGGAAAATATTCAATACTTAAATAAAAAATAAATAGAAAATATTTAAAATGAAATATTTGTTCCACAAATATACCAAAATGTTGTGAACAAATTTGAAAATGCCAGATTCTATTTTAGAAATGTCTAACTACACTTGAAAGTCACTTTGACGCAAAAGAACTGCAATGCAAAATCTCAACTGCGCAAAACATAAATGCGACGCCATGCGACAATTAACCCGAATATTTAACAAAATTGCGATGCACAGCAAAATTAACTGCACTAATTCATTAAAACAAAACTATCGAAAATATAAACAATTTTCTGTGTTAACGGCCAGCAAAACAAATGCAAAATACAAAATAAAATCAACAACAATAACAGCAATAATTGCACAGATTGTGCTGCCATATGTACAAAAAAAAATCTCCAACCAAAATTTAAATGCTTAATTTGCACTTCCACTCAGCGCGTGCAAATGAAATTCGGCTCCTTGAGAAGAAAAATTGACTTGAATTGGCAAACAGAAAACTGAAATTTAATTTTGCAGAAAAATGTAAATTTTGCATTTTCTCCCAAATGCCTAAACATCAGCCAATTCGCTCAATTCACCCGCCTTATGCCCGCTTCCGCCCGCTGTGACCAATCCGCTATTGCATTCGGCGACCGCGTGTCGGTGCGCCCACGCCCACACAATTGCTGACGTCATTGTATGCTTTTCCCAAATTAAAATTCATTTTCAGCTGCCCACTGTTGCTATTGAAACCGCCGCCACCGCCACCGCCGCTGCTCTTGTTGCTGTAGCCAATAAATCTGTAAAACCATGCCTTAACCATTTTTTTGCCGTTTGAAAAATTGTTGCAAAACTGTCAATTTTTCCACGAAATAATGACAAGACGTTTGCGAAAATAGCATTGTGCGCCAACATTTACACCTTGTTGTTGTTGTTTGTTTTGCAGAATTCGCGTGGGTGACGCTAACGACGAATGACACGTACTCGCTGGGTGCACTGGTGCTAGCGCACTCGCTGCGCCGTGTCGGCACCGCGCACCAGCTGGCCGTCCTCGTCGCGCCCGGCGTGTCCGAGTCGATGCGCAGCAAGCTGAAGGACGTCTACAACGTGGTGCAGGAGGTGAACGTGTTGGACTCACAGGACGCTGCCAACTTGGCACTGCTGGCGCGCCCCGAACTGGGCGTGACCTTCACAAAGCTGCACTGCTGGCGTCTGGTGCAGTTCGAGAAATGCGTGTTCCTGGACGCTGACACACTGGTGCGTCGCCGACTGGCCAACACACACTTCGAAGCAACGTCCTAATGCTGGTTTCCTTTTTGCGGTCTTGCAGGTCTTGCAGAACTGCGATGAGCTGTTCGAGCGCGAGGAGCTGTCCGCCGCGCCCGATGTGAGCTGGCCCGATTGCTTCAACTCGGGCGTCTTCGTCTACCAGCCCAGCCTGGACACGTTCGCCAAGATCGCCGAGTTCGCGGTAAAGAACGGCAGCTTCGACGGCGGTGACCAGGGCCTGCTCAATCTGTACTTTGCCGACTGGGCGCAGAGCGACATCAAGAAGCATTTGCCGTTCATCTACAACGTGGCCGCCTACGCTGCCTACTGCTACTTGCCCGCATTCAAACAGTACGCCGATGACGTCGCCGGCTCGACGAACCCGCACTAATTGATCTCATATTTGCTTTGCAGGTTCAGAGACAAGATCAAGATTTTGCATTTCGCGGGCAAAATGAAGCCGTGGCTCATCCAGTTCAATTCCGAGAATCGCACCGCCTGCACGCCGTCCGAGTACGCGCACGCCGCCGATCTGATTCAACTCTGGTGGAACATTTTCTGTGATAATGTGCATCAAAAATTGACTGATAACATGGTGAGTTGTTGTTGCAGATGTTGCATGGTGCGCTTGGCTGCCACCGTTCGACTCCCACTGAGCGCCCAAGTGACTGCCATTAATTTGCTGTCGTTTCCTTGATTGCTACATAGCTGATTAACGCGACTGACACTATGTATTATTAACTCTTTGATCTATTATTGACTTGAAAATTGTTACTTTAATGCCATAATTAACGAGAAAATTTCAACAAAATCCATTTCTGCCATTCGTTTCAAGCCTACGCAAGGAGTTAGTAGTGAGTGTAATTTCGAGGTAAGATTCGCGATGCGCGGCACACAAAACAATTTATTAGTAGTGTGGTAGTTGATGTATCAATGTTGTACAAAACTCAAAGTAAAAAAATGTACATATATGTACCGTGAGAGGTTAAGGGTAAACTAGCTCGCAGATGTGGTGCAAAGTTGGCAACTATACATTTGTACTTATCCCTAACTAGACCTGTTGCGGAAAGATTGTTCTACGACATCTGTAAAGTGTGAAGTTTGAAATGTAGTGCGGGAGATAGTGAGAAGAAGAACGGCTATTAGCGATGTTAGATCGATGGAGTACAACTAGAGAGGGAAAAGCTATTAGAGACCAAGCGTAGAGTAGCATTAGAATACAGACTGTATGAAAGAATGAGTGAATCACCTCATTCGAGGTGATTTTTTGTCATCTCTTCAAATCTTTCCTCTTCATTCAGACTATTCATGCGAGGTTAAGGAAAACTGAGTGCTTAATAAGTTTTCAGGTGTTCTACTCTAAGGACCAACTGAGGTACAAAAATGAACCACACCACATCACATTCTACTTCTTACTCCTTAACCCTTTCGACCCTGGAATTTTACCCTGTGTCTCGATATTACTTTTTGGTATTTAAATCATGATACACTTGGCTAAGAAGTTGCTCTCAGGGAACTTTGGGGTCGGAAAGGTTTACTGTAGAAACATAGCATAGCTTTCATTATGATTTCAAGCAAAATACTTTCAAGTCGTTAAAAAGATGACTATTTGGCAATCGTGTCCATTGGGACATCTGTTGCTCTTAATGTATGTGCGCGCTGCTCCAAACTATGCACAAATATTTATTGCTTGTGAAATATTCCCACATTATTTATGCGTTTATATTTATTCTCCAAAAAAAAAACGTTTGTTGCTGGTATTTTGTACACTTTCCGCGCTGTGTGGCTGAAAGTATGTCGCACTATAAATACCAAAAAATAAAAATCACACATCATTTAGTGGTCAACGAGACGTGCGTTGCCAACGCAAACAATTTGCCACATAAAGACCAACTCAAATATTTGGCTACAGTCGTATTAGATGCGGCCAGATGCGTTGCTATTGTCGCCATTTAATCCCACTCGCAGTTGTCCTAAATATTTACTAAAGACATCCAACATTTAACATTCTTCTTTCTTTAAAATCAATAACAATGACAAAGTGCAAAGCTTTGCCAGCAATGCGCAGTTTCTTTGACCATAATTCGTTACATTTCCAAAGCGCTCGCAGACATTACAAATTGCCGTAGCGATGTACCAGCTGAACAAATATAAATGCAATATGTATGTATATGTGTCAGTGTACTATATATGTTTGCGGATCTTCTGTCACACGGCCACACCCAAGTGGCCGTTTATGCCTAATTGGAGCAGCCGCCCGCATTCGATTTCGGTTCGCTGCTGCGATCGTACTTTTTGTTGCATTCTATTTTCGTACAGTTGTCAGCAGCACACAATTGGCATCACGCCAGTGTCATATTTTCCAAGATTTTCTAATAATCTGCACAGCTGATGGCACCAGCACACTGAACGCAGGCAGAGCAAAAAACATTGCATTGCGTAGTTGTTTAAATTTGTTACATGTCTCGCTGAAAGTATGCGAGATCAAATGACATTTGCAATTATCCAAACTGTGAATTCTTAAAAGCCATTTTGATAGAATTTGTTGATTTTTCAGTAGTAATTTTCATATGTCAAGGTGGGGTTGTGCTATGAACTATAGGCAAATCAGTTTCTGCGATAAGGCCTGCGGTTCATGCCAAACGATTAGAACTCATTCAAGAGTCGCTTTGGCAGCGAAAGTTGAAAATTAAGTTGGCTTCACGGTTCATTTACAATAGTTTAAAGGTATCACTGAGCAACAGCCAAAATTTTTCCGAGTTCTAGTTAACCTTTTCTTTCTTCTTCATCAATATTTCCTAAGCCGCTCAAACAATCAAAAAACTAAGTACGCAGTTGTGATCAGCGTCTAAAAATCCTTTAGAAAAGTATGGTTTGATTTCAGAAAAAAAAATAATGTCGATTTTGTTGCACTGTGTATTAAAAGGTATTACAAAACTTAATTTTTTTAGTTCGAAAGGGGTCAAAGAATCGCCAAAAAGTAATATAAAAAGGATGATTTGATATAATCGAGCTCCCAATAGCACAAAGTAAGACAGGACCCAGAAAGCTGATAAATAAAAACCTTCTTAAGAATGTGAAAATATTCAATTGACAGTTGTTGAAAAAATTTCGCCCCAAATATCCTTTAGAAAATTTGTGCATGCCGTTTTACTGATTTTCTTACCAATATTCCGTACTAACATGTGTTGAATTTATTTACTTTTTTTATACTTCTCTAACCATTACTGACACAACAATGCAAAAATTTAAAATAAAATTAAATGCAAATGCCTAAAACCGACAAATGACACATTTTGAAATGCTTCCAACTACCATGAAACGACTGAATACGAAAACGAATGCAAAATTCGATAATCACAAACCTAAACAAAACATACAAATATTGGCCCGTCCTCGCTGCAATGGAAACAAACATTCAAAAACAAATATTCATAAATCATGTGCGAAATAATATCACAAACTTAAACCACCATCAAAATATATCCAAGAGTAGCCAGAGTATTTTGGCCACTACCAACACCAACACCACCACAACCATCATCATCAAGATCACTCGCCGTCACCGCCGCCGCCGCCACCGTCTTATTTCGGTTATGGCGAAATAAGAGAGTTTCGTGATCCTTGGGAAGATTACTATGAGAATTTGGCACAGCAAAATAATAATAATAATAACAACAACAACAGCAGCAATAATAACGAGGACAATAGTAGAAATGAAAGCAACAACAACAACAACAATGACAACGACAACGTTGCAATAAATGCGTCAGACAACTGGAGGAGCGCTGAACCTGAATCGCACTGGCCGAGCGATAACAGTGCGAATACCGATTGCTGGCAGCAACAACATGAACAACATCATGAACAACATTATGAACAACACCATGAACAACATTATGAACAACACCATGAACAACACCATGAACAACATCATGAACAACATCATGAACAACATTATGAACAACATCACGAACAACATCATGAACAACATCACGAGCAACATTATGAACAACATCATGAACAACCACAACAACAACATGAGCCCCAGCAGCAGCAGGTTGCTCCTAGCACGAACACTGGCGCCAACTGGCAGAATCAAAGCCAGCCAGCCAATGAATTTAGTACAAATGCCACGCAAATACAAAGCAGCGCTGTGGTCGATAGCGACTCCCAAAACGGAAATGGAAACGAGCCTGGGAACGACAGCGCAGCGCCCGATTATGAGGAACTTTTTCCTAGAACCGACACTGCCCAAAGTGAAGACTGGCTGAGCGTGGGTGCGGTAATAACGCACGTCGATCCCTCGGCACAGCAAAATGCGCCGAGCAATGAGGTAATGACGCCGAAAACCAAGCGGGCGTATTCAGAGTACCGCCCGGAACGGTGCCTGGCAACAACATCTAAGATAAGATTGGGCTACAATAGTTATCGTACATACATACATACATAAATATACATATTAGCGTGTATTCGTCTTTGGATTATGGTGTGTTTTGAGTATTAGTGAAAGTGCGGCCTGTCACCGAACATTACCTACTTCAACTTCCCACCGCAACCATCAATCCCATCTCCTACCATTTCCGGAGTCCCTTCCTCATCCAGCAGCCGCCATGTTGCCAGTAGTCGTGTCGGCGATCATGTCATGTCAGTGCGTCACGTCACCAATCGAATCGTTTCGTCAGCCCCAAACCGTATCACACCAACCAGTCCACGTCATCACTCGTAGCCAGTCGTTTGTGTGTTCCATTACCTACCCTGCATACTCGTCCATTACATCTCATTCAACACGGGAGGCGGCTAACATTTGCATCTCCATCTAACCCAACTATATAGTATCAGACCAATACTGTTGTTGTTCGTTGAACGTTGCATGCCACATTACTACCCATCGTTACTTCGAACATTTTGCGCTCATTTTTGTTACCTAGAAAGGCAGCAAGCCACTCAGTCAGCTAAACACCAAACCAATTACTGCTTACCAATTACCGATTATAAACCAAACACAACAATACTCTAGCAATGCTAATCATAGTAATCTTCCTAAGGTAAATGCGAATAATTTTCTACAACTTTTCTTTGCGCTGTTGCTGTTGCTGTTGCACTAACAATTGCTGTCTTGCTAGCTGGTAGCTACTTACTAATCAAAGTGCCATCGAGAATGTTGTGTGTGTCTAAACTCCATGTTAAATGTCAGCCCATGCACGCTTGCGGGATGGTGTGCCACGAAATGAATAAAATCTTAACCGTGTTTTACAAAGCATTAACATTACAAAAACCTTAACATTGGCGTTTTAAGCTCGATTCACATAATTTAATGTAGACAGCAAACAATAAATGCAGATTTCAATTAAGGCAGATATAGAACAATTTGTCCGTAGGTCAATAATATCAAAGTTCATTTCGCGCCACCATCCCCCAGCCGCCCACACTGTAAAAACAAATCGACAAATGCGTCAAAACAACAAAAGTCCATTTCATCTTCGTGCATTGCCCACAGTTGTCATTTGCTTTGCTTTACTAATCAGTTCTCTTTGATGTATTGCAGGCTGGCCTGGCTGGCGCCTTGTCGCAGCTGCGTCTTGGCGAGCAGCGCACACCCGAACAGGACGCCTACGAGCAGCTGATGCGTCGCCAGTGCTGGGAGTCCGGACAGATCGACTATTCCGGTCGTGACGCATTCGAAAACATCTGGAAGAAGATCCAGTCGACGCTGGAAACCAAGCCAGCGCCCAAGGACGATGCGGATAAGTCTGGTACTTCATAAAAATGCAAAACAATTACCACAATGAATGAGGAAAACAAAACAAAAGAGAGAAGTTTTCCGAAACCACAGCAAAGTAAACATAAGCAAAGCAAAGCAGAAAAAGCCACACTGAGCGAAAAGCGTACAGTGAAAATCCAAGCACAAAGCGGAGATTTTCAGCCATACAAATAGCAACAAATAAACATTACAAAAAAACAAAAAAACATTGCTAACGAAAACTTTGCACAAAACGTAGCTAGAAACTGTATGTACTACAAAAGCACACACACACAATCCACACTTACACCCAATCACACAAATACGAAACCCAATCACACAATCACACGCACAACCACACACTTGTGCACATATCGTAAAAATATTCAAGAATAACTATTTTTTATAATGAAATAAAAGTCCATTTTTTATATGAAACACCCGCGTGCCAGGTGTACCGTCTGTACAAAATTCACTGTTGCCAAAGGTCAATGCGACTGTCATGCCAAGTCTCACCTTCATCTCCAAATGTGCCACGTTTTCCTTTTAATTGTTTTGTTCTTGCATATTTATTGCCATTTTAATTTTACAAATCAATATCCCACCTGGGTGGATATTTTTTTAAATAGCTCGTCAGACGACACTTGTGCCATCTCGCTCCCACTCATCGCATTGACCATACGAAGTGCTTGCGATTCTGCTGCACTTTTACGCGTTGGCGAATGTTCCACAAACATTTGCCAATTGCTAAATTACTGTCATCCACCTCATGATTATGTGTGTGCTATGTTTTTCTTTTCGATATATATTTTTCTACATTGCATTATTCAATTTTCGTATTTCTTGCAGCTACACATTTTCTAACCTAAGTGTTTCGTTGAAAATCAAATGAATGAATGAAAAATCAAAATTTTTTCAATTACATATCTACATACATACATATATAAAGATGTTACATATATTTTTTGATTAAAATTTATTTGTACTACAGAAACAAAAACAACAACAATAACAAAAAACCATATTAATGTGCATTTTTATTTCGTACTTTTTAGAGTCGTGTAATTTTAAGTTAAACGCTATTTGCCATTGTGTGATGTTGATTAATTTCTTTTATTTCCAGCACAAGTGTTGATTGTCTTCGTCCTTGTTTTTGCTTGTAAATCGACCCTTTCAACTGTTGTTGCATTAAGACTGCAGTGTGAAATTGAATGTAAGGTGTGAATCGAACCATCTGAACTCTTGTCTTGTTTGAACTGAAATGT
Source organism: Melieria omissa (assembly GCA_963971225.1). Lineage (NCBI taxonomy): Eukaryota > Metazoa > Arthropoda > Insecta > Diptera > Ulidiidae > Melieria > Melieria omissa. The sequence continues at coordinate 7,771,569 of OZ020269.1, read as the reverse complement.
TGCTGAAGTGTGAAATGTTGCGAAATGTGTGCGTCAGTGTAAAATGTTGCAAGTATCATTAGGCGGACGACAACGATGGGTTTCCACTGAAAACATAGTCAGTACTGAAATGCAACATTAGCTTATAGGAAGTCAGCACTGAAGTGGGGGTACAGATTGGAACTGATTTAATCATTAGGGAATGCAGTGATTTCTTGGAGATTTGACTGCAAAAGGATTCTCTTACTTGGCACTCTTCTGAAAAGTTTTGCCTTTTACTAGTTTCTATATGAAAAAAAGAGAATAGAATAGAGAAAAAATTCAATTATCCACTGCGACAGATTGTTCCAGCAGAAAAAAGCATTTGAAGAAATTTATCTAAAATGCAAATAACAATATCGTAATTCATATTATGCAATTATATTATATGAGTCGTTCCTGTATATATGTGACTGTACTTTATTAACCTCACAAAACTGAAATTCACGATAATTCATAGTCGTTGGAGCTCGTAGTCGGCACATTTACCGTTAACATTGGATGTATGACATCGTCAGTAAAACTCTGTAACCCCTTCGACTATGGCACTATGTCACCTGACTTATGTAATACGCACAAGACTTATCATTTTTATCCCAATGCAGGCAACACCTCTGGTAGTGAAATTTTAAGTTCTCGGTCTTCACTTCTCACTTTAACACACACACATAAAACTTAGTTTAAGCATTCATACTTAGGATTTATTCTTCGCACTTTGTCACCACACCTCGACAGTCGTCACAATTTTTGCCAAACCAATTCGTCGTCGCCATTGCTCAACATTACCGAAATTATTGGAAATATTATGTGACTTTGTGCATGCTTAATGCCAGATCGCTCATTTATATAGAAAAAAAAACATTCACACATATCTTAATTATTGTAGAAATTCGCAATGCTAATAAATTTTACCGCCTCCGCCGCATGATTTTCCAGATCGCTTAGGTCGCATTAATCGTTTGCTCATGCAAAGCGCTAACGAACTTGCCGAATTACACGAAAAACAAGCGAAATCACTCGTAGACGAGTTCACGCGACCGTTGCTAGTGGCTTCCAGCTCACCGCCCACCGCTGCCCCTCCTAATGCTAATACTAACGTACAAAAGGCTTCACAACAACAACCACCACAAATACAACAACAACAGCGTCAACTACAATCACCACCGCAACAGCCACCAACTCCATCACCATTGTCACAACAACAACAAACTCAACAGCGTACAATTCAGCAACAACCACAACAACAACAATCGCAACGACAGCCAGCCATCGCCGCCAAGTCGTTGGCAAAGCCAAAGCCCGGCCGCAAATCCAAATAACAATTACTGAAATTGCTGACCTACTACGGCTGCCTGCTGCCCGCGTGCCTGGTCGAGGAGCTGTCGGGCGCCAGGGTGCCGAGTCCCGTGCACGTTTGAGTACAAAACTAGAGGTGTATTGCAGTTGTTGTTGACTTTCTTTAAACATTTTTTTAACGAAGCGCAGCGAATTTAGCCACACATATTCACATATTATGCGGGGGGATGCGCCGCAGTGGCGCAGGCGTGAGGGGTACGCCGACAACTGACAATTGAAATGCTGTTAAGTGCTTAGCTGACTATCGTGAGGGCCCCAAGTGCCCTTAATACTTCCTATGCTTCGGTTGGAGAAGCCGCATTATTGATTATAGCCGACAGGCGCCTTACTCACACGCTCACAATTAACACTAACACACTTCCAATATGCCACAAGCCTTACTCACCACACTTCTTTTTTCAACACAACCACCAACATCACACACTCTCAACAACCCTCGACATCAACATCAACACCAACACCAACATCCACATCCGCACCGTCGCCAGGACCGTTGACTTCCGCCGATATTGAAGACGGCAAGATCGTGATCGATCGCGCCACCAAGGCCAAGACCCAGTACAAACTGATCGACGGCGGCTATGAGGTGATCACCACCACCCCGCAGCCGAACGGCACCCTGAAGACGCAGGTGCAGACCTTCTGGGACCCGAAGCCGGTCAGCGAGGAGGACCTGAAGAAGGAGGCGGCCAATAAGAAGCTCATCAAGTCGCGCATGGGAAAGGAGATTCGCATCGATAAGAATACCACCATGCTGACGCGTGAGATTGAAGGCGGCTACGAGGAGGTCTACACCACCGTCAACGATGACGGCACTCGCAGCAAGCGCACCAAGACCTTCTTCGACTCGGTGCCGCAGGAGATCCCCGACAAAAGTGCGCCGGCGCCACAGGACAAGAAGAAGAAGGCCGTGGTTCGCAACTCCTCGGTGGATTCGACCGATTCGACCGAGACGCGCAAGATCGTGCAGCGCAAGGACCAGCAGTCCAACTTCAAGCACGAAACCACCGTTGAGGAGTCGCGCCGCGTCTCGCAGAAGAGCGAATACACCGAGAACAATCGCACCGTGCGCAAGGACTCACTGCAGGAGCAGAACATCAAGGCGATCATGCAGAGCACCGGCGACACCAAGGACTCCAAGAAGAAGACCAAGAAGTCCAAGGGTAATATTCCGCCACCTCCGCCCGACTTTATCGAGAACGACACCACTACGGTGAGCTCGAAGCGTGTGCGCGACGGCGTCCAGTACACCTACTCCACCAGGCTGGACTCTGGCAAGACCATCACCACCACCAAGACGGTCTACGAGGAGGAAGAGGCGGATCTGACCGAGGAGGAGATCCAGCAGTACAAGAAGACGCTGAAGGATGCCGAAAAGCACAAGAACGTCACCACCACCAAGAAGCTCAGGTCCGAGTCGGGCACTAAGAAGGTGGTGCCGTCCGAGAATCCGGGCGATGTCACCACTGTGGAAACCATCAAGATTGAGGGTGGCACCGAGTATCACTATACCACCGTCACCGCCGAGGGCATTGTGAAGAAGGCCACAAAGACCGTCTACGATCCGGTACCCAGCCAGGGTGGCGACGAAAGCGAGGAGGAAATCGTCGAGGACTACGAGGAAGAGATCATCGAGCCGGGCGAGAAGAACGTCAGGACCATCGAGACGGTGAAGCAGTTGCCGAAGAAGTTCGAAGGTGAGCAAAGAATTCGGTGAAAATTGTTAGCAACATTTATATTAAAACGAGTTTTCCAATTCCAGAGGAAATCACCATCACTCACGAGAGGAAAGAGAAGAAGGTAAAGAAGTCAATGATGATCAGCCACTAAAGCCTTTCAAGATAGCCCAGTCGCAGAATGCTCAATGATTGAAAGAATCAAACACACGCACACACACAGACACACACACATACACTTACACATTTACACCTAAACACATACGTAAACACTCTGTAACGGCACCTACCATGCAAAAAACACTACTTAGCAAATAGAGAGTAAAACACTAAAAATTGTTAACCAACAAAAATTACAGCAAATCACCCTTTCGACACCATTTCAGCATCCAGTTGTAACAATTGTTGCCGGTTTCATACCGATTTTCGTAAGCCTTCTTCTAAATTACTACAGTAGTTATTTCGTTCCTTAAATATTTAAAAATTTAACTAATAACGTATAGAAAATATTCAAAGAAGAATGCAAAATATTTTGTACTCATGTATTTGTTATTGTAAAACGAAAAGTAATTGATCGATTTGTATTAATAAAGCTTATGAATTAGATGAAATAGATCAATATGCAATGCAATATTGTTTTTGTATGAAAAAGTAGAGTTACAAATTCAGTTTGGTGTGGGAGACCCACATTCAAGTCAACATTGCCTTCTAATGTTGTTGGTGGACGATGCGACAAATATATAGAAAAAAGATAGTCAGATATTTAACTATAAGCCATAACATACAATTTCAGAATTTGCTCTGATTATGTTTAACTTGAATTATTGATTGATTGATTTGATTTTTGATTGATTGATTTGTGGCAAAAGATCAAAGTAGAGGCGACTGTTTAAGTGATCAGCGAGTCATTTGCGAGTCATAGATCTTTCTAGGAAAAAATATATCGTCTATCTAGAGAGAGATCGTTGATATTATTGAAATGTTCCTTTACCCATTCTTACAGAAAATATCAAGTTTTAATAATTACTCGTAATTATAAAAGAGCTTTAATTGAAAACGGTTTTATTTTGTTGGTTTTCTGAAGGTTAATCTGTAAAGGTTGTAAAACATTGTGTAGAATTTTTGGAATACTTTCAAAATTGCCAGAATGTAGTAGTATATGGTAGCCCTGACGTGGTTAAACTAACCCAAGTTTGGTTTCAGTGGGGAAATTTATTGGCATTTGTTCCATTGGAATCAGTTAGTTAGTTAATTAGTTTCGATATATTACAATACCATCAAACTGAAGGTGTGTGAAATGTGAATGCAGTTTTATATGAAAAACGAAAAGACGATTTTTTGTAGGAAAGTAGCATCTGTGGATTTGGCGGTGTTTGCTGTTTATGGCCACAGGTAGAGCACAGCAGACTTCGAGGCAATCGATACTCAGCGCATTAATTAGCTCGATTCTATTAAATGTTTTCACTCAATTCTTGCACGGAAAAACACCTTCCGCTACCAGTGGAAAAGTGTACTTAATGTCAGTTGAAGTATTACAACCATGGCAACAATGTGCTGCAGTAGATATTCACTAAATGTTCGACAGTTTTCAATCGATACATTTTCGTGCCAATGTTTTCCTACTGGGTCTCCGCACACTTGACTGCACTTTCGCTGCACTTACACGTGCGTGAGGGTGTGCCTGCCTTTGATTGAATAGTTCAATGCATTTCGATTAAAATTTTGTGAATGGTGCTTGCAGCGGCAAATTGCTCGGCTGATAACGAAAAATTCAAGAGATTTAATTAAAATGATGCAGTTGGATGGCTACGCTCAATTTTGTGGTTCGCTACTCGAGTACATACGAACGAGCGTGTACGAGCACACATACATAAATAAATTTATTCATAGATCAATTTTTTTGTCTTGGCTTGTGTTGATAGGCAACCACAACGTGGCAGCAACAATTAAACGCTACATTACACGACTGAAGCACATGTGTTGCATTTGGTGGATATTGAGCTTAACCCTTTCGCTACAGATTTTTACTGGGGAAAGTTAAAAATTTAAATTTTACGTTTTATGCTTTTATTAACATTCCATAAGAAATTTTTTTATTTTTATACTCGGACCCTGTATTTTAGAGTGTTTTTCTATGAGAGCAACCACATCGTTGTGGCTGTAATAATCACTTAAACATGAAACTTTATACGCATAACGAAAATTTGAATATTTCTTCATTTACTTCAGCCAAAATTAAACACAAGAAAGTATCTAAATTGAAAGAAGATCTAGATCTAATTTTTCTGCTTCTTCCTTTACTATGTCAAGATATACCATTAAAAAAAGTGTATACTTCTCTTCTTTAAATTTAAATATTCAATTTATTAATTTCGCATTATTCCTAAAACTTCAATTTATTCTAAGGACCAATAAAAAAATATAGTCTTGGAACCATAGAGGGTTCAGACGTCCACAAAGTAGTATGTTGTCATATGGCAACAAAATAGTGAAAGGGTTAACAGTTATTGAAGTATTTGTTGTTTAATGTATTAGTTGTTCAGTACACATCTGTTTAAGCCACATCTAAAGATTAAGTCACATCTATGTAAAAGGTAGAGCCGGGTAGCTGACCACTTATTTGCGTCGAAGAGAAGGACTCGTGAGAGTTAAGAACGCATAACAGTGCCATAGTACCAACGATGATGGCCAGAATGCACTGCTTTTTCAAGACTCCAATCTCTTCAACTATGTAGATATCTTCATCGATTATGTGTCGAATAAAAATGCCAAGTACTTTTATTCTTTTACCAATCACAAAATTACAATTCACCTCAACTGAATCACTGCAGTTTCTGTTTTTGGCCCGCAACACGTCGCAAGCAGCGCCGCACCACCAGCACAACGGCTGTCAGCGCCAGCAACAGACCGCCGGCGGTCACAGCAATCACATCCAGTAGATAGAACTGATACCAGCGCAGCTCCAGGCCGGCCGAGCGCAGATGCGGCGCGCCCCCATGCCGTATCACATATTCAATCCAGTAGTTGGCGGTCTGGCGCGCGTCCATTGGCCGATCGCGGAAGATGCGCGAAATTCGCTGCACATTCTGCTGGTAGCTGGGATTCTCCAGCAGCTGCTGCAGCCCGCTGCGCAGCACCTCCTCCGTAATGGACTGAAAATGTAGGCTAATCGCATAGCCCCCCTGAACCGCCTTGTTCATGTTCAAATGCTGCGTCGCGTGGAGAAGAGACAACCAACAGATTAAAGCGTTTCTTAACTACAATATTTTAGCTTGCGACCGCGCACCTGATCACAGTAGAAGGGCATGCCCAGCATGGGCACGCCGCGGTGAACGCCCTCCTGTGTGCCCAGCAGGCCGCCGTGCGTGATGAAAACTTTGATGTTGCGATGCGCCAAAATGTCACTCTGCGGCATCCACTTCTTCACAATCACATTCGGCGGCAGATTCGGTATGCTTTCGTTCTCGAATTTCCAGACCACGCGCTGCTTCATGCTGCGGAAGACGTCGAGGAAGACGCGCAGTTTTTCAGCGGGCATGTCCTTACTCTGCACATTGCTGCCTGCACGTTGCGCGGATAGAGTCAAGTGTGTGTGTGTAAGTAAGGGAAAAGGCAATGACCAAGAGGCGTTCGTGACTCACCCAAGCTGAAGTAGATGGCGCCGTGCTCGGCATCGTCAAGGAACGTCTGCAATTCGGCCGGCAGCGGCTTGGGCGGATAGATGTGCATGCCGCCCACTGGTATCATGGCGTCGACAGTGGGTCGTGCTGTGGTTAGGGGCGCGTAGCTGTTCAACAACATCACCGATATGTTCTTCTCCATTTCCGTCACCTTTGGCAGTTTCACTAAAAGCGTAAAAACGATGTTCGTCTCATGATTGTTCGACACTGCGAGGGCCCACTTACTGTTCAGGTGCGAAAAGTGCGTTTGCACCAGTTTATCCATTTTCGGAAAGTAGACATACTCGCGCTGAAAGTCTTCGAAAAGCGAGAAGAAACTGTTGCGCAGACGCTCGACGAAGCTCATGTGGTCCGTGAATGGCATGAAGCCGTGCGGCACAAACGACCACGGCGTGATGAGGCCCATCATCTGGCTCATGTGGTTCTCGTAGCCCAGCGTACTGCTGCTCACCACCGGCACGTTGTACTTGAGCGCGAGCGGCAGAAACGCCTCCTGGTAGAACTGCTCCACCAGCAGCAGATCGTAGACGCCCTCCGTTAGTGGCGCATTGATGATCTCGCGCACTTTCGGCTGCTTGAGCGCATGTTCGGTGGTCGCCACGCCCAAAATTTCGAGCATCTTCAAAAAACCAAAGACGTCCAAGCGCGTCATTTCGAAGAGATTGTCGGCGTCGAAGTTGCGCTTGACTGTAAAATCGAGTGCTGTGTGAGAGCTGGCAACAAATGCCATTGTTATTGGACTTACTGTCTTCCCAGAAATCGTAGACCGGCTCAATCAGAATCTCGGTGTAGTTGCTGCCGAGTTTGAGTGGCGCCAGTGTGAAGGCGGTGATCATGGTGACCTTTGACGGGACAGAGCGGGTAGTTGTGAAATGCTGTTGTTTTGGGTTTTTTGGTTACCTGGTGGCCATTGTGAACCAGCTCCGAAATCAGCGCATTGTGCATCATATAGTGACTCTTGCCCGGAAACGCAAAGACAGCCAGAATCTTTGAACTTTCAACGGGTGGCGAATGAGCGGCCAGCAGGCTCACTATTAGCAGTGCGAAGGGGAATTCGGTTCGCTGAAAATTTAAGTAATGACAAGTGGAAAAGTTTCGTTTATTGTGCTAAGCATAACAAAGCTTCGGATGGTTATGGCGGAATGTCTGCACTGAATTTAGCTTTTGGGATTTGATTAAACTCTTTGGTGACTTGGGTTCTAATTGGCATTCAATAACAAACACACAATTACTATCATTTAACATTCAAAAGGTAAGTTTGATCAGTACTGACAAGCGATGCTTATTGCTTGAGTTAGAAGTGGCGTTCGCCCATTCATTAGTCTGTCATATACGCTGAGAATAGTGGAATTCAAATGACGACGCGATATCTATGCGAAAGTGCGCAGTTTAAATTGTCATAGTTACTTGCGCAGTTCTGTTTACTGCTAAAGCTGAAATCGGCAACAACGCAAGTGGCTAAATTGCAAACAATGTTGCGTTTTGTACTAAGATAGAATCTAATCTCTAAAAAATGTCCAGTAACAAATTTCGAAATAGCATTAACTGCGCAAGCAGCACAAATGACTTAGGGGAACTATGACTTTTATAAACACATTTTTTAAAGTAGATGTTGAGCGACATGACGAGCTAACAAAAGTGTCAGATCATCAGATCACCACCGCACCGCAGTTTTGAAAAGCTGAACTTTTTTATTTAATGTTGTAAATATTGTACCGTAAGATTAGATAATGTAGGAACGAATTTTAAATGTTTATCGTGCAAGTAAACTATTGACAAATACTTGAAATGAGACATTACAAAAAAGAAGCAAGAGTCTGTAAGATGCAGAATAAAACAAAACAAATAAAAAATATGACTTAGTAAAAAAAATATATATTTATAGCAATGTCTATGACAGGGCTTCACTTGTTGTTCATTTGTTTTTTTGTAAATGCCCTGCGGTCTAACCAGGTCTAAACCAAATAAAATGTTTTTGTTTAAATGTTTCACTAAACTATTCGAATGAACTTGAATTTCAAAACATCTGAGTCGGTAAGAAAAAATTTCATGAAAAAGTTAATGCAAACCCACGGTAAACCTTCTATACATATGTACTATAAGTCCTCGTATTGTGTATATTGAATTTATCACTTAAACTGACATTAGCCATTCATTTTTTCATGTCATGCAGAGTTGTACCATTCAAGAAGAAGCTGTTTTATATTTTACATCTGAAGTATTAAATTTGATGGTTTTCTGGGTTGTTGTTACTGTTGTTTTATTGTAATGATAAGATACCAGCTGCTTGTACTACATATGCGTAGTATACACAAACCACTTGAATGGCTCTTTGAGTACACAAACAATACAAGTAGTAGGATTTGAGTAATTTTTATATACCATTTTCGGTTCCTCAGAAAACGATTTCGAAAAATTACAGGTTATCGTTCAACACTTCACAAACGTTCACCGTATCCCAACTAACGCCACTTAGCCCCAAACGTCGCTGACGGGTCTCACTCTGCGCGTGTTGGCTCTAACACTGAACGCCTCACAACTGTAGCGCTCTGCATAGATCGAACGACACGTTCTCACGCCAGTGACTGCTATCATCGCAGCTTATTTGTCTGAATTAGCTTTTTGATTGCGAAGATTCGGACGGCAACCGCACAGCCACTCTGAGGGAGCGCTGGGATTGTCGTACGCACAACGAAACTAGGCAGAAGAGAATAGAGAAGACACGCGTTGCTGCTATGATTGTAGTGGTGATTCTGTTGGACTGAATGGAAAGTTTTGGTTTTTTTTTTGTGAACTCATCTAAAGGCAAAGTTTGCGCTCACCCACTAGCGAAGAAATTGTGGGAGGGGGAGGAAAGGTGGAAAACAATTAGTGAAGCCAGTGCAGATTTTTTTCATACAGACACCGTACACAGCTAAACACAGAAGTGGAAAGTGTTTTAATATCAAACAAGGGACAAACTTCCACTAGTCAATTGAAACGCAGATGTTCACAAGTAGAGGCGGATTCAGAAAAATATTTTGGGGGGGGGTTTCAAAAAGTAATTCTTTAATATTCATAAAATGTATTTAATTTATATGTAGTTTTAAAGTCGATGCTAATATTTCAGGGGGGTACAACCCCTAAACCCCGTCCCCCCTGAATGCGCCACTCTTCGCAAGTGTTTACATATTTTGCAAGTCATTGGTTTCTATGTGCACATACTTAAAAAGTAGTCAACATTTGGAATTCTACAATTGGACAGGTTTTTATTAGAACCAAAATAATCATTTTTGTTTTCAAAGAGAAACAGAAGAGAAAGAGAAAACTTTACTCAAACTAAAGCAATGTGTGCAAAGCAACTCAAAAGCGGACTGTCTGGCGATCAATCGAATACTTCCCCCTTCGGCGATCGCCACGTTGTGCTCAGCTGTGGCGGAAGTTGTATTGTATGTAAAATTAATGTAAAATTAGAATGAGAAAAACAAACCATCGCATGCCGATGAGCTAAGTTACTGCGCTCTCTTCATGGCGAAAGCTTTCTTTGGCTTTGGAAGAATTAATAATAGCCGCCAAAAATTAACAAACGCCAATGATTGATTGCATGTACAGTATCTGTCCATTGAATTACGAACGAGGAGAATTTTTCATGATATTCACTTTCTATTAGGATTTTTCACTATAAAAACATAAAAATGAAGCATTTGGCTTTGCATACATTATTTTAAGTATTTAGGCTTTGATTTGAAAATGTAAGACCCGCCTACTTTTCGATCGAGGGCGTAAGCAATACTAATGTTGTCAAAGCTGTAAGTTTCAGTCATTCGTTCTTGATGTGTTATCGCGTGTGAAGTCAGTGAAATCAGTCGAAGATCGAAATAGTGGTTAAATTTTTTATTGAACTGGGTAATTGTTAGTTTTGAGAACAAACGTACGTAAAAAAAATTGCAGTTTTAGTTACGTGCATCCCAAACGCGATAGTTCTATAATTAAAGTGTTTTCAGAAGAAAATGGGTAAAAAAGCTGACATAAAAGTCGAAAAAAGACGCAAGTCGTGGCTCTTCTTAAAGAAGGGGGTGTGACCATTTCCAAAATAGCCAGAATTGTGGAAATGTCAAAAACTTCAGTTGCTGCAATAGCAAAAAATACTATGAGGCACTTGTCGATGCCTGCATTTTTTGGAGTAATCGCCAAAATTGCAAAGGAAACCGGAAGACCATTGCTAGAGAGGACCGCTTGATTGTGCGAAAAGCCTTAGAAATTCGAACCGCAACGTCCCTGAGCATTTGGAATGAGGTTAGAAACTATGGTGTTGAGATATCGCATCATACTCTACGCAGACGTCTTTATGAAAACGGCTTAGAGCACAGAAAGCCAGCCAAAATGCCTAAATTAACGGTAAAGATGCGGCGACGGCGCTTTTTGTGGGAAAAATTTCATAAGGATTACGATTCGAGCTATTGGAGCAAGGTAAATTACTGGGCATATATTTTTTGATGTGATTTATCTGTAAAAACCAACATTTTGAAATTAAATATTTCTTTCATTTTCATAGGTCATCTTCAGTGACGAATGCCGTCTGGAGGCGGTGAAAGAAGTGGCGAATTTTACACGAAGAAGAGTGGGAGAACGATTTTCTGATGTCTGTACTCTTCCCACAATCAAATATCCCCCCGCGGTAATGATGTGGAGTTGCATTACCAGTGAAGGTCCTGGCCAGGTAAAATTCGTTGAGGGTACAATGCGGTCTGCCCAGTACATTGATGTCCTTCAAAATGTTTTGGTACCATATTTTAACTGTCTTCAGTATCCAGCGGGAGAATACACTTTTATGCAAGACGGGACGCCTTGCCACACAGCCAGAGCTAGCATTAACCACATAAATTCGTTGGACTTGAACGTGCTACCGTGGTCCGGCAATTCTCTGGACTTTAACCCGATAGAGAATTGATGGGCTTATCTCAAACGAAAGGTCTATCAGCGACAAAATACCATAATTGAAATTTTGAAAGAAAACATCAAAGATGTGTGGGCAAATGATGCCGATTTAAAAATAATGATTGATGCTTGCATTCGCAGTATTCCCGATAGAATAAAAGCTGTACTGAAAAACAGGGGCGGGGCAACAAAATATTAAATCTCTACACTTTTAAATTTAAAGGAATATAAATATATATATTGCTGAATAAATTAAATCGTATTTTGTTAATTTATTTTAAATAGTTTTTAATTTATTAAGCTTCAAAGTCTAAATGTTGGATATTTTCTCACCGTTCGTAATTGAATGGACAGATACTGTATACGACTTGAAAAAGGATTTTTCGACGGCAGCAGCGGAGAGAGTAAGAAAAACAAAGCATTCTCCAAAAACCGAGATAATGCAAGTTTACTTTTTATCAACTCCCCCGAAAAGAGATTTGCAGAAAATATAAATTTCTTACTTATTGCCAAGAACAGCTTTCTTCAAATTGAACATTTACGCAAAATTCGAAAAAAAAACCTGGAACTAAATATTTCGAAAAAACAGCACTTCAGTATTTTGTTATTTTCTAATTTTTATTGTTCATATTGAATTTTATTTTGATTTCGATTAAATGTTTGCATTATGCGTTCGTGGGAATGTTGGTGTTTTTGTTTTGAGTGAAGTGAAATTTCATACAAGATAAATATTGTTAGTTGTTGTTGTTGTTTGTTTGTTTTTGCTCTATGCATTTGTTGTGTTTAGTTTTGTTTAGGTTCTACATTTTACAAAAAATCACATTAATTAGGCAAATAGTTAATTTATGCACTTGTATCCATAGCTTATACGTTATTCGATTATTGAAGGCGTGTTCTGATGTACTGTTCCAATATAAAATATTTGATTGTAGCAGCAACTTCGAGCAGTGCAAATGTTGCGTGCTTTTGTTTGGCGCGGCATTCGTGTTCGCAACACTCGGCCGCAGTTAGTATTCGTATTATCAAGTAATTAATAAGAGACATTATTAAATTAAAACAATAAATTTGAAAATCCTAAATTCCAAATGTTGCACATTCTATGGTCACATTTGCCGCAGGCAGCTGCACGTAGACAGCTCGCGCCTGTTCTCCGCGTGCGCTCATCGTAAAATAAACTTAAAAGCGTTAGTTTTATGCAAAATATTTCGAGTATGTTGTTTATTGCTGTTAACAGTTAAAGCGCTCCGGTTCCGCCTCCGTCTCCCACTTCTACGACTGCGGCTCCTTGGCCCAGCCCCGCTGGGTGGCAAAGCAGCTGCAGTCGCAGGACCGGGAGTGAGAACGGGAGTGGCCGTTCTTGCTGCCAAATATTATTACAAATACTTGGATATGTAGTGCTTCTGTACCAGACGACCCGATTTCTTCTTGCACACATAGAATCTGATTAACTGCTAATCGTTGAAGTTCGAGCTCTGCGGCGGCACTCGTGGATAGAGCTGCGCGGGGCGGGAAGAAAAGTCATTAGTGAAGTAGTTGAATGTTTGGCGCAATGATGGCACTTACTCCCAACAGATTTCGGGGTACGTAGCCCTCCATTGATTTGGTGTTCCTGGCCCACCACCACTCGCTTTCAGCATCATCGCCTTTGCGCAGAATGACGAGGCGTTCGTTTACGTGGAATGAGAGTTCGTCGTTGTTTTGGGCTTCGTACGAGAACACTGCGTACACTTCACCGTTGTGAAGTATACCAAGTTTTTCTTGTATACCTAAACAAAAATCGAAATGCATTGATTAACTACAACTGAACAGAAAGTCTAAATAAATGCAAATATATATACAAATCAATAAGATCAATGTTCGTTTTAGGGTTTTTAAATACAAATAGTTTTCAGGTAATTCTGGTTGAAAATCGTCTGGATTATTCGGATGGACATTATTCGGATGATTTGACATCTGCGATTTACTACTTACTGTATAAGTACTCCGAGCATCCGTCGAAACCCTCTTCGTCCTCCTCGCACTTCTCCGCCGGCGTTTCGTGGTCCGACAGCGTTACCGCGAAAAGACACGCCCCATTATCGACCAAGAACTTCACCATCGACAGGTTATTGCAGCTGGCCGCACAGTGCAACGGCGTCCAGCCGTCCGAGTCCTGCGCATTCACATCGCAGCCGAATTCAACCAAAAATCTGCAAGAGAAACGTTTTGTTAACGTTTTCGCTAAGTTTCGCTATGTTATCGCAACCACTAACCGGACAATGTCAAAGTGACCAGCGCAGATGGCGTTGTGCAGCGCCGTTATGCCTTCGTCGTTGGCGGCGCTGGGGTTCGGCACTTGCATCGTTGTCTTCTTCACCAGCTCCAGCTCGCCCTCTAGGCTGGCGTCGAGCAGCAGCGCCAGCGGGTCGAAGCTGACGCGGCGTGCCAGTTTTGGCTTGTTGCTGTTGGGTGCTGCCAGCGCCGATGATCCGGGCCCCATTGAAATTGTTCCACCGGCAGCGCGTCGGTTTACGCCTTCGGGCGTTGTTGACAGTTCATCGGTGTGCCGCTCGATCTTGTCCAGTTCGTCAGTGCTACAGCCGGAGTGCGAATTGCTCTTGGGCGAATGTTGCAGCCGTGCGTTCTCAGGCAATGCACTTGACGTCGTTTGTACAGGCGATGCGGCCCCCGATGCGGACCTGGGTGACGCCGATGCGGACGATGCGGGGCTGTAGGCGTTGTCGTCCGGTTGGTGGCCCGGGGGTGGTGGCATTTCAATTTTGCGCCCGCTTTGTTGCGGCAACTTGGGCATCGAGCTGACTGATTTCAGGCGTGGTTGCTCGGACATGGGCTGCTTGCGTATGGTCAGCGGCTTCGCCTTGATGGGCAAGTTGTCGTTGATGTTGAGGCTAAGTAGACCGTTTGAAGCCGCTGGCGGTTCAGGTGCCGTCGCAGCTACCAGCACCAGTGCCGTCGTCGTTGGCGGCAACTTCTTTAATGTCGATGTTGTTGGTGTAGTTTTGGTTGGCACTGTTGTGCTGCCTGCGTCCGCTGGCGCCTCCGTGGGCGACATTTTACTAGGTTTCGGCGGCAGTGCAGGCCGATCCGCTGGCGATGCGCTGGCGTTGTTTTTCGCACCTGAGGCGGTCGATGGCTTTCGGTCCACAACGTTTGGAGCGACACGATTCACCTTGGGACTGTAGGTGATCATTTTCGGTATGGAGCTGGAAGCGGCACTGCTGGAGTTGGAGTTGTTCACCGATGTGGGCGCCACGCTGCTGATAGGCTTGCGCGGCGGCACTGCAAGGCCTGCCGGCACAGCCAGCTGCAGCGGCTTCGGCTTCGGCTTCGTGAGTAGGGAGTCCGTGCTGGCTGACGACACTACAGCCACTGGTATGGCCGCAGTGGTTGTGTGGGGGATAGCCGTGGCCACTGATCGGTTGGCTACGCCCAGGAGCATGCTATGTACCGTTAGTTGTTGCTGCTGCTGCTGCTGTTGCTGAGTCATCTTCTCTAAGTGCTGAGCTTGTTTTTCCGCTAGAGTCAGCTGCTGCTGTTGTTGCTGTTGTTGTTGTTGTTGTTGCTGCTGATGCTGCTGTTGATGGTGTTGCTGCTGTTGATGATGATGAATCAGCTTCTCCACGCTGGAATCGCTGTTTATTGATGCAGTCGATTGAGCATTCTCGTGCTTTCGCTCCTGTTCCAGTCGTTCCTTGGTTATGGCGGCAGCGGCACTATTCAATTTGTTGATCATAACGGCGGTCGAGGAGTTCGTGCTGATGCTCTTCGGTATTTTGCTGTTGCCAACTCCCGCCGTTGCGCTGGAGTTGGCGGCGATGCTGTTGCCACAGTTGCTGATATTGATGGCGCTGGAGGCGGCGGATGTCGTTTGTGCGACAGGCGCGTATGAAGCTTTAGTGTCCGCCGCGCCGGACGCACTGGCAACCGCTTCCTTGAGCAGGTCACGCTTCTTCGGCCCCACCTCCGCGTAGATGTGGGCCGCGGTTTCCTTTTCCGCCTGCTTCACAATATCAATGGCTTTGTTCGCTGTCAGCGTGGCTGTCAGCATTTTCTTGGCCAGCTTCGACTCGTCGCTCTCGCCGCTAAAGAAGTTGTTCGCGTGTGCACTGCCCGCGCCGCCGTGCGCATTGGCCAGATTCATTTTGACGTGCGCCAAGTCCTGTATGAGCTGGTTCTGCTGATTGGTGTTCGCGGTGGCGGCAGAGTGCGCTCCTGCGCCCGTGCCCGTGCCCATATAACCGGCGGTGGGCGTGATGGTGGACTTCTGCGGCGTGTGTATGTACGGCTCGACGGCGGCCACATTGCCGCGTGGTATGCTGCGGTTCGGCTCGCGGTTCGTGATGGTCGAGAACTTGGAGGCAATGTGCGTCTGCTGCTGTTCGGCCGCCTGCTTCTGCAGCAGCTGCTGCTTGAGCGCGACCACGCCATGCTTGACGTGGCCCGACTGATTGTAGGCAGCGCTGACATTGTTGTAGACGGCCGGTTTATGTTGCTGCTGCTTCAGCGGCTGCGGCTGCTGTTGCTGCTGCTGCTGCTGCTGCTGCGCTTGCTGTTGCTGTTGCTGCTGTTGCTGCTGCTGCTGCTGCTGTAGAATCTGTGGTGTCACGTTCAACGGATGATTTTGATCTTGCGCTGTGCCTTGTACGTTGGCTGCCTTTTTGCGCTGAAGCCGGGACTGCAGCTCATAGATGCGCTGATCCACAGATCGCAGCTCGGCCTGCCGCTGCTGTAGAGCTTCGCGTTGTATATGCAGGCGCGCATCCTGCTGCTGCGACAACTGATTTCGGTACTGAAACGAGCAGTGAACAAATTGTGGTGACGCACGTTGGGCATGGGCCACAGAAATGTACTCACCAATAATTCGCGCCGTAACTTTTCCAGCTCATGGAGCGCTTGTGCCGGCAACGGCTGCGTGTTGCCTTTGCCATTGCCACTTGCCAGCATGTTGATGGGACATCTCCGATCGCGTTTCAGATCTTCCAACTGCCGCGTCAGCTCCTCCACTTTGGCTACAGCCAAGCTGAGCTCCTTCTCTTTCTCGCTGAACAGCGCCCGTATGGAGTCCAGATCGTTACCTAACCGAAAGGCGGATGAGAAAACCAATTTAGTTACGTTCGGTTTTACACGCACAACGACACAAGAGACCTCTCAGTATTTCCTTTGAATATAGATAAGTTTTTGCACTTGAAACTGGAGGTTAATAAAATAAAGCCCGGTTGAATACCTTGAAGTTGTTGTTCGGATCTTACACCTTTGCATTTTATAGTTTTCGCCACTGAAAGCAACAAAAAAGTGGAGAAAATAAACAGCTGTCAACTTGTGCTACGGAACTGCTGCGTGACGTGGTCTGCGGAGGCGACCAATGTTCAAGGTCCTGGCTCCAATTCATCAACTGCCGAATTCTACTCTAAAAGCAAGCCACTCGTTCGCTCAACTCACCCCGTTCCACTTGTCCGCGCCGCCCCCATGTTGGCCGCAATAACATTAGTTCAAAGCCGCTAGCTTTAAGCAACCGGCGGCCGACTGGCATTAGCATTTAATTAGTTAATAGCTTTACAGGCGTTGGCAGTGCGCCGCCCCATCAACAATCCGCAATCCGCAAAAAGCGGCCAGCGTTAGCCAATCCCGTAGCGTTTATCACTCGTCACTGGATGCGAGGGAAGAATACTGGCGCTGTCTCAATTTCACTCGAAGAAAATTGGGATGCTTTTGCGGCCTGCACAACGTAACGCACCGAAGGACTCACGCGCCAACGAGCAGCAAATGTGCGCCGCTAATCCGCTTAGGCGGAGCTTTCGCGCAAGGATCATCGCCAGCGCACCGTGCCAGGTGCCGCGCGACGAGTGTCGCATGCCGCCTCACTAACAAATCCAATTACATCCTCGCAACAACACCCATCCAATTTAGTCCCAGCGAGTGAAAGCGAGCCAGCGGAAAGCACGCCAGCAACAAATTCGTGCAAGAAATTTTCATAACTTTACAACATGGAAATTATGAAATTCGCACATTGCCCCACACCCATTGCTGACACACACTGGTCCCTCGTACCGCCCGCCCAGCGCGTCCTGGTCCGTTCGCGTCGAGTGCGCGCCGGCACGTCACGCCAGTCCCGCAAAGCAGCACACGAGCACAAATAGCGGAAAACAACAGTGGAAAGCAGCAACTACACCAACAACAACTAAAACAACAGCAATCATGAAAGCAAGTGCTACTCACTCAGCGAAACGTTGTAAGTCTTCTGCAGATCCACTTGACCCCGGAGCGCGCGTAGGCGACGCAATTTGGACTCCTGCGCCTCGACACGCTCCCGCAGACGCCGCAGGCGCTCGCCCTCCGCATTGGCGACCGCACTGCGAACCTCCTGCGACTTAAGGAAGCGCAGCCGCTGCTCCTTGGTCGCGAGCATCTGGTGCTGCGAGTCGATTTGCTGCTGCTGCCGCAGTGCCATCGCCCGTAGTTCAGCTGGCGTCAGCCGGCCAGGCACCTGCGGACGCGGACATAGCGATTTATTGGATGACGACGACGCCGATTTGGGTGCCGGTTGAGCGCAGTTTTTCGATTTGAATTTCGTCGAGGCGGATCCGGCCGTGGTGGAGCGAGGCGGCCAAAATCCAGCACCGAAGCGGCGAAACATGAAATTGTAAAAAAAAGGTAAAACGTTGAGAACAAATGTATTAACTTTTGATTAATTTATGTATGACAGCACACAAAAAATTTCGTCACATAATCACAAATAAATACAATATATGTATATGTGTTTAAAAATATCGAATTTGCCGAATTGAAGCAAACTCAAAATGTAACTAAACAATTTCATTGAATGAAAACAGGGCGAAACACTGCGACACACTGGCAATGCCGATCGCTCGCCCGGCGGGGCGGGGCAGCCGCTTTGTCGAGCTGTACCGCACAACATGACAGTGCGTCGCTGACGACAGTGAGTGCATATCCCGTTAGTGCAACGGCTGCATCACCGAGCCGCTTAGTGGGGTTGACAGGAAGTTTGAAAGGTCAAGCAAGGCGTATTTTTTCATCATACGGAGTGAGGACAATTCAGCTGGGCGTTTTTAAACTTTAAACATACATACAAACATAGGAAGGGAGTCGAGGAATGACTTCTGAGTGTGGTTGCCTTCGTTACTCGTTGCAGAGGTTTCAAAGAGTTGAAGAGTTAATAAAAATTGTAAAGTGAACAATTTATTGAAGTTTACTTGTTCTTCAGCACAAGCAGGAATATGTATGTGACCAGGGTAGGCAAAAATGCCACTTAAGTCTCCAGATTGTTGCATAAATGACGACAGGATTGTTGTTACTTAAAACGACGGATGTCAAAATCTGAACTAATAAATAAAATGGAAACAAATTTCATTTGTCATTATTTGAAAAATTATATTTTCATAAAAACTTAACAAACGACATTACATTTGAATTACTTATTCAAACCTGTGTTTACACACCCTTTGCTAGGAGTTTTTAAGACACCAACTGACAGCAATTTTTGACAATGACAACTGTCTCTGACAGATAGACGTAAATATATTATAATAATAAATTTGTCCAAGGCGAATACCGGTGGCCTTGTTGAATCAACTGATTTGATTTTTTATGGTGGAAATCAAAATGCCTGTGTTAAACTGTGACAGTTTAAAAATGAAAACAAAAATCAAGCTTTGTTTTGATTGGCTGATTTTGACAGTCTAAGCCCAGAAAACAAAAACAAAATACGTTGAAATTTCGTTGCTGTCCTTACGCTATCACCTGGTATGAATTCGCCTTGAAATTAGTCTAATAAAAACTCTCCCGCTCAAAGAAAACAAAATTTTTTGAAATTATGTCAATTTTGATATCTGAAATTTATCAGTTCAAAAAAGTTCAACCATAGTCGCAACTTCATTCAAATAAAATCGTACTAAGAGCAAAAGGAAAATGCTTAGGTATATTTTAATACAACTTTGTTTACCCCGACTCGAAGACTCTCTTATTAGACAACTTTATTATTATACTGTTACGAAAATTCAAGTTTGTTTTCCAAGGTTCGTTTTGATTGTGTTTGAAAATAAAACAACTTCAATTACTCAGCGCAAAAAAACGCAGTCAGAAATCAACAATCACTTTATTTACAGATTTTCACTTCCTTTTATCTACACTTGTTACCACTTTGCTTGCTCAACACAGACTCGACCCATTGCGCTGCACACTGCTGCTTTTATACCAGTTTTCTTATCGCGCCGATGTTTCTTGCAACTTCCAATTGGAAAGCGGACTATACCAAGCGAATTATACCAAATTTTCCGTACTTCAAAGTTCATGCCTAAAAGTATGCTTGGAAAAGCGTTCATGCATAGCACAGAGTGTCTCTTCGTTTCAATACTATGGAGGTGAACGATTATGATAAGAAAAGAAGGTAAGTTTACTCATAACTTTCTCGATTTCAACCTTTGACTTAAAAAAAAATCGCTTTAGGAAATGTCACAATAAAATTTGTATATTGATGATTGAAAAGTTGAAATTTGGAAGAAACAAAATTTAAGGTTCTTAAATTATATTGCAATACCAGAACAAATGGTAATCTGTAAACGCAATATTAGGTATGTTAGGTATGATGAATGTTCTCCAGAACTTTGCTTTACGAAATGTCAAAATTAAAATCTTATATTGCTTAACGAAAAGTTTGGATATAAACTTTAGTAATTGAAATTTGAAAGAAACAAAATGTACATATTGAGAAATAAGGTTCTTTAGAACATATGGTACCCAATCTGTAAACGCAATATTAGGTATGTTAGGTATGATGAATGTTCTCCAGAATTTCTGTCTTCTGTGTAGCCCCTATTGCAACTAAACTGGTATTTTATTAAAATTTAAAATTCCGGAACACGTATTGAGAACCAATGTGGCAATGTTTTGTGATATGCTTAGAAACGACATAGATGTCAAGAAAGTTGGTATTCGTTTTGAGTAAAACTTTTTCTTCTTTGAACATCATACTTCTTTGTATCATGTGAGCAATTGCGATAAATCAAGGCGACCTTCGTCAAAATGGAAAATTAAATGAATGAGTCTGATGTGGTCACCTCTATTGATTCGCCTTGTGGTAAATAGAATGATTGAATAGTCCAGTCATGATGTTGCTACATTTTGCAAATTTAAATATAAATTTTTTAGGAAATAAAAGAGCAACTTTTTTCTAATTGAAGAGGATACATACATACATAAAAGAGGAGATTTTCATACTCGTCTATGTACGTTTAAAGAAAAATAACGCATTACTGTACAAACTGCATAGGTCTCTTTGCATTAGGTCTCACACACAGCACATATGGCTTAAATCCTCAATCAGGTTGTCGTAACAAATCCTTGACAAAATTTGACTTCACAAAATAGTTTAATTGATTTAAGTTTTTCTCTCAGAAAGCAATGCAATAAAATAATAAACAACCTCAATGGAATCATTTGGAGTCCCTCGAGCATTCTAGTGTTAATCGCTAATGCGCTAATTTCATGTCTTATTCATGTAAACTGCCATCAGACAGTAACTCATGACTACATTTATGACAACAACAATTTTTCAAAGGTTTGAATTTTCCATTTGCATGGCATCACTTCTGACTCGTTTGCACAACTTATTCTCGCCATTATGGACAATGGGGACAATGAGCAGACTGCAAGCACTTCGACCGCATTAAAAAAGGTTCAAGGGTTGTGGTGCTAACTAAATATTTTCCATCCAATTTACAGATTTAAGCACAGCAAAAAATTGTCCCTGATGTCCATTAGACTTACATTGAGTTTGGGCTCCGCTGTCACCACGACCGTGGGTGCGGCATGACCCTGGCCGCCAGCGCTGATGGCCACGGCGGTGCGTGGCATTTTCTGCGCGGGCAGCACGTTGGGCGACATTTTGGGCAGATTGCCCGAGACGGGACGACAGACGCAGGTCAGCATGACGCGTTGCTCTTCGTTCGTCGCTCGATATGGGAGGCAAAATTAGCCGACGGACTGCACAGGTTTCAACAGCTGAAGCGCTTAGTGTCGCATTTCGCTTGGCACTGTGGCCAATTACTCGATTTTTTTATCACAAATGCAGCAATTCAACGACTTGCACCACTGTGACGCATCGTTGCAGCGCAACGTCCTTTCCGCTGTCCTTTGTTTATTCAATATGGACGGCACAGTGTGTGTGAGTGTCTGCGTGCGCGCTCGTAATAGGCTTTCAGGCGTACGGGCTTTCAGCACTATTCAACTCGCTGCCATTCCAAGCGATTCGATGCAGTGTTCAATTCAATTCAATTCACTTCAATTCACTTCCATTCAATTCCATTCAATTCTCTTCACTTTAACTCATTGTCACTGCCACTCTTTGTCTACCGTCATTTACAGTAT
This sequence comes from Melieria omissa, assembly GCA_963971225.1. Lineage (NCBI taxonomy): Eukaryota > Metazoa > Arthropoda > Insecta > Diptera > Ulidiidae > Melieria > Melieria omissa. The sequence continues at coordinate 7,749,539 of OZ020269.1, read as the reverse complement.
TTCAGATTTTTCGTCGCCGTCTGCTGTGTAAGCGAATCAGTTGCGGTGAATGTATATGTAAATGTGTGCGCGCAAGTGTGCGCTGGCGTTTGTTTTGGCACCAAATGCGCCGCGTTGCGTTGTTGTCAATGACAACTAAAATGTTAGCAACAACAATAACATCCACAACACCAAAGTGCTGCTACCTAACAACGGCCCACAACAACATTGTCATTTGCACCAGCACCAACCTCCACGCCCCTCGCTCAATTATCACTGCCACCCCACAACATACTCGCACATACCTACATCCGGCAGGCCTCGTCACAGGCCGACACTGGCCGTGCACTTTACCGCCGCTAACAACAATCAAGCACACAAACACATAAACACCAACACCAACCAACAACAGTCAGAAACTTCGACTTTCGGTAGGCTGGCAGCACCTACCCGACCGCACACCGCCAATCGGCCCACCGACACACGTACAGCACCATCACACACTGACACGTCAGCGTTAACCACCGTCAGCCATCAACCACCGACCACCAGCCACCACCACCACTTCCTGCCATTGTTGTCAACCGTTGCCATTATTATTGTTGTGTTATTGTTGTTGTCATGCTGTTGTTGTCATTACTGTTCGTGTTGCCGTTGCCGTTGCCGTTATCATTGTTATTGTTGGTGTTGGCATTGCTGTTGTTGTTGTTGCCGGTTGAGCAACAAGCTTTTTATTGATTTTACCCTTTTAATGTCACATGCGAAGTCACCAGCAACAACAACAACAACTCTAACGCCACGCCGCAAGTCCGCACACAGTCGAATGTGCGTGCCGGGTGTCGGGTGCCGGGTGCCGTCCGAAAAACGTTTGCGCCAAGAAAGTTTTCCCCCGAGACGCGCTTGAATAAGCGCCGTCCGTCAATTCTCGCACCCTGTATGTAGTTGGGAGTGTTTGTTGGTGTGCATGCGTGCGGTTGTGTGTGTGTGTGGCAGGCCGTATCAAGTTCAACGTCGCTCCTTAGAGACTACTTTGTTTTCCATTATCGAGGAAACTCGTATGCGGCACGACAGCCTCAGACTGATGGACGGACGGATGGGGAGACGTAGGCATGAAATGGATGAACGGCTGAACGGGCGACAGCACCGCAAATAGAGTACAAGCTCTGAGTAAGGCAATGGGCCAGCGGATGGCCGTTCGGTTGGAGTGGCAGCGGCGACGGCGACGGCGTCAGACAAAAAGTTCAGCCTTTTATTTATTTACTTCAGTGCTGATTCTTTTATTGTTTGCGCCCGTTACTGGTTGGCATTGCAGCAGCATTGTTTGGGACAACACAAACCAGCGGCAACAACAATGACACTAATAATAACAAATATAACAATAAAATACCATAAATAAGTAAACAAACAAATGGGCGAGCGAACATATGGATCGAGCGAGTCGACAGACAAACGTACACCGCCGAGAAAGCCAATATTTGCATTTGACTTGAAGCAATTGTGGCATTTGATATGTTAATTAATTTGCACTTAAACCTGGCCACATGCCACATAGGTTGCCCTGCTGCTACAACCCGCCGACACCTCTCCGCACGAACCAAAAAGCCAACGTCTTCGGCGCCCAGCTCAAGCATAAACCACAGCCAGCAGTGTGCAGCAGCGGCACCGCAGACTTTTGCAATCTGAACAGCAAACGATGAAATAACTGGGAAAGTTCGAAAGCAAACATTGCGGTTGGACGAGACATGGCGGGGTGAGGCGGGCGCAAGGCGTGAGGCGTGAAGCCAGTGGCGATGGCAGAGGAAGTGGAAAAGTAATTTTCCATTTACATGCTAAATGGCAAGAAAATACAATAATAGTATTTCGTCCTGAATGGGAACGGAGGTACAGTGCCGGCAGCGCTCGAGTGCGGGGCAACGGGGCAACTGCAGCAGCAGCAGCTGCGGCAACCAGAGGCCAAGAGGACCAGCTAAAGAAATTACTTGCACAAGCTGGCTGGCTGACTGCTGCTGCTGCTGCTGCTGAACTGGCTGATAAAGTTCTTTCGCTTTAATGCGCCACACACACACACACACACACACAGATACATTTGCACGCCCCAATACATATGCAATGTGCTTGTGGTGTGTTGGCTGGCGCAACGCTTTTGTGTCAGAACAAAAAGCAAAGCTAAGTAAACTTAAGCAGCGCGCAGAAAGAAGCAAAGCAATTTCACTTAGAAGGCTGAATGTAAGGTCGCCGCATCAAAGGATTTACGCTATAAACACACTTATCGGTTGAAGTGGTTGTGTCTGTGTGTGTGTGTGTGTGTATGATCAATTTTAATTTTAAATTTATTGCAATTGTAATTTGCCAATAAAGGACCTACAGCGCGCACTCGACCTGCCGTGGCCTCGTTGCCACACCCCCAGCGACGTTGTCAGCTGTTGTATAAATGTTGTAAACTTCGCAGTTTGCCAGCCGGAAGGACGCATTCACAAGTTTGTGCCAATTGTTTGGGGGCCGCCACCAGACGCAACAACTCAAGCGTGCAACGGCACGCGATAGGGTAATGGAAGCGAATGCCATGCTTCGTCCTTTGATTGGCCCCTCGCCCCTCTGCTGCTTCATTTGTTCACTCGCTCGTTTGTTTATTCTTCTATTTTGCCGCAGCGAAGCAGCTTTGCCACTCTATCGAACACGCCAGATAGAATTGTGGTTGACAGCTGGCAAATTTTGCCGCACATGGCGTATACGTAACATTTCTCAGTTGTGCTGCCGTTACCGCTGCTGGTGTGAATATTTGCGTTGCTGGCGTTTGGAAATTTGAAAAATGTCACATGCACGCCAGAAGGGTCATCAAATGTGGCACGGGCTGTGGCGATTTTTCGAAGCAAAGTGGCGCATTGATTGGCGAATGTGGCACAGGCGAAGGACATGAGTCGCATATCAAATGGCGCCAATCGCAGTGCGTGGCGCGGAATGGCCATATCGTATTTCGCCATTAAATTTTCGCAATCATCGAGCAATCGACTTTAAACTGCCGCAGAGATAGGCGCACTTCATAAACAAGACAGCTCGCAGTACAAATTGCAGCCAGCCTGATGCGAGGATGGCGGCAGCGCAATTACGACGAACCGACTGTGGGTGACAGCGGCCGCGGGCGCCACAGCTTGTTGCTGTGATTGACTTGCGCTTTCTGAAGTGCAGTGTGTGCCAATTTGGCCAACTCATTTACACACAGTCTGCGTGTGTTGTGTCAAGTGAAAATGCGATTCGGCAGATAAGTCAATATTTTTATGCTCCCGCAGGAATTTTGGCAGCCGCAGCTCAAGGCCAGGAAAGCCACTTCAAACCTTGACACTGCCAGCTAACTTTATGAATTTCTATTAGGAGCCTTCAAATGTGAAAAGGATTTGCTGACCTTTTGCAGCTCATCGTTTCCTTTCTTCTCAGATTATGTTCTGGCAAAAGCCGAAAAGTTCAAAACGTGCCAACCAGCTAACAGCCGCAAATTTGCAGTTGCCTAATTTAACACGGCCGTTGCCAAGGTTTTTTGTTCCGCCGCCTCGACAAAATGGAATAAGAAATATTCCATAAATACTGACACAGTTTCGTTACACATCCCCGCCTGCTTTTTCGTTCATACTAAACCTGTGTTCTATGTTATGTATTCTGACTATGTGAATTTGAACGATTGTCGGCTGTTTGTTTACTTTTCGGTTTATCTGTCTTTTCGGTTTCTCATGAGATTTGCCATGGATGTGTAATTTGGCTTTGCTAAATTCTTCGGTACAAGTGGGCTTAGTGCAAACACACACACACGCCCACACAAAGCCAGCTGTAGAGCACACAATCAGTCAAGCTTGAACTTTAAAGAAAAAATTAATAAAATAAAAACAACAACGAGAACCAGAACGACAACGACAACGTGAAATTCCCAGCGGCTGAAAACTCTGCAGTCGAAATATCAATTTCCGTAATGGAAACTTTTTCCTTTCCGCCAACTAACATTGCTGCACAGAGAAACTGCCGACGAAGGCGGCGGCCATCAAGCATATTGGGTGCAAATTATTTAAGCGCTCAAATTGCAAGAGCTGTTGAGAGTTTTCGCAACGAAATGAATATTTTGTGGCGGAAAAGTTCACCTTACATTCTGACGCAAAGGTCGCTGCAATCAGCTATTGCGGAGATATTCAGTTCAAGTTATTTGAAAGCAGTTATAGGAGAGAAATTTGTGGCGCACATTGAGGCGAAATTAATTACGAAGAATTCTGAAAATATTTTCCAATTTATAAGCACTTATTGTTTGCTGAATACCCACACACACACAAACATTTAGCTTGTGCGAACAATCAAAGCGCGCAGTAACATTTTGTTTTTGATTTATATTTTCACATAAAAAGTTGTTTGCAGTCGCCAAGTGAAATGAATGCAAGGACGAAGCCATGTTCGGCAGCGCTTTGAAAGCGCTTCGGCCAACCACTAAAAGCCGCTCATTAATTTTTCACGACAGCCACTTGAGAGTTTTAGGTCAACTAATCGTTAACATAATCTACCCGTCATTACTTGCGTAATCCAAGAAAACGTGTCGTCAATGTTTCAGGAAATCTCGAATGGGCAGCACTGAAAGTTACTGTTGCGCTTCGGCAGTTTCCTACGTGCGCGCGCCCAGAGCGCTGGCCATTTTAATTAAATTACAACAAACTGGCTCGCTTTGCGACTGTCCATAAACTGTCGGTAAGTAAGTGAACATCGCGCCGATACCGATGCCGCTGTGTCGCCGCACACATTTATGAATAATTAAATTTTACGATAATGCCATCAGGTCTTTAGTTTGAATGGCGCGGAGTTAATACTAACAGCTTGAGGACACAACAACAACAACAATAAAGAAACAATAAATTAATAATAAAAATTGTGGAAATTTTCAAGCGAAAGGCTGCCACGTCAACAGCGGTATTCCCACAACAACGCCAAAAACAACAACAAAAACAACAGCACTCAACAAACAACACAAGGCGGCGACGTGTTTGGGAAATATGTAATTCGCCGCAGGCAGGTGGCGTCGCGCGCCATTTCGATGGGGTGAGTGGCGTGGAATATGGGTCGGTGGGTGGCGAGCGGTGAGCGACGCTGTCAGGGTCTTACGGTAAAAGGTGAAGTGCCAAAACAAAAACAAAGTGGCACTCAGAGGCAAACGGTGGCAGCAATGAAATGGTTATAAAGAGTTTGAGCGTTCGCAGCGCGCTGCTGAGATAATCTGCTTACGCTTACGGACGGTACTTGCAATGCATTGCATACACTTTTAACCCATAAACCGAACTGAGAGTTTGAATTTGCAACGTGCTGCTTTAAAGTAATGTGAAGAGCTTTAATGAGATTCCGCACGTTGGCTGAAAGTTTTGTGCGCACAGTGGAAATTCTTTGCATTTTGCTGATCATTGAGTGATTGATGGTCGCGTGGCAGATGGCAGATGGCAGACTCTGACAAGACACACTAACCATTAAGGAAGTTCTTCATATGGTTGTTAAAGCCTTTCGAGAGTTTTCCCATAATTTAAGCTAAACATTTGTGTGTGTTCAATAAAGTTATTAGAAGCATTTGCAATTAAAGCGAAATATTTATTTTATGTTTATAATATAATTATAATAAAGCTTAGAAAAAGGTTCAACGTTCAACTTTTGCAATTTTTGTTTTTGATTTTGGGCTATTCTTACTTTTGGGTTTTCGAGATAGAAAGTCTAATTAGTGACTTCGCATGACCTGTACAGCATTAACCCTTTCGCTACAGGTTTTTACTGGGGAAAGTTAAAATTTTATATTTTACGTTTTAGGCTTCTAATCACATGGCAACATTCCTTAAGAAATTCTTAATTTTTATACTCGGACCCTGTATTTTAGAGTGTTTTTCTATGAGAGCGTTGTGGCTGTAATAATTACTTAATCATTAAACTTTTCACGCACAACGAAAATTTGAATATTTCTTTATTTACTTCAGCCAAAATTAAAAAAAAGTATCTAAATTGAAAGAAAACAAAATTATAAACGTTATCTAATTTTTCTGCTTCTTCTTCCTTTACTATGTCAAGATATACCACGCATATACTTCTCTTATTTAAACTTAAATATCAATTTATTAATTTCGCATTTTTCCTAAAACTTCAAACTAGTCTAAGGACCAACAAAAAATGTATTCTTTAAACCACAGAGGGTTCAGACGTCCACAAAGTGGCATGTTGCCATATGGCAACAAAATAGCGAAAAAGTTAAGAGCTTTTTAATCAGTTCGAAACTATAAGTAAGTGGTTAGTGCGTTGTTTAAATGATACGGCGGATGCATTAAAACTTCCTAATCAAGTTGTCGGAACTTCACCAAAGATGGAAAAGAAAATACACCCATTTTGTCTTTGGTCCTGAGGCGTTCTGCTGACCCATACAATCCATCCACCAACCCATCCAATTCCTAATGAATTCACAGCATAGTTTTAATTGGTGTCTATGCCTACTTTGCAACAATGTGGTCTAAAAATATCAGCAAACCAGACTGTCGCACATAATATTTCAGTACTCAAAGTTGTTTAATCATAATTTATTCCACATTTTTTCGTGATTTAATAGCCAAATATGTGCAGACTTAGAGGAACTAACCGCTGTCAACGTCACATGTGACGGCGTCAAAAAAAAAAAAGGAAAAGCCTTGTTAAGGCCTACATTCAAAACTGGACATAGTGAACAAACAAAAATTTGTAGTAAAAAGCATAAATTTCGAATACTAAAAAGCCGACTGAAAATTCGGATGAGGGTTGAATACAACCATTTCATACTTTATGGTCAATAGGAAATTTTGTGTCTGCTCTTTAGCTCTGAAGGCAATAACCTGTCGCACTGTTGCTGTCCTATTCTGTGCTCTTCCTGTTGTTGTTTTTGCACGCTGTCATAAATGCAATCATAAATGTTAAGCAACCGAGCGAAAGTAAAAACACATTTGCCAACATTTTGCAATTCCCAAATTACAAATTAGAAAAAACGGCACACAGCAGCGACAACAACCACAAACGCAGCATTAAAAGTTACAAGAACAAACATTCACGCACTCACACACACACACACACACACATGCATCAGCACTCGTACAATGCACACAAGCACACAACGATGACACAATTTACAATTTCACAAAGAAAACCTTTCTTCGCATTTGACGTGCATGCCACACGTGAATGTGGGTGGGAACGTCAGTGTGTGTCCTCATAAAACAGGAGCAGCGACACAACGTCCTACGACACAACAATTTCAAACAAATTTACAAGCACCCTGTTCCCGTTTGTCGACTCAAAACGGCGTAAATGTAAATAAAAATGTGCTCTTTCGCAATGTTGCATCTTCATTAAAAATGTAAAAAGCGTAAATGCCGCTCCGCAGCGCGCCCGCTCGGCCGTGCCCACGCTCGTGCCATTCAAGCGTTTTCGCATGTAAACAAAACCAAAACGCCTAACCCCGCCATAACCGGAGCCAGCAGAAGCCAAAGGCGCGCACGGCGTGCACTCCCCCGAAGGTCACACCCCCGCTAACTGGCTGACGGCGCCCCTCTCGCCAACCGACCGCCTTCAGCAAACAGCCAACAGTCAATCCATGCAGTGGCTGGAGGGGCCACGGCGGCGGCAACAGTTGTAAGCGAACCAGCGCCGACTCTAATTCTGCTGTCGCCGCCGTGGAGTGCAGCAAATGCGCGCACGAACATCGCACAGCGACGAGAGCGACAGCCACACATATATAAATTTCTGTTGACTCTAGGCTGGCGTCGCGCGGCGCGGAGTGGCGCTATATGACATGGCAGCGCGTAATTGTATCTCGCAAATTGCACTCATTAAGTACAACTCACACACACACAGCGAGGCAAACACGACACGAAACACACACACGCTTGTACGTGCTATGATACCATCATCTTGGCGGAGCGCGCCTGCAAACCTTGGGCTGTGCGCCGTAAACGAAGCAAATTGCAGCAGGGCCAATATTGATTTAAACGACGTCAAGCATAAAAATCCGGCAAATACTTTGAGCGTATCACAAACGACATGCAAATACGCAAATACTCGGACGCACAATAAGATCCAAATGACTGTCGCCGACTAATGCTCAGCAAACACGCTCACGCACGCACACACACATATACGAATGTAGTACACGCGCGCGCGCGCCCACTTGAACATCAAGCAATTTGTGACAGATGCGACCAGATACGTTTGCTGGCTCGTTTGTCTGTCCTTTTGGTCTGCCTGTTGGACGCATCGTCCGTCCCATTGCGCTGGCATGTGGGACAGCCATTCTGTTTGTCATTTCGCCTAACTTCCAATTACATTTGTCTTTCGGGCGTGCCAACAAACACCCGCCCAACTCGGCGCGCCCTCCGCCTAGCCGTTCGACCATTCGTCCTCCCAGTCGCCTATGCGCCTTTGCCATGGCTTCCCCTTCCTGCTGCCAACTTGCGCCACACTTCCTTGCTTTTGTCCTGCTCATCCGCTCCGTCCATCCATCCATCTGCGCATCTCTGTGACGTTTGTTGCAGCCAAGTCAGTCCATCCGTTCTTCTCGCTGACCCCCGCTTTTGCCCGCAATCTCCCATCAAAGCAACGGCTTCTACCATCCGTCGGCCATCCTTTCGTTAGCCCTACGTCCCGCGTCCCCATCGTTTATCCTTGCTGGCGCATTGCCATTGTCACTGTTGCTGTTCGGTCCCTTTGCTGCTGTTATTGTCACTGTCACTGTGGCTGTAGCGTTCAGCGTGCCGCTGTTGCACTGTGTTCGTCGCTCGGGCAGGGGCGTGTACGGCGGCTGGTGCAAATTGCGGCCGAGATAATCGCTTTATTGCCGATATTTTGCATACGCTTACGCTTTTATCGCATTTTAATAACCTCGCCTTTAACACCCCCACCCACTCTCACACACACGCACGCACACACACGCACGCACACACAGAAGCAAGCAGCCGTTTACTCTCTGGTCGCGTTGCCGAGTTTTTTTTGGTGACTTTCCGTTTCACTCGTTTCGTTGTCTATGATTCAATATTTGTGCGTTTTGTTGTTGTTGTTGACTTGGTAATTCGTTGATACATTCGTTGCAGACGATAACTGCATACGCGACAAAATGTAGTTGCTGGCGCAGTGTTGCTTGTTCTTCTTCTCAACCGAGCACCAACTCTACTCGAGTCAACTCAACTGAACTGAAATATTTTGTGACGTTACGTTATTAACTGAACTCGTGTCCCTACGAACGTGTCGCGCCGCACATGACCGCAACGTGCCAAGTCGAATTTTCAACTGAACTCGATGACCAAAAAATTGACTGAGGAAACAGCAGCAGCGACAACGGCAACCAACAACATTGGTTGCGGTTCGGCCCGTCGACCGGAAGGATGGCCCCGCTGTGAGTGGGTGGGTGGGTGAGTGCGTGCGTGCCCGAGTGAGTGGCAAGTCGGCGAGTGAGCGGCGCACGAATGCTGCACGAAACGAGCGCACGGCCCGACGACGAGCCGCACGCCACTGAGTCTACTCGGGCACACTGCAGTGCCGTCGACGACGTGGCACGACCCCGTGCCGTGCAGTGCTGCGCTTACAGGTCATGGGGCGGCGGCAGCGGGCGGCTGTGCAGTTTGAGTTACTCTTAAACGAAGTTCAGTCGAGTTGAGTTGAGTTCGGTTGCGCTGAGTGCTGAGTCGATGGCGTTGCATGGGGTTAGGGTTACTTACTTATTGCCGTTATCTTTGTTGTTCTTTTCGTTAACTGTGCAATAGGAGCAGCTGTGCAGATGCCATTCTGTTGCCGTAGGAAATGTGCAAAACAAAAACAGCGAAAAACAACGAAGCGGCACAACACAAAAAATGAAGTGAAACTTCACCCCGCAGCCACGACAGCCTGTCAGCAACGTTTGAATTATTGATGTAAATTAAAATTTCGCAATGTACGCGTGCGTGGACAGACAGATCGACAGTTAGCTGATATGGCAATGGCAACAACATGAAAACAAGAACAGCAACGACAAACGCAACAATGTAACCGAAATAAAAACAAAGTGCGCGCCAGTGCCCACAGCTGCAGCCATGTGAAGAAGCTGAAGCTGTTGCGCGCGCCCCCGCCCCCTCCCGAATACGGCGCTACGTGCCGGCGTGCGTCGGCGTGGTGCGCGAGCGGGCGAACACTTGGCACAAAGTTGACAGATGCCATTGTCTGGCGGCAGGCTCGGCTTGTTGCGTTTCGCTGCGTCCACACACGCACAGTGCACCGTAGTCGAGTAAGCGCGCGACGAAAACATTGTCCCAACACACCACTGAGAAGTGGCAACAAGTCTCAAGTCAGTCTATATAGCAAACGCTAAAACCACCACTTCGACACTTCAAGAATGCCAATTAAATGCGAATTATGCGAATTAACTGCTTCTACTGTCACTACAAATCGAGTTCGATGGAAAAACCCAGTGCTGCCCAGTTGAAGAATAAATGGGAAAAAATAAAGCACATACTTGGTCAGCTTCTGTTGAATTTTTTCCAACAGTAAAGACCGAATCAGGCGGAGCTTGGTTGCTGAAACCTAGCACTTAGTTATGTCATGTTAGTCATGTTAGTTATGCACTTTTTGAATTGTTATTGTCACATTTTCAACACTTAAATACCGAACTGTTCACGGCTCTCTCACAAGTTGCTCGCAGTTGACTGAACAAAAACCCTTAACATTTAGTCAGCTTTCTTTTGTGTAAGAATTCCAAGCACACACACCCCAATCTACATCAAATCTACATCGACCATTAATGCCAGCACGCCTTACCCGCTCGCACTGAAGTGCGTAGCAATCTTTGGAGTGCCACCTTCGAAGTGATTGATGGATTATTTCTCAAGTCCATAGCGTATTTTTGAGCCAACCGTGCGCACGTTCGCAGCACTGTGCGTTGCCCATTCTCGTCAGCACGTTTTCCAACGCGCCCCAATGCGGCGCATTCTGTGCGGCGTCGGCGTCGGCTTTGGCCTGCCTACCCCCTGGGAGCAGATGGGGTTATTATTATTATTGTTATTGTTATTGTCATTGCTGTCGTTGCATGCAGCATGCTCGCTCTTAACCTTCTTCGGTCTTCTTCTTCTTCTACCCGCTGTCAGCGAGTGGCATCATCATCAATTTTTCATTTCATTTGTTTTGCGTTTTAATTCTCATCTCCACTTTGGTTTCTCTTGGCTGTTTACGTTGCCAATTTGTTGTTGTCATTTGTTGTTTGTTAGTTGTTATTGTTTTTGTGGTTGTTGCTGCTGCCTCAAATTAATTTATAAACACAGTTTGACATTGAGTACTGAATGTAAACATTCCGCGGAGATCAAATTAAATATGCAAAAACTACGCGCTGCAACAGCGCCCCAGAGAATACACAGCGCAGCGATTTTCCGCCCGCACGCTGCGTGTCCTTCGTGCTGTACGTTCAGCGTACAGCCTGTGGCCTCCGCTTCGCTGGTGCCGGAGCGGCGGCAGGCCACAGCGAGGCTCTATGTCGCGACCGCGCGCTATTTGATTATTCTATTCTGCTTTATTCAAATTTGCGGCGCTTCTCTACCCCGCCGCCACAACCGTGGCCGCACTAATGCCCATTTTATTGTGGTTTATTGTGTGCAGTACTTACAATTTCGTCCAAGTTGTTCGTCGGCTCCTTCATACCATGACGTGAACGGGCGATCTGCAAATGACACAACCGAGTTAGACTGAGCGCGCCAAAGAAGTGTGCAAAAACAGAAACAAAGCGCGAATTGCCATATTTGAAAGGCGGCTCCGCGGCCAATGCGCATTATTTGCATTTCAAATGTGCTTCGCTGATAACAATTAAAATAATGTCTGCCTTATCGCCAACTTTCGCAAACTGCCAAATTTGCGGCACCACAACACACGGCCCGCCGTCGTGCCGCAGTGCCACCGTGGCTGGTCCACGCCGTAATTGCTGCTAATTTAATCTCACGAATTTCCGCTCTTCGAGCAGCGCACGAATTCCAGAAAAAAGCATTTTAGAATTTTATCGCATTATGGGCATAAATTTGGCTCATTACGTCGAGTGCCGCAAGTCTGAGCGGTGCGGAGATTTTGCGTGAATTACAACGGAATTTCATCAGCATGAAATGGACACTGAAGCATTGCGGTGACAATGAAGCATGTGGCCAATATGTTTGATTCTTCGATAAGGAAGCAGGGATGGCAAGTGGCGTTGTTGCGGAGTGTGTGGCGCGTCAGCAATATGACAGATGAAGTAAATTGCGTGCGAGTGATTGGTAATGGTTTCGGAAGCAAAACAATTAACGGCAGACCAACTTTAAGCTAAACGGTAAACCCATCAGTTCTTCTAAGCGATAAGCGATATTTTAAGTATTTTCAACGTATTGTCAGTGCTTCCAATTAGCATAAAGAAATCAGTTTCATTTCACAAGTCTTCATCAAAGTTTAGCTTTTACTTGGTAGCGTCTCTCGACTCTCATCCAAGTTGGGAGTAGTGTCTCTAGTGACTCTGAAAACTATAGTTTTAATGCAACAATGTTTCGAATTGAGGGCATTAAAAAGTTTAAGAGGAGTGCCTCTGTTCTTTCGAGTTTGTTTATAATCATTATATAGGACAACAAGACACCAACAAGAGGTGTTATTTCGAATCACCCGGTATTTCGGTAGCTGTCACTTTTGAAGCTTTTATTCTTTGACATTTGACAAGTACAAACTACGCCATTACTAAAAATTGAACGATACACCCTTCAACAACGCATTGAAATTATTAAAATTCACTACAAAAATGGTGAAAATTTTACAGTCACAGTTCGCAAAACTAAAGCATTTTTGGGTCGTGAAGTACCTTGTCGGACCGCAATACAGAAATTGGTGGAAAAATTCGAGCTGTTGGGACAAGTTAGTGATGTGAAGAAGGTGTGAAGATGTGAAGGTGCGGTTTATGGTCCGGCGGGGTCATTGGACCTTACTTTTTCGAAAATGAAATGGATCAAGAGTTACGGTGAATGGATTGCGCCATCGAGAGATGATTAATGATTTTTTATGGTCGGAGTTGGATGGTATTGATCTGGACAACGTTTACTTTCAACAAGACGGCGCTACGTGCCACACAAACAACGGAACCATTACTCATTTACGGGAAAAGTTTCCGGACCGTGTATCTCTGGAAGAGGTGATCACAATTGGCCACCGAGATCTTGTGATTTAACACCTTGCGACTTCTTTCTTTGGGGCCACGTGAAAGATAAGGTGTACGCCAACAGCCCAGCGTCGATTCAAGACCTCAAAGATAGAATTCGTGAGGCTATCGCGGACATAGGGCAGCCACTTTCCGATTTGGTTATGGAAAATTTCATGAATAGGATATGGTCTTGTAAGCGTGGTCGTGGTGGCCATTTGGCTGATGTTGTTTTTCATTATTAACGGCATACCTTCCTCTTTATTATGAAATAAACATCCGATCATTTAAACAAAAAATTGCATTTTTCTTTAAATACCAAAATAACACCTCTTGTTGGAAAACCCTATACTACTGTGTCATACATAATATAAGGTGACATTTGAATTATCGATTATCGGTGATGGTGTTGTGCATTATGAATTCCTTCCGCCGGGCCAAACAGTCAACAAGGAATATTATTTGAACGTAATGCGTCGTTTGCGTAACGCTATCCGCCTAACAAGGCCGGAATTGTGGAAAGACAATACTTGGTTTTTACACCACGATAATGCACCGTAATTCGTGATCATTTCGCCAAAAACTCAACCCATATCGTTCCGCAACCACCGTATTCACCTGATCTGACGCCGTGCGACTTCTGGCTGTTCAGCAAGCTCAAAAGACCGCTCCGGATAAACCATTTTGATACGATAGAGGCCGATTCAAGCCGCAGCGAAAACGGAACTGAAGGCCATCCCGGAAAGTGACTACAAAACAGTGTTTCGACGATTGGAAAATCCGTTGGCATAAGTGCATTGCATCGGGAGGGGATTACTTTGAAGGGGATGAAATTGATTTGAAAGAATTAATAAAGAATTTTCAAACTAAATACAATGTCACCTTATTTTTTAGACACAGTAGTATGTTTGTAACCTAACCACTCTCTGTGAGTGCTGTGCCACATGTCGCACGTGCCACAAACCAACCAAGAAAACTATTGCAATTTTTGTATGATATGTATATAAAAAATGAATCTCTAATAAATTTCCCATTACTATTCATACGCGAAGGCAAATTTAAAAAACGAAGAGTTAATAGGCTGCGGTTAAAAAGTATTCAGCGTGATTATTGCATTTTTATTGCGTTTTACATTTTGCGGTCACAGCGCAGAACACAGAGATTTGTCTATTCGTATTTATTGCATTGCACCACATCCCATACAACTGTTGTATGTATGTGGCTGCGGCATCGCGCGGCGCTCGATTTTCACTCTGATATTGAATCACATTACCGCCAATGAATTATTTAAATGAATTATTTGCATGATACGAGCATGCCGCGTGATTATTTGTCGCCGTGTACTGCGAATTGCGTTTGCAGCGCGTTTGCGGTGCAGATAAACAACGTGAACCACTGTGCGCCGCGAGCAGCAGCATTGCGCTTACGGATGCTTATTGTGTTTGCATGGAGAGTGCGGTAATAAAATTTTCATAATTGAAAGTGTTGCGGTTGACAACAATTCAATTATGCAATGGGATTAGCACAGAAGTGGTCAGCCAATTGCGGCAAATTGAGCATCCTTCGAAGCAATTTCTGCCAACAGCGAAATCGCATTACTGCGCCTTGAAGAGGTCTCAACAATTTGACGAATTTAAACTATTTGAAAAGGCTTCGTGTTCGTTTTGCTGTGCAACGGCTGAAAAGGGACACCGGCAAAAGGACCGACAACGCAGCAGCAGCACTGACAGTCTGTGCTTGGGTCAGCAAAAAGGATACCTTAACCCTCGTCGACCCTATTGTGGCTTAATTAGAGCAAAAGAGATAACGAGATAATTTTTGTGTATTAGGGGCAGGATATGCCGCAAATTAGATGCGACATCTCGGCAGCACAGCCAGAGCGGAACATACGGACAGCAGGCGCACGACCATAATGGCTAATGAGAAGGGAGATTTTCAGTCATTCGTTGGTCGTGCAGCAAATTCTAATTACACGTAAATTCGCACAAATGACAGGAATAGTTTTGAAATGATGAAACAACACGACAAACACCAAGTAATTATTTTTATGATTAAGCTTGACTAAGTGGCCAACGAATGGACGGGTCAGTGCCAAAATTAATGTAAGTAATAAAATAAAACCAATCTTTTTTAACAGGTCAGCGAATTCCTATTTGTGTAAAAGAATTTTTTGTGGTTCCATAAATAATTTCGCCGTTTTATTTGGGATTTTTGTAGGAGATTGTAACTTATTAGTTGTCTCACTACTTGGCATTTTTAAACTGTCTGGAGCGTTCATTTCAATGGCACGTGACCTCAAATTAGACTTGAGCACTAAGGAATTGGCTTGAGTAAGGCCATCTGAAAAATGACTTCTGCGAAAGCTGTAGAGATGACGAGTAATCAATCTTGCAACAATTGGTTTCTTTAACTCAAAGAACCTCGCTGACATTTCAAACGAAGACATAAATGGCTCAATACAGTTCAATTAAGGTAGAGAATGCTTCAAATTTTAAGCAGGACCAAGTCCTAAGGTATCATAACGAGGCAAACTGGCGTGTGTGTATCTTCACATCTACTCGGTCTGAAGGTATCCTTTTAAGAACCGGTACAGAAAGTTCTGCAAAATTTCAAATTTCTTTTAGTGGTGTAATCGTAGGTTTATTGAATATTTTGTTTTAACTAAAAACAAAGGCATATCCGTGTAGTAATAATAATAGTTAAAATAAAATCAGTTGATACGTCGTTGTCCATAAACCCGGACATTTCTTACAAGACCTTTCATCAACTTTTGTACAACCGTTTCGTTTACTTTTTGGGATGCTTTTCGCCACATGATTTGCATTTCTGCTACAGTTTTGGTGGGTTTGCCAATTTTTGAAGATTTGCCTTCATCAGAGCCCAAAACCGTTCGATTGGGCGCAATTCTGTCACATTTGGAGGATTCTTGTCCTTCTTCACATAGTTAATTTTATAATTTTTTAACCACTTCTGAGTCACATGGGCGTAATGTGCTGGAGCCAAATCTGCCCGAAACAACGTTGGACCATTATGATTACGTAAAAATAACAATAAACGTTTTTGAAGGCATTCTGTGACATAAATTTCTGTGTTTGTTGTGCCCATGGTGAAGTACGGAGTTGATTTTTTCCCGCATTGGCAGATGGCTTGCCAAATCAGAATTTTTGGGCCAAACTTTTCCATTTGAATGGTTTTTTCTGAATCAGGAATAATTTCCCCAGGCTAGAGTAAAATTGCTAACCTGGCAAAGTTCTTAGGTCCATTTTCACGTAGATTTCGTCGTCCATAACCGCACAAAAATTTTTGCTCGCTAGTTTCATTTCGTACAATTTCCACGCAAGGGAAATGCTTCCTGCAGATTGTTTTTCGCTGCGCTTTGGAACTTTTTTCTTTTTGTAAGTCTTTATGCAATTTCTTTGTTTGATGCGAACAACTTGCACATGTGTAGTTTTGGCTATTTTGGCAATATCTCTTGTCGACATAGGACGGTTCTTCTTTACTATTGCTACCACCTTCTTCTCCAGAATTGCGTCTGCTGAGCCTCTTGGACGCCCACTTCCTGGCTTATCCTTGACTGAGGGATCCTGTTGGAATCGCGAAACGGTCCTTCGTGCCGTAGCATACGATGAATCAGCGAGTTTTGTCAACTATTCGTACCCAAAACGAAAACTTGAAACATGGATGCAAGCGAAACATTTTACTGGAGGTCTACTGAGTTTCCAGCAACATTTTAGGAACAAGTTGAAAATTTGCAGAACTTTCTGTACCGGTTCTTAATGCACTTCAAAGAATTTGTATCCGTGCCTGGACAGCCATCTCAACATAATCTAACTTAGCTTGATTTAAAACTGAAATGGGAAACTAAACAATACTCCTGATGATTGATATTTTGTAACTGGAAATTAGTGCGGCTCACTGCCGTAACTTATTTTAAATTATTTCTGTAATTGAAGTATAACTTATTACAGATTTAAACGTTAAACCGTAGAGTTGAGTAGTCCAGCTGTTTAGCAAAAATAGTTGTGAGTACATGTTTAGTACATTAATATCACTCAAGCACGAATTCATTTGTATTACGCTCATTCTGTTTATTTTTTCGCCCCACTGTTGGCTCCTACATTGCGCCCGCCCACTTTCAACACACTTGCATTAAATTACTTAGAAAGCAATTTTGTGTGGTTTTCATGAAAAAGATACCAAAATTCATTGTAACTGAAGCTGATATTTAGTGGCTACTGGGAGATGGTTGTAGGATTACATTCCCCTACAGAATAAATGCACGTAAATGTCAAAAACACACATGAAAACTAGGGTTGGAAGCATAGCGCTGCTGTTACATTATCGGAAGCATGGCTTCTGTACTTCTACAGGGACTTGAACATAGCGAAGTACATACAAAAGAAGCGGTTGACTAGAATTTCCGACGAAACGCTAGAAAAGTAGTAGGACAATCGCATCTATCATCGTCCTTTTAGCTTCGATAAACCGGAGTTTCCTTCTGGCCAGGACACATTAAATATCAAACACCTTCTCATCCGCAGATTCACAGCGGCGGCCTTAGTCACTCAAAGGAAGCTTATATCTCTGAACTACTATTTAAAGAGCTGTTCGAACTAAAAGCATTGTTGGTTCTATTGTAACTCAGGTCAGTATTCTTAAGAGATCTCACACGAGTCTCCATTGGAGTCTGTAAGTTTATGGATTAATAAGTTAATGGTTCCAAGGGGAAAAGAACAAAGTGAACTAAAACAGAAGCTCCGTTTTCTCTTCTTACACTTCTCTTAAGTGTTTTATATTTAATTATAATTTGATTTTCAAAACCAACCTTCAAACCAAGCAACTGGGTCATTGAAATGAAAAGACCCTCAAGTACAAAAGAAATTTAATATATTTAAATTCAGCAAATCCTTAGAACGGTTAGAAATTGTTGCGTTTTATTAAAAAGTCATTCAGGATTGTGGGATTTCGGCACATCGGTGTCGACTGCCTTAACAGACCGACACAAAAGAGTTTTTGTGGTTGACGTTTACTGGAAATTTACAAGATTGCCAAAATGCGACAGGCCAATGCCCTGCGTGGCGCAGCGATTTCCACCCACACCTTCATACAAACACACACACACACGTATGCATTCGTTTCGTTTGTTTTTATTGCAAAAGTTTGCGGCGTATTCATGCGTTTTTCACGTCAAAACGTTTCCGTACGCGCTTTTGTTGCGCAGCAATGGAAACAAAGCGGCGGGGTGGGCGGTAGCACCGCATGGGCATAAAAGTGCAAACGAAGGTGTATTAAGTGAAAAGCGCAAACATAAAACAGCGCGAAAAATTAAAAAGGGGGGCAAGCGCGCGCAAAACTACACACAATGGCGACTTTTTCGCCGAATTTTTGCTAGTCTTTTCATTTTGTTATACATATATTTTTACGCGCAATAAAAAAACAAGAACGTGTAGTTAAATCTCTGCGGAACTTTGGGTGCACTTTTTTATTTATTTTTTTTTTTATTTTGGGTGCGTTGCAATATGCGGCTGACACACACACACAGAGGCGTGTATGTGTGTGTGCGCGAGCGCACGAGTGGGTCTCAATGCAAGAGGCTATGTGTGTGTTTGTGTGTGTGGTGAATGAATTTGGCGCCCACGCCACAGCCTGGCGAGTGCGCCAGGCAGTCGCCGAGCAGTCAAGCCTCCATGTGGCGCGCAAAAATTCAGCACTGGATTCGGATTTGCATTCATAAAAATTTCGTCAGCGTTAGCACAAAAAAGAGATCAACAAACGAAAAATATGTACGGATGACAGTGTAGGCGGCGCGGGCGCTACTTCAGCTCAAACACCAGCGAACAGAAAAACTGCGAATTATGCAAATTAGGTGTGGAAAATCAAATATGAAATGCTTCGGCGAAAAGGGCGAGCAGCGATACTGATTAACACGGCCAGGGCAGCGGCGAGGAAGGAGGCTGCGCTGCTGACAGGGCGCAGTAAGTGGAGTGGGGGGCGAGTTGAGGTGAAGAAGGTCGCTGAATATGTTGGCCACTTAAGCAACAATAAAAGGCGAAAATTATAAACAAGGCAAGGCGCCAAAAACGAACGACCGGACTGTGAGAGACCGTGTCGAGTTGGCCAGTGGGTCGGCCAGGTCGAGGGGCGCGCTACAAGTGGAAATGTACATTACACACACATTTAAAAAACTGTAATGCGTGCGTAATTGAATTTGCATATCAAAAGAGTGCAATTTTTAATTTCTGGTCTGGTGAACGCAAGAAGCTGCCGCGCTGTATTCAGTACGGCTTCTTCTTCTTCTCTGTTGTAAATTTGGTGTAAGTAGTTTGTATAGCGGCGGTTTCAGCTGTCAGTTGGAAGAAAGAAACTCTTTTCAACACTGTTGCCGTTTGAGCAACTCGGAGGGTTCGCTTATGGGAACGAAGAATGCCCAAAACGCCAATCCGACTTTGAAAAGCCAATCCACATTTGTTTGTGCTGTCTGAAAAGCAGTTTTTTTACATATTTGTTCATCTTTTAAAGTTTTCTTAACTAATAGGAATCATATTTTTGTTTTTACAAGTTTTGTATGCTTTTATTTATGTAATCTAATTATGGTCTATTATGTAATATAATTATTGAAGTCTTTTATTTATTTACAGACCCAAGTTTGTATAGTTCAGGAGTCAGTTATTTTTGTCAGAGTTAGTATCAGTTGTGGGAGGCCAACTTTATGCTCTTCGTATAAAACTCATCATATTTTTTAAGGACATTTTTGTATATGAAAATTGAGCTTAAGCTGCTAACGAGTCTTTCAATGGAAGTCATGGAAGTCAACATCTCCAACTTGTATCGAGTCAAGCGCCGCATTGCGCCGTCTGCGTGCATTGTGCTGACTTGTGCTGTTGCCCTATTCCCGTGCTGCGCCCCAAATGTCGCTGCAACTGCGCCCAAACGTATGCAGACATACTGTATACATGTATGCACAATTACATATGCATGTATATAGATGTGTACATATGTGCATGTATACAATATTGTTCGGAGTAACTAAAGCGCGGCACGCTTGAGTGCCAAAGTGAGGCACATGTGGCATGTGTGGCATGTGGCGCCGCTCCCCAAAACAGATCGAAAGTCGTACACAGAATCGAAGCACTTTAAGCGCAAATAAAATCACAACCGGCACAAAAACCAAGCGGCAAGAATTGAAGCATTGAACTGAAGACTGGCTGCCAGGCGAAATATTACTGAAACTGAAATCAGCAAATGCTGTGTGTGTGTGTGTGTGTGTGTATGTGCAGCAGAGGATGTGGGAAATGCTGAGCGAAGCATTGATAGAAAGGTGAACAAGTTCAGTTTAAGGGGGGTCAAGGGGGCGGGAGGGGGACCAGCAGGGTTGCAGAGGATGTGGTGTTACTGACCTCACTTTATAAGCCGCTGCAGGTTTAACGTTTGCCAAAAAGCTGCCAATGATTGTCTGCTCAGCATAGCGCAGCAGCAGCTCCTTTACCGTAGCTGCGGTCGTTGTTGTTGTTGTTTCTGTTGCTTTGGTGCGCAAAGTATCTCACGAATGCATGAAAACTAATTCGCTGCTGCGCACGCTTGACTACAGCGTTGTCTGGTGATGCCTGATGTTGTTGTTTTTTGTTTTTTGTTTTTGTTGATGTTGTTGTTGCTTTTTGTTGACTTAATATCTTGTTGCGTTTAAACACTTTTCGCTGTTGGATTACTTCTTTTGGGGCTTCTTTTGTGTTTGACTTTTTCAATTTTTGCTTGCGGCACTAAACTCAAACTTGTTGGCTGTTTTGCTCATTTCTAGGTTAAAAATTTTGTGAATCAAGTAAAAACTACTGACACTAAAGACATCGATGAATTAAAAGACATGGTAAAATCCCTAATTAATCAAATGAACAATATGATGAATATAATAGCAATGTTACTTAAAAATTTAAATGGACAAAAATAGAAATCTGACAATCTTAATATGGAACGCAAATGGACTAACACAACACTACTTAGAATTAAAGCAATATCTAACTGAAACAGAAATTGACATTGCACTAATTGCAGAAACCCACTTCACAGATAACAGTTACCTCAACTTTCCTGGATATCAGTTATATGCCACTAACCACCCTGACGGAAGAGCTCATGGGGGAGCTGCCATAATTGTAAAAGCCAATATTAAACACACTCAACAGCTACCGTATAAAATGCCACATATACAATCATCGACTATAGAAATTAATGACAAAAATGGACCAATATTAATTTCTTCCATCTATTGCCCACCCAGGCACATAATCACGACAGAACAGTATGCTGTTTTCTTCAAGACGCTAAACAATAGATTCATCATTGCTGGAGACTGGAATGCAAAGCACATTGACTGGGGCTCAAGGCTGACAAATAAAAAAGGACGTAAC
Organism: Melieria omissa; assembly: GCA_963971225.1. Classification (NCBI taxonomy): domain Eukaryota; kingdom Metazoa; phylum Arthropoda; class Insecta; order Diptera; family Ulidiidae; genus Melieria; species Melieria omissa. The sequence goes on along the minus strand of OZ020269.1, from coordinate 7,727,981 downwards.
CTGATTAATGCGATTGATAAAACCAACTGTAAGTTTCTGAGTACGGGAGAACCTACTTATTGGCCAACCGACATAATGAAAACTCCTGACCTAATTGATTTTTGCATAACAAAAAATATAAAGTCACACCACCTTCAGATTAAATCGTGCTTTGATTTGTCATCTGACCACTCGCCGCTGATACTTGACTACACAGCTGAAATTGTACCCAAGGACGTAAAACCTCAAATATTCAATGACAAGACAAACTGGGATATGTTTCGACAACATACTGAACAGCACCTGTTACAAAGACTTTCATTGAAATCGCAACTTGACATTGAGCGTGCCATCATCTTTTTTAATGACATCATTTTAGACGCAGGAATGAAAGCCACACCGCTGCAGCAACCAAATTCATATAGATCTCATTCGGACAAAGCAATCAAGAGGCTAATTTTAGAAAAAAGGAGGCTAAGAAAACAATGGCAAATGACCAGATCACCTGACGACAAACGAAAATTAAATGCAGCAACAAAAAACCTAAAGGCTAGTCTTAACGAAATGAGAAACCAGGAAATAGCGAACTATTTAATGTACTTGACACCCACTCAGACCACAAATTATTCGCTTTGGAAATGTACTAAAAAGCTGAAAATGCAAATCAGACACCAGCCACCGCTAAGGAAAAGTGACAACTCGTGGGCTATCACCAATGACGAAAAAGCAAAAACACTAGCAAAATACTTTGAAAAGGTCCTTTCAAATGATGACGACAGGGAAATTAAGCCATGTAATGACAACATAAATATTGACTTATCCACTAAAATACGGAAAACAACGACGCATGAAATAGAATATTGCATTAAAAAGAGGATTAAGCATAAAAAGGCTCCAGGTTACGACATGCTAACAGGCAAAGCATTAGCCGAACTACCACTCAAAGGATATATGTTCATAAGAAACATAATTAATGCTATGTTTCGATTGCAATATTTCCCAAAAGTATGGAAAGTGGCGGAAATCATCGCGCTTCCGAAACCAGGAAAGGATCCCACTGACGTAGCATCTTATAGACCAATAAGCCTACTACCGACAATATCCAAGATTGCAGAAAAGCTACTACATGATAGACTCAGCGAAATACTTGACAAAAAACATGTAATACCTGACCACCAATTTGGATTCAGAAAAGAGCATTCTACAATACAGCAGATTCATCGCATAACAAATAAGATCATGACTGATTTCGAAAATAAACGTTACTGTGTCGCCCTGTTCCTAGACGTAGCAAAAGCATTTGACAAAGTATGGCATAAAGGACTATTATACAAACTGAGCATGATCTTACCACTTGACTATTACCTCATCATCAAAAGCTATATCAGTGACCGTACCTTCTACATCAAATACAATGACAAGTACTCGCATATTCACTCGATAACAGCAGGAGTCCCACAAGGTAGCGTCCTAGGACCACTGTTATATGTTTTGTTCACTTCAGACATACCAAAACCAGACAACGTAAATTCGGCTATTGCTACTTTTGCTGACGACACAATTTTATTGGCTTCAGACAAGAACCTAGCAGTTGCTACGGAAAAACTACAAAAGTACACCGACGCAGTTAAGAACTGGTTTGACAAATGGAGTTTGAAAATAAACGAGGACAAGACTGTTCAAGTGATATTTACAACAAAAACAAAATACACAGGCGCTCCAATAAAAATCAATGACAAATATATAACCATAGAACAAACAGCAAAATATCTTGGTATACATTTGGACTCAAAACTGCACTGGCACTACCATATTAAACAAAAAATCAAACAGATAAAAGAGAAATGCAGACAACTTCACTGGCTTTTGGCTAAGAGATCTAAACTCAGTATTGACAATAAACTGCTGCTATATAAAACAGTTATTAAACCAATTTGGCTATATGGACTGCAAATATGGGGAACTGCTAAGAAGACGCACTTAACAAAAATACAACGACAACAATCAAAAATCCTACGTATAATAACACTATCAGACCGTTACACTACAAACGCCGACATTCATGAAATGCTAAAAATATCAACAGTTGATGACGAGGTGAAAAAAGTAACAACAAGGCATTTTGACGTACTTAAAAAACACAAGAACACAGAAATCAACTCACTCTTGCGACGCGAAAACCAGACAAGACGACGGCTAAAAAGGAATCGACCATGTGACCTATTGTCCCTAAACTAAAAATCTGTTACCTAAATATTAAGAAACAATTGTAAATTCCAATCCTGACTGTATCGCTCTAGGCACTGGCCTTATTGTGATGTTTTTATTGATCTTCCTACCTAAATGTTTAACCAAATACTTGATGTCAACGACAGTTGTATAAATAAATGGGAAATAAAAAAAAAAAAAAAAAAAAAAAAAAAAAGTAAAAACTTTTGAAAGTAAACAGAGAAAGACATGAGCACACACTAAAAAGTTGTACGTTGCTGGCTGGCAACTGCCGGCGACTGCTCGACGCAGGCGCAAATGCATTGCGACAGTGAATTGTTCGCGTCGCTGAATGTTTTGCTGTTGTTGTTGCTGTTGCTTTGTGTGCGGCTGTGGTGGGGACGCGGGCATTAAGTCGCCTCAAATTGTTTTGCATCCCTCAGTCCAGCCGTTTGAATTTCTCTCTCGCTACGTGCAGCGGCAACAACAACAACAACAACATAATTGCTTCGTGACTTCTCTTACACACACACACACACACAAACACACACGATTGTTGCTATTGTTGTTGTGCATGTTTTGTTGCTTTCATTGGCTCAATTCAAAAACCGCATTCCTCTTCTTCCTCTACTTGTTATGCATCTTCTTCCTCACAATTTTCTTTTCCGCTCGTTTTTCTTTCTTTCTTTTTCTCCGCTTCCTTTTTGTGTTTGTTATTCGCATTTCATTTCGACTAAATCGTTAATTTGCTGTGGTTTTTTTATATTCCTATTTTTATGTCATCGCCTTTTTCACTGTTTCCACCACTCTTTCAGTTTTATTTTTTTTTATTATTTTTGTTGTTGTTTTCATACTATTCACATGTTGCCTCACATTCGACTCGTCGCCAGATTCAATATTGTTGTAATTCGTGTTGTATTTGTTGTGATTTCAATTTGTTGTCGTTGTTGTTATGGTTATTGTTTTTGTTGGGATTGGTGATTGTTGTGGTTGTTTTGTTGGCTTTGTTTCGGCTGCGGCTGTGGCTGTGGCTGGGGCTGCTACCGCTAAGCAAAGAAAGCCAACAACCAGAAACGCGACCACCGCCACAACAACAACAACAATAATAATAATAACAATGAAATCAGAAGAAATACAATACGACAACGATGGATAAAGAAATAAAATCAAACAAAACCGGAAAGTGGGGCTCATTCAGAAGAAAACGAAGAGAAAGAGCAGCGCCGCAAAACGATGACGACGCGAACGTCAACAGTAACGCCGACAACGCGCAACGATCGACAGTGGCAGCAACGACAACGACAACGCAACCATCGACCACGCGACGCCGCAGCAGCAGCGCCACATTCCCAATGGCAATTGGTGTTTTTGTTGTTGTCGCAACCGTTGCCTATGACGTTTCGCTTGCGGTAGCATCCACTCGCTGGCGGTGACGCGGCGTGTTGGTGGTGGGCTGACTGCACGTCATCACATAAATTGTTGTTGTTGCTAGTGTCGCCAACATCGGCGACGTCGTAGATCGTTGCTACGATTTGATGCTTTTGTGCTGCCACAGATCCGTCTCGAATTCGAGACGTTCGCGTCGGCACTTGGCGTTCAGTACTGTGGCCACAACTCGAACTGCAACAGTTACGCCAAGAACAACAAGCTGAACGAAGCCTTCAACGCGCTATGCCCGATTGCAGTCGTTCGCTGTGCGTTCGACAGTTTATTCATCTATCTAGCCATCAATCAATGGCTCCAGTCAACCATTCAGCCACCCAACGCTTCGTGCGGCCATCAATGTCGCCAGCGCTCCGGTCGCCAATGCGGCTCTCATTCATTGCGGCAGCCAGCCTGCCGTTTCGTAGGCGCTTCGTCGCTGCGCCTATGATGGCCACAAGCGCGGCTGACAGCAAGTCAGTCAGATAGACAAACTGACTCAACAGCAGCGGCCAGCCAACGTTCGACGAGCAATTTCTGTCGCAATCTCCAGCCAGCCAAGCAAGCAGCCAGCCAACCAGTCAGCCAGCATCGCGGAGGCTTCATCAGCGCGAGGCCTTCTCTGCCAGCCATTCCGATATTCAGACAGCTTCACACGCACACACACACTGACACAATCGAGCATGTATACATGCACACTCACACGCACACACACAACGACTCCACGTACAAATCACGTTTATACCGTTTTCGTAGCAGCGATGCGATTCCGATGTTTCCGATTTTTCAAGAGCAAATTTCTATAAATTCCACTTGCGGCCGCTTCTGCATAGCTCGAGCCCGCTTTTCACTAATTTCCCACACGCCTTTCGATTGGATTTTTTCCCTCGAACAACTTCGCTATTTCACACACTTCACTGTCCGTCACCTTTCCCACTTGGCCGCGTATTTCATTTGGGACTTTCGTACACCGAATCGCGTCGAGATTTACACACTTTCCAACGTCGTCGGTTTAATCACTGTGGTCGCTTGTAAGACGCCCGCACCAATTGCGCTCCATTGAAAACGGCCGAAAACGCGAGAAAAACCGTCGCAGCGCAATTTTGAAAACGTCGCTTGCAGCCTTCTTTTGTGCGTAGGAAAAAATGTACTCAGGTATGTTTTCTCTGTTTCTTTTTGCCTCGATTCAATTAAGTGCGTTGCGCGTTCGTCCGTCCGTCCGGCCCAATGCGTCAGCCACACTCGAAAACGCGTCCGCAAACAGGTAAATTCGCTGGAAAACTATTTGAGCCGTGCTTCGCTTCGCCACACGGCGCTCCAACGCAAACGCAAACGCTAACTCGAACACGAACGCGATCGCGAACGCCAGCGATTTCTTTGGTAATGGCCAAATGCTAAGGTAACGTGCAGCCCAGCGCGCCGCGTCCCCTCTACAACTCTACAACAACAGCGCGTGCGTTCGCTCTTTCCCACGCAGACGCGCTCGCTCTCTGTCGGCCACAACGCCAACGTTGCGGCCGGATCGTGCGCTTCGTTCGTCCGTTTAGCCGCCTCGTTCGCACTTGTGGCGACGGCTCGACGTCGCAGTCGCAGTCGCAACGTTGCGGCTCGCCTCGTACCTGTCGTTTGCGAACGGTGTGTTGGTGCGAGCGCGGCTCACCTGTGTGTTCGTACACGAGCACAAGTATCTGTGTTTCACCTCCGCTGGCGTGTTTGGTGTTGTAGGTGGCCTTGTGTGAGTGAGTGGATGGGTGTGTGTGCGTGCGCAGCGAGTTGCCCCTGTCTCGACGGCGGCTGTTCGCTTGGTCTCTTTTGCGCCGCTTGTGCTGACTTCGCGGTGGTGGCGTTGCCAACTTTGCTGCCTCTTGGCCAGGCTTATTTGAAAATAACGTCTTTGACTGCTGCAGCTGGTGCTATGCTTTGTGCGTTTGTAAAGTCTCGCGAATTCTTAACAGTTTGAGTCGTGGGAAGAGCAACGCTCGGTTGACCTTAAATACTCAATTGATTTTAAAAACTCTTAGTTTTTAGAAAGCAAGAAACCCGTATTCAAAAGTTAAGACTTTAAAAATTCATTGATGGTTTCAGGTCATTAATGAGAAATTTTGTAGCCTATTTTTTTGATTAATGAGAACAAGATTTTTTTTACTTCCGAACTAAATCAAATCTAATTGGATTTTTATCATTTGCCAACATTTCAACAAAACAAAAAAATCAATGCCCAAACATTATGTTCTACATCTCACTGAAAGTGCAACAGTCGGCACTGTATTTGTATTTGTCTTAGCTAGAGTCCACTATTCAACTTCTTCCACAACTTCCTTCCACTCTCAGCAAACCACCAAAAGTTGGTTGAATTTATGCTAAACGAAAGCATTTGAAAAGTGTTGGCAACTCTGATTACCATCCAGTTGCTGAGATCCGTGGAATCCACTAAGCAACCACTGAACACTTTGAGTGCCATTATAAATGTATCAACAGTTTGGAAGTCATTGTGTGATGTGGACTTTGAATTTCACTCTGTAGTGCAGACAACAATCATACCCGGCAATTCCATGTGGATTTTGTTAGCAAAGACACACACCGGCCATTTAGGTGGAAGCAGACCATTCGTTTTCGGAGTTCGGGTAACATTTTGCGCCGTTGCCAGTGGAAGTAGATCACATTAAATGCGTCTGTATTGCATTTTATGAAGAATATAAATAACAACAACAATCAGCAGCTATCAATGAAAGCCGTTGAGGCAATTACAACATCAGCACTTACCGCACACTCAAACGCACATTGTATATGTGTGCGTCACTCCGATGCGGCGCAAAAACATTCATCGACCACGTTAGCGGAAACGGAAATGTGTTTAATTATATGCTGCGGTGAGGTTATGTCACACGTAATGGCGGCGCGGCACTGGGTGGCACCAAAGGCCACATGAGCGAACGTGCCGCAGCAGATAAAGCGAAAAGTTAGGTGTGCATACGCCGACGCCGCAGCACAAAGTCTGGTAAATCCAGTGGCACAATTAAATCCACACTCACAGTGGCAGCAGTCGCCACCACAATCGCAGTCGGCTTTCGACATTTTAATGTGGCCAATTAAAAGTGCCTGCGGCACGCTCACAAGCAGCTTTGGCGGGGGCAGCGGCAGCGCGACGCTGTCAAGCGGCTTTCATCGAGGGGCACAAAGCGCACGACGTTGTGTTGTGTCAAAACGTGTTTGGATTCAAATTTTATTCAATGAACGTAGCTCGCTGGCAGAGACCTCACGACGTTAAATAAGTCTGTGTGTGTGTGGGCGGCGCGTGCCACAACAACAATAATGAGCCTATGCCTGCAGCAGTCGTAAAAACCTGTTGATTTAATTTACGCACATTGCGGTGCGTTTCACTGCGGGTCGTCCCATCGTTCCATCGTCCCGTCGGCCTGCGGCGACTTGGCCATAAAACCGGGTGGTGCCATGGCTTTGGCAGCGATTTTGGGTATTTAGTTGGATCCTTCGTTTTGTCTTTGAATGTGTGTTTCACTTGAAGCGGTCGTTAAAAAGTTGAAAATTTTCAGTCTTTCAGCTGTTGAGGCGGAGCACACGTTGAGGTAGTTAAAACGCATCAAGCAAGAGGATATATCATGTTTATGGCGAAGTAAAGCGAATTATTCGATTTTTAATGCTTCCGTCAAAACGCTGAAGAATTGCACTGAAAATTTCAAAGTAAAATTTAATGCGAAACTGAAAAGCATTTCAATGTAATTCAATGTAAATCAGAATTCAATTGAACTTTAATACGGAAAGTTACGTCGACTTTATGAAGCAAGCATTTTAAGAGTTTAGAATAACCAAGTAAGAAAGAGTTTTTTTTGTCCTTCGGCGTTTTAACAATAATTTATGGGGGTCTCCAATCAATGCCGCAGTTTCTTCTACTTGGCGCTTTCAACAGCAGCCAAGTATTGGTTTTTGTCATTGTGCTTCGACTTCTGCATTGCCACTCTTTTCTTTTGAGCTTCATCAACCAAACAAATGTCCCAGGTTTCTATGCCCGCAGCAGCGTTCTTGGATAATTAATTGGCAGCTTACATATTATCTGACAATTTTGCATAGTTTTCGCACCTTTGACCGGTGTCAATCTGTGTGAAAAACGCTTTTGAAGCCGCCTCTACGCAACGACCCCTGTATCGATACATCAACCACACACACACAAAACTTTCGCCTTGAGGTGATATATTTCACCATTCAGCACAACGTCGTCTCGGCTATTTTGCGTAATAATGGAGCGCACCCGTCTGGCACGTCGACAAACACACTTGCCGCCCATCTCCAGCCCACACCGCGCGGCGCTGCGTGCACCTGCGTGGAAATCCGCACAAATGTCGGCCGACTCTGATATGAAAGTGACAGCTGTGCGCCGGAAATTTAAGAAACCACAAAGTTGAGCTCGAGCAAAGCATATCGGCAAACCGCAGAGCAGCCGACACAGCGGAAACGCCAAAGGAAACGCGTCCGGCTGCGGGCGGCAGCGAACGGTGGCGCCGTAACAATGGCTGCAGCGCGATTTGTGCGCGACTCAAGGACACAGACAATCAATTTAATTTATATGCTGATATTTTGTTATTATGAAAATTTCCAGTGTTGGTGCGTCGAACCCTCCATCTGTTGTTGTCGTTGTGCGCGGCGCAATGAAAGCCAAGCAGCGCGACAAGTGTGAAGTTTGCTGTGTTTTTTAATTTGCATAATTACTGTGGTGTATTCGCACTTGATGCGTTCTAATTCCCGTTGGATTTGGAGATTTGATCCGAAAGCGCTGAGGTTGCGCGAAATGGCGGCCAAAATACAACGGGCGGGGGGGTTCGCCAGAGCTAATTAAAATTTCAAAGTGCACCAAAGCGTCAAAAACATTATATTGGTTGGTGGCTCGAAGCCAGTCAGCGCTGACCGCATTTATGAGTATGTTTCAGTAGCAACTTGAATTTTCGAGCAACATTCGATTTGTTGTCATTGCAATATGGAAATGTTATCACATTGCTGAGCTTACGGCACTCATACCGATGCGGGAACGTCACACACTCACACACACAACTAGCACATACACACGCGCAGTTGCACAGAAAAATCCCCTAAAAAGTTGCCACAACTCAGCGCCGAATCGTTTTGGTCAGCGTGTGTGACAAGCAACCAAAGCGCCAAAAGCAACACAGACAGCTTCGACATGAACAAATGTCCAGTGGCCGATTGCGCATCTCTCCAGCCGGAAATGGAATTTTTATGAAGGTGTGCGCAACAACAACAAAAGCTGCCTGGTTGTTGTGTTGTTGCTGCTGAGGTTTAAATACGCCAAGATCGAGTTTCTTGACCGCCAGTGGCAATGAATTGACGTTGACCCTTGTCTGCATCAAAAAACGTATAAATAAACATTCGACAAAATGCCAAGGATTTCTTTTCCTTTGTCTGCTGTCACCAACTATTAGTTTCATATTTCAACTGTAATTTGAGAGATGATTTCTTGTTCGGTATTTAAGTTTTGGGAAAATATAACATAACAAAAAATTTTTAAGCACGATTTTTACTACTATGCACAGTCGAACTTCCTCACAGTCGAACTTCCTCAGCACACAAAACTAAACCACTTTTCGATATGTTCGAAAAAAACGCAATATAGGAATTATGATGTTTTTTTTAATTATTACTAAAAGCAATGAGACAGCTATATTTTGGATTACACTCTTTAATTTTTTCCTTTGAAGAAAACTTATAAGCACATAATTACTGGAATTTTACTCTGTCATAGTCATAGTTCTACTACTACTAATACTGTGTTCTTCTAAATAACTCTCACCCTAAATTTCCTTGATTGGTAAAATAAGGTCAGCAAGTAAGTGTGTGTGTGTGTGTAAATACGCCATTCCCATTCTGAGACTCTTCTTTCAAAAGCTATTCTTTTGGGCAGTGGTTTCTACTTTGGTCGGTAAGATTGAATGAAAAGTGCCATTGAGTATGTACACCTCAGAACAACTTAAAGATACATACATACAGTCTGTCCAGTAGAAGCGTGATCGACTTAATTATCACTTAGAGTACCGTTATTAAAAAAATTTTAATGCACTTAAGTAGCCTCATCATTTTTGTAATACGCCCTGCAAAACTTGTAAGTCTCGTGAAACAATTACAAAGTACAGGGTGTTTTAAAAAGATGAGCTCCGCGTGAGAGAAGCGACTTGAAGCCATATACGTTTGTCTACACCCTAGAAGGCCGTAAATGTCACGTTTAGCTGCAGCGAAGCATATGAAGAAGTCGAAGTCATTCGTAACGAGGTGGACGAATCGGTATATGGAAGCAAAAAATGTCGACGATTTGGCTGGACGGGGCCTTGAACAAAAGACCTCCCCAAAACAGGACAAGAAGATCATTGATTTGTTTGCAACGACGCCGGGCTTATCGTTGCGTAAAGCTAAAGCAGTTTTAGAGAAAATTGATGTTCAAATATCAAAAGAGACGGTTCGAGGACGTTTAAGATCTAACGACGTTAAATACCGGAGCTCTTTGAACAAACTGTTGCTCTCATCATCACACGTTCAAAAACGGCTTGGCTAGGCTCATGCCAATTCAGATCGGAATTAGAATGATGTAATATTTACGGATGAATTCCAATTTTGGGCAAATAGTAACATAAATCGATCTTGGTGTGCCGCCATCAACCGATTGTTCCAACGAACTGTTAAAGACCCAGTAAAGCTCCATGTTTGGGGGTACTTTTCAGAAAAAGCATTTGGGCGACTTCTCGTTATTACCATCAACTTGAACGCGGTTTTGATGAAACAAATTTATGAAAAAGCTTTATTACCATCAGCTGTGAAGATGTTCGGGAGAAGAGGCCCCCTTGAATTATACAAGAAGACAACGACCACAAACATCACAGCCAAATGTGTGCTGAGTGGAAACAGCAAAATGCGGTAGAGGTGTTAGATTCCCCCTCACAGTCGCCTGATGCCAACCCGACAGCAAATGTGTGGGTAATAGTAAAGCAGAAACTCAGAGGAAATAGTATATTGACAGCAAAAGCGTTATCGAGGCAAATTCGGCTGATTTGAAGTCGATTGCCTCGGCAACTTGCTCAGATCTTAGTGCAAAGTATGGGTCGGAAGTTTGAGGCCATAATAGCGAATGGTGGCGACTATACCTGTTATTAAAAATATTACGTACAATAAATATTATAAACGCATAAAATGCAGTTTGTTTGAAACGAATCGGACAAATAGTTTCCAAGTTACGGCGATCACGCTTCTACTGGACAGACTGTACATACGTTGTTTGCCTGTAGGTCTTGTATGGGGCCTATTGAGTTGTATACAATCTAGCTGAATAAATACCCAAAGGCTTGTAAAGTATTAAAGTAAGTATTTAACGCGGTGTTAAGCCACTAAAAATAGGTCAGCTATTTATGGAAAGTATTTTCGTGCCACATACATACATACATATTTATGCACAGCTTCGCTCTCAATAATATTTAACGTTAACATGTACAGTACCAGGTCCGTGTGCGATGCTGTAAAATCAGAAGTCTTTTTGCTGAAATCGAAAAACTATTCAGGTGAGTTTAACGGTCAGAATATCCAAGTTAATACAACAACAATTCATTCCAAAACTCTCCCAATGGTGAGAGCGAATTGCTTTCCAACAGCTGTCAACCGTTGGCATCCCAATGCAAGGTTCGTCGACTGTAGGTCTCTGCCTAATTATATCCATGTGTCCAACTCGCTAACAACCCTTTATTTATTCCCCACTGTGTTGCTGCCTTTATTCGATATTTTCGTTAATTTATTCTTGTTTTTTGCAGGTACAACGAAAATATGTTGCGCTATATTTAGGCCAAGTTAAGCAGTTGTCAATTTGTTCGTGGCTTTTTCAGTCAGTCGGCAAGAAACACGAACGCAGGACGACACAATACATGTCGTGGGCGTCGATGAAGGTGGAAGTGTGACAATTTTCCAAACAACTGGACAATGACATTTTCCATAAATGCTGCTGCATTGTCAATATTTACACCCAAGTGACACCAGCTGACAATGTCTGCAAAGTGTCAACAATGCAAGTTAAAAAATGCTTTTAAAATAGAAAGGTAAATAAAAAAATGCTCAACGTATGTGTAGTTTTACACAGATTCACTGCATTTTTTATTTCAAGCAAAACATTCATTGGATGAGTTAAATATTGAAACCTCGAGCTCAGAACTTGTGTGCAATATTTCTAAAACTGAGTATTGACCAGAAGCCTTAGATCGCAATTTAAATTAAAAACATAACTAAACTAAAAAAAATTCCCACGTAATTCCCACAAAAGTGTAGCTCAATAAATAAGAAATGACACGACGCAAGCAGTCCGCAAATTTTGATGCCACATTTTGGCATTTGGCCGCCGAGCTGATCGCAAACACGTTCAATGTTGCTGGCGCAATCTATTGCATATAAAGCGATTACAACAACAACAAGTTGAATTGACGTATGCCCATATGTCAGCAGTCACGCCCCTCTTCCGAAGCCGCCAGACAGACGCAAGTAGCTGGCAACAACAAAATCAAAAAAGAACCACACAAAAACAAAGACAAATCGCGCAGCACATTTCACAAAAATATCAACAATTTCGCAATTGATGAACAGCAGCGAACAGCGTTCAACATGTGAGCAACCAAAATTTCCACATCGATAAAAAATCAAACAAAAATAAATACAAGACAACAACAAAACAAAAATGCTGACTGGTAAGAAGAAGCGGCAGCGGTAATAAAACATGCCGACAATAATCCGAAAATAGCACTCAACGCAACAACAAGAACAACAACAACAAGCAAAACTGATGCCCGCATGCAGCGTGCTGTTGGTAGCAGCAGCAGCAACAACAACCGTACTTGAAAAACATCAAGAAATCCGACACAAGACGATCCAAAGAAACGATGACGTCACATAGGAAAATTCAAATGAGCGCCAATCGCTACACACACACACAAACAACAATGCACCAACATCTACAAAACGCTGCACATGTGCGTTGCGTTTACTCGAGGGGATGCGTTGTGGAGCCGCCACTACGGCGGCCGGAGCTTTTCTGTGACGTCACTCATGAAATGTGTAAAGTTCGTTTGCTCTCTCCCTGTGCGCTCGGGCGCTCTCTCGGCATGGCTTGGCGAATCGAGCAGCTTTCACTGGCAGGAAATAACACAGCCGGCCGCCAGCCGCCAACTGCCAACTGACGCGCTGGCCGTGTGGCAAATTCGAATCGGTGTTCGTGCGGTGCGGACATTGGCCTCGCGCGCACTGCTGTTCACTCGCCGCTCGTACGACACCCAACGCACGCACACTACGCCACGAGCACGTTGGTACCGCACAACAACAAAAATAACAACAACAGCTGCTGCCGCCATAGTCGCGCCAACGGAATTTTAGATTTTGAAAAAGCCGAGCGGAATTCTATTGCTGACTCCGGTGCGCGCGCGCGTGTGTGTGAGTGTGTGCGCGCGTGGTTTTAATTTTGATTTTCCGATTTACCGTACTTTCACCATTTCCATTTTCATTTCCACACTCGCGCATCGCACTCAGCACACCGGCGGCGGTTCAGTTCAGTTCGCGGCCGACTATACGCCGAGGCAGACGGCTGCCATGCTCGCTTTTGTACATACAACAACATCGGAACAAAAAAGTGTAACAACTCATAATCATTATAGTAGCAACAACAACAGCAATTAACGTGCAAAAAATCAAAATTTAGCATTTTGTTAAACTAATTTCAATCTAACGTGAACCGCGCCGCGCCGAACGCACGCAACGGAAACGGAAACCATCATTGCAATCGTCGCAATAGCGCCGGTAACTGTTTACGCTCGTCGCGCAGTAGGTGCCACAACAACAACAACAACAAAATCAGTTGCACGCTGCAGCCTAGAAAATGCAAAGCAGTAAAGCGCACAAAACGCTGTAAAGGCTCAGCTTGCAACAAGCAGTGCCAGCAGCGTCGTAAATTTTTACCGTAATATGCCACATTGCTGCACTAAAACGCATTCAGATTGCTGATGTTTATGTGAAAAAGTGTTTAAAAAACGACTGCGGATTTTATTGCACGCGCGAATTCCACCAACCAGCTGCACATTTCCAAAGGACGAGAATTTTTTTTTTGGGCCTCACTAAGGCGGCAAGCATTACTTCGATACAATGTAAGTACGGCGAAAGTGCTGCAACTCGTTGGTCTTTGCAAATTTACTCTAACCTCAAATTTGCGTTCATCTGATGCGTCGAAAACAGCAGAAAAAGTGCTTCAAACTTGTGAAATTTTAAGGTCGACTTCTTGATTGAAGTTTAGTAAATCTGATAATTCAAATTACGCAGCGTTGGCTAGTCTAAACAAATGAAAAGTGCTATATTTTTTCTATTTTTTTTTATGTCCGCAGAGTCGCAGAAATCTCTGTGAGTGAGATGCCAGCACTTTTTTATTGTTAATGAAAAAGTAGAACAAGTCAGTCTTTTCCAATTTCCTCTGGAAGCCTAATGGATATAACATATAAGACACCAAAGACTTAAATCGTTTCAAGTAGTTCACTGGGAGACCTGAGATTTTCAGTATCACAATGAGCCACCAGAGCCTCGACGTGCTCTCAGAGTAGAAGCAGACCCTTCCTTTCCTATAATGGCAACATTTCATTGTTGTTATTAGCTTTTCCCAAAACTGTTCTGCTTTTCTATGCATTTTGCATCAACAGGTAATTCGTTGTGTGTGTGGTTTTCCACTTTTTCGAACTATAGCTGAAACTGTAATTCGAAAAATGGATCGATGACGAAAAGTTTATTCCTCCTTAAGGCTGTTGTGGTATCTAATTGTGCACATATGAATTACACATGGAATCGATATCACTTAGATTAGCAGATAAGGCAACTCACATAGGACAGTCTTGACCCATTTTTTTATATATAGTCAATTAATCTCAGTGCTTCATCACTTATTTATTATTTAATTATGTTATTTATTGTTTTGTTCCATGTTTCGTGAGCCATATTATTCTTTATTGACTAAAGTTTTCTTTTCAAATTACATTCATGCAAAAGTGCAACAACGAAAACTGAAAATTAATAAATAACTTTTAGACTGTTTTTCATGTTCAAAATAATTATTTTTCACAAAAAAGCATTAAAAATACATTTAGAAGTAATTTCCCTCGTAGACAACCACATTCATAACTGCTGAAATATTCTCATGCGTGAATGTACGTTTATGCAACGGCACAACACAGCACAAACAGTTCATTTTCGAGGCACACCGCCCATCAGTCGGCAGCGCTCTTTAATCGGCCAACAGCTGTTTCGAGGTCGAGCACTGGGCTCACCCACTGCGCGCCGCTGTTGACGCAACGCAAGTTCATTGCACTGTCGCCGCGTCACCGTTTGCTGCATGGCTGCGCCAGACATTTGTCTGAAGACCGTTTTGCCCGTCCTCGCCGCCTCTCTGTGCGTGCCTTTGTTATCATCCACTGCGGCCACAAAATGGATAATTGCAAAAGTCACGTTTGTCTCTGATCCTTTGCTTTGGCGTCAGCGGCACAACCGCAGCGCACGCAGCGTTGCACCGAAACGGCTTTTGTGCCACACTTCACTTCATTAAACACTTTAATTGCACATTTGCCTTTCTCGCTTTGTTTCTTTATTTCTCGCTAACCATTGTTGCCATTGTCTCTTGCTTTTTTATATTTTATTTATTGACTTTTATATTTTGTTTAATATCGAAATTGTTTGGCGCTGCTGCGAAAACTTTTATTCGCCTTTGTCTTGGTTTTGGTTGCCGTGGCCAGCTCGTTGAAATGCTTAAGCAGCGATTATGGAAAACTTTAGCCAATTACTGAAACCGTCTTCTATGTTATTCGCAGACCATTTTTGTGAAAATAAGCAAATTTACAGCAAAAAAATATATATATTTTCATTGATGAAAGTGGGTTGCGGGGTGCTGTGACTGGATTTTTTTGGAGAAACGATTCTGAAGAGCAGTTTAGACTATGAAACTGCGCCTTTGAATTCATGGAAAATTCTCTCAATGTTGATTTCATTGAATTGCGGATTCACTAATTGTGAGACTGAACAAAATTCTTTACTATTACATTGCAAGTTAGGAAAAGTTTCACGCAGAATTGATTGCTGCTTGAATAACAAACCTGCAAAACTTTGTGGAGGCAATTTAAAGAGTGAGAAAGAAAGAAAATTTTAAAAAATTGCTTCAACGGCAAAAGGGTATGGAAGCCTGAATTCACTATAATAAAGTTTAACCCTCCGGTGTATATATAATTTTGTGAAACACGAGCACGCAATTTGGTCTCTCAGACCTAATTCTTTGAGTTTAAATTAACTTAACTTACAATTTAAATTAACACAAAAATAATTTATTGGGTCAAAAAGTAGGCATATTCAAAAAACTAGACTGTTATTTCTAGAAACAAAAACCTTTCAAAAAGTGGATTCTCTGGTGGATTCTCAGAAATTAACACAAAAATAATTTGTTGGGTAAAAAAGTAGGAATATTCAAAACAATAGACTATTATTTTTAGAAGCAAAAACCTTTCAAAAAGTGGTTTCTTTGGTGGATTCTCAGAAATTAACACAAAAATAATTTGTTGGGTCAAAAAGTAGGAATATTCAAAACAATAGACTATTATTTTTAGAAGCAAAAACCTTTCAAAAAGTGGTTTCTTTGGTGGAGTCTCAGAAATTAACATAAAAATAATTTGTTGGGTCAAAAAGTAGAACTATTCAAAAAACTAAACTTTTTTTTAGAAGCAAAAACCTTTCAAAAAGTGGATTCTCTGATGGATTCTCAGAAATTAACACAAAAATAATTTGTTGCGTCAAAAAGTAGAAAAAATAGACTATTTTGGTCAAAAGTGTCAAAAATGGATTGTCTTTAATTTCAAGTCAAAGTCAAATGTTCAATCTGTCAAGTACCCATCCAGGATTTGTCCTTCTACAGAACTCATACAAATTAAGCAAAATAACTCGTCCATTGAGCCTAAAAACACAATTGCATGGTTGTCTTTGTTGGTTCTCCTTTGCACTCTTCTTATGCTGAGAATGAATAGCCAAAGTTTACAGCAATGGTCCTCCGGCAGCAATTTAAAAAATGAAAGAAAACACTTTGCGTCCCCCTCGCCGTGTAATCAGATGTCGTTGCACGCACGTTTGTTACTGCTTTTGTCATTTACGCATTTCTTGTGACTCGGTTTATGCGTAAAGTTATTGATTTATTATGGTTTACGTAGTAAACCTGCCAGAGCACAGACAACATAATCAAATAAAAGCAGACGCAGAAAAGTGATTCGCATGACGCCTGCTGCCTATTCGGGTACTACAAGTTGGCAGTGCGGATACGTTGGAGCTGAGCCTACCTACGTATGGATTTATTTGTTCACTGTCAGTCTGGAAGTTGCGACAAATATTGCTCTCAACAAAATTGGCTGCGAAGTAGTCGACACAAGCTCAGCTTTTGCTGACTCGCAGTCAATAATTCGATTAATTTACTATTGCATAGTCATCTATGAACACTGCAAAATTTCAAATTAATGCTGAACATGAGCTTTTAATAAATTACTTTTCCAATAACACACTGACATTTCCAAAACACTGAGCACAAAGCAAATCGATTTAGCCACTCACAATGTCATTAAATGTTCACTTATGCCCAAGCAACGAGATTATGAAAACATTGTCGAAAATGTTAGAGTTATCTGTACAATATGGACGCACACCGGCACTGACAGAGTCGAGTATGAATTTGTTTTTAATTGCAATTAAACTGAGTCCGTCTCTATTCTTCCTCTCCCACCCACTGCCAGCTCACTAATACATCAAAAAGGAACGCGTGCTGGGATAGTTCTAGTTAGCCTGATGCTGTGCTGCATTTTATAGTCACCTGGACAGACAGCAAAGTTCCCAACATATATACATGTGTACATTTGCACTCACACTCGCATAAGGTTTCAGTGTTGACCGACTGGAGTGATCAGCATGGCAGCACTTCCGCTGCACACAAAAAGCAGCCTGCTGGCACAAATACATAAGTAATTCTACGTTCACGCGCACACACACATACAACAACGAGGAACGTACTGTGACAGCAGCTGCCAGCCAAGCAATGCGTTCCACCTTCCAGCCGTGACAGTCAAAAGTTAAGATATTGACTTCATTTCATTTACTCGTGTGAGTTCTCGAACGTCTGAGGGTCGGACGAGACAGCACGTCAGCCATCGACTTCTTCGTTCAGAGATTGCAGTGCCAGTGCGAACTTTTATGCTCGCACCAAAGTATCTTTGTGGGACTCCTACAATGAAATGTTGCTGTCGTTTATGTCATTTTCTATTTCGGCTTCTGCGTTCGCCTCTCGTTTGCATTGCTCCTTGTTGGAAACATTATAATATAATTTAAATGCCGACATGTGTTATCCTGTGCGGTGCTTTCTGGCATTCAATTCAGCTGTTGCCGTTTGCCGCTGTACATTTGCCGCTTCCTCTGCCATCTGCTGCACTTCTATGTTTCTGCTCACCTACGTTTGTAGGTGTGCACCGCATCCGGCCATAAGTAGCAACAGGAATCGTTATTGTTGGCGAAAACGTTTTGTAGAAAATTGAAAATAATGCGAACAATCTTTGTCACTGCGTCATAAAATGTCTGTCATACATGTTAGCCACAAGGGTGGGTATACACATCACCGTATGAGGCCTAGAAATTGCCAGCATTAGAGGACTTTGCGGAATGTGGACCAACGATTAGTGTACACTGTGCCAACAAAATAGTTCAATGCGAGAATTGACGAGCCAATTGATGGCATATTGAATAGATTTGTAAAATGGCATTTGTTGCCATAAAACTGCGACTAAAGAAAAGTGTGTCATGACTTTTCTTTTTTAAATAAAAAGATCTGCTTAAAATCAATATTAAACAAAAAATTAAATAACAAATTAAACAATAAATTAGTCAGAATGCAATTAATATTCTTAGCCCTTTCGACCCCGAATTTTACCCAGTGTGTCGATATAATTTTTTGGTATTTAAATCATGAAACATATCGCACACGCACAACGAAAGTGACACAACCCAAAATTTTTGATTTTTCAGGAAACGCAAAAAACTGTTTTTGAGCTAAATAAACATTTTTTTTTAAATAACAAATAGACCATTCAGTAGAAAATCCTTGCAGATTATGCTTTTTAATAAGTTCCAAGATTTTTTTTTTATGTTACACAGAAAATCCAAAATTTTGAGTTGTGACTGTTTTGATGATATTTTAATTCAATTATTACGAAACTATTTCAAGTTATGCCACTTTTTCTGAATTTAATAATTATAAATGACAGTTAAAAAGTTGAAAGTTGAAAAATGTATTTCGTCAAAAGTGACACAATTTGAGTTAGGAATCTTTTGCATTGAGCTGCAGCGATCAAATAGCATCAAACTTCTGACATGAAGAGAGACCTAACTGTATTTTTGCAACAGTTAACAACAACAAAATATACTGAGCTTTTGCTGATTGGTAGATTGATGCATTGTGCACAGTATTAACACATAAACCCGAAAATGAAAAATGTTGAGTTGTGTCACTTTTGTAGTGCGTGTGCGATATGCTCTTTGTTAGAGTTCTAGAGCTAGTTTACTTTTAAAAAATTTTAGCTTAAAACGAGTTAAATAAATTTTGTATAAATATTTTTAAATTACAGAAAAATTATTTAATATTTATGGGAAAATACAAAATTATCACTTTTTGATTTTATTTAACCATTATTAAAGAAACAGGGTTTTGATCAAACGCGCTCAATTCGTAGACTTCAATTGGAACACAAGCTTTCCCTGATATCGTTGCAAGTTATTGGAAATTATTTTGGTAATAAGAGTAAAATTGTTGTAATTTGCTTTGAATTCACTTCTAAAAATGTTTACTTGTTGGTGCCTACTTAAATTTAATCCATAAATCAATCGTAGATTTTGCTATAAGATGACATTGAATTGAAGTAGCTCTCAGGCAACTTTGGGGTCGAAAGGGTTAATACTCCACCGTTCTTTTGATACATCTTATCTCTTCATATTTTCGCAAAAATTCAACAAATTTATTTTTTCTCGAAATTATTGCTTTTTACGCCAATGCGAAACTGTTTTTCATTTTTTCAAGAGTTGATCTGAGACTTTCAGCTCTTACCAGAACCAGTTTATGTGTTTTTACGTCTGCAAGCTTTGAAAACTTTTCGCAAAATTTACTGAATTGAGAATTCTGCACCAATGGTGTACAAGGGAATTAAAATTCCATACTTTTCAAACTTTATATTAAATTTTTGTTGTGTCCGCAGTTTAACAACAACAGTCAAGCCTTGCCTTCAGTATCTACATAATTTTTTTGTGTGTAACTAAAAGTGAATGTTTGCTGCTGCTGCTGCTGGTATGTAACCGTCCCGTTTGCGCCTCACTCCCCGCTCTGCGAACATGCAAAAAATATAAATTTCGCTTAAGCTCAAACTACATAAATGGGCACGTCGGACATGCATAAGCGACTGTTATAAAAGATAATTTGCTAATTTGGATGCAGCATAAAAGACGCCAAACAAAACAAATAAAACTGAACAGAGCTGAAGTGAAGTGGACAACCGGTGAAGGAGGCGTTCGTGCACGTTTGCACGGCAGGAAATGTCTCCTGCATGAATTTAATTTAGTCAGCACTAACCGCTCATTAACGCACTTTGGTTGCGTTCATTAGTGCGCCTTGTGTCACGTGGCTACGCGTGGCTGGAGGAGGCGCACACGGAATGTTAACATAAATTAGACAACATTAGCGCGAAACAACCAAATACTCAGCAAATAGCAAATTTTCCGCAATATTTGACAATAGTTTTCCATAAACCGCCCGCGGCGCCGCTACGCTGTCGCTTAAATGAAGTGCTTAATACTTATGCGATGCTCTTGTTGTTTTTTGTTGTTGTCGGCACTCAGTTTATTTAGCGCTAAATTGAAAATTATACACTACGGATTTTCGTTGAAAATGTTTGCCGCAAGGCAGCCAAAGCGTCATAGCGTCTTTGCGTGGGTTTTGGCAAAACAAAACCAAAAGCAAAGGTAGACAAAACAGTTTATCGAACACATTGCCATGTGTGCGGAAAATACGGAAAATATGAAGCGCGCTTCGCAACGGTTGTGAATATTAAAGCGAGTGCGCCGCATT
Organism: Melieria omissa; assembly: GCA_963971225.1. Taxonomy (NCBI): domain Eukaryota; kingdom Metazoa; phylum Arthropoda; class Insecta; order Diptera; family Ulidiidae; genus Melieria; species Melieria omissa. The sequence continues at coordinate 7,707,166 of OZ020269.1, read as the reverse complement.
GCTTTCGCTCCACGTAGCGATGGCGCTACACAATGCTCCACACACGAATATGTACACACACTGATGTACGCCTACGTGCAAGTATGAGTGTGTAGTCTTTAATGCTGTGCGTGTGCACTGATTTGGAAAACCGTTGGCGTCCTGTGCTGCTGTTGCCGCGAAACGTGTTTGCTTCATTTAGAAGTGGTAGACAATTTAAGTCAAAACACTACGCGAAGCTGTGGAACCGACTCGATGGTAGCGCATCACCAGAGCAACAACAAAGTGGGGTTAAAGTCAGAGATGGCCAAAATCTGTTCATTCGTCATTGATTAAGATTAGTCGCTGAGTAATCAATCATCAGCGATTATAGCGATTAATTTCATTAATCATGACCAACCTTTGGACAATTGAAAAATTGTATGTAAACTCAACTCGGCAACAATAAACCCACATGTCCTCGTAATCCCACGTGGCACATAAAAAAGGCAAAAAAAAGGTGGCAAATGGCGGATTGGGCTTATTTATTGTGATTAAAATTGGCTCAGGGCGCTGTGCAATCCACTTTTGCCGTTGCCGTTGTTGTCGTTCGCTCATTGTTATTTTCCGAAAATGAGGCAAAACATATTTTGGCACAGCCTTTCGTTGTGCTCATTCGCATGGCGGGCTGAGCACTTCCCCTCCCTAGATGCGCTGCAAAAATTTGCGACATTTTCAGTGTCGTTTATGTGCTGAGGAATTTGTAAATATTTTTGGCAGCGATTTAGTGCGCAAAATTAATGACTTCACTTGCTGCACGAGGGACGGGTTGCGGCGCACAACGGACACGACCCTTGAATCGGTGCGACGGCACTGCGGTGCCGTCTATTTTGGCCCAAGTGTGCGGCGAGGCAGGCAAGCAAATAAAAATTAGTAAATATCTTCGGGCAAACAAATAAAAATATGAAAACATCGCATCAATAGACATTTATTTTTGTGGCCATTCCACTTCGGAAGTCGCATTAAGCCAGCCCAACAACAACAACAGCGGCGACACATGGCCGTGCAAGTTTAGACAAAACGGAATTTTTTTCGAATGTCGACGACAACAAGCGACAACTTTTGGCAAGTACGAGCATCAGCCGCTGGTAGTTGCGAATACTAGGCCCACTGTGCAGCCGCTTGCCACCCACGCCGAAAGCAAAAGTGAACCGCGCACGCAACTGAAATTAGCACAAGTCGCACCGTGGCATTCGCAACATTTGCTAGTCGTCAAAATTTTGATTTTGTTTGTTAATTCTTTCTGAAATTCACTTCACTTGAAATTTTCATTGCATTCTACACGCAGCTAATTTCGATTTATGAGCCTCGAAAGCAAAAATCGAAAGTGAAATTTTTGCAGCAATCTTTGCACATTGCTGGCATTTTTGTGCGATGCATTTGTTTGAAATTATTTTAGAATTTTTGTGGCTTACTGTGTAAACGGGCATTGATGTCCCAGCCGCAGCCTGTCGCTTCTCTTGTCGATGTCGATTGGCGTTAATGGAAGCGAATGTGCGCCGGCATTGTTTATTTACTTTCGGTGGCAGCCGTGCCGCGCCGCGCTGCACTGTGAATTAGGCCGATGCGGTAATTTATGAATATTAACAGTTGCCGTAAGTTTTGTATAGTAAATGAAAAACAGCAACTGTCAGTTTTGGTTGAATTAATGTGACAGTAAAAGATCACCGCCGGCTGTGTATCGAAATTTGTGTTAATAAATAGTTTGGTGTCATTGTAAAACTACAGAAATTGTTGTCATTTTTTTAATTTTCATTACAGTTTACAATGTTTTTATGGGAACAGTGGCTGCTCATATTTTATTGATTTGTGGTTCCGCTTGTTTATTGTTTCGCTGCGGCATAAATGACTGTTTGGGTGTTCACAAAGCACTTTCGATAAATTCAAAGTGCAACAAATTATTTTAGTGCATTAAACCGCAGTTTGACCCTCCAACTTGCCACAGTTTGCACGCAAAAGTTAAATAAATAAAAAAATAAAAATAATTAATTAAACTAAATTAATAAATATTAAAATTAAAGTGAAAACATAGAGATGACAGACAAGGACTGGGGTTCCGACTGTCTGATAGAGGTATTTGGATATTTTATTGGTATTTAACAACTTTATAATAGTTTTCTTAATTTGCTTTTGATCGAGATATGAACCCACAGCTCTCACATTTGTGGTGCAATACATGAAGCACTAAACTTATGGCTTTCAAGACATTTATAATATTTTTGTGGCTCGAAATGCCATTAAAAGTGGATTAACTGAATTATTGTATCCTATCTTAAGAACACAACAGTGTTGAAACGATGGTTTGTCTTTAATTTGTTATTTATGTACTTTATTTATATACTTAAGGCGAACACTGTAAAAAAATGTTAAACTGTTTAGTTGAAACATTTTTTATTTCTTGTACAATCGACTTTTCTATACATTTGCTTGGTTGATTTGGCCGACCAACACTGTCTCTGGTCCCTCATTGCTCATTCTAAAAGTCTGCATAAGTATTCCGTCGGCGGCTAATAAATAAAATTGTTTATTATTTTCACTAAATAGCTAAACTGCTTTCGCGACTTCTTTTTGTCTGCTTTTTTTGCCCAATCTCTGTCTTGTTGAGTATAATTTATAAATTTTTATTATGATGTTTTCTTTATGTTTATGTTTTGAGATTTTTCCAAAATATTTTTAATCGATGCAATGTGCCATGCCACAATGATAAACAAATTCTGTTCGTACACATTGCGATCTTCTTGTCCACAGTTGATGCTTGAAAAAATAGTTATTTTGTTATGCAATGTTTGCTGCAGCAATTTTAATATGCAAGTTGACAATTTGTCTGCATTTTACAAACTAAAACTCCTCAATCCGCAACGGAACGTGCGCCACATTTTGAGCTTCCGCCGTAAAGTCTGCCAGCTTGCCGCACGTGCAGCGCAAGTGTCCAGTAAAGCAATCGTAAAAACTTTATGCCCGCCCACAAGCGCCGCCAACAGTGTGTTGTTGCTGCAGCTGGACTGCAACACACTGGTCGGCAGTAAACGTGACTTGATGTCTTGTGCTGAAATAAAAAAAGTAAATAAATAAAAATGCAAATAAAAACAAAAGCACAAACAAATCTACTTTGCCAAACATATTCTTTAACCGAACGCGCATTCGTCAATTATGACTAACATTATGCGTTGAGCGTTTATTGCCATTGCTTTGTAAATTACACTCGAAAAATTAAACGCTTAATGGAATTAGCGCCAATTAGTATGATAGCAGCGGAAATTAAAGCAACAGCTGCGTTGACTTGTGTGTGTTTTCTGTAGTTATCGCATTTCAGTCCAGTCTGCGTTAGACGGCGCCGTGAAGGATTCTCCTCATTTCGCTGACATAAGCCATGACAAAACTGAAGAAACTGGCACAACGCAACCAGCCTGAAGTGACACATTTTCATATAAAACTTGCACTGTCTGGATGCAATAAAAGCCAATAAAGGGAGTCGCCTCGAATCGAGTCAAGGCAAGTCAAGTCAAGTCAGCCCAGTTGACTTCCGCTTCCTGCTGTGCACAATGCCAACACTCGAGAACGCAGTTTTGGTTTCATAACTTTCGGTGCGTTCAATAACAACAACAAGTAGAACAGTAAATTGTGTAGTAGCGACAATGGCAAGTGGAGCAATAACAACAACAATGTTGGCATGGAAAATGTCAATAGAAGTGTGAAAACGAAATCGAAATAATAGAAATGCCAAAAATTATAACAAATACGCAGCAATAGCGAAAGTTTTGTTGTTGTGCAGTCGTTGAAAAAAAATATTGATGATTTCATGTGATTTCGTTGGTTTTTAGTTGATTTTGTTTTTTTTTTATTTTGGGAGATGTGGAATTCTGCGCACAGTTGCAGACGTCACATCTATATTAAATATGAGTTGAAATACGCAATCGATATGTAGTCGATAGCTGGTCAGGCGCCTATTTATTGGCAGAGATCCATTCTACGCGCTGCAGTCGTAAATAACTGAAAGACTCACGATACAATGGTTGGAATAGAAGAATGGATGAACGGATAGATGCACAAATGATCGAATAGACAGAGGGGCAGACAAATGGAGATAGTCAAGTAGAGATAGTCAAACAAATGGTTGAATTGACGAACGGATAGACGGTCGAAAGACAGAATGCATGAAAGGAAAGATGAACATAAGAATAGAAATATGAATGAGCGATTGAACGAACAAATATGCGGAAAGACGGACAGACGAAAAACAGACAGACGAATAGACGGATAGAAGAATGGAAAGAACAAAGCGAAGAGTAGATGGAAGACGGACGTATGGCTAGGCAAATATATGTATAGATAACGGTCGAATGGGCGTACAGATAGACAGACAGATGGATGAATGGTAGAAGGAATGAATGAACGGAAGAATGGATGAATGGACGAATGAAAGGGCAAATAGATAGACGGACACACTGAGAAACGGCAACGGCGGAATGGACGAACAATAAGAAGGACAAATAGACTGACGGAAGTATGGATGGGTAAACTAATGGACGGATAGATGAATGGTTGGAAGAACAGATGCATGGACAAATGAGAGGGCAGACGCCAAACAAATAGAAAAATATTATAAAGACAAATTAATCAAAATTAATTAGCAATAAAGCCAACACAAAAGGCCTCTTTGGACCTCACGATCCCGCAAGTTAATTGCAATCACACAAAACACACACAACAAGAAATTCCATTTAATTTTGCGCGCTCAAATTTTTTCGCACACAAAACATTTAATTTTGACAAGAAGCCGGCGAAAACATTTTATCTGCTCGTAATTAGCAACTTGAATGGAACGCATGGACACGCGCGGCCAGTGAGCGCCACACAAGAAAGCTTCAATTATTACCAGCCACACTCCTCCCCCTCCCCCTTCCCGCTCAAAGAGCCAACAAGCGCTAAATTTGTAAGAATTCGAGGGAGCAACTTCAGGTGTTGCCCTTCCCTCTGCTGTCACCATTTTTGGCAATTATCACAAACGCAACAACACTTGAAACCAACCTCTTGTAAGCTCTGGCGAGCAACCACAAAGTTGTTGTTATTGTTGCTGGGTTTTGTGGCATTGTGTGTTGTCTTAATTGCGGTGTATGTAATTTTGCTTTGCTTGTATTTGTTGCATGTTGTTTCTAATGGAGTCTCAATTGCAGTCGATTTGCTTGCTGGTGCAATGAAAATAGGGATTTGAACTACAATGTGTGAATAAGAAGAAGCACAGAGGCAAAACAATATGTTCATCTTGAGTTGACTAATGCCGACCGGGGCGTATGAGCAACTTTAATTATGGATCATTCGAATAATTCGTTCGAAATTACCTATGAAAAAGCCATACAACACTCGGAATCGACTTAAAGCCGTAAGTGTCGTTTATTCATTCATAAAACGCACACACAACACAAACGTTTGAGCGGTCTTAGTTCCCAAGGCGATGTCGTTGAAGCAACTGCAATTGGATGGCATTTAGATAAAAGTTAAACGAAAATATAACGATTTCATACTCGCTGCACACACACACATATAAAATCTCTAACGATTATTTGCGCCGATAATTTCGCCGCTAACGACTTGTTAAATTGTCTGCCAGTTGGAAACTATGACAATATTTCTTTGCTGCTGCTTCACACTCTCGTTCGAGCATTCGCTCCACAGCGCAACACTAATACAAATACTCGCACGCACATTGTTGTTGTGATCTTTTTTTAACTGTCGACGTGACTGTGTCTGAGTTTTTCAGCGCGTTCCGAATTCCGGCGCTACCGCGCTGCCGCCACACGTGACCCACAATTGACTCAAATTTAGCTTCTACTGTGCCGGCGAAAGAGTTGTGCAGGAGAGAACGCGGCACGAAGCGGCATTTAAGCAACATTTTCTATACCTTCACGGCGCGTTTTGTCAAACCGCACATTGCAACAAAGTAGAATGTTGGCGTCTGCCGGCATAGTAAAGCGTAACGTTAGCTTTAGAGGCAGCGGCAACTGTCTCGCTGTGAAGTAAGCTTAATGGACGAGGTGTCGACGCTGACTATTGTTGGTCGTGGTGGTTTTTGCGGTGGTTGTGTGGTGTGCGCCGGTGCGTTAGTGTTGGTTTAGACGGATACGCTGAGCGGCGGCGAGTTGATGGATTTCATTGTGCAACGAATAAATCAATTTTTTGCCTCCTTCTCTGTTTTCAAATGTTTCCTATCGGCTTTCAAACGCGTCTCTGCTCTAATGTACAAATGAGTCCTACAATGAAGTTTAAAGTGCTGTCGACACGCGCCACAAACCACGCACCTGCAACATATTCGCAGCATTGCACAAATTGCGTTTTCACCTCATTTGTCAGCGCAAATTTGCCATCAAGCAGACAATTCGACAATTTATGCAGAACTCAAAAACAATATTTACGTGCAATCGCGCCGAAATGCAGAGCTTAGATGCCGTGATTGGGCTGCCGGTCGCACTTGTCGAACGCAGAATTGCCAATTACCGAAAATCAGAACTACCCGACGCGGATATTATTGCCTGCATTTGTGCGATATCGGCGCCGAAAGTGCGAATTCGACGCGACACACAGACGTCATAAGTCCGGCAGTCAATCAGCCAGTCAGTCATAGGCGGTAATCACGCACATAAACGCGCAGCAATTTCGTGCAATAGGAATAAATTTGGGGAGGTAGGGGAGGTATCAATCAGCGCCTGGTTGGCCAATTCAGTAATGAACATGCAAGCAAGCATACATTTAGGCGCACGAGCACACCACCGACTCACAGAAACACTGATTTAATCAGGAAACAAATTTGAGCCCACACAACGTGACGAGAAAGGCATGAAAGAAATCGAAACAAAACAACATGAGAAAGTGATGAGATACAAATAAAAACAAATAAACGAAAGGCAAAGGAAAAGTAAGAACAAAACCAACATCATTTTGCTGTCAGACAACGCGGCGAGAGTAGCAATGACAGCGGCTGATAGACACTAAAACAGGAGGACGGACGGACATACAAGTATACGCATGTCAACGGCTTCAGGGAAAAATCAAATAAAACGGCGTTAAATCGCAGTCTCCAAAGTGGGAGTGAACGAGTGAAAATGCCAGCCGAGTGAAGAAGGAAAAGGAGTAAAAGACAGAAAGTGTGCAGCAAGTGGAAAAGTGCTGCGGGCATTGGCTGCTGATGACTAATGAAAACATCATGCCGGCAGTTTATTAAGTTAGCCATCCACATTCTCGTACACACACACATACACAGACACAAACACACAAACACTGCCAACGCCAACGTCAACGCTAACTGTTCGTGTGCAGCATTGACTAATGGCAACGGCTTTGGCGGCAATTGAATGGCTCCGACGGCTGCTAACGAACCTGTGGCCGGCATATTGACGAGCACCGGACATGCCTGCAATAAACGTGGTCATAAGCAATTAAGACCAAGTAGTAGCACAGCACTGCAGAACACATGTTCGTCCGGCGTTCATACGTTGTGCGGGTGTGCAGACAGAGCGGCCGACTCTACGCTAAGCCGAAGCATGAGATGCAAAGACCAACGTTTGCCACAAAAGGTGGATTAAATTGGGATTTTTCATTCTATCGTTGGACGTTGTTGATGAGTTTGAGTTGGTGTTTGTGTTTGTGTTTGTGTTTCTCGTTTATGGCAACTAAGCAGGAAGCACACAGCAATATCGGTAATAGCAACGGGGAGCTGGCAATCCGGCAGTGGCCAATGCACAACGATCTGCCTCGTGTCGCTGCTAAAGCCGCTCGGCGCATCACAATATCTTAGCGACTTCAGGGCGGACGAGGCTTAAGTTTTCACACTCCAGTGAACAAGGCCGTCATCTGCTTCGACTCCTATTACTCATTCCAAACTATTGTTCCTCTGCTTGCAATTTTTCGTTCAGCTGTCGAGCGCTGCTGCTGCCTTGGGCCACTGCAACTTTGGCGCAGAACAACCAAAGAGAAAGAAAGATACAGTTTGTAGTCGCAGAGGCAAAGTGCCTGAGGACAAATAGAATCGAATTCAGGACATAAGTGCGATAAAATAATTTTAACCCAGAAATTACTGTGGGTTGGTTGTACATTTTGCTCTCTTTAAAAGTGGCTTATGAATGGTTGTGTCATAGTTTAACCCAGAAGTCAATCGTCAATTTGCTTTTAAATTCGAGCATTTTTTCCTCTCTCCGAGATCCCTTTTTCATTCACTCAATAATATGCAAAAATAACAACAAGTGTCAACAAATGTATTACAAAAAAAATGGAATAATTAAAGTGATTTTTAACAGTTTACATCCTTTCCAGATAGGGCGGGGAATTTTCTGTTAACCATTCAATTCCCATGTCCAAAATAGTGAAAAAGAAAATTTTTTTTTAAAATAAAATAGCTTAGATACGTTTGGATAAGACAAAAAAAAATACATACAAAATTTTTAAACTACCCTCATTTTTATATTGAAAGAAACCACACAAACTTGCACTGCTTTGATTACGCGTGAAACAAATGAATAAATTTGACAACTGACGTTTCGCTAGTGTTGCTAGGAAAATTAAATAAACAAGTACTACTAATTGACTTTGCTATAAAAGTGCTAGAATTTAAAAATAAAAACCTATGTGGTAGGAAAAAACTATTAAGCATTTGTCACCTACAGCTGACACTGGGAATTGAAGAGTTAATCTGTCCTTGTTTTTGCATGAATTCGATTCTTATCTTTATTGACATTTACCCATTTCTGAAAGTAAAATATTGTTGATGGCCCACACCAAATAAATATGTCACACAACTGATGTTCCACGTTCGCAGCGAACGCCCGAACACGCAACATTCCAGCCAAGCATTGTGCGATTTAACTTTGAGGCAGCGAAAAATCAGCAGATAAAGCCACAACAGTCGATAAAGTGGCGCTTCGGCCAGCATTAGCGATGATGACGTTGGTGATGATGTTGCTGGCAATGGCATTGTCAGTGATAATGACGGCAATCTCGGCCGATTCGCTTGCACAACAAACCGACATGATTGTCAACATGACCACACATAGACGTCCAACTACTCACACACCCGCACACTGACACACGCACACAGATTACTCGCTGCTGGCTGGCGCACTGATAAAACTTGCTGACAGCTACAAAAGTCAATACTTGTTGATGTACTTCGCCCGTTGCAAACCGGGTGGCGGGCAGAAACACGACGAGGCAGGTCCTGCGAATAACAAAGTGCGCTGAGGTGAGAACAAAAACAAAATTGACGAGCAAAATGTTGTGTTATTTTGCAGCAACGTAACAACACATTACAAAACACACCTGTCGCTTGTAATGGGCTGCTGAAATCTGTCGAGCGTAAATCAGACCAGGCGAGGGCGATACTGCTGGCAGCTGCCACTTGTTGACAGTTGGAAAACACTGTTTTCGTATTGACCCCAATACCCAGCAACAACACATCGACTCATTTTCATTCAGCCCCCATTCGCTGCGCGGCGTTCATTCAGCGAAAGCAAAACGCCGTCAAACAGCGCAAAAACGCCGCTTGTCCTCGCTCATTGCCGTTTATCCAATGTGTCAAATGTTCGCCAGGGAATTGGAATGCGCTGAACAGGTGCGCGCGGCTGTTGTTTTTCTTTTTGTTTGCCGCAACTGTGGTCGTGGTTGCGTTGAAATGGTCGCTTGGCGCCCTAAAAAATAACATTTTCGCATTAATAACAACAACAACAATAACAACTTCGCAGCCGCCACGCGACAGGCATCAGCTGTGAACACAATCAGCACACAGCGGCTGGCGGCTTGCGGACAGCGGCTGCGAGTATCAGCGGCTGACGCGTGCGACAACAATGCGTGCTTTGAATGCGAAAATATCTAATTTTAAAGTGCGCCACCAATGCCCATCGGCGCACTGTCTACGCGCGCGAACGGTGTTGAATGAGTTGTCGTGTTCTGCCTGTCAATTATTGTTAAACTTGTTGTTGCTGTTGTTTAACATTGACAGGACAACTGCGAGCTGTTGCTGCTGCTGTCGCCGCCGCCCCAAACATTTGTACACAACACTTGTGCCGGTTACACTTGCAGTGTTGGTCGTGCTGCTGCTTGCCTGAGTGTGTGTATGTGTGTGTCTGTATCCTTTCGTGTTCGTGTGTTGTGTTTGTGTGTGTGCTGTGCTTTGATTGAGGGCGGATGTTATTTATTTTATGGTCGCTTGTTGGCGTGTAAGGATTTTCTTTTTTTCTCGCTCTCCTTCCGGCATTCTTGTGAACGACCACCTGTTGCTGGCAATTTTCCCACGGTCTGACGTCTTTTTATTGCATGCGGTTGTGCGCTATTGTTGCTGGTTTATTTATTGAATTTGCACTCGTCGATATCTTATCAGTTCGAAAGCGAAGCAGTTGTTTATCGGCAGAGAGCAAAAGGTGGCAGCGTGTTGTTTGCATATCGGAAAATGCTGTAGACATTTTCTAGTTGGACTTCTGTAACGTTGAGTATGTTTTTATTTGAACAAAGACTGAGCGCTAAAGTACTGAGTAATGTCTGTATGACCGATTAACCAACATTGGCCTTTATTAAGAAGAACATCACCGCGCTGCGGTAAATTCAGTGGTTCTAAGCGAGAGCAGAACTTTTCCTTGTCTTATGTAGATATGTAATTTTTTAGTACTTTAATGTCTCGCACTTTTTGACAACTGTTCTTCTGATGCTTGAGAGAAAATTCAAAACAAACGCTGGCAGATAAACGCTTTCAGTTCATAACGTAATAAACTTCTTGGCTTTTGCGCAACTGTACTTCAGGCATTTGAAACAGCTGTCATCATCTTCCACATACACATCACACTCCAGGTGGCAGCTGCGAAAGCTGCTCTTCAGTGCGCATATGGCTGACACCTTCAAAGTTTGCTGCCGGCATTTGCAATTAAAATGTGAAGTGGCACAGCTGTGGCTGTCTGTCTGCCAGAGCGAGATAAGCTGAGCGGTGTTAAGGTTTGGTTATTACTTTGATTGCATGTTGCCTCACTGCGCCGTGCGCTGACTTTCTTGCAAAGTACTGTTGGCCTATTGGGACAAAAGACGGCTTCCTGTAAGTGCGCAAGTGTGATCCGTCTATGAAGTATTTACACTGCAAATGTTGCTCGGTTACTTTGATCTGCTTTAATGCTTCTCGTCTGACTACAAAAAATCGTTGGCTCTCTAAACGGGCCTTGTGTTAGCGAACTCATCTTGGAGCAGCAGAAGCAACTGTGGGAAGTCAAGTCAAGTCAAGTATGACGTAGATCTTTGGTGTTAACACCGAGTTAGCGGAAAATGGCGCATGTTGTTAAATACACCAAAACCAATCGAAACGCTTCCTGTTTGCTAGAAATAATCAATAACACCGCGCGACAAAATTAAAAAAATGTTTACACCGGAAAAAATCCATATGGGCGTGAGACTAGAGACCAAACATAGTAATACTGCGTACTCAGTTTTTCATTTCACAAAAATTTGTCCTGTTAACTTCAAAAATTTGAGGGGGATAAAAAAAATATATGTAAATACAGTCGTGTCTGGGTATAGTGAACACCCGATATAGTGAACAACCAAATTTGGATATGGAGCCTCTAAATAGTGAAAAAAAAATTTAAGCAAAAAACAAAAAGTGTTTTTTGAGCAAATAAAACGAGTTTTTGAACAAAAATTTTAACTGTGATATAGTGAACAACCTCAATACTGTGAACAGGCCTTGCAATAATTAGTTCAATATATCCAGACACGACTGTAATACTTAACCCCGTTAGAATATGGCGATATGTAATTCAAATGAAAGAGGAAAGAAATTAAATAAAATTGATTTTTTTATCAATTTGTAAAAAAAGGATATGAAAACGGTCGTTTTAAAATTATAACCTTTAATATCCTTGAAAATTTTGATAGAATTTTTCGGAAAAATTTCCGAAAAGTATGTTAAAACCCAAATTCTCCTTGATCAAGTGTCAAAATTCCATTATACTTGCTTCATTGGTTCGAAAGTTATTATATATTTTTCCATTTCGTTTTTCTAATCATTCGCGAAACATGCTTTAGGAAATAGTTTTTGAATGCTCATTGTGAAAACCTTTCAAAGCAAGTTTTGCAAACTAGCAAAAGTTTTTCCTTAGAAGCATTAATCTATGAATCGTCTACAAAACTCCCAAATGCCAATTGTATCAGTTCATTCTGTATAGCAATAAAAACTAAAAAGAAAATTTTGAATTCGCTCGTAATAGTCGTAATCATAGTTTTAAAAAAAATTATCTTTAGCATTTATGTGTTAAAACATACTAAATATGCATGCAATCACGGCTCCAATCAGTCATTCCATCGAATTTCCTCCGAAAATTCACGCACACAAAATTTATGCGAAAATCGTTTTTCAGTTCACTGACAGCGTCGCGTTTAGAAGTCGCCTTCCAGGCAGAGCGGCATGTAATCGTAGCACTGACAGCGGCATCTGTGTGGCATTATGCGAAATGTAAATTTTGTTGCTTCCGCCAGAGAATGCTAAATATTCAAGCGCATGATTTTGAACTCTTTGTTGTTGCTGCCGTTGCTGGTGTTTGCCTTTTTCGACCCCGACTAGTTGGATCCGCTGGTTTTTGACCACTGAGCTAAAGCTTTTAAAGAAAAATAAACCTGCAGCTGGCATTTTGCTCCATTGCACTGCAGTTGGCTTACTCCAATCTCGTATCGAAAACCTTGGATGTCTCCTCCTAAAAGTTTTCATGCGGCATTGCCTCTCATTGCTTTTTAATGCGTCCAGCCGCTCACAGCGCTGGTTGACAGCTGACATACTTTACGTACCGGCAGCGGCATTTGCATGAACATCTCGTAATATTCAGCCGGTACGCCCCCACCTTTCACCTGCGTTTGCATTTCAAAACTGAAACGAACGGTTGCCATTCAACTTAAATTTTTTGTAACAAAATTTTACTAAAAAAGCCCAAAATACGAATGAAAGGAGCATTGTTTGTAATACAAAAACAAAACATCACTTTTAAATCGAAATTTTTACCGATTGCTCTCAAAAAGTTGGTCTTTTTTTGCTACTCACTTTTCTATCAAAAGTGCTCAATTTACAAAAGAGCGGCCCAAAGGTACAAGTGAAATAAAAAGGCCCACTGTTGATCCAAATGGACCAAAAGTGGCAACCGTAGGTACATAGGTGTTGTTAGTATTATTGTTGCTTTAGTTGTTGCTGTTAGCCTGACGCAGCCAACTGTTTTCTCTCTAGTCAGCGCAGCGGTGTTGGTGCCTTTATTTATAATATTGTTGTTGTTGTTCTTGTTCTTAATGCATTCATGCGTCATACTTGACGCGATTTTGCAAATTTTCTTTCATGCTGCTGCTTTAAATTTAATAAGAATTTTTCGTTTTAAAGCAATGCGCGCCATGGCCGTGGGAGCCTAAGCACAACATTAGTGTCATTATTATAATTGTTGTTGTTGTTATTGTTATTAGTGCTATTATGCACATTGTAACTACACTAAATACCGTAAATTGTTTCATTTGAATTCGTTTTCATTGTTAATACAAAGTTTAGTTGTGCTGCACAGTGGGCGGGTTTAATTAAAATTGAACTCAAATTTGAATGTTTTTTTTAAGATTTTAGAGAGTTAGGAGAGATATACAAACGATTTTTTTACATAAATTCAAATAAAAGCATGGCTGAAAATTCAAAAACCAATCAAAAGTGCAAGATTACATTATCTTCATAGAGTTTTTGTCAAAGTATGAATATTAGTTTGTATCAAGAATTGAATGTACCCCGTCCACTGTGCGTTGAGATTTGCAGCGCATTTTGTTGACCTAAATGTTTGCGCTTTTTGGTCAACAACGCGCAGACGTGTTTTTCTCGCTGGCAGCGCCCGTCACTGGCCGACTGCTGTCTGTCTGTTGGCCCCGGCTGGCTGCTGTTTCATTTAGCCGTCTGTCCGTCCGTTTGTGCAGGCCGTACCGTTCCCCATCATGAATGAATAATTTGTTTGTTTGCTTCGCGTGTTTCGCGTTTTCAACACTTTTCCCATAAGAATCGACGCGGGTTGCCCCAACTGTGTAATTTTTAAATTAATTTTTGACACTGCAAGCAAAACTCAAAAACACTTGTCTTTTCGTTGCAGGTAAAAATTGTGCGTGTAAATACAACAACAACCAGTTAATTAAAGGGATCAACTGCTCAAGGCAACCTAACCAAAACCAACAACAAACGCCCAAAAGTGATATTACTTTGTAAGCCAGCAAAAAGTGTAACGTATATTAAAAAAAAAACAAAAAAAAATAATCCCAAAAACTTGCACAACCCATCCGGATAGCGTCAACAAAATGGGCGACGATATTTCGCCAATGCGCATGCAGAAGAAGACGCGCAGCGCCTCCATTTGTGCCACGTCCGGCGGCAGCATCGAGAATGCCATTCACGGTTTGCCGTATGGCGCCAACTCGGGCACTTCCACGCCCGAGGGCGGCACACCGGGCTATCGGCGCCGTCGACCCGCCACCCGAACGCAGAGCGCGCGCATCACCAGCGGTGGCAGATCGGTGAGTAGAAGACACCGTTGCATTGTGAATCAGTGCGCCACTCACATCGTCGCATCGCAGCATAATGCCACATGATGCCGCATTATATGGCTGGTGCATGTGCAGCACCTTGCCGCATGCAGTCCGTTGCATGCTTCGGCGCACGCAAAGTGTGCGCTTGTTGGAGGTTAATTTTAGCATTCACCACCACACACTCGCAGCCGCAGTACCGCATTGGGCGCCTAGGAATCTGCTTGACTGCGTGCAGCAATCTCTGCTCGGCAGTAGCACAAACAACAACGAGCTGCCCGCAAAGCGTTTACATGCGTCAATATTGGCTGACGAACTATGCGCCAGATCAATAACTTTTTGTCAATGCGGAGAATTTTGTAGTTGCTGCGGTTGTCTTGGATGTTGTTTCTGCTCGCTGCGTTGAGTTTGTGAAATGTTTTTCTTTCGATAAATGGTGAATTTCGAGAATTTTTAGTAGCTGCCGAAGAGGAGAATAAATGTTTGGCTAAGTGGGATAATACCGTTATTTGTAGCCACTTTACGCGCGATTATTAAAAGGTTTAAATTATCGAGTTGGGCTGAGAACTATCTGAGTATTGAATCTGCCAAATTCAACATCCATTAAATAAGAATAATTTCATTTACTTTATAGCATCTTACAAACAAATTGACAAATCATTGCACTCCAATCATTGTCAAATGTTTTGGTCATAATTCAGAGTAGCGGAATAAATCGTTATGGCTGCAATTTCCGCACATTTCAAAATTGCACCCAGCAAAATGTCAAAAATTAAAGCCGAAATTTTGTCAAACATAAATCCTTCCTACACATTTATGGCAATAAATACAACAAGACCGAATGCACAGCGGCGTAAAAAATGAAAAATTCGGGCAAAGGCGCACAAGAGAATAACAGCAATTTTCCAATTTCCTTCCCCCGCGAGTTTGTTTTTTAAACATTGCATTGGCAAAATCGGAAAAGCAATTTCCCTTTGCCATGGTGAAAGGGGCGAAAGCGACGCACAACCGACACAACAAATGCGCCAAACCTTAGCGAAGCGAACCGCAATCGAAATGACGGTGGCCGGTGGCTGGCGGATTGGCGGCAACTCGAGGCGGTTGAAAACCGAACCGCAAATACACAAAAGTGCGGGCTGCGCTGTGGCCGACAGGGGTTGCGCACAGAAAAAGCAATTTTTATGTTTTTGCTGTTGTTGCTTGTGATGCTTCAATTATGAAAAATAAATAGTGTGCAATACGTACATATGTGTTCATACCAGCACATACACACACATAAGCGCTGTCGCATGTAGGCGAATCAAAATGAGCGCAGTTGAAGTGAGGAATGGCGCCTATCAAGGACTCCGATCAAATCACGTTTCCACTGAGTGGAGCCGACATAGAGTGGAGTCAAACAGCGGCCAACTGACAAACTGAGCTGAACTGAGTGACTTCTTGTCAAATTGTTCCCACAGGCAACATGCGATCTCTTGAGTATTGAGCAGCAAGAACGAGGGGCGGGATGAGAGGAGTTGGGTTTTTTTTTTACTCGCTGTATTTGAGGCTGCAATTGGCTTTGCTGTCGCTTTCGCTTCATTGCTGAATTGCTATATTAGCGTCGAACCCGCGACCTCCGACCCTACGATTGTCGATGTCAACTTGTCACTTTGTGCTTGTCCCCGAAAAATACGCGTACGCTCACTTCCGTCATTTCGCATAGACGAGGCTGAGCGGAAGCTGCGGCATGCAGGATGGGGAAGTGCTTCGAGTGTTGCACAAACATAAATGACAACAACACCAACAAAAAAAGAAAAAGTACACGAGCATGCAAAAAACACTTTGCGTGTGTGAAATGATGACAAATTAGGCGACATTAGCGCTACGACTGCTCGGGGAGTCTTCGAGAAATTTCGATAGTTATTGTTGTCAGAGTAGGCAGCGCAACATTTTGCTTATTTTACATTACAGGCAGCAGCAGCAGTGCACATAACGCCGCTTCTGGCGCGTGCTCAAGTGTCAGCGTATGGGAATCTGCACGCTGCTGTGTCGTCACACTCGGGCAGAAATAGAAGCCTCTTGAAGCGTTGAAGCGCTTCACGTTCGTTGTGGCACCTGCTCGTCTTCTCCCCATTACTCGTCGCAGTGTGCTGTGGTTGCGCATGTCGAGTGCGAATTGAATTAGACACTGGAGAATTTAATTCAATGCAATTCAATTTGCTCGGCTGTCAGCGACAGCAGCTGCTGTCGCCGCCAAATCGCAAACTACTCGCACGGAGAAAAACTGGCGAGGCAGCTCTACCAATCGAGCAACCACCGAGCGACAGTTGCAGTTATTAGCGGTCGATGCGTCACTTGCATGCGATATACTTACGAGATAGTCAACGATAAAGAAGTGATGATAAGCCAGCTGGGATTATGAAAAAAAACCGTCCAAGTGTCAGCCAAAGTGGCAGATACATGTTCACATACATTCTTTGCTCCCGAAGTTTTGCAATTTTGTTCATGACCGAAAGTTTTGCTGTCACCGATGCGCTTTTGAAAGGAGTCTATTCAAGTTTTCGGGTGCTGCAATTTGCGTTTTGACACGTTCAAGATTAATAATTGTTTAAGTAGAAGTTTATCTCTTTAACTTTTTATGTCGAATGTACTCGTCATGACGTCATGACAATTTTTTTTTGTCGAGTATACTAGTCATGAATATAAAAATTATGTTTTTATTATAAAGCAGCATATCAACATTTTACATAAAAGATCAGCATTTTATTGAATTGAAATTTAAATAAAAAAATAATTGAATTGGATTTTTCGTAATTACCAATAAAATTAAGAAAAGTGTTGTAGAAACTGACCTATAATTATGTTTTAGTTTCTCGCAAATTAGTGAATTGTAGTATTTTGAAACCTGAATTATTTGAAGCAATAGTCCCAAACTTAATTGATTGATTTTCTGGAACTTTCAAGTCCAATTTTAAGCAATTTGCCAGTCGATCACTTCAACGATGCGACGTGAACTACTTCGCAAGCGTCTGAAATGACACACCGGCAACGAGAATCGCCACAGTCGGTGCAATTATTTAATCACAATGCCAACAGCAACAGCAGCAAAACTTTAGCTGTTGCTAAGCCGCTTACAGTGAGAAAGTTAGGAAAATAGTTTGGCTTTAACTTCATTCACGATTCCAACGCATGAAACATGACACAGAGACACACGTTCGAGTTGTATGAATGTATAAGTATTTAGTACATATGTATGTATGTGCAATTGCGTAAATATGTATGCGATATGTATATATAAGGCAATATACGTGACTTGAGGCAATTGCAGCAATGTGTATGCATCACTCACACACACACACACAATCACTACAGAGACTCGCAGCTATTTACTTGCGTGCAGCCCAATCAAGCAGCGATTAATCATAGCGGTACTTTGTGCTGTTAGGAATCTGATTGTACAAGTATGTGGTTGTTGTTGGCTGGTAATTTTCTATCATATTTTCCACATATTCATAGTGGAAAGGCCGGTAGTATTTTCTTGCTCAAAGTGGGTAGACAAAACTTTGTCCAATACCAACAACGATGAATATGAGTACCAAACATTGTTGCCACAAACCATTAACCCTTTCGTTAGTTTGTTGGACGTCTAAACCCTCTATGATTTCAAGAATAAATTTTATATTGGCTCTTACAATAATTGAAGCTTTAGGAATAATACAAAATAAAAACTGAATATTTAAGTTTAAAAAATATACACAAAGTAAACATTTTTTTATTGCTATATCTGTACATAGTTAAGAAAGAAGAAGCAGAAAAAATGGCAAACATTTTTTATTTGACATTTTACTTCAATTCAGATATATTTTTGAAACATTTTTGCTCACGTAAATGAAGACATATTTAATTTTTAATTATTTATCTAACTTTAATTTATTAATTTTTATGTTTATTTTTTTTTTGTCAGAAGAACTCTAAAAAACAGGGTTCGGCACCAAAAATTAAAAAACTATTATGGAATGTTGTTGTTGTAACTGCACAAAAGACTAAATCCATGAATTTCAAATGTAAAAACTGTAGCGAAAGGGTTAAACAATTTCTTTAAAAAATCGTACTTTTGAATAAAATTGTTTGTAGTAGAAAAATACATTAAAGTGAATTCATTTTGCTGCCATTAACGATTGCTGTCCATCATATTTATCGCCTCATCAGGAGCAACCATTATCGAACACGAAACATTGCCCCACGACCGGCACCAGCAGCGGCACTGACACCATAGCCATCAGCGCAATTTTACTTTATGAGAGCACCTAGAAACAACAACAACTCCTCATATTATTTATACATATCAACACATATCAACACACTCGCATCGCCCTTTTGGTAGCTCGTACGGGCAGTGAGTGCGGTTGGCACGCAATTTCAAGTCGACGTTACAGTTTCTCTGCTAGAACCAACCCCACTCAACGGTGGCAACATCAACACCAATTCCACCTCCAGTGCGAGATGATCCGCCTAGCGCTGCCACGCATAACAATGAGCATAGTCCCGTTTACCTAACGAAATTTTTCCAACAACAAAATATGCTGTTGTTGTTTGCTAAACCAGCGCCCGCATGGTTCCGTCCATCATAGACTCTGTCAGAAAGCGGCTTTGGCAACACTGCATCGCTTGCAGCGCGAATTTGCGGTTTCGCTGCTGCTGTTGCTGCTCGCCGTTAGAGTTGGGTCGATGGCTGCTGGCGTCGCACTTTAATTCCAATACTGCAACCGTTCTCCACAAGTTGCCTGGCAGGGGGCAGGGGTGCTGGCGGCCGCATGGCTGTTAGATCCACTTGTGGCGCGGCTTGTTGCAGGCAAGGAAGCCAATTGCTGGAAGCGAACGCCACTTTGTGTTTTATGAACGGAATGTGTGTGTGTGTATTTATGTCTGTGTGCGCGGGACCGTGAATCTTTGTGATAAATTTGCATGAAAATAATGTATAATTAAATTTAAATTGCCAGCAAATTTGCGTTGCTGTTGCGGCAGTTGTTGCTACTGAAAGCAATTTGAGTGGAGCGTGTAGAAGAAGAAAATGAAGAGGACTGACGGTAGTTGGCAACACCACTAGCAGCGCAATGTAGCAACTGGTGTTTTGCAGCCCCAAAGCTATGAAAAGTAGAAAATTAATAAATGCAGGAAATAAAACAAAGAGACAAAATTTAAGCATTTGTAAACAATTGAAATGAATATTTAAAATTTGTATAATCCCCTACACCTCCAAAGAACGTGAGTGCAGTTGCCAAAGCTGCCACCCGATTCAATTAAACTTTCATAAAATCAAAACGAAAATAATGTCAAAACGAAAACATAATTGTCAAACAACGCAATAAACCTGGGAAAGTGCAGTGCTGTGCAATTTATTGGATTTCGACTGCAGTGTCACTGCGTACTCACAAACACGCAATAAATTATTACTTGAAAACAGCGATGGCGACAGCGGCGGCGGCGGCAACAATGTAACGTTGTAGCGCTTTCTTTTTGCTTTTCAACCTGCAAACGTCGATAGTACTTCCAGCACTTGTCGGCCGGCCAGCACACCTTGCAGTGCAAATCGCCGTGCGCCCAGTGCCCATTGCAGTCGTAGTCGCAGTCGCAACAACCACTGCTCGGGCAGCATCCTTGACATTTTCCCCCAATCAATTTTCCCCATCGCTGCCACTTAGGCGCCCACACTCTGTGCGCGCTCGAAAGTACTTTGCAATTTTTACTATGCGCCACTGTCATTGAAGATAAATGGTGCGCACTGCTCGCCGTTCGCTGTTCGTCGCCAGCGAACTGAGTCTGCCTTGGGTGCCGTTCTTATTGTTATTGTTGCTGTGCAAATGCAGATAAATAGTAGCAAATTTATTTAATAGTAACATTCAGTCGGTGCAAGCAACAACAAACTTAGAGAGCAGCCGCATCATTGTCGAGCGAGGCGCAGTGCAGCAAGATTCTTGCTGTCCGAATTTCGGGAAGCCGGAAAGCATAAATCTTCATTTTTGTCCACTGTCGTGTGGGAGAAATCAAATCGAGCTCAACGGATGCGATTGAAATGTGTTACGTGTGGCACATGGAAATTCATTTGCAAAGCGTTTCTTCGCGTCATTCGGGACGTGCTTTCGTAAATCTAAGCGTAATGCTCAATTGATGAGTGCGAGGGGTTTGTTGGAGATTTAAAAATTGCGTGACTTGTGTGAAATGATGCTGACATTTTGCGCCAGTCTGGCAAGTTCAGTCAACTTAATGTTGGCACACTTCTTAAACATTCTGCAAATATTTGGTTTTTAGCGAGAGTACTAAAATTATTTTAAAACTATTATTGTAGTTTTTATTCGCAGCCTTTTTTCTCACTTGTATGCTGTGCATTTGTGGCAACCTGACAGAACTATTTGGCCACAGCTGCATGCAACAAAAAGTATTGTTTCGAAAATTTCAGCAGCAAAACTAGATACTTTAACTCTTTCGACCCCAAAGTTGCTTGAGAGCAACATCAACTATTTGTCATCTTATTGCAAAAGCTACGATTGATTTATGTGTTTAATTTAAGTAGGCACTAACAAATTAATATTTTTAGAAGTGAATGCAAAGCAAAGTAGAAAAATTTTACTGTTATCGTCAAAATAATTTCCAATAACTTGCAGCGATATCAAGGAAAGTTTGTGTTCTAATTGAAGTCTACGAATTGGGCGCGTTTGATCAAAACCGCGTTTCTTTAATAATGGTTAAATAAAATCAAAAAGTGATAATTTTGTATTTTTCCATTAATATTACGTAATTTTTCTGTGACCAAAGAAAATTTATACAAAATTTATTTAACCCGTTTTAAGCTAAACTTGTTCAAAAGTAAACTAGCTCTAGAACTTTAGCAAAGAGGCGTGGCGATTTCAAATGTCGTGTGAACACTACTTAGGCAAATGTTTCATGATTTAAATACCAAAATGTAATATCGAGACACAGTATAAAAATCTGGTTCGAAAGGGTTAAATGTTTGCATTCATAAGCAGCAAAATTTGTGTGCAACTCACCGCAGACGCGGCAAAAAGTAGTTTTCCTATTAACAAACAAAATTATTCAAACATTGCTCATACGACATGGGGGCCAAGTGTAGGCGTTGCGTTGCTTGTGGTTGTAATAAAAGCAATTATCCAACTCAAGGCAAATGAGAAAGCTTAGTCGCTACTTTAAGACAGTAACATCGTTCAGAACTGTTGCTTATTTTTTTGTTGTTTTGCTATTTATTGAGGGCCTGCAAGATATTATTTATTAGATTGGAATTAGTAATAATAACGAGAAATGACATAAAGTTGGTAGGTATACCATATATTAAAGAGGATTTGTTTAATCGGAATCAAGATTTGTAATGGTTAGCCAGTACCGTTTGTCTGTGTGTCTGTAAAATTAAGCATTTATTGCAACGAGACTCTAAGAAAAAACGAATCAGAAGCGCACATTTTATTTAATTGAAGCTGTGTTTCATATAATTACGTGTTTATTTTGCTATTAAATATAAGAACTTTTTTGTAACTATTAATTAGGTCTGAGACATTGAACCGGCTACAAATAAGTCGCCTAACACCGACTCAAACACAACATCGCGTTTTTTCCTTGGTTCGCATTTCTGAATTTCACTTCTCTACACTTTACGGTTTTTAACTATTTTCTACATTTTCCTTTTCTACGCCAGATACGCCGGCGAGCGCAGGCACAGGCGCAACAACAGCAACAATATAATCTGCAGGAAGCCCGCTCCTACTGTACCAGCGAACCGAGACTAAGCGAAACGGAGACGCCGCCGCAACGGCGCAAACTATCACAGCGACGACCACAGCAGCACTGTGAGTTTTTTATTGTTATTGTTGTTTTTTTATGGTAGCGTATTTTACAAGTATTTGAGTATGTAATCCTAGTTGAGTAATTCATTCTCAACTTGCATATATATTTTAAAGATTTTTTAAAAAGTTTAAATCCATTTCACCTCACTGTGCCCGTGAGAGTTTACGCTTCCTCGGCGGTATGTGGCTGTTTGCCGCTAGCACTCAGCTGACAGTTTAAAAGTTGCGCCGCTAATTAAGTGCAACAGCCGCCGTCGTCCCTCGCCCCTACCCAACGCTTGCGAGGTGGCGTAAATTACGTTGGATTCAGCGTTGGATAAACTTTGCGCTGTCGCTAACGACACAACGTGACTGGCAACAAGTTCGCTTAGCAGCACGCGACTTGTTGTTTTTGCTGCCTTTCGGTAATTATGTCGCATTTCACACGCAGCTGACCACACTGCCGAATGACTGAAATTGAAGGCTGACTGATTGCTAACTGAATCGAAATGAAGTCTGTCCGTTTTGGATTTGGGGATTGGCACTGGTAGAGCGTTTAATTTCAATTAATTATAGTTAATGATTTCAATGGAAAACCAGCTTTGATTGATTCGACTCTACGGCCAAATTGAGTAGAATTGCTGGCATTCATTTAGCCCGTTTTGTTAGCTAATTTGCGCCTTAAAGCAGGCAATTAAAATTATGCTTTCACTTGTTGACGCGTTCTTAAGTCTTCTGTTGTCGTTTCGATGAATGTTGACTGGGGAATCTACGCCATAAGTCACTTGAGCTTAAGTGTGCTGGAAAGCTCAAGTTGACTGAGTGCGCGGCGGCAAGCGAGCGCGGCGTGTTTGAGGTGAAACAGCGCTGAAGTGCTTGCAGCAACAAGCGAGTCAAGTGACTGGCTTCATTACCAATTTTTCAATAATTAATTACATTCCCCAGTCGTCTCGTCAAAGTCAAAGTCGACAGCGGCAAACTCAAACTCAAAGTGTTGTTGGCTAAATAATCGACGAGTAATAATGCAAAAGTTGTATTCGTGCCACCTAAATCTTAACTTGATATAAATTTTGAATCTGTAAATCTGAATCTAAAACCTGTAAAACAAATAGTAGACATCCTTCTTTCCTTGCTGACCAATTTGCTTTATTAGTCAGGATTCGTTTGTTCTAATGGTCTCTAGATCCTTATTGGGTCCTAAGCCATACCAGATGGAGATCCATGTTCAAGTTGTGGTTGTGGATCCATCAGAACACGAGTCGTGATTTTGTCATATTTTTTTTAATTCACAAAAATATATTCTTCAAGTTTCCAATCGCAACGAACCCTTACACTGGGTTCGTTTTACTTCACCACTTTGCTACCACAAATAAAAACAAATGTCAAGAAATATGCAAATGTGGTCAGATCATTTTGCGCATAATTTAATTTTCACATAAAAAGTTTAACAACATTTCACAAAACAACAGCACGAACAGCGCCAAATATGTGCTTCGTCTTTGAAAGCCTGAAAAATGAACATCATAAAACGATTTTCATGCACTGAGAATGTAATAAATAAAACAATACACAATATGTTCATGTACACAAACACACGCACACACAAACAAACAAAAAACACTCAGCAAGTGAGTGTGTAAATATGTGAACAACCACAGAGTAAACGGCAACCAGAAACAAGAAGCAAATAAAGCGCCACTGACTGCGTGTGTCAATTAGGGCCACAATCTGTCGGGCAAAGGCGCAGCGAACACAAACTCAAACAGCCACGAATACACACACATACACACACGTCGCATGGGTGCCAATACATGAACGGATATGGCGCACAGTCGTAAAAGTGCGGCCCAACGGGGTCGCAACGGGCGCCGCCCGCAGCCGCAACCAGCGCCAGCAGCACTTTATTGGCCTAATTGAAACGCCAGCCGCCACACGCACATTTGTCGCTGACAAATTGGCGTTTCCACAGCGCTTCTTACGGGTACTTTAAATAATTTGTAGATAACAATATTTTCACTTTTCATTTTATTTGGTGCTTTTATTTTGTTTTTTAACGTAAGAGCGCTGCGAACTTTGCTGATGTGTGCGTGGAAGTTGCTCAACTTTTGTCACTCAGTAGCATCCGCAGCAACGTCAAACAGGCAAACAGCAGCAGCAAATTTTAATAACGAAAATATTTTTTGAAAAAGTTTCGTTTGCAAGCTGCAAAGGCCAAAAGTACAACAGTCGTTCCAAATTAAAAAAACAAAAATAAAAACAACCGTGACACTCTACACTGGCAGAAACAAATGTGCATCAAACATTATAATGCAGTAATTTTATTTTATTTCATTTTACTTTATTTTATTTTATTCTATTTTATTTTATTTTACTCTATTTTAATTTATTTTATTTTAATTTGTTTTATTTTTTATTTTATTTTATTGCATTTAATTTAATTTCATTTCATTTCATTTCATTTCATTTCATTTCATTTCATTTCATTTCATTTCATTTCATTTCATTTTATTTTATTTTATTTTATTTTATTTTATTTTATTTTATTTTATTTTATTTTATTTTATTTTATTTTATTTTATTTTATTTTATTTTATTTTATTTTATTTTATTTTATTTTATTTTATTTTATTTTATATTATTTTATTTTATTTTATTTTATTTTATTTTATTTTATTTTATTTTATTTTATTTTATTTTATTTTATTTTAATTTGTTTTAATTTGTTTTATTTTATTTTATTTCATTTTACTTTATTTTATTTTATTTTTATTTTATTTTATTTTATTTTATTTTATTTTATTTTATTTTATTTTATTTTATTTTATTTTATTTTATTTTATTTTATTTGATTTTATTTTATTTTACTTTATTTCAATTTATTTTAATTTATTTTCATTTATTTTACTTTATTTTATTTTATTTTATTTTATTTTATTTTATTTTATTTTATTTTATTTTATTTTATTTTATTTTATTTTATTCTATTCTATTTATTTACAAAAACATCGGCATTTAAAAAGCACTTCTTTTGCATGCCACAAGTTGATAACAAGGTTTACTTAATATTATTAACAATTCATTGGCAATTCAATGCAATTTTATTTTAATAAAAGCAAAGGCACGAATTGTACTCCAATTGAGAAAATAGGATAAGTGAACAAATAATACAATTTATAAAAGCGTTCAAGAATTCAGTGGACCGATGAAACCAGATGACTATGCATCGAGCCAACAATTAAAGAACAGTGGCAAAATATGGTAACCTTTTATAAGGAAACGTATCAAAATCTCAATTTGACTGTCTAATGATGACATTGAATGACACTGTTAAGGCTTGATTATGTTACATGTAACGAGTAGAGTGACGAGACATCAGCTCTAACGAGTACTCGTTTCGTCTAAACAGTAAGGCGAGTTCTTGATTGAGTCAGTGACCGATGAAAGTGGCGAGAGAGTCACTAGAATCACATTTTGTTTGCTAGGCCGAGCACTACTTTACCGTTATATTTTTCTCTTTTTCGCAGCGATTCGTGGAATCGCTCGTCACATGCGAAATCGCTCGTAACATGCGGAATGCGTTACACACCACTTTTCGCTCGGTTGAGTTCAATTGCGCGAGTTGCTTAGTTCATTTTGTGCATTGCAAAACCGAACTGACTCGCCACGTGTCAAAATACGTTTGAACAACTCGTCGCTTTTGCTCGCTATCCCAATTCTTTCGGCCTAGTACCATTTTGATGTCTCGTCACTCGACTCGTTACGTGTTATCAAGCCTTTAGGGATTATAATATTTATGATAATATTCACTGTCCACAATTTTGTGAAAAATCGTTTCCTTTTTTTACATAAATGTTTTTCCAAGTGTAGGCGAAAAATATCGAGTTACGCACAACTGCCATATTTGCAATCAACAGCAAGTCATACATTTTCATTAAAAACGCCAAAAATGTTGAAAACAAAACCTGAGACAAAATTAAGGAATTATTAAGGCAAGTTCACCGTCACCCGCCGTCGACTGTGCTTCGATTTACGTACTTGTACATATAAAATGTTATTTATATGTGAAGCCCAGGCAACGATATATGTATTTATATTTCATCAGCCCAACAACAAATGCGGAGCTCATTTTCCGCATGATGACAGCCTTCACAGGCTGCTTCATCCTTCTGTGAAGCGAGCAGTGGTAACCGAAAAAGAAGGCGACTTCAAACCGAAAAGTGAAAAGTTTGCATCTGTGTTTCACACTCACACACACACACACACACACACACACACATATATATTGCCTCATTTACATGAGCAGCCACAATGAAGCAACAACAACTTCAACAAGTGAGACGCAGCTTTGGCGCTGTGCGGAAATTAAAATTGCAGCGTGCGTGGCGTCACTCACACAGCCACACTCATGCACGCACACAGTTGTTTTGAAGTTTTCCGGCATGTTGACGACGCCAAGTGCTAACACTTCCGGCCGACAATAACACAAAACGGATGTTACATTTAAAACTGCGCAAATCTTCAAAGTGCTTTGCCCAAAAAGGAAAAATCGATTATTTTTATCTCGTTTTGCGCCTGTGGCCAGTGGAATATGCGACCAAAAAGGCCAAACAGCCAACAGCAAAGTTTGAAGGACGCCAGTCCACATGCCAAACAAGAAAAATTGCGCTAAGTCAATTTGTTTGAATCCTCTTCTAACGATGGCGAGTCGATTCGCGAAGGCAGAACACAAAACTCCTGGAAATCCTCAGGCTACGTCAGTCAACAAATACAACAACGCCAAACTCCTGCATAAAGTCCATTATTTTTTGTATACCTTAAAGCCCATTGATGCTCAAGCTGGCAGCTGCCGTTTGTTGCCTGTCGTAATTAAATAATCGCTTGCCACTTTCACTCTCTGCGATTGTGTGTGTGTGGTGTTGTTGTGTGGTTACTTTTCTACCTACTTCCAGTGCGCCTTGCACCCTGCATCCAGCAATCCAATTTCCCACATAAAAACATCATAAAACGGTTGAGCGAGTGTCGCGCGACAAGTGCAAGGGACGTCCGCAAGTAATGCAATAAATAAATTGCACGGAAGTGGATGCTGTTGCTGCTGATTGCTGGCTGCTGGCTCATGGCTGCCGGCTGCCGGTCATGCAGATAGCGTCCCGCACAGTGGAGCTCGAAATGGGTCAACGATGTTGTTATTAATAATTTTCAATATGTCGCGTGCAGTCCATTCAGTTAATGTACCGCTGCGTGTGTGTGTGTGGGTAGCGGCACATTCGTTCAATGAACTGCCACTGCACTTACCGTTCACCCGCTTCACACCAACAGCTCAGCGCAGCGTCAGCCGCAATGGCACCGCCCGCGCCGACTTGCTTGTGCTGCGTTTTTTTGTATGCGCCCTCGAAAGTGTCCTCCGGGGCGAAGGCAAAGTGCTGCAGTCGTGGCACAAAACAGCGAAGTATGAAGAAAATAACAACAACAACAATTTCGCTTTGTTGTTGGTGCGATTCCTGCTTGCTGTTTGCTCTCGAAGCTGCTGCAGGCCGTCACTGCATGCGTCCGCAATTGTGACGGCGCTGATGAAACTGACGCAGCGCGACAGCGATCGTTGTTAGTGTGCGGTTATTTTTATGAGCTGCAAATGAAATCGGCAAACAAGCCGAACAAAACTGCTTCCTGGCATTCAGCAGTAGTCAGCGGTGTTTACGCTTGCAGCCTCGCCCGCCCGCCCGCCCACTCCCAGCTCTATGACACGCGCGCAGTTTTTAAGTGTAAACAAAGAATCTCGGCGAAATGCAACGAAATAAACGGAAAATTTCATATTTTCATTGCGTTGCGTTGCGTTTTCATAGCGGCGCAGCGTTTCGCTGTTGAGGCATTAAATTGTTTAATAGTCGACGTTTCCTGACCTGATTCCGATTATTTATTTTTATCGCTGTGGGGCTCTTTAAGTTCGAGCCATAGAATGTTTACATCATACTGAGTATTTTTCACTCTTACTTGTTCTCAATGTTGGACATTTTTTTCATTTTTTGGTTTAGTTTTTAGTTTTAGTTGCTTAAGTGTTTTAATAGTTTAGCTTGCTGTAGATTTTATTTAGCTTTATTTATTTTTGAGTTTAATTTTGAGCTCAAGTTCAAGTCCGAGCTAATGTTAGCGTTAAAGTTCAAGCCACAACTTATCATATTTTCACCATTAATTCAGAATTCAGTAGTCTTTTACCTTAAGCTCATCTCACACGTTATTTCCCATCTGCCAGCCCAATTCTGTATTATAACCTAATTTCAGGGTTTTTTTTCACAAAAAGTTCTTCGCGTTCGCATTTAATGCCAATTAAACTTTTCAACTTTTGCCTAACCTAACCCAACTTGACCCGACTTGACCCAAAGTCAACTCATTCCTCGACCAGCATTCATTCCGTTGATTTACGATTTCAGCAAAAAGACTGCACTGACCTCTCACTCAGTCATTTCAGCAAAACGACGCGTGCCTGTCTCGAGCTGTATTGTTTCTCGCTTCGCCGTCTGCCGTTTGACTCTCTCCCTGCCAGCCATCAGCCATGACTCAACGAAGGCAGCGCCAAAACATATAAAAATAACAAGCTCAACTTGATGTTTTAGTTTCGTCAGAATCGCAAGCAGCTTTGCTACAGCGTCTTCCTTGTCTTCCTCTACTCATCAGCATCCCGTTTCGTGCGGTCGTTGGAGTAAAATGTTAAAGGCAACTGGCGGCAGCCAATAAGCAAATGAGATTATAAACACATACACACTCGAACGCCGACACACACACGCACACAACCATTTCGTAATATTTGTACTAAGGATAAACAGTTTGTATGTATTGCATGAGTGCTAAAAGCTGAATCAAAGCAAAACAGCGAAACCTGGGATTTTGGCGAAAATTGACAAATGCGTCTAAAAATATGCCGCCGACATACCGAGTCGGCTTATTTTCTCGCACTGATCGGTGTGTCTGTGTGTGTGTGTGTGTGCGGTTGTACAATTAATTTGCTGCATAATAAATCAAACTTTCATGGCATAGCTTTAGGCGTAAGCACTACACGGATAGCAACAGTGCACAGTGATTCGTTCCATAGACAAAATTCAAAAAATTATAGTGTCAGAATTGAATGATTTTGATGTCATTTGAAAGTTGAAACTCGAACTAAGAAAACCCCCAAAAATTAATTAGTGTGTGTGCAAAAGCGGCTCAAAGTTGATACTTTTTTCACAAAAAAGTGTAAACACATACGTACACATGGTCCGATAAGTACTTAGCCTACAAAATAAAAACGAAAATTTTGGAAAAGTGGCGATTTATTTCTCAACGTAGTCTCCTTTCACACTCGACGCTCGACACACTTGACCCAGCGATGCTCCAACTTTTGTAACCCGTCTGAAAAATACGTTTTCTGGAGGCCTCCGTGGCGGCGATAACCTCCTCATTCGACTCAAATTTCTGCCCGGCGAGTGACTTTTTCAAGTTTGGAAACAAAAAGAAGTCACACGGGGCCAAATCTGGAGAATACGGTGGATGGGGCAGCTGTTCGTAGCCTAATGCGACCAATTTGACGAATCACCGACCGATATTGCTCTTTTTCCATTTTTCTAAAGTCCGCGGACACGTTCGTTTCCACACGCGGTCAAAACAAAACTACAAATCCAATATGGCTGAAATTTTGACAGTAGCCGTCTACGAGGATGTACTACACGATAGTAAGTTTCTCTTACGATAGTGGCACCATCGGGCGGTGGGGCTAAGTACTTATCGGACTGCCCACGTATTTTCTGTTTTTCAGTCTATTAAGCAAAAAAAATTATAAAAGTACATGGTTACGAAGAAGTTGCTAAAACTCTCAATATGGATTGAGAAATGATGTGGCCATTTTCGCTTTTACTGTTTACACAAAATTTGCAAAGCTGAGGTTTCTGCTTTACTTTTAATTCAAAATATTTTTCTAAATTAAAAATCTGAAAATTGGCAAAACTTAGGGGAAAATATTTAAAAAATATGTGAAAGTATTTTCCGGTATTTTCTTTGTCGAATATTGTAATTACATCCTCCGATATCTTCCGATCTCAGAAAATAATTCAATTTGAAAAGTGCTCTAAACACCTATTTTTCGACAAAATATATTTTATTTATGCCTGAAAGTATGCAATCAGCATGAAAAATTGGAAAAAAAACTGCACAAATGCAAAACATACATTTATTATTATCCTTTTTATTGCAAAACTAAAGGGTCCTAAGACAATTTCTGTTACTCTTTGCAATTATCAATGTTGACGTTACCGATTAAATGTAAAATCTGAAAAATCTAGCCAACACACTTGGTGCTATAGCTCACCCAAAATGACGAAAATTGCAAATTAAAGTCTCAGTCATAGCCAAAGTTTAAGAAAAAATGGAGATTTCAATTCAGCAGAGCATGCTTAACTAGTATACCAAATGTTATGAAGAACGGACCACTCCTTCTAATTTTGTCCCGTGGTCGTATTGAGTCGAATCAATCAATCATCGAAAACGAGAATTTTGTCAAAATATAAACATTTAATTTTATTTACGAGTGTCTAAACTTGGGAAATGAAATCTAGAATTAACTGCAGAGAGAATAAGCTGAAAGAAAAATTGCTACTCTCGGACTCATAAATCTACACACTTGAACTAACGATATTCAAAAGCAATGAGTCTTTTACTACTTCAACGATTGTCTTTCTCTTCTCTATCTCTCTTTGCTATTTTTGTTCACTCATTGCGCGCAACAACGTCACTGTGGCTGCGGTTCGCGTCAGCCAGGGATTCTGATGGGCTTAACATTAATGATAAATTACGGTTAGACACAAGAATGGACAGACAGCCGAGCGTTGATAGCCATATGCGCAATAATGTGCACACATACATTCACCATTTGAAAGCCACACAAGTGGTGAGGCACTCAAACTTCTACAACACACAACAATTGCGCTTTACGCACACTCGTTGTCTGTTTTTCTGGCAGCTGTTCTGTTCTGTTGTTTGTACATTTTAATCGAGACAGACAGAGCGCACATAGTTACAGGAATTAATTGACATTATGCACACATTAACACTTGTATGTGTGCGTGTAATTGCGTCGGTGCGATGACGCCACACACAGACACACACGCAAACGCAAACGCACCACATGCCAATAATTAAATCATACACAAATACAACAAAGCGCAGCATTCGGCTTATTCGCATGTCGAACGAACCATGTTCAGCTGTTGCTGTTGCTGTGGCAGTTGTTGCCGCGCGCCGCACACATGTGGCAACAATCGGAAAAGATGAAGTAACAAAAAAAGGCGCAAAACTTGCCAATTAGGCGCCGCACATGACGAGAGTATGATTTAATTTGCTCATTGCATATTAAGTAACAACACAAATACAAACTCGTGAATACACAGACACACACGTCATCACGCACAACATGGCGTGTCTTTCGATTTGCTACATGTTTAATGCCTAAAAGGCGCAACATGAATGTGAAGCTGAGTACTGCATGGCGTATGAGTGATTTTCGAACATTCGGTCAACTAGGCGAGCAACTAACAACTAATTGACATCGTAATTGGGGTTGGCACTAATTTCACTGGTGTCAAGTTTAATTCGCATTTAATTAATCTTTCATTTAGTTTCAGTTTCAGCATTTTGTTATGAAATTCCGAAATAAATTAGTTGAAATGAAGTAGAGAGCGATTCGATTGTTGCTTGGATTTGGGCAATCGACGTTAAAGTTTGGCATTAAATGTAATAAAATTTAGATTGGATTGGGATACATGTCGTATTGGCAGGGCTGCCGTAGCGCATTGGTTCTAAGAAAAGCAATAAAAAAATCAAAGCGGTTGATTAAGTGCAGCACGCTCAAAGCTTCCAAGTACCTTTGAGAGCGAAATTGCCGATAATTGTCTAATAACCTAAGATTTAATTAAAAATCTGCCTCCTATTCCGAAAATTGCATTTTACACATACATTTTTCTTAATCATTTTAATAAAATAATTTCCGTTTAAGTTTTGCTATTTAGTTCTGCAGACAGAAACACTGTCCAAGCGTTCGCTTGTATTTTCTTGTTACTCTTATCACTTCCACATCACCCTGTATCACTACTCCTTAATCGCTGTCTGTGCAGCAGGCTTTGTGAAAGCTTTCGCCTCACTTACATTTGAGTTGCTCAGCCGTAAATCATCTTCTCGTATCTTAATGGTTGTGCATTAATCAAATGAGTTCTTATAAATCGACACGTAAATAAATGACATGTAACTAGAAAATGGCTTTGCAAAATCTACTCAATAAATGATGCAAAAATGATGTTCGATGATGTTGAACCCAGTGCTCGGTCTTGAGTAAATATTTATTGGTCTGAAACGGTGCCAAAATAAAGGAGTCTAACACTGAAAATAATTTATTTTTAATTGAATTAATTTATCAATATGTATAGAAAAATGTACATTGAATATGTATATGTTTTATATTGCATTCGTGCGACAGAAAAAATTAAAAGAATTTTCTCCTTCCTCATCTCATCTTTCCAGCGCACCGCAAGTCCAATGCCTTCCTGGATGTACCGCAAATGCATCATTTACGCGTCAGCGATGACGACGAAGATTTGGATCGTTTGCGCACCTTCAGCGCTTCCAAAGGCGGTAAGTGCTTTTTCGTGGTCCCCGTTTTCCCATTGCCATTTCGACCCTTTCTCAATTGCTCTGCAACCTAAGGCCGTTCTCAGCCCAAATATCGCATTTTTCAACTGCATCCCCAAGGGGTCGAGGCAGTTAGCACCATTCCAAGTGAAAGTCAAATATTTGCTTGAATTCAATTAATTTTCGCTTCACCGGAAAAGAAAAGGGAAGGCGTCAGACCAAGTTTGACCACCAGCAGCCAAATAATACCCAAGCACTTTGTGGCACACCAACACCAACAACACTTCACCGACTTTACTGCCGATCATGCGTCATTAAGAAATTTACGAAAAGCGCCAGCGAGTGAGGCTGAATTACAACAAAAACAATTACTAAAGCGCACTTGAGAAAAGGGCCGTTTTGAAAGGGGCAGCAAATATTTTCGAAAGTCAAATTGACAAATGATGCTCCGCGTGTTCAAAATTAAGAGCAAAGCAAAGAAATACCGACAAACAATTGAATGAAGATGGAGAATGTGAGAAGAAAAAAAGGGCATCGCAAGCAAAGCCAAGTGCGCTGGCGAATGTTTAAAGGTCAATAAAAAGTATAAACTAACAACAGTAGCAACAACAATAAGATCAGCAATAACTGCAACAACAACAACAACAATGCAATGCCAATGGCATTGGCACTGGCGCCTGCCGCAGGCCTTCAACTTTTGCATTGAACAACAAGAACAACGAACAGCGAAAGCGGAAGACAGATAACTGAAGGGAAACCAATGAAGAAAGCGCTGAAAAGTAGGCCAAGAGTGTTGCGCAAATGCTCGAGTGTGCTGCCAAACACAGGCAACCAACTAACGGTTATCGCAGCCTGCACCAGTCTTCCCGCCCCCTACCCCTACCACCGCTTCGATGCGAGTTTACAATTTGCCCTTTTTGTGTGAATGTGCGGACAGCGGCGCTTATTGTTGCTCGCATGATGCTGTTATTGTTGTTGGTTTTGTTATTGTCTTAGAGTTATCCTGTGTAGGGATGTTTGAAAAGTTCGTTGCTTGTGTGAGTGGGGCTGGTTGATTTGGTGCTGAAAGAATTAATCTGCAATTCATGCTCAACGTTGGAAGGCACAGGTGACCGTACAACAATAGCAACAACAACATTGTCAAACATGATAGCAAAAGTCTTCATTAGAAATGTGCATCACGTTAGAATCCTTTGCAGCAATCTACATACGCGCAAATTCACACCCACACATACACACACCGCACACGCTCAAATGCAATTTCCGTTATTGTGCTCCGTTATATGCTAAACTAATAAACGACACTCAAAGTGGCTCGCATTGTGCCAGCGTACCGAAGCGGGTAGAGCGGAGCGGACAAACGCAACAAAAGAATAAATACATTTTCTTCAAAGCCGTTCGGTATCCTTTGTCAGTTTGAATTTAATCCAGCAAGTGTACACGGTGAAGCATGTGAAAGTGGAACATTGCGTTCAGCAAATGACAAAATCTATTATTGAGTGGTTTGTTGTGCGTGGAGAAGTTCTCACTTTCACAGCGGGCTTCCACTTAGACTCGATTTGTGGGACAAGCCAGTGGTGGACAGCGCAAGGGGACGCACGCTAGAAAGTTGTACGATTCTACCTGGTTGTATGCAAAAAGATTTTGGGCCAAATTCAAACCAAAAACCTTGAATTTAAAGCGATCAGGTAATACCACTTAAAGTGCCTTACCAAACGGATATATGAGACAACAACAAAAACAATGCTCAAAGTATATGGAAGCAATAGTTTCTGTTGCAGTAATAAATAGAAAAAAGCATGACAAATATTTTTGCAAAAAGTGTATATTTTTTGAAGTTGTACTTTGATTCAATGAAAAAATTGTCCAGGAACCGCAAAAAATTCGAACTTTTTTTAAGGCTATGATTCTAATTGTGACAGGAACTATAGGGCATATGTGCTGAAGATATATGTATACTGAACTTCAAGTCAATCGGTTTAGTATAATTTAAGATAACGTGGGAGCGTTTCAGTTGTGTCGGTTGTTGGTTTTCGTTTTGTCGGTAGTAAGTAGCGACTTTACTTACTTACTGACTGTAATATTCCTGCAAGCGCTGGCTGTGTCGGCCAAAATCAGAAATCTGATTAAAGTTCAATGAAGCTAGTCATAACCATGACCATAAAACAACCAAAGTTTACTAACTAATGAGAAAATATAAAGACGTAAAAGTAGGTAGAACGTAATTCCTACTTCCTCATTCGAGTACTCTACACTCATTCACTCACACTGTTTTGTAAGTAAGCAAGAAACCAGCGCATTAAACCTTTGCTGGGTTTTGAAAGAAAGTCTCCTAGGAGGAATTTACCAAAATTCTAACCTAAATTTTAAAGAAATAAAAATCATATATCAAATCTTTTAAACTCTTCACCCCTCCTACGCGATTCTTCAGCATCAACTGGTTCGCTGTGCAATTAAAAAATTTAAAAATGCTCGCCGGAGAAAAAGTGAATTATTGTTTTACACACCACACGCGTCTCTGCTGGCAGACCCACACCTCGGCCACACTCGACTCGGTGGCTGGACAGTCGAATGCGCTTCAACTGAATGTTGCTGGCTCTCATTGCGAGTTTTCGTTTGATGTTTATTTTCGGCTATATGGCTACATTTGAGTCATCAATTATGCTGATGTTGTTTATATTCGGCAACCACACAATGTTGCACGCACGCGCTCGTATATCGGCCGCTGCGCTACACCGCAAAATTAACCGCCAACAAATTTTGTACAAACATATCTGCGGCCGAAAATAAAAAAGTGATTAATGCTGAAAAAAGTGGACTTTGGAAAAATTTCAATTGGAAATCGTACTGAATGCGCTGCATATACAGTGTTGGAAAAAATAATAGAAACAACCTTCTTTAATATTT
Source organism: Melieria omissa (assembly GCA_963971225.1). Classification (NCBI taxonomy): domain Eukaryota; kingdom Metazoa; phylum Arthropoda; class Insecta; order Diptera; family Ulidiidae; genus Melieria; species Melieria omissa. The sequence continues at coordinate 7,671,236 of OZ020269.1, read as the reverse complement.
TGGATCAACTGTACTCCCACAGTTTATGCATATTTCTTGGAATTGGTACCAAGTTGAGATTACTAGTTAACGGTTGTTTGTTTTGCATTGCAACTTTCCCTGTACTTCGCTTCATTCTTATTGAAACTTTCAAAGAGTAAAGATCTAGGATTTCTGGTTGGAAATAAGAATAGAAACAAACGTGTTTGGTATTTTTTTACAAATCTTGAAAGGTTAGATTTTTTACTTAATTGTGTTAAATTGCAATTATATATTAAGGTAAGCAATTTTGAATTAAAAAATAGGCTTTTCAGCAATAAGAAACTTTCATAATGGGCCGTGCTAAACATTGTACTGAAGCGGAGAGAAAAGTGATACAAAACTTGAGAAACGAAGGAAAAACGATGGACCAAATTGCAAAACTGATGAAATGTTCAAAGAAGAAAGTATATAATGCTCTTCACAATGTACCGAAAGCTGAAACCCGAGGTAGAAAGTGCAAAATAACTGAAAGGGAGAATACGCGGCTGATACGGTACAGCAAAGCCAATCCATTTCTATCGTCAAATGAGCTTAAAATGGATTTAGGTTTAAATGTAACAGCTCGAGCCGTAAGGTACAGGCTGGTAGAAGCAGGACTACAAGCCAGAACTCCGAGGAAAGTACCTCTATTGAGTTCTAAACACAAGAAAAATAGACTTGATTTTGCCAGGACACACCTTTTCCGTCAAAACTGGAAAAATGTGTTATGGTCAGATGAAACAAAGATAAATTTGTTTGGATCTGATGGAAAACAGTACGTCAGACGACCCACTAATACAGCTTTTGATCCAAGGTATACCAAAAAGACGGTGAAACACAACGGAGGTTCGATTATGATTTGGGGTTGTTTTTCGGAGCAAGGTGTGGGTCCAATATTTTGGATAAAAGACACAATGCGTGCAGTTCACTATGTCAACATTTTGGATAGCGTAATGCTGGCCTACGCAAAGGAGGAAATGCCATTGAGGTGGGAATTTATGCATGATAACGACCCAAAACACACATCCAAAGTGGTAAAGAAGTGGTTCAAGAAGAATAAAGTTCCCGTGATGAAGTGGCCGTCGCAATCCCCCGACCTGAACCCAATCGAACACCTTTGGGCAGATCTAAAAAAGAGAATTGGACCCTTAAAAGCCGCAAATAAAGAACAACTTTGGAGCCATATTCAAAAAGCGTGGTATTCCATTCCCAAGGCTGTGTGTGCAAACTTGGTCAATTCAATGCACAGACGATGTGAAGAAGTGATCAAACAAGCAGGGGCGTCCACAAAATATTAATTTCTTTTAGTTATGTAAGCATTGCCCAACAAGATTGATAAGTTTTTTTTCAAATATCTATTGTTTCTATTATTTTTTCCAGGGTGAATTCAAGAAAATCTGTAAAATTATATTGTTTTGTATTAGAACTTCAAAAGTATTTTAATTTTTAGTTGCTTTTAGTTTTATATTCAAAATTGGTTATTTATGAAGTCAATTAAAATAAAACTTTTCATAAATCTAAAATAAAACCTCATGTTTCTATTATTTTTTCCAACACTGTACATATGTACATTTTTATTATTTGTACGTGTGTACATTTGTATGTAAAGCTTATGTTGCTGCATAAATCAAGTTCGAAACGTGCTCAGCCGACTGCAGCAGCAATGAAATTTCATTGCCTTTTGACTTTACTGCGAATACACGTTGGCGAAAATGTTGAATAACGGTTTTTCACTTAGCTTATTTAAAGAGTTGCTTATGAAGAGTTGCTTTGTAAAACCACAATAACTTCGGACTCAAATCCGCTACTCGTAAACCAATTTGAGCTTCCAGAAAAGTTAAATAGACTGCGTTCAGTCCTATCAGCTAATATGAGACTTGAAGAGAATTAAAACGAATTGTATTATTTTTGTGTGATTTCATGTATACAAACAAAAATGTTTTCGAATGATATTCGGCTCAAAAGTTGTACTCAAATCCTGTGTGCGGCACACGCACAACAAAAGTGACACAACTCAAAATTTGTGATTTTTCAGGAAACGTGCAAAACTGTTTGAGCTAAATAAACATTTTTTTTTAATAACGAATAGACCGTTCAGTAGAAAATCCTTACAGATTATGGTTTTTGATAATCTGTAAGGATTTAAAGAATTTCAAGGATTTCAAGAATTTCAAGAATTTTTTTTTAAATTTAAGACTAGAAAATCCAAAATGAGTTGTGACTGTTTTGATGATATTTTAATTCAATAATTACCGAATTATTTCAAGTTATGCCACTTTTTCTGAATTTAATAATTATAAATGACAGTTAAAAAGTTGAAAGAAAAATTTAAAAAATTCATAATTAATTTTAAAAATTATACAATTATTATACAATTATACAAATATATACAACAATTGTCAGAATTTTCCTTAAAATTAACTTTAACAAAAATGTATTTCGTCAAAGGTGACACAATTTGATTTAGGACTCTTTTGCATTGAGCTGCAGCAATCAAATAGCATCAAACTTCTGACATGAAGAGAGACCTAACTGTGTTTTTGCAACAGTTAACAACAACAAAATATACTGAGCTTTTGCTGATTGGTAGATTCATGCATTGTGCACAGTATTAAGACATAAACCCGAAAAGTGAAAATTTTGAGTTGTGTCACTTTTGTAGTGCGTGTGCCATATATACTTGCGGTACAAAGTCAGTTAAAATGTACCTACAAAAGTTTCCTGTCGAACGCAGATTAATTGTAAAGCAATTAACTTTGCGTACGCATTGCTAATATTTTTCCTTTGCCATATATTTCCAATTTCGCTTCAATTAAAAAAACAACAACCCCAACAAATAATAAAGCGTCGGCAATAAAACGTTTTTCGCTTTACCCAAAAATTCACACACAAAGCACGTAGCAATGAAATTGCTTTGTTCCTTTCGCTCGCTACAGTTCCACATTTTATTCTAAATTTAAATTTGAACCAACAAAGCACCGAGCAAAAAAAGCAATAATAATTCAAGTGCAAAATTAACAAAAACCATCTGGAAATGAGGGAAATCTCGTGCCGAACAAGTCGGCACTAAATCAATCGCCAAATAAAAATCCCATTTCACTGTTTCCTCGCCCGTTCAGCCTCTCGAACTTTGCCTTTGTCAGGTTTGCTATTTCAAACATAAATTTTTATTTTTTTTTAACATTTACAAATACAAGTTTTTAAATAGCAAAAATTACCGGCGCGCATGGCTGGCGTTGGTTCGTATGAAAGTTTGGCGGTACACATGTGTTTCGAACTCGAATGAATTGAAATGATTTCAAATTCATTTCAAAGACTTGAATAATGCAATGGAATTGCTGTGCTCTGTTTCCGAATAGAATAAACAACTGCAGCGTACACCAGAGCTTTGCATACTTGGCGCAATATGTACATGTATGCATGTTCGAGTACATACTTATGTATGTATGTGATGGAATATGTATGTGAATGTGTGAGTGACAACACTGACTGCAAGCTGCTTGATATGGCATCCAATTTGTTTTATTACTTGTTGCTACACCAATGTGTGGCATATTGTTGTTATACATATAACTACTGTTTTTATATATTTTTTCGATGTTATTAATGGACAAATAGAGTCCACAAGTATAAGAACGGACAATTATATGTAGTAAGCAGCAGCAGATACAAAATGAACATATTTATAGTATTTTAGGCAAAGTTAGCCACGTGTGTTGTGAGCCAATTGTGAGCCTTTTGACTGTGGCATCGCTGTTTTAACCCTTTCGAACCCGAATTTTATGCTGTGTCTCGATATTACTTTTTGGTATTTAAATCATGAAACATTTGCCTAAGAAGTGTTCACACGACATTTGAAATCGCCACTCCTCTTTGCTAAAGTTCTAGAGCTAGTTTACTTTTGAACAATTTTAGCTTAAAACGGGTTAAGTACATTTTCTATAAATATTTTTCAATTACAGAAAAATTATTAAATATAAATGGAAAAATACAAAATTATCACTTTTTGATTTTATTTAACCATTATTAAAGAAACGTGGTTTTGATCAAACGCGCCCAATTCGTAACTTCAATTAGAACACAAACTTTCCTTGATATCACTGCAAATTATTGGAAATTATTTTGAGGATAACAGTAAAATTTTTCTACTTTGCTTTGCATTCATTTCTAAAAATATTAATTTGTTGGTGCCTACTTAAACTAAACCCATAAATCAATCGTAGCTTTTGCAATAAGATGACAAATAGTTGATGTTGCTCTCAGGCAACTTTGAGGGTTAAACGAATATGTCTATAGAAATGCAATTTTCTTCCCGGTTTCCCAAATAACAAACAAGAATCATTGTAATGTCAACAAGTTCTAAACAATCCAACGCCACTGCTTTCATCCAAATAGTTCGCACCTCTCACATCCGCTTCTTGTTATATTTAGGCGGATGTGAGAATTTACGTTTCGACAAGACCTGAAACAAATAAGCCCATTGAATATAGCCGAAGCGAGATCAAACTTTCGTCAATCGGGTTATTGTCGGCGCATTTCAAAGGCAATGCACCAAGGAGTTGCAACGACGGCATTGTTGCGCAAACAACCGCAAATATGTGACGCAAAATAAATGTGCGAACAATACAATAAAAATTCAAATATCTATAGGAAACGTGAAATAAAAGCAAAATGATTTTGTGCTTCTGCAATGCACGACACACATTCAGAGCTGCGGCAGCACAAAACAATGTCGACGCCACCGACCGACCCACCCATATTTTTATGAGCATATTTTCCACGAAATTAAGCAATTTCGCCATTGATGTCGGTTGAATTCAAAGTTCATTTGCCGAAAAGCCTTTCAGGCACTTTAGCAATCACATCGCTTCGTTTCGCTGTGCTTTGCTTTGCTTTGTTTCTGTTCTCTGCTGTGTTGCTTGCTGCGTTCTTTTTAATGTGCTATGCGTTGTTGTGTTTTGCGCCAATTGGCAGTTTCAGAAATGAATTGAAGCGGCAACTTCATGCGCTGCGGCGACGACCCATTTTTGTAGCAACTCAGCTGGTGCTGCGGCTTCTTCTTCCCTTCAACACTGCGTGCCGCTGGAAAATTGAAACTTTCTTACACGACACTGCGGCCATTTTTCTATTCTTCTACAAGTCTACTTCTGTTTTCGTAAGTATGTCAAAATAGCAAAATAGTAGTAGCAAAATAGAAGGGGAAAGAAGTGAATTCAGTGTTTTTCCCCACTTTGCAATATTTTACAATTCCTAAAATCCCAAGTTGAAATTATTGAAATGGCAGCGCGGCTGCGACAGCCACACTTTCATTGCCAACGATCGACCCAAGAACAACAGTTACGCAAAACTTATCGCCTTGAACTCTTTCGCACTGTGACCAAAGAAAAATTAATTTGCAAAACATTGCAAAACTATTTAAAATGCTGTAAATCACGAGGGCCGCCAACGACCACAAAGTTGATTTATGTCCAAAATGTAAAAATTTCAAATAACAAGAGCATTTCTAGCATTGCCTCTAATGAAAACCGAAGACGCAATGTGAAAGCGAAAAATGAAAATGAAAATAAAATATAGAAACCTCGCAGACACTTTTGGCAGCGCACAATGCGCCAGTGCGCTCAGCCATGAAACAGACAACTTGAAATTCATTGCACACAGAGTAAAGCAGAATTTGTGCGCATAAAAAACACGATTCAATAAAATATTATGAAAACAAAATTACAAAAGTCAACATTTGCGTATAGAAGTGTGTGAGTGCCAAAAATATCAGAGGAATGCCCGGAGGTGCATAATTTCTATGACAAACTTTGACAGCCGCATATCTTCTGTGGGTGCTGCGAGTTGCATACTTTCGGGCGCTAATTGATTTATGCAGCTGGCCGACAATGAATTCAACTTAATGCAGCACTATCAAACACAAATGTCAATGTAGACAAAATAAAATATGACAACAACAACGAGTGCATTAAGTCATTTATGGCCCCGAATGGCGACCGCCTGCCGACATTTGCACAATTTAATGTAATTGGTAATGGGTGCAAATAATAAAAACAACAACAACAACATACCATCTACCCCACTCAGTCATTTCTCATTTACCTGTGTTTGCTATGAGCTGCAATGATTTAATTTTACTTTTGGCACTTTCTGACTTGTTAAGTTGCATTAACAACAACAAACAACAAACAACTGTGCCAACGCAAGCAACACTGCACAGCACAGCATTTGTAGAAAAATATCATAAAAATATTTTCATAATATTTTCATGCTGCAATTAAGACAAGGCGTGGCGTGGCGTGGTGCAGCCGGCCGAAAAATCTGTTTTCGATTATTGGCGAACCCATTCGGCGCTCTCACGCGGCGCTCGTTTATTTGCATTTATTTATTACATTAATTGAAATGTGCAAACAACAGCCGCGGCCGCAATTACAAAAACACAATAACAAAAACAAGTAACTAAAAACTCCCAGCCATTTGAGAAAATGTGTTGAAATAAAAATTTAATACGTTTGGGGCGTTGAAAGTGTTTTCATTTCGCGTAAAATACACAATGGCCATTTGATGGCTCATTGCGAGGGCAAAGCGGCCGTTAAGTGATTTGCCTTAAATTTTTATTGATTGCTGAAAGATGTTTAATAAAATTTTATTAATAACAAACGTACTTTTACAAACAAATTTTACTTCAGTAAAAACTCATTTTTGGTGAAATTATACTAAAGAGCTCGTGGTTTGTTAAATACATAGGAAATTATTGTAAAAATTTCATTTTAAATGATTGAAGTAAATTCTACTAAAGAACTCATTGAACGTTTACTAAAGTTACATATGAAATAATTGTAAGAAACGTGAAGAATTTTTTATTAAATTCCAATGTTTTACTTGGTTTTAAAATTTTTACAACTTTTTATTAATTTTTTGTCATTTTATTTTAAACAATAGTTGCAGTGAATTTGCATAATTCCACCATAATCAATGCTTACCAAATTGCGCACTGTTGGGCTTACTTAACAACTTCTTCTCACCCCCCCGGCCAACTTGTAAAAGTTGCGCAATTTCACGCTGCGCACAACTATGCACCAACTACCGCTACTTACAACTACTTGAGCAAGTTCGAAACTACATCCAGCTGCGCCAATACTCAGCACTTTCCAATATGAACTTAAGTTTTGTTGATATTGAAAATTGCAGCTTTATAGCCAATGTTGTCTAATCGCCAACAGCGTAACACACGTATTAACATAATCGCTTAACTCAACAACAACAACAGCAACAACCAAACTGGTGGTGGAATGCAGGAGCGCACCACAAAAGCAATTAACGTCACTCACCTCACACACATCACAAAATGTTTTCAGTTTTTGTTTTTGTATTTCACCTCACACTTATCACAAAATGTTTTCAATTTTTGTTTTTGTATTTAATTAAAATTTCCTGCGCGTATAATTTCGCTGCAGTGCTTGTTGCATATAGCGAATGTGGCAAGCAACATTTGCCAGCATTTCGCCCACAATAAAGCGCATAAATAACGTGTTTGTAGCAACAACAACAACAACGAAAGGTGCCCCCTTACCCCTCGAACTAAGCAGCTGAGTCAGCGGACGCAGACTGAGTAAATACACGCGCTTTACTTGTGTTTTACTTGCCGCACGGCATGCTGCATGCAACACGCCCGCCGCAGCTTGCACCATCATTCGCTTAGCTCATGTTTTAGTTGCTGGCGTTTTGCAAAAAAATGAACATCAAAAAAGTCAACAGCAAATAACAGAACAGCGCCGACGTTCCTGTTGTTGACTTCTTCGTTTGTTTGCTTGTTTGCATTGCCTTTTATTGTTTTCGCGATTTTCGTTTTTTTTTTGGGGGGATTTTTGCGCGGCTCTGTTCATTAAGCGGCCATGGTGCATGCGTCAGCGCCGACGGCGTTCGCGCTGCCGCTTTTAACTTTGACTGGTGCGCAAACAACAGCAATGGAATTGGGCGGCACAGCTGTCGTGTTTTCCGTACCGCCCGCACTACGCGCGCCTCTATGTGTCAACGAAAACGCACACAGAAAATGTCGTTCCGGAGGCGAAGCGTGCGGACAATGGAGTATTGGTAGTGGCCCTGCTTCGCTTCCTGCCAAATCACTTGAAGCCAAATGCGAAGCATAAATGAAGTAAACGAGGCGATAAAATCGCAAACTAAAAGCGCAAGTCGCGCTTGTTTAGTTATGAGCGGCAGCAACAGGCTTTCAGAGAAATTAAAAGTGCGCACGTTTTCCTTTTCCGCACTAAAGGCACCAGCGTTGAGTTGGCAACAACGATAATTCAGGCCAATGGCATTTTGTTGCTGCACCTGATTTTCATTACTTGGCTGCGTCCTTGTCGCCAACTCGCAATTTTATGGATTAACGCAGTTGTGCTGCTTGGCAGCAGCTGCACTTTGTCGTCTTGTGTTTAATGTTTACCTATTGGGACATCGTTGCGTATGAGCGATTTCTATTTATGCTATTCTAAGTTGCTTTAACGCCTGAATACTTTAGCCAATGGTGAGCATATTTTGATACACTTGCAAGCTATTCAAGCTATTCAACTCTTAAAGAGTTGAAGCTCAGCCAGTGCAAGATTTTTTACTAGTTTAGGCTCTGCTCTGACTCCATCCTGGATTTGAACTTTTTCATCTAACGCAAACATTTTCAGAAAAGTCACATTAACCAACAATGGATGCCTTTCTCCGCGCTTTGACCAAATTTGGATTCAATTAAGGCCCACCACTCAATTCACTTTGAGTTACATTCAATTTCGCTTATAATTGCGCATTAAATGGAAATTTTTTATCATATAAAAATAACAATTATCCCGTAGACCCAGAGGCGTTTTGTCTTTTTCCACTTCACTGCACTGCGCTTCAATTTGACACTCCGGCCATTTAATATTATTCCGTTTTCTTGGGCACTTTCTTTCTCGGTTCCGGCCAACACAAACACACCGACCGACCACCACTGCGCCGCAGGCGTCATTAATCGCGGCGACTCCTTTCGTCGGCGCCGCTCGCGCAGCAACAGTCTGGTACCCGTCAGTCCCATACATCCGCGTGCGAGCAGTGGCGGTGGCGGCGGTGGCGACGGCACAGCAGATGGCAGCGCGCTGGGCAACCACCAGCAGCAGCAACAGGTCGTCGAGGTGTATCACGTGGAAATGCTGGGCGCAGCTGGCGTTGGCAAGCAGGCGCTGATCTCGCAGTTCCGCACTTCAGACTGTATAAACGCGTACGATGGACCAGGTGAGTGTGGCTGAATTTGGCTCAAACAAGTGGCATTTTGTTAGTGCCTGTGGCTGCTACAGTGGCAGTAATAAAAAGAAGAAGAAAAGTAGAAAGAAGTAGCGGTTTGCGTTTAAATTTGTGTGTGAATTTAATCAATTAAGGCAGCGCGTCAAACTGTTGGCCGCAATATTTGTGTTAATTTTCAAGTTTGAATACCATTTAAGCGACACTGTGGGTTGCAGCAGACACATTTAAAACCGCGCTGAGGGAAATTAAATCAAACATGTTGTCGCATGTTGCATGTCATGTAAAGTAATTTCATTAAGTTGTCACTCATACGCCATGTGGCACCAGGCAGATGTTTTTTTGTTGCGGTTGCACATTAATGCGGTTTATCGAGCTGTCCACGGTGCACGGCCAACTGACGTGCAGCATGTTGACACGCACACGCACGCGTGCTACATATGCAAGCAAGTAAGTTGCAATGCGTTTTCCAACTATGCAACCGCAAACCACAACAACCAGTGCAACGAATCGCATTGCAGTGGACGTTTGCACATTTTTCTGGGTTCCTCGCTAAGCAGACAAACACCTAAGCACAATCAAATTAGAGTTTTGCTTGGGCATTTTTTGTGATTACATTTAATTTCCCTGTGTCGCTATTAACTAAAATTGATTGAAGTTTTATTGGAAAGTTGCAAGTTGTTATTGTTTTTTGTTTCTCGATTCCCAGAATGCGATGAGGCCGAGCAAAATATTTCAATAATTCTAAATGGCATCGAATCGGAGCTGAAGTTCTCCACAGGCAAGCAGGACGACAAGGTGAGTAGTGCAAAGAAACTAAGAACTCAAAAGCGTTTTCTCTTTAATTCATCGAATTGAATTTTAATAAAAGTGATTTCAAGTGTGTTGGACATTTTATCTAAAACTTAAGCAAATCACTTTGACTACAAATTATTCTCAACTCAACACAGCAAGACGCTTGAAACTAATTAGTATACAAAATAACATCGTAGCGTCAACTCGCGCTTTGAACATCGCAAGAATTCCAAATCAAAGCGTTCGTGCGCGGCCGCACGCTTGATTGGCATTTGCCGTGATTGAACGCATTCGCTGTGCTGAACGTGCAGCATGTGTGCAATGCTGCAGACTGCACGCTGTCATTTGCAACACATCAACACAAACAAAATCCGTCGCCCTTATCAAAGCGGCATTATTAACGCGTCGCTTTGATTAATGAGGCGAAATTCGGCTCGCATCCACAGCAGCTGCAAATATTGACTCGCGCTCTATGTGTGCAACATGTTTATTGTGCCACAGTGTGTGTATGTGTGTGCTTTGTGTTGGCGGACTTCAACTTTTACGTTGTTTTTCACTATTGAGTGGAAAAATTTTTTCTGTCGATTCTCCAACTGCGTTTGGCGTTAACTGAAATTTATGACCACTTACTTCTCAGCACCTCTTCGGTAGCAACAACTTTCTCAGGGAGCCTAATTACTCACACAGACCCAGGCCCATGCAGAGTCTCGCATGCCCACAGATGCACCTGGAATATTGCAAAAGAAGCCAACACAAAATGAACACCCAAAGTACGAGAGAAACGACAGTCAAGTGCGAGAGAAATTTCAAACTTTTTGCCGTCAGGTTGTTTTTTCTACTTGAACACAAATACAAACACACCGGCAGAGCCAAACAAACGCATTCAATGGGCATGAAATACTGGAGAGCAGCGCTTTCATATAATTAATCCTTATTTATGTGACTCTCGTTTGCCCCCCGGTCTCTGTATATCTATGTTTGTCTGTCTGTGGGCATGTGGGGCGCTTAAATTGTTCATATTCAAAATGTTGCTGGAAATTTTACACTTTCGAAAGACATCTAAATGAAGCGGCACCAATGAGCAACATTGCAATCACAAACATTAAGTTGCTTTCTATAAAATTTAAATTTAATGAATTGCATCCTGCAACTTAGCTGCGGTAATAGCAACATTTATCTTTCGTGCTCAAATGAAAGCTCAAATTAGAGTCAAAAACACAAAGTAATCACCCAGTAACGAGTGAAACATCTCACATCTTAAACGAAGCATTTCATGCCTAACAATTTGTTTTGGTTTTGCGCGCAAATTCATAGCTTCCTGGCATTAGTTATTCAACCATTCATACCCACTCAGAAACATCGCATGGGAACTAAAATGTAACATATGCGCCTAAAAGTTGACTATCGGCTCAGCCATCGTCAGACCGCAGCAGTGAATAAGTTCACTGTTTGCTTGCCGCTTCATCAAAGAAGGGCAGAAGCCCAACAACGAAGTTGATGTTCGTGGAAATTAAAACATTTTCTGCTTTCCACGAGGTGAAATCTACAAACTCGTAGCGCCGAATATGCGCGACCTTTGGCATTTTCGGCCACTGCAGTTGGGTGCAGCACGACGCATGTTGAACGCCTACAAAGCTAACGCCGTCAACAACATTCCACATGCGCGCCCACACTTCCGCCAATGGCTGCCGCGACTGCTTTGGACGCTATCATCAATTTGAAAAATTGTACAGCAATGCGCCAAATGCGGCACCAACTCTGTCAGACAGCGTGATTTTACATTTTCTACAAATTATTTCGTGTCGTTTTAGTTTAGATTCACAATTCCTGTGTGTTGTTTTATTTTTTTTTTTATTCGCTTTAAATGAATATTAAATGCGCCACGGCAGCGGAAGTTTTACCTGCGCCATTTGTACGCGTGGAAATGGCTCAGCACGTAACGTATTGGACTGCAACGCCCATCAGTGATTTCGCGCGCTATCCGGGCGTGTTCGACCCCATACCCCAACCGTTGATTCAACGATTATATTTTTTGGGCGCAGCAATTTTGCATTAAAAAAGCGTTAAAAAGCTCAAATTCCCGCCACTGATTTTCAATTGGTTGTAGATTTCATCACAATAAATGCTTCTTTGCTTTCGTTTTAAATGTTGGCACTTTGATCTAATCTGCTTTTCATTGCAGGATGAACTGGAGAAGGCGGACGCTTTTCTGGTGGTCTATTCATGCATCGATAAGGAGTCGTTCACGCGTGCCAAGCAAATTCTCTCACGTCTGCAGGACATGGATCTTACACGCACGCGACCCATCATTCTGGTGGCGAATAAAATCGACTTGGCGCGATCGCGCGCCGTCTCCGCACAAGGTAAGCCATCATCCATTTATCCATTAAACAAATAAACAGCACTGCAGCCTATAAGTATGCAACATTTGATGGCACCTGACATTATGGATGCACCGCCTCGAAACGTAACCGTTAATGCCAATAAATACTCAACACATAAATCACAAACAGCAGCAAACCACGCCAACGAAAAACGCGTTGGCCGCGCATTAATCGCTGTAATTACGGCATAAATTTGCATACATTGTGGCATGCAACGAGTACTTTTCATGATAAACGAGTGGAAAAAGTGACGCAGAAAAACGCTGTGATGTGTGGGTCGCGTGCACTTTACATCTGATTGTGTCAACTGCCATTATGAATGCGCCAACTTGCGCGAATTTCAGTTTAGACCATTAACGATTCAGCTATTTGTAGATTTGTGCTAAAGGCTGAACAAATCCCAACAAATCACATCTTCCTGATGCAAAGTGTACAACCGATATACCGGCGAGTCTTAAGTGAGCATTTCTTTCGGCTGCTGCCTATTCTGCCGACAGTAGCAAACCTCTCGAGTAAGAGAAGATCTTGCAAATGGCCATTTTCAGTCGTCATAAAATTGTGCACATGTTCCTTTCATTCATGTCGAAAGTCGCAAGCACCAGATTGATGGCTGCGGTCAGCCGAGCACACACATACATACAAGTATGTATGTATACATAAAATGGCATATATTTGCATACAGATAATTTGCTTGAGAATAAATTTCGTAAGAAGAAAGCGCACAACGTACTCAGGGATGGTACGTTTATGCAATGTAAGCAAATGATTACTGAACAACTAAAGAGACTGAGAAGAAAACCAAGTGGCGCAATTTGTAGGCATTACTTTTACCAACCACCGAAGAGACTTCAAATTTTGACATGATATCAATTTATCAAATTGCTAAAGGAAAATATTTAAATTAAATCTAAAACAATAAAGCTTGCTTGGCCCTTATGAGTATTGGCATTTTTTTGTCTTCTTACTTTTTTTATGCCTCTAACCAAAGCTGAATTCTGTATTGCAGACGGAAAATGTGTGGCGTGCACATTCGGTGCGAAATTCATTGAAGTCTCGGCGGGCATCAATCACAATTGCGACGACTTGCTGGCGGGCACGCTGACACAAATTCGACTCAAAAAGGATCAGAACCTCTTGCAAGTAAGTGGCAAATGATGCGGCTTAAGTGTGAAAGTATATGTTTGAAAGTGTGTAAGTGTGCGTGTGTATAGCTGGTAGCTGTGTAAGTGATTTTGAATTTTGGAATAATGCGTATAGACAGCGTCAGTGGAGAATATTCATAGCAACAACATATATACTTGAAAACTATAATTTAAAAACTAAAATTTGTTAATTAATCAGAAATTTAAAATATAAAAACGTTTATAAAAAAATTGTATTAGATCTAAGGAGAAGGATTTTTTTTGGAGTTGAACTGTTTATAATTACACCTAATTCTCTTTTTACACAATTCATATATTCCCAAAAAATTCGTGTAAAAAAAATTCGTGTAAAAAAAATTCGCGTAAAAACAGAATTAGGTGTAAATATTAAAAAATGTTTGTTAGAGTTCACTTAATTTATTTCGTGCTTACACATTTCAATTTATGAAATATATTTATTATAACAAATACATTACACCGTGCGACAAAAATGAAAAAATTTTTTCACACTGGAAAAAATCCATATGGGCGTGAAACTAGAGACCAAACATAGTAACACTGCGTACTCAGTTTTTCATTTCTACATCCTTTGTCCTTTTAAAAGGACTTCAAAATTTTGAAGGGGATAAATAATAAAAAAATATAAAAAATACTTAACCTCGTTAGAAAAAACTGCCAATCGCCGTTCGGATTCGGCGTTAAACTGTAGGTCCCCTCCCTCCCTTTCCCCCATCCGTTTGAAATGTGTGTTGTATCACATGTTGGAAAAAACAGTGTTGCATACACATTTCAAACGGGTGGAATTTGTGGTATCACAACGGGCCCATAGGCCTAAGTGTGTCTCATACAGAGGCAGCCACTTAACCAACCAACCAACCATTACTATGTTTGGTCTCTAGTTTCACGCCCATATGGATTTTTTCCAGTGTGAAAAATGCTGTCGCACGGTGTTATACTTTGGAAAAAAGAAAATAATATCTGAAATTCATTAATATAAAAAAGTTAAAAAATACAGACGTAAAAAAGTATTACAAATCGTGTTCAAACAAAACAATTCGTGTAAAACGAGAATTTTTCTTTTCATTTTAGCTCATGTTAAATCAAATTCGTGTAAAAAACTGCGTGAAAAAGAGAATTAGGTGTACTTTCTTATGCACACAAGTTATGTAAAGGAAGTTTGTAAAGAATATAGAACAGAAAGCCCATACATATTCTATGCTTTTTTGGTTATGAAAAATCAAATTAATTTTCTTTTGCTTTAAACTTTATAAAACAAAATACAAATATGGAGCACTTAAAGGATATTTGTGAAGGACATGGAATAGAAAACCCTAACCATAAAAACTATACTTATTGTCTTCTCTACTGTTACCAGCAATTTGTTTAATTTCTACTCTAAATGAGTACCGCTCCGACACATGGTTCTCGGTTTATATCTTATAATAATTTTCAACAGTTTTCGATATTTTTCTTTTTGAAAGATGAAAAAATTCAATTGCTACCCTGTCTAGATTTTTCACATTTCGCTGTTTGTTTTCTATTAACTGGCGCAACTAATCTGTAACTTATGAACTGTTCTCTTCTCTTCTTTTCTTCTCTCCACTCCACTTGCCACTCTGAATATTAAATTTATATTTCTGTCCCTTCTTCTTTCGCTTCGACCACCACACCTAATTTCTTTCACCTCCCCCTAACTGCCCAACAGACCGCTGACGGTGCACCGCATACCAACCCGAAAAAGTCCAAAGATAAACACAAAGAACGAGATAAAGTTAAAAACAAAGACAGAGAACAGGAATTTGACAAGAATTTAGATAAAACATTAGAGCAGGAAGTCGATAGTTGTGTTAATGAAAATAACTCTGAAATTTTGGTGAGTACAAATTTTGGTGAACCCCACCCGCACCGAGTTCAAGCCAGACATCCGCCGTTACCATATTCCAAGTTGCACATTATCTGTTCCCGTAGATTGTAGGAATTGAAGGAATGTAGTTGACAGTGTTTCAAATGTTTATATGTAAAAATTTTTTCTCAATGTTTTTGTTAACGTTTTAAATTTTTGTCTCTAGTTGTTGTCATTTCGCCCAACTCTTTTGTAGAATTTATGCATCCAACCAACAATTGTGCTAATTGTAATTATAGATGTGTATACCTAGAGAAAAGAAGATAAATGTTTGTATATATCAAGAAACAGATCAACCTTCCTGTTGCGTATATCCCCAAAAATGCATACTTTTCCCAATATTTTGCTATTTTGCTTCTACATTTTTCATATTTGGATTAATGTTCCCTTTAATGTGTGTAAGACAAGTGACAGTTTCGTAGTTGCTTTAAAAACCCTACAAAATCCTACCAGAGCGAGAGGAGCCGTCTTGTCTAGTTACCTATACGAGCCTCAGTTCCTTTTGTATATAGGTAATTATTTTCAAACAAAAAGCTGTCCTTGAATGTAACTAAAATTGCCCCATCAACGTTGTGCAGCACCTTGAACCCCAAAACTTTGACATCGATTTTCGCCAAGTTCTAGTTACGAAATTTTCTGGACAAACTGCTAGTTATGTAATAATTCTCACTAATGCTTGCGTCCGCCTTTGCAGGGACCTCGAGACAGCGGCTCGTCGCCGGCGCACTGGTACAAGAGCCGCAGCGTGGTGCTGGCCAGCATGAAGGCGCGCCAGATGCTCACCTGGATACTGGGCAAGGAGGACTCCAAGTTCAAGCACTGCGAGAATCTGCAAGTGCTCTAAGCGCCCCCTGAGTATATCCAAAGGATGTCACAACAAAAACCAACCGTAGGACGCCATGTTGACAAATGCAAATAATAGTCTTGTTTTTATATTGATTCGTTTTTCAAGTCCAGTGCAATGCAATTGAGAACAATTTTCCGCAAACAGGTTTCGGCTTATTGTAGAAAATAAAATACAAAATCTGCAATGCAAATTAACAAATAAAAGTGGAAATAAGCAACGGTTTTCTTTGCACAATTGCATATTTTATTGAATATTTGTATGTAGTACCGTAAAATAAGCAAAATGTGAATTAACACTTCAAAGCCTGATAATCAAAAACTAAATCAAATTGTATAGCAAAAAAAAAATTAGTTGTAATAACACAAGTTGAAATTTTCAAATGCAAACTGAGTGGAAAATGTTATATATGTGAACCATAGGGAATACTAACAACAAAAACATGATAAACATTAAATAAAAATTCATAATTTTTTAAAAACATTCATTGAAAATTATAAAAAGTTTAGAATAGTAAAAAATATTTAAACGGAATCTAAGTATATGCATTCAAATACATACAAAGTTGCATAAAAAGGTAAATATTTATGGGAAATGTAAATCAATTAAAATCTTAGATATGATCCGGCTGTGTGGCGAAAAAGTTTTATTGTTCTGGATAATTTTTTCTTGAACGTGGCGTAATTTTGTTTTTCACCTTTTGAGCTTTTAAATTTAAACTATCTCAACATCATACCAACAAAATAGAATTCTCTTTATTTTATTCTTAATTTCAATTGTTCTACCTTTTGAGATTTATCAGCGTATATATCATTCTTAGTTTTTTCTTATACACACAAATACATTCAACGACTTCGAATTGCATAAATTTGACCCAAACGAGTTGACATCAAAAAAACGTAAAAGACGTCAATTTTAATTTATTTGTCTTTCAGCAATTTTGCATGATTTTTAAATAAATTTACTTAATATGTATTTGTTTTATTCTTTTTTATATTATCATTTTAATGGCAAAACAAACAATAAAACAATTTCGCCACAAAATCTGAGCATTCCTATTATAAAAAAATTAAAACCATTATACATACATATACAAAATATATATATATATATAGAGTAAGAACTGGTATCGCTGCGATGCTGCTGCAACAAGCAACCTTGAAAAATATGGACCCAAATTTTATGACAACTATTTACGCTAGCAAATTAAATTAAAATATATAATGTGTGGGATTTTTAATTCTACGCCAAATTCAACTCAGTAGAAACTATACTACAACTACACGCATATAAAGGGTGTTTGTTTAGGGTGTCGCAATTTCAAACACAAAGTTCTTACAATTAACTAAACGTTGGCTTCATTTAATGGATAGTTTTGGCCATTAAATACTTTTATGAAATTTAATTTTGGCCCTTAAATACAGCAGACTAGAGCTTCAGATTTTAAAAAGTCTTCAAACCAGTAATAGTAATACGAAATATGTATTTTTGGTTTGTTAATGTAACCATTTCACCAAAAAAACTCTCAGCCTAATTGCAGAACTAAATTGTACATTGACACCAGGAATCACAAGACAGTTGATTATAGACCCATTCAGGTAAAAAATATTCGAACAGCTTTGATTCTACGGAAAGATTCTTCCAACATATTTTTCACAAATTGAAGAAAAGCAAAACCTATTGTCACATACTCGTACATTGAATCAATTCATTGCACAGTGATTCGACTAAGTTTTGCCAATTTTCACATTTTTCATTTAGAAAAATATTTTGAATTAAAAGTGCAGTAAAAACCTACACTTTGCAAATTTTGAGAAAACATTAAAAGCGAAAATGGCCACATAATTTCTTACTCCATATTGAAAGTTTGAGCAACTTCGTGGTAACCATGTATTAAATATTAAAAACAGAAAATATGTGTTTAAATTTGTTTGGGAAAAAAGTTTCAACTTTGAGCCGCTTTGGCACAGACACTGATTAATTTTTTCCACAGATTTTTTGGGATTTTCTTAGTTGAAGTTTTACCTTTCAAATGACATCAAAATCGTTAAATTCTACATACATTTTTGAATTTTGTCTATGGAACGAATCTCTGTGCATTGGTGTCCAACTCAACCTTACGCACAGTTATTATCTGTAGATAATATTTGCATCGTCACTTTTTGATAGACTTTTTTGTGTTTAATCCCTGCCCGAAAGTGCGACACTCTAAAAAATACAGCACACTTTATATTTTATTGGTGCAGATGCATTGTATTGGCTCCATGTAGAAGATGCAGCTGCAGAAATCCTTCGCCACTACTTGAAAACTGTAACTGACTGTCGTGCGAGAAAAAAGATTCGTACCAAGTATTTATTGTAAGAAAATCTAAAGGTGAAACAAAGCGAAAAGAATGCAGCAAATTAAATCAACTATTTTCTACTATTAGACCAGAAATTAAGAAAAACAAAACACAAACTTATGTAAATCAAAAATACTGCTTACTTTCGTTTTCAACTTATACTTATGGTGCTTGAGAAATTATCTGCACAATTTCCATATCACTTTCAAGCGACACTCCAACCAGTTCCGATTTCTGCTGTTTTAAATGTTTGCCTGTCTTACGTTTGCCAGTTAAACCGACGTCACTCTGAACAGTCTCCTTGTCTTCCCCTGTCTCTTTATGCAACAACAGAAAATTGATTTACAAAACTATCAACTTTGAATGTTGAACTAATGAATCAAAGCGGCAAAAAGCCGTACGAGGAAAATTGTAAATTTTGTGTCTTCCGTACAAGTATTTTGAAATTGTAAAATATTCGACTGCATGGGCGCAGCGTGAATTGAAATTGTATCATAATTGAAGAGGGTAACGGATATCTGGCCGCAAATATGGCAACAATACTTAAGAGATGAACTAACTTTTACAAAATGGACTTGAGACTCTGCAACTGAAATTGCTGGAGCGAAATTGTAAATGTTTGTACAACTACACACACTATACACACTAACAATAACAAATATCAAAATTTAACAAAACAAACAACACAATTTAAGCAACCGCAAAGGCTTTACACTTCAGACGCTTCAGACTGCAGTCAGGTCTTTGCCCAGCTACAGCAACAACCAAGCGTACATTTAACTATACTTGCATATATGTATATGTACACTATACATACAAACAAACTTGCCGTTATATTAGAAACATGATACCGAGTGATGTGACAGCGAGAATAAAATCAAATTAAATGTTTTATTTGTGTGGCGTTTGTATTTATGATTTTTCCAGCTAATTAACACGCAACAGTTGCAGCATGCAGCCGCACAATCGCAGATAACACCAACAGTTGGGCTCTTTTGAGTGAAAAAAAGTGAACAAAAATGTCCACCACCACTCTAAAAACGAAATAATTGGTATATTTGTGTTGAGGAAATTCGTCTTGTAAAATCATTTTTATTATTTTTGTGTTGCTCACTGAAGAACTGCATCAGAAATATTTATCCAACTGCTGCCCGATTTGCTAAATCGATTTTTCTAAATTATAATATTATTATTATATATTATAATTAAAAAATTTTCATTAACTTTTAAATTAGCAATTTTCCCCAATTTATAATTTAATCAAAAAATAAGAAATTTATGAAATGTTGAAATTAAAACATATTATACACAATTGTAAGTGACCATTCTCTTTGATGCAGTCCTTCTGTACTTAGTTTCTTTTGTTGGTATATTTTGTAATTTCATTTGAACACGAAAGTTGGCGAACAAGCCACAACCACAGCCAGGAAACATTTTTTATTTCCTTTCCTTCTAAAAAACACTAACCACAGAGCCATAAGGAAAACATGGACAGACCGCTGCTCTAGTTAGAGGATAAGAAAAAATATGCTTTGAATTTGTTTGCTTTCTCTTTTCAATGCTGGCACGCAAGTTTTAGTGGTGTGTTCCTACGACTTGCCAGACAAAAAAAAGGAAATATTTTTCATGTAAGTTGGTAGTTAAATTTGATTAAGACTGGACTTGTATTAGCCAATTGTTAAAAAAATTACCAATTGCAGCAATTTTCATACAATATTTGTATATATCTATATATTGCCAAAGTTCACCGCCCTGCTACCGGAAAAATGCGGCTCAGTCAATTGCATTCGGCTCAAAAGTTGTACTCAAAACCTACAAAAATGACATCCTGTGTGCGTCACTGGACTCAGTTATTTAAGTAAATAAGTGCTTACTAGAGTTTGCAATTCTGTATCACAATCCTGACTTCTATATATCTGTTTAGTATCAGTACATGCATAGATCAAAGCAGACATTTGAATCCAACCTAACCTCAATCTACTCAGTGCAACTTAACCTAAAATGTTGTTTTGCATTCTAGAAATGTACAAAAACTCTGTCTTCCTGCCATCAGCTGAATGCGCACACATACGCACGTCAACTGCAAATAAGAATGTGTGATAGTCACAGATCCAACACCGCCTGCAGCGTGCAGTCAACAATTTTTACAACCCTTTTTCTAACGGAATACAATTTAATCAAATATTGTGGCCCCGCACGTAGTGTGCATGTAAATGAGTCGAGTCAATAGCTCGGCTGCACTCACTCGCGTGACTCCGGGTATCGCGTCGCTGCTTGGGGCGGCATCATGCAGTAGCTGCAGCCCGCCAAGTGCCGGCGCGTAAATATGCACTTGAACTCACCTTACACACAATGCTGCTCGGTGAGACGTTGTGGTTGTGTATTTTGTTGTTGTTATTTGCATATACATACTTAAAACGATGCAATATAAATTAGAGCATCAAGTGTTAAAGTTGTGCTCACGTGCTAAATTCGGAAAATAAGCAAAGTGCTAATTGGAAAATTGTAGTGTTTTTACTACGATATAGTTTGCCGCCGCTGGTAAGTTCTAACGAACGGCGTCGAATTATGTTAGGTCCAATTACAAAGGTTCCGTCATCCTCATTGCAGACACAAATAACCCGAAAATGATTTGATCTGAATTTTAATTCTACGTCTTTTAAGGTCACTTTATATATCACCAGTGGTGAATTCAGGGGGGAAGGGGTTTGGGGTTTGAAACCCCCCGAAATATTAGGATCGACTTTAACACGTTCTAATTCATTTATCTGGCGGCGCGGACCACTGGTGGTGCACAAATGTTTATGATTTTATTTCAAAAACCAACTAACATTCTGCTGTCTGCCAACAATAACGAACAACTTGTCATCTCGTGCACGCAATGTGTAGAAACATCGAAAAAATGCGCCGGGTAGAACAGGGGCGGATTCAGAAAAATATTTCGGGGGGGTTTCAAAAAGTAATTCTTTGATATTCATAAATTGTCTTTTAATTTGTATGTAGTTTTAATGTCGATCCTAACATTTCGGGGGGTTTCAACCCCCAAAACACCCCCCTGAATCTGCCACTGGGGTAGAACGTGTTAAAACTAAATACAAATTAAACTAACTACATACAAATAAAAAGGCATTCTTTTAATATTAAACAATTACTTTTTGAAACCCTCCCGACTCCTAAAATATTTTTTCTGAATCTGCCCTTGTTTTTTTTCTCGTAGGAGGTGGAAATCTTCTTAGACACGCTTGAACCCCTGTTCAACCGCGTGCCGGATTTCTAACGGCTAAAACCAACCCCCTTTATATCGCCAGCCCGTTCATCCCCTCGGAACTGCCGCTAAGCATTGCATCGCAGGGCGGGTAACTGACCCTATTGGTCTGGCTCGGGTCTATTGTGCGGGATTTGAGTCCTACGATCTTGCTCTTGCCGTCGCTGTGCTATCATTATGATTGCAGCGAACTTGCAGACTGCTTCCCACTTCTCTGCGCATTCAAGCAGAAGTTTTGGACATGTATTGGCGTGCCGAGTGCGCGTTCCAGCAACTCTTGCTCGACCCTGTAGCGAGGGCACTGAAATAGGACATGTCCCGCGTCCTCAGCCTCGCCAGCACAAACTGTACAGTCTGCAGTTTCTTCATGGCCGAACCGGCACAGTTATGCCCTGAAGCAGCCGTAACCTGTAAGCAATTGTGAGAGGTAATGGGTTACCTCACCATGCTTCCGGAGCAGCCAATCTTCCACCCTAGGTATAAGCTGGTAAGTCCACCTTCCCTTCTGCGTAGTATTCCACCGTTCCTGGGCCGTTTGCTCCACCCCTGTATGTCACGTTTCATCTGTAGATGTGTACAACTGTAGTTGTATTTATGTATACAAGACATTACTCATTAGTTGCAGTACCAGCCGCCTTTAATTCGATGCTAAACTAGTTAATCAACCATTGAACCCATTTTTGAGTTAAAATTAACACATTAAAAGCGGGCCGGGTAAAATTACCCGTTGTGAAAACTGCTGCTTATAAGCGGGGCGGGTATTTTTACCTTTTGAATGTAGGCACTTTAAAAGCGGGAGACGGTATTTTTACCGGATTGGTTTTCATATAAAACTGAAAGTATTATTTCATATAATTATTTTAGTTTCATAAATTTCAAGTTTTATTTATTTTGGATCGCGCAATTTTTGCTTGTTTTGCAAGTAATGCCCGCTACGCAGCATAGTTTCATATACTAGGCTACCCGCTTAAAATGTGTTAAACGGCGTCAACTTGACGCATCGGCCTCGCAGTTCGATTTGTGCTCCATTCCATTTTTTTTTTTTCGCAACTGCCAATGAACCTTCTTGGCACCTTTCTAATATAAAAGCGCAATGCATTCATTTGAAAAGTGCAATTAGTCGTCAATCAGTAAATAAAAACAATCTTAAACTCTCTTCCAGCGGCAGCTAACAGCACAGCAACAATCGACACAACGTTTTGAAGATGTTCCATCGAAGAGTAAGTTTTGAAAATGTAGTCAACACTTGTTACTTGATTTAATTGATCTTTGGAAACTTGTAGAACGTAGTCTTTGCTGTGATTTGCGCGCTATGTGGCGTGGCGCTATCGCTGCCGCTCAGCGTTGACCAGGTCAATCAGCGTGAATTGGCCCTAAGCAGCACAAAGCCAGTCGAAAGACAAGATTCCGTATCCAAAATTTATTCCACACCACATGCTGGCCCAGCCTCGACCGAACACCTACTGAACGCCGCTCTGGAACGCTCACGCCAACGCCGCGTTAAACACGCCTTGACTTATGCGGAACTCAATGCACCTGCGGATGAAGATTACGATATGGAGTTGGCGGAGATCAATGTGTTTCGGCCACTGTTTCGCTATCGTGCGGCCTACTCGAAGCAAGTGAGCAATAAACGGCAACAATTTGGATGAACATTATTTGGAAACTATTAGGTGCAACTGCGAGCTCATTTTTTCAAGCTAATTAGTTATAGACTTAAACGAATTTTTATACAAATCGTGTGTTAATTAGAAAAAACTCTTTTATGATAAAAAAAATTTAAATTTGGTATGGAAGATGATTTAATCTGATAACAATACTTACCCAACCTCACTTCCCCCTAGTGCGGGTACGCATAGGGAACGATGCTGTGCTGCGCGGCCAGAGACAGGCCAGAATTATGTCTAAACAAGAAAAACACCCGGTCTGTGCAAAAATTATCGTTTTGTTTTTTAAATCTTAAATCGTGGTCGATAATGCAGTGCATCCATTCCGATTTTCCTGCAACCTCATTGTATCGTGTAGAGCTACCTAATTTCTTCAGCAGATTTGTGACTAGATGTGGCCAAACTGAGCGATAGTTTACTACAATTGTGTCAAATCTACTACAAGTTTTCAACACTTCCGTTTTGCTACACTTACTGCACACCGCCTAAAACTCGCTACAATTTTAGGAAAATGCACCCATTATGTATCGCACATAATTTTTTGTAACACCTCTGAAATTCTTGTGTTGTGGTTATGATAGCTGAGAATGATCACTGATTAGTTAAAACTCAATGAACGAATCTATTATGTGAAAATTTTAATATCTTATGTTAGTTAGGTATTTATACATTTATGAAATGAAAAATTTAAAAATATGATTCATACCCTATGATTCGTATTTGTTAAAATGTTTTCTACTCTTTTGAATATCTTAGTTTTCTTTTTCAAGCAGCCTATTACAGTTTTAAGTTTTAAAGTGGCAACACTGGCCTAAATGTATACCTATTCTGTCTTCTACAGAAATATCGTTTGTGTATTGTTTTCATTTTGCACTTCTACTGCTCCGGAGCGAAAAGATTGAAAATAATCGCTTAATACGGCAATTTTCTGCGTGTAGAAAGTGAATTTGCCTTAGTTTGGCATAAGGAGCACGTTTGTAATTTTTTAGGACGTGTGCAGCAGTGCTTGTGTCGGCAATTTCGTAATTACGCAGAAGGCAGCCGAATCGAGAAGCAGTGAGAAAAGACCACGGGTGAAAAATCGTGATTCATAGTAGTGCGTGCAGAGGGGGGTTAATTGACTGGCAAAGCAACAACATAACAGATTAGACTAGACCAAAGTGCAACAACACACTCACAGAAACCGCAATTGCAGTTGTCAGACAGATAAAAGGGCTTTCCCCGGTCTGCACGGCGAAGCATTTCGTTGCCACTATGTCGGATGAGGAGTCGTTCGTAATACTGGGCAGTTCGCCGTTGCCCTCGTTGGCCAACTCTCCGCTGCCTTCTGGGGTCAGCGATGAGGAGCTTCAGCAAAAACAGCTGCGAGAAGCAGCCAACAGCATTCAAACATCGGCCGAAACGTTGGTAGACATTGCGTCTCCATTGACATCTACGTCGCAGCTGAAAAGTAGCGACGATGTAGATTCCGCGCATGAGCTCACCTCGGATTGCGTAAATTTCGAAATAGCCAAACAGACGGTGCCAAATGTTCAGCCCCAGATGACGGATCCGGTCATGGTCGCTTCCGTCAAGTCAACGACCAACACAGTGGAGCGCAGCATTGTTGGCGTAAAGGACAGCAGCGTGAAGAGCACAAATGCGAGTAGTAGCAACAGTTGTGTTGCAAACTCTACAAAAACAACTCCAAATGACAACAAGAAGCCGATAGCGTCGCTTATTCCATTAGATGGGAGCACAATTAGCGGAGGCGCTGGCAATGCAAACGCCTCTAGAAACACTTCCCTGGCGGCCAGTTTCATCCTGGGAGAAGTGGATGCAGAAGTTTTGAAGGTAATTGGTGCTCATTGTTGATGTTGAGTCTTTCATTCATTCAATATCCTGATTGCAGACCAGCGTTTATTCCCAGTTTCCCAGCCTGTCGATGCATGCTTGCGCCGAGGACATTATCAAGTTTCAAAACATAATGGAAGAATACCTTAAAATGAAAGGTATGCTCAATAAAGTAAGTAAAGTAATGAACTCTCACCTATTCGATTTTATTTGCACAGACATGCTGCTAAAGGTCAATGTCAACATTACTATGGTCTATGAGCGCATACTAGAGTGGAAGCAAGTATTGGAAGAAATGGAGACCAAACACAGGCGCCAGATGACAGAGTGTCAAATGCAAATCGCCAGCGTAAATACGAACCTTCCTCCTCAGCTTTCCTTCGTTTTTATTGATTACTTGGCCTCTTTTCATTGTAGTTGCGCAACGAGAATTTGGAGCTGAAGCGTGACATTGACGCAAAAATGGAACAAATGAGAATCTGCGAAGACGTGCGCGCCAGTGAGCAGCGCGAGCTGATCCAGAATCTTTCCGAGAAAAAGGCACAGATTGGCAACATGCGCTCGCAGATCGAGAAGCTCGAAGGAGAGCAATTGGTAAGCAACTAGGCTTATATTATTTTACGACTGCTAAATACATTTTCGATGTATGCCTTTATTTAGGCATCCTTTGAGTACATCGCCAAAAACGAACGGGACTCGAAAGAGCAACCCGACTATGTCGATCGCCTTGAGCACGAGCGTGTCGTCAAAGATTTCGAACGGAAAATGTCCGTTTTGCTGGCGGAAAAATTAGAAGTCAGTGACATGGTAAGCAATGTAGCATTCTCCATCCATCTGCTATTCATTGTACTTAAGTTGTATCTCTTCTTCCCCTGTACCGACAGCAAAAACAATACATCGATGAGATCACTTGTTTGAAAGTGAATCAAGCCGCCGCCGAGGAGCTGATCAATCAACTGCGCGCCGACATTGCGTTGTTGAAATCCAAGGACGACGATAAGACAGCTCAGTTCCGTCAGTATGAGGAGGAGCGTGAAAGCATGCGGGAGGAATTTGCGCTTCTAAGCCAGCAGGTCGATTTGTATAGCAAGGATTTTGATCTGGAGCGCGCCGCTCGTCAGCAATTGGCCGGCGAGAAGGACCAGCTGCTGCAGGATTTACGTGCACTGCAGCGTAAAAACCAGCAGTTGGTCGAATCGGCACAGCTACCCCGTAACAGCCATCAGACATCGCCGTCGACATCAGCAACACCCAGCAACGTGGCACCAATTCGGGTAAGGGGAGAAATATATTTCGGGATTTATCATTGAGCTAAATACTTAAAAAAAACTCTGTATTCCATTTAGATGTTGCCCCCGCCCTCACCTACTGACCTAGAAACAGGCGTGCACCGCTGTCCCGTATGCTCCAAAGCGTGCGTATCGCTGTCCTTGCTGCAGAGTCACGTCAACATGTGCTTGGACAAGGAGTGAGCTGCACAGCACTCGTCACATATGCATACATACATAATTAACTGTACTTGACATACCTATAGTTATTTGAGCTATTTTCGTTGCGTATCAAGTGCAGATGTGTATGTATATTTAGTAAGCAAATAAAACGATTCCTTTGACCACAATAGGAAAAATAATTGTGAGCATTTTGAATGTTTAATTACTGAAAAAATCACCAAAACTTATTTGGATACTCACTACGTGTATCTTTAATTCACTATCTGGCGTGTATATTAGTGTACATGGAAATTATGAAAATAAAATACTAAATAACTTTAAAATTGCAGAGCATAACACCAATATAAGTCTTTACGGTTGCAAGGAAATCTCTCGCACAAAGTAAATCTACAAGAATATGCGTTTAGTTGTCTATATAAAGTTACGGGGAATATCTCAGTTTAAAATTGCTAGAGTTTGCTCAGAACGGGTGGCGCTTCCAGCGCCCAAATGCGCTGCATCTCTTGGTTGGCCACCAAATTCTTTAGTACCTCTACATCTGCAAGACAAAATCGAGCACAATGACAATACCGAAAGAGTGCAACTCACATCACGTACCTTCTGTTTTGGCATACTGCTCCAACCAGGTGCGTATCTGGCAGATGGGCACCGCCGTGTTCATGTTCGGGTACACCACATTGTTCATCTTAATGTTGGACACGCAAATGCCCAGTATGCAGCCCTGTTGGTCGAACATGGGACCACCGCTCTGGCCTGCCTGCACGCATCCGTCGGACATGATGGCACCTGGCGTGCATTTGATAATGCGGCCCTGAAAAATGGCCGGGTTGAAGTCGTACTTCAAATTGAAGTTCACGAAGTAGGGAAAGCCCGCGTTGTAGACAGTCTGGCCGAGCGTTGGTCTGGAACTGGACAGCCGTACGCAGTAACGTTCGGGAATGTTGTCGGGCGCGGCGAGCAACGCCACGTCGAACGGCTTGTCGTATTGCGGATTGCGCCACAGCACATCCGACTCGAATTCCCCGTCGACGCTTCGGCAGTAAACTTTCGTATTCACCTGAAAATCAGATAAAACGATAAAACGGTATTGCGTGGTGCAACGAGGAGAGCTTGCTTGGAGACCTTGAAAACGACATGTGTGCATGTCAATATGAATTTCTTGTTGTGCACCTTGACGAATGTGCCAGTGCCCTGGCTGCCGTCGGCCTCAATAACCACCATGGCACGTTCCCCTGAAAAGAAAACGTGAATAAAAACGAGAAATTGTTTGATCCTGTGAGTAGGATTTGTTCGGCCAGTACTGTAGCTCATAAAATCGCCTATACAAACATGCAAAATTGGACGACTCTCTGGGCACGTTGATCGATGTCATGCGCACACCCAGCTGCCGCATGAAGTCGCGCAACAAGAAGGCAAAGTTCGCGGCCATTGTCAGGTTGACGTTCTCGTGCTGTCGCCGAAACGATGTACATACAATCATGCCTATAAGTCGCCTGAAATTGGCAAGAACAACTGTAAGTCTCGGCTCTTTGCAGCGGGAAGCACGCACAGTTTGTTGTTGAACACGGCCGAACCCTCGCAGCCCAACGATAGCGCGTTGGACAGCACGAACAGACAGCCGTCGCGGCCCATCACATTCGACACCTTGCCGATGCTGATGGTTTTGTAGAAGTTCTCCAGCCCGAATGGTGTGCACATGACCAGCACATCGTCCAGCGTGCGGATGGAATGTATGTAGCGCAGGTAATGATTGATGTGTCGCAGAAACTGCTCGAATGTCTCCGGCTTACTGCTGCGCCGCATGGTCAGCACCAAGAAGCTGGACAACAGCACCTCGTTGTGTGCCGTTGAGGAGTCTGCTGCCGCCACATTACTGGAGTCCAAAAAGCGGTGCAAATGCCGCGAAATCTCGGCAGCGGTGAACAGGTACAGAAGCTTGGCACCGTAGCGCGTCAGAATGTGCGGTTGGCGACGGTCCTGTGACGGCTGCTTGCGTCGGTCGAAGGTCACTTGGTAGTTTAGCGAGTTAAGGTACTGCGCCTCTTCGCTGGTCGGGTCCTGGACGTTGATCAGATGGCAGCTCTGCAACTGGTGGATGATTTTCGTGCTCGTGCACACGTTTTCATTGCTGTGGTCGGCCACAAACGGCAGCATGGGCCTCACGTACGGCTGCAGTACGCGCCCCGACGTGATGATGATCTCATTGTTTATGATGATGGCCGACTGCTTGGTAACCGGGTGGTTGGTGATCTCCAGCAATGAGTGTCGAATCTTCAGCAACATTTTATCGACAAAATGCGGAGGCACAACTGCAAAGAGAAGCAACAAAAATGGGTCACGTTGACTGATTCGTGCTCCTATTTTAACTACGACTCACTTTGGTTTTGTTTACATTCCTGTCTTGAAAGTAGTCCTGTGTGCAGATGGTCATCTGTTCAAGGAATGATTGAAGGCTCAGTAAAGCTGCGCCTGTTCACAGTTCGCCAATGTGCGCAATTGTCCAAAGCAATTAATTATTTTTTGTATCGTGCAACGATTGCAAGAGATCAGAGTCCTACAAGCTTTGTTTTTCTTTGTTGTTGCGATCTGGGGGGTAACTGCGAAGTGCTACCAGATTCGTGCAAATGCGTCCAAGACATTGTGTTGCTAGATATACAAGAAGTTTCTGAATTTATGCATTTCGCACATTGGATTACTTGAAATAAATAAGCACATGATTTTTTATTAAGCCAATGAACTACAAAATTATATGGTTCGGGTAATTTAACTTGTGAACAACTTCGTAATAGGTGTTTTATGCTTGTTATGGTTGTTATTTGATTATTTAATAAATACAAAAATAATTCTAAAATATGGCACTAGTTCTATTAAGAATTTGAGTTTATTAAGAATTTGAGTTGACTGAATTGTTCCACTGATGGCATTACACCTAAGTACTTTTTTAATGCGGTCTGTTATTTTTCGCATCCGCCACCCGGTTCACCTTAACACCTCCTCATACTGCGTTGGCAACGCTATCACATTGACATTTGTGTAAACTTTTTAAAAGTCATCAATTTCGATTTCTCATTGGATCGACGCTTCAGGACCAAAGATAAAGACAAAAGGACAAATGCCGTCGCTGGAGGTGAACGTTGACAGGGTGATTGTGCATCCGCTGGTGCTGCTGTCCGTGGTGGACCATTTCAACCGCATGGGCAAAATTGGCAGTCAGCGGCGTGTGGTCGGCGTGTTGTTGGGGTGCTGGCGCTCCAAAGGTGTGCTCGACATATCCAACAGTTTTGCAAGTAAGCCGCGCGCTTTCTCTTAGTGCCATTGGCCGCTACTTTAGTTTTTTGTTCTTCCTCACACAGTACCCTTCGACGAGGACGACAAGGAAAAGTCGGTGTGGTTCTTGGACCATGATTATCTAGAGAATATGTACGGCATGTTCAAGAAGGTGAACGCGCGCGAGCGCGTCGTCGGCTGGTATCACACCGGACCCAAGCTGCACCAAAATGACATTGCAATAAACGAGCTGATACGTCGCTACTGTCCCAACTCGGTATTGGTGATTATCGATGCGAAGCCCAAGGATCTCGGTCTGCCGACAGAGGCGTATATAGCCGTCGAGGAGGTACACGACGATGGCACGCCCACCAGTAAGACATTCGAGCATGTGCCTAGTGAGATTGGTGCCGAGGAGGCCGAAGAGGTAGGCGTTGAGCACTTGCTGCGCGACATCAAGGACACCACGGTGGGAAGTCTGTCGCAAAAGATCACCAACCAGTTGTTGGGACTTAAGGGGCTGAACGCACAACTGCACGACATCAAACGTTATCTGCAGCGGGTGGGCGACGGCAAGATGCCCATCAACCATCAAATCGTCTACCAACTGCAGGACATTTTCAACCTGCTGCCCGACATCACCGCTGACCAGTTCACCGAAACAATGTACGTAAAGACAAATGATCAGATGCTGGTGGTGTATTTGGCGTCCATGGTACGCTCCATAATTGCGTTGCACAACCTCATCAACAACAAGCTGGCAAATCGCGATGCCGAAGAGGGCAAAAAGTCGGACAGTAAGTCCGAGGACAGTAAGGATAAGAGCAAGGACAAGGAGAGCAAAGACGCAAAGGATAAGGACAAGAAAACGGATGAAAAGTCTGTGAAAAGTGCCACGGACGGTGGCAAAGGTGCCAAGAAATAGGAGCAAAAGAAGCGGAGGAGACAGCAGCGCAGGAAGAAAAGAAATAAAAAGCACGTGTAGTAGTTAAAACGAGAATTTAGAATAATTTTCGGCGTAACAGCTATGCATATTTTTTCATACCATTACATGCTCGTCGTTAACTATGGACGAGTATTTTGTAACGTTTATCAGCAGTCGATTCGTGTTGTTAGACAAAGAGCTGAATGATAAAATAAATTGAAGTGAAAACAAGAAACTGAAGTTAATGGCAGTATTTGCATATTAATAATTTATCGGTACTGTTCGGATAGCGCGAGAGTAGGGCACATCGTTGAAAAAGATAAACAAAACAAGGAGGCTATTATCATTTGTTTTCGACGGGGTAGCACACGCAATGCAAAAACCCCTTTTAGGACTTTGATAACAATTGCTGACAGGGTCATGCGCACCAGCCATTGGCATAATGGCCAAAATAACTGTCAAACGAAAGTTGACTTGCAATTTCTGATAGCAGCGATAGTGTGGTTGCGGCTGGACCGTCAAACATTTAGACTTTTATACGCAGAATAAAAAATATTTAAATAAAGTTGAAAATTCACATCTGTGAAATATATTTAATGAAGAAGTAGAAGCAAATCACACTTGGATTTGATAAAGCGTGAACGGGTAGTTTTTGCTGCCACGAAACTGCAACTGAATTGCGTCGACCGCCGTGAAGCTTCAATATGGAGGACATTGAACGCCTTCGACAGGTAAATATGTGGCTGGTGAAGGTGTCCTTCGCGTTGCACGCCAACTGCCATATTCCCAGACTATCGTTCGACACTAATACGCACTGTACACGTACAACAACAAGCGCTGTAGCCTGTAATCAATACGACATCGTGTAGCACGAGTCTGTGGGTCATCAATCACCGTTATTAAAATTCATAGCACGTTTCGAGCTATTCGCACAGAAAACACCGCACTCGCACTGGTGTTTGTTGTAGTTAACTCGACTGCAACTAGTTTCGATTGACGTCGCTGCGTGACCGGTGCTCGTCGCTGGCCATTTGTCGCCTCGCTGAACACCGGTACTCTATAATACTCGTTCATCCTCCCGCATATAAAATTCCAACATCCCAACACGAGACGTGGCTGGTATAGAAACTCAACGTTTTAAGAACTATTATTATCTGCAAAGTTTAGCCATCTGAGTGTTTTCAAAATCAGCCAAAAACTCTCCTAGAAGCAACTTCCGTTTGGCGTACTAAAAACGGAAGTTGTTGTTAGTGTTTAAACTAACTAAACTTTTTTCAGCATTCCTCCACCGCTAATGAGCATACTGCGCTACTACCATCGCAGCTGCACATCATGGAGAATTATTCTTACGATGACAACAGCATTTCGCCCCCATCTACATCGCCCGGTCAGCGCGAAAGTTTGTCGCCGGCAGCGCCAGCCAACCAGCTGCTGCGTCAGTGGCCCGTTTTCGAGGAGCCAGCTGTGCGTCAGGCGTTCACGCCGCGCTCTGACGCCAGCCGCTACACGTCGCCCAGCCAGCAGGAGGCCACGGTGCGTCGCAGTCTCGAGGAGATCTCCAAGGATATACAGGAAATCGAGAATTTCTTCACCGCCGCCGAGACGGCCATGCGGCAGGAAGCCGAACAGGATCGCCTCGCGAAACGCAAGCCGCACAAGGACAGTCCCAATAAGGAGAACAAAACCCCCTGCACCAATCGCTCGTGGCCCAGTCCACCCGCTACCTACAAGATCAACTCCTTCAAGAGGCGACGCAACAAGACCAACAGTCCACGTTTCCTCTACTCGAAGCTGTATTTTCGTAATGGCAAAATCGGCTGCCTTGAGGCAGAGCAGCACGCGTCCAACATTGAGGGCACACACGCCTTGGTCAAGCACATACTGCAGTTTGAAAACGAGAAGCCTCTGGTGAGTCCGGAGAGCGTGCGTCGGGTGCTGGGCGCCAGCAAGCAGGCGTCGAGCGGTACGCCCAGTGTGCCGCAGGTACCAAATGAGCACGTTCCCTTACCTGGCGAGGTGGTTGACGACAGCGACGTTGTGCAGAAGACGCTGACAAGTGACGTCTGCGCGCTGGAGAAGGCCGTTTTGGCGCCGCATGAGGGCACCTGCGATAGCTGCTCGCATCCAATTGTGGACGACGATGAGCAGGATGTGCAAATCTGCTATGACGAATTTCCCGACATACTGAACGACGAAATGAACTTGGGACCCATGGCCGAGGAGCTGTTGACAAGCGAAGTGGCGCCTGCTGTCGAGGAGCAAGTGCCCGCTGCCGATAACGATAATCCAAAGTCAAGTGCGGAGAGGTAACTCGGCGGCGACTCCAAATATGCAATTCAAATTCAACCGCCCTTCTTTTTGCAGTCTCAACTCCGAGGGACAGCAGTTCGTGCGTGATCAGGTGCGGCATTTGGTGCGTCGCTTCACAGCACGCGCCAACCGGGTCAAGTCCCGTCTGGTGTTGCCGCCCACCCCATCGAGCAGCACCAGCGTAAGTGCCAGTGGTGGCGATAACTCGCCACCATCTACGCCGAAACCATCGTCGACAAGGCTCTCCACCATTGCCGACAAGCAGTCCGAGACGCCGCGCAGTATAGCGAAGCGCGCGAAAACACAGTCGCCAAACCGCGGACGTCTCTTCGAGGCGGACACGTCCCGCTCGAACGTGTGGCTATGCTCGAGCCTGTGCGGTAGCAACAACGACGAGAAGACGCTCGATCCGCAGGGAAAAATTTACATATCCTGGCTATGCGTGGTCTCGCTTTCGTTTCTCTACAACGCCTGGGTCATACCGTTGCGCTCGACGTTCCCCTTTCAGACCGAGGCGAACACCAACAAGTGGCTGATTGCCGACTTCTGCGCAGACGTCATCTATCTGCTCGATGTCATATTCTTCAAGCACCGCATCATGTACCTGTTCGAAGGCTTCTGGGTGAAAAACAAAAACCTTACGCGCAAAAACTATATGCGGAAGCTGCAATTTAAGGTAACGTCTGACCCACCAAAAATTGGGACAAAAAAATTTTGAAAACTCGGAACCTTCTTTTTAATGTATGTACATTTTTAAAGCGAATTTACGAGTAATTCCAATTGCAGCTCGATTTATTGGCGCTACTACCACTGGAGCTGTTCTACTTCAAGCTGGGCACGAGCGCGGTCTATTTGCGATTTCCGCGCTTCTTCAAAATTCAAAGTTTCTGGGAGGTCTTCAAGTTGCTGGATCGCGTCATCTCATCGCCACATTTCGTAAGAAAAATGCAAACTAACCAAAATTTGTGCGTGTTTTTGTTTTGTCGACACGACTGACAGCGCCAACCTTTACCCCGGCAGGTTCGTGTGGCGAAGACGCTAACGTACATGTTGTACATGATTCACCTGACCGCCTGCGCTTACTATGCCTACAGCGACTACCAAGGTAAGTGGCATTTATTATACACGGCGCATATCGCGGTGACGGACAAGCGCGGCGAGTTTTATTAGCCACGTTCGAGCTCCGAGCAAATATCAAAACTATTAATGCTTACGTTTTCGAACTTATTCGTCTGAACGACTGGACAGCAAATGTTTCAACAGCAATTTACACATTTAAAGTCAAGCATTATTTCGCATTAACCTTTCGTTACCCTACAATGGTCTGTGAGACCAATAGGATATACCAAAACAAACTTAATACTTAGATTTACAATTTTTTTTTTAATTCATACTTTTTATAGACCACTAAATTAATTAAGAGCTTACTTGATTAAATAATCGATTTGGAAAATTTATGTAAATATTTTCAGAGACCGGAATGTGTAAAAAAATTCGAATATCATTTGCATACATTCACATGACGGACAGAACCGAATACTTAAAGATGCTTTCGTGAACTTTTCCCGCCTTAATCCTGAGCATGGATCTTTTTTATTTACAGGCCTGGGTGTCAACCGTTGGGTTTTCAGCGGCAGGGGCCATCCCTACGTGCGCTGCTTTGCCTTCGCCACAAAAACTGCCACCTCCATCGGTGTGTTCACTAATCGCCGCAAGCCACAAGTTGTTCCATGTTGACTTCATCTTTTCTACCACTTCTTATTCAGGTAAAAATCCCAAGCCCGAGCGCGAAGGCGAGTACGTCTTCATGACAGCAGCCTGGCTGATGGGCGTGTTTGTGTTCGCTCTACTGATTGGTCAGATACGCGACATCATATCGACCGCCACGCGCAACAAAAACGAGTATCGCCAGCTGGAGGACGAGACGCTCGAGTATATGCGTCG
The DNA here is from genome assembly GCA_963971225.1 of Melieria omissa. Lineage (NCBI taxonomy): Eukaryota > Metazoa > Arthropoda > Insecta > Diptera > Ulidiidae > Melieria > Melieria omissa. The sequence goes on along the minus strand of OZ020269.1, from coordinate 7,635,900 downwards.
CCTCAACCTGCCAAAGGAGGTGCAGCGGCGCGTCAAAATGTGGTTCAAATTCACTTGGGAGCAACAACGCACCTTAGGTGAGTGTGTCAGCTAGTTGCAGTCACTCATAAATCTAGTTTTCTTTTGTGCCTTCAGACGAGTCCAACATTTTGGATGCGTTGCCAATTAACCTGAAAACAGACATTGCCATCGCCGTGCACATTCAAACGCTCTCCAAGGTGCAGCTGTTCGCTGACTGTGAGCAGGCGCTGCTGCGCGATCTCGTGCTCAAGCTGCGCGCAGTCACCTTTCTGCCGGGCGACTATGTCTGTCGCAAAGGCGAGGTGGGCCGCGAGATGTACATCATCAAGCTGGGTCAGGCGCAGGTGGTGGGCGGTCCCAACAACGACGTGGTGTTGGCCACACTATCCGAGAGCTCGGTCTTCGGCGAGATCAGCTTGCTAGGCATCAACGGAGCCGATCGGCGCACTGCCGACGTGCGCGCCAAGGGCTACGCCAATCTGTTTGTGCTCTCCAAGTCGGACCTGAACGAGGTGATTGCCTACTATCCGAACGCACAGGCCATACTAAAGAAGCGTGCGCGTACGCTGATGCGCAAGAATGCGGCCCGCGAGCGTGAGGAGGCACGCGCCAAGACCGAGCTGACCGCCGACGTTGTCATACGGAATCCAATTACGCCGGAAACTCCCCCAAAACTGCTGCAGACCGTCATACAGGCGCTGCCGTACGAGTCGCCGGCGGTGATACTGATCACACGCGGCTCCAAGTGCACGCACAAAAAGCGCCAGTCCGCGCAGATGGAGACCATCGAGGACCACGAAATGGAGGAGGCGTACCGCGTGTGCAGCGAACCGCCCGACGACAACGCCGTCACGAGCCAGAATGTGCGCGCGCACTCGCCGGACCTGCTCTCGTCCATACAAGACGAGCTGCAGAACAAACACAAATTCATAAATCTCACCGACTCGCAGAAGGCGCTCATCATATCGACGGCCGGCGGCAACAATTGCGCCGAGCCGCTGCCAAACACTGAGAAGGTGCTGGCTTGCATCGGGGAGGTGGAGACGGCCGATAAATAGAGAAACACAGCTGTGTGTATGTAGAATAGCAGCGCAACTAATTAAGTACTTAACTGTTGTTTTGGCATGACGCTACTGACATTTAAAACCGTTCGAGTTCGCGGAATTCTATAATTGTTGCAGTGGAAAAGATTGAGATCACCGTTGAGCAGGGCCGAAGTTTGAATAGTGAAGTTAAAATGTTGCCGAATAGTGTCTTAAAGAAACGAAGAATGACTTAAATGGTTCTGCTTTTCTTGCAGTTTAAATTTTCGTCTCTATATTTAAACCTCTTGAAATTAAATTTAAAGATGAAAAAGTCTTGTTAAAGTCTTGTAATGTGTGCAGTATGATTCATTTCGTGAAAAAATATTTATTTTTATGAATTGAATATGCATTTAATTTAAATATTGTATATTGTGTTTATCTATTCTTTTTCATTTTTTTTTTTTTTAAAAACCTTTTTTCTATTCGTTTTACTCCCAAGTCAGCATTTTGTCTGGCAACTTATTTTTTACAAATTAACAATTAATTATTGACTTTGGTGATTGTTCGATTAATAATGAGCAAATAAGTCGTCTGGAGCCTTTTCTTTGAAACCGTCTAAACAGCATGCGAGCAGAATTTGTAAGCACAGGCAGACAAAAATCATGAAGTTAAGCAATTCCATTAATATTTGTCTGAGAATATGATCACTTACCCAGGAAATTGAAACCGTAAATGCAAATAAAGTAAACGCTTTCAATGTTATTTAAAAAAAAAATGCTTTGTTATTATTTGACGAACAAGTTGACAAGCCAACGTGCGGCGTTCGCTTCGAACGCGCGCCATTAGCGTTTACAGTTCACAACAACATAATAAGATCGAGCGTCATGGCATTACAAACAAAACACACTACATATTCATATTCAGTCTATTTACAAAGGCGCCCACAGTCGCCGTGGCGAGGGCGTGAAGCTCTAGGCGCGTATGTCCTTGTAGTGCTTCTCGTCGTCGTCCTTGTCCAGCTTGATGGAGTACTTGCCGATCAGCGAACCCTCGACGTCGGCCTGGCCTTCGGCGTTGAACTGTGGACCGTCGCCAATGTCCTGTGTTTCCTCCTTCACAACGCGGTAGCCGTTCTCGTCGGCCTCGTAGAACACGGTGCGCATCACGTAGCCGTCGCTGTACGAGTACATTCCCTTCACCTGCAATCGAAAACAGTGTGTGTCGAGTTCAGGTCCGCTGCATTGGCCGCCAGCGCATACAAACCTTGGTGCCGTCGCGCGTCTCCTCACGCTGTATGGCGCCGTCGTTGATCTCATCCTGCACCTTCGAGTTGAACGAGTACTGGGCGCTCTCGTTCTGGATGCGCTCTAGTTCGGCCTTCTCCAGTTCTTCGGCTTCGTCGCGGTCCTGTGTCGAACAAGGTGAAACGGTGATTATTGTTGGCTGTCGTTATTGTTGTTTATATTGTTGGACGCGCATTATTAGCATTTTTCGCCAATCCAACAACAATTTAAAACAAAGAAGCATTTCAATGTCAAACAGTACGAAATTACGATCGTAGAGATAATTAATAGAAAAAAAATGTCAAAGCAAAAACTGTAAAAAACCATAATTGTTGAAGATGAACCGGTTTGGTAGCGAATTATTCGATCGCTAGTAACGCAAACGGGAACGTGACATCGCCCTATTAATAAACAACTTTTAGCAATATATACAACATGCATTTAAATGTCGGCACTTATGCATTGAGATGTGGTTTACAGCAACAAATATTTACTACGAATAATACCCAGTAGGAAATGCAGAGGAAATGTTGGAAATGATTATATTTCCTTATGTTGTACGTTAAACTAAAAATTTGCACCGACAGTACCAGTGGCGGATTCAGGGGGGTTTTGGGGGTTGAAACCCCGTCTTTAGAACTACATACAAATTCAAAGGCATTTTTGGCATTATATATATATTAAAGAATTACTTTTTGAAACCCCCGAAATATTTTTCTGAATCCGCACTTGGACAGTGCAGTCGAAATCTCCTATGGAGTTTTCTCAGCAGCACAAACTTGGCGCTTTTCCAATTGGCGCTCTTCGAACGAATTGCGCTGCGTTGAGCGAATCGCTGCCGCCTGCCGTTGGGGTCAAACTTGTTGCCCACAAGGTTCTGCGCCACTCCCTCCTTCTACAGGCGGCTGGCAGGCAAATTGCACTGTCAAATGCGCAACTGTAATCGTGCGGTGTTTTTGTTTTTGTGGCGGCGTGACACACCGAATGATTCAATGAGTCGCCGCCGCTGTGCGCAAAGTCATCTCGCACAAATATCAACAGGCGCGCCGACAGTTGTCGACTTCAGTTGAAATTTCTGCGCCAAGTAGTGAACAAGTTTTTTCAGCATCCAGCAAATTAACAGCGGTGGCGAAATGGGTAAATACCACACATGCGAAATCGCTTGCAAAATCAACTCAACGGTTTTTTGGTTCGCATACAAATTACAAAAATTTATAACCTGCGAACTGTGATCTGTACTTTTCACAGCAAACAAAGTCTTTGTGTTGTTGGCACTGGTCGCGGTGTGCGCGGTGGCGATAGAAGCGAGTTAGTATGCGCATTCTTATGCCGGAGCGGCGTTCGGTTCTAATGCTCTGTCTGTTGCAGGCTGTCCCTCGTCCTCGAAGGTGCTGAACTGCACACCAAAGTGTTTACAGGACTCTGACTGCAGCGCGGTGGGCGGCAAGTGCTGCCCGAACCTGTGCAACCAGCGCTCTTGCCTGCAGCCCAACCAGCTGGGCAACTCCGGCGACAGCAACTCGTCGCCCTTCAACAAGAATTGTAAGTATGACGACTCGAGTGCGTCAATTGGTCTGCTGGTCACGCATTTACGATTGAGCGACGCGCAGGCATTTGAATGCCAGTCAAGTAGTTGCGGTATAAAAGGTGTGCTTGGTTAACACGTAACGAGTGAACTAGAATTTTTTTAGGTGCAGAAACCGCTAGAAATAAGTAAAGTGTGATGGGCTGGAAAAAGTTGGAAACTTTTATGAGCAATTTTGAATTGGGCCTAAAATATTCGGCAATAATGGATTTATGTGCTTGTTGGAAAACTGTAGACAAAGTGTGCGGCTGCTTTAAACCGCCGGCACGTAGTGGGCCACTGACCAAAATATGCTTTTAAAGCAAATTGTTGTGGCGCAAGTTTAATGAGTTCCATCGAAAAATTCTTGTACGCGACAGTGTGCCCAAAGAGAAAAAGTTAGTTCGCTAATTCAAACAGTAATTGGTGTAGTGAAAGGGGTTAAGGGTCTGCCATTTTATGGAAAATATGATCTAGTTTCTGTATTGGAAGCTAGCTTTTATATGGAATCCATTCAGTAACATATGTTTTAGGAATATTAAACGGTTTAACCCTTTCGCCATATGGCAACATGCTACTTTGTGGACGGCTGAGCCCTCTGTGGTTGCAAGAATACATTTTTTTGTTGGTTCTTAGAATAGTTTGAAGTTTGAGGAAAAATACAAAATTAATAAACTGAACATATAAGTTTAAAGAAGAGAAGTATACATATTTTTTTAATGGTATATCTTGACATAGTACAGGAAGAAGAAGCAGAAAAAATTATAACTATAACTTTTTAATTTGAGGATTTCTTTCAATTTAGATACCTTGTTTTAAAAAATTTTGGCTGAAGTAAATGAAGAAATATTCAAATTTTCATTATGCGTAGAAATTTGTATATTTAAGTTATTATTACAGCGAACGATGTGGTTGCTCTCATATAAAAACACTCTAAAATACAGGGTCCGAGTGTAAAAATTAAAAAAATGTCTTTTGGAATGAAGGAGAAGCCTAAAACGTAAAATTTAAAATTGTAACTTTCTCCAGTAAAAACCTGTAGCGAAAGGGTTAATATTGCACTCTACTGGATAAATGTGATTTATGTTCCATGTGAGCCATTGGACGAGATAAACCTGTGGGGTGACGCACGTTTCAAATAGGAAATCCAGCTAAAACTATTAGTTACAGAGGATAAATTTTCAGATATCTCTGCCTTAACTTTCTAATAGAAAAATGACGTAAGAAGCCAGAAGACCAGAACGCTTAGTATAGCAAAAATTCTTAGTACATTGCATTGAACCAATAAGTTGTACAGTATGAAGAGTTGGTCAGAGTCTGAGATCTGACTGCCCATAGCTGGTTTTGGTGTAGAGACAGAAGTACACACAGAGTAACCCATACAAATTGCTGCAATGCTCTTATTGACCGATTATTGTGAAATTGTCCTCAGCAATTTAGCAAATCCATAAATCCTGCTTGAAAAAGACCAACTGGGTCACACTTAAATCGAAATGTATCCTTATTAACCCTCTATATGTTGCAGTGGTTTAAAAAGTTCGAAAATTAAAAGTTGTAAACGGTAGTTTAGAAGCATTCAAATTAACCTAAAGCACTCATAAACAGCTTTTAGCACAAAATTTTGCCAATGGCTGAATGCATTTTTTCATGCGATTATAAATATTTCTTTGCAGCCGGCTCGACGGGCTCCTACTGTGGTAATGTGAAATGCAGCACCTTCGAGAAATGTGAAATGGATCGTTCCACTAAGCGGCCGAAGTGCGTGCGCACCTAACTGGTGGGTTGTCGCAGCTGCCTGTTCATTGTTTATGTTACTTGTCAGCCCTCACTTGACACTGAATTATTCCAATATTCCGATGTTTGCTGTACAACACGCGACTCGATCGAATATTAAAACCCAGGCCAGCCTAGGCACAGCAACATTAAACACTTGTAATTTCAATTCCTTATAGTAGAGACACAATTGTTGGCGTTTGGCACTCACAATGGGCGCGGCAACGACGGCGCAGACCAGCAGGCAGCCTATGAGCAAAAATTTCTGCATTTTGGCGTTGTTTGTGGGTAAGATTGGATGCAATGGATAACGAAAATTGGCTGTTTTCACCGTTGGTGCGTTCGAACACAGGAACTCGGAACTACTGAAGTCGCGTGATATTTGGAGTGGAGGAGCCGGCAGTCGCGCGCTAAACTTTGAACTGTCCAGCCACTGCGCGCACTTGTCGCTTTTATATGCGCATCAAATGCAACGCGTCAAGAGTGATGGCTGTGCAACCTGTCGCGCACGTACGACGGGTGACGCGCGCACGCAGTCGAGCCGGCAGCGGCGGCTATGCTCAGCGAGCGCGCAGCCGAGTCGGTGAGTGGACAGCAGTGGCTACGCGTGAGCATGTGTTGCATGCTCTTCAGCGCGAATGCTGCGAAAATTGCTCGGCTGCTGGCCATTGCGACTTTTATCACTGCCTTCCTCTTTCTCATCTTCGCCGCCAGTGGTTTGGGCGTTTTAGGTCGTGTTTTCGCTTTGATACAAAAACACACCGTTTTGCAATAGTCAAATTTTGCAGCAATAACTGCTCAATCATAAACCGAAGCATGGCAACGCGAACTGAGTCAAACCCGTTGCATGTGCGCGCCGGTCGCGCATTCGCATTTCGTGCATCTCTGTGCTACAATATTTGAATTTTCGTAATATCAATAAAATTTCTGCGATATTTGTACAATGTGTGTTAACACAAACACAAACAAACACACACACAAACACGTCTGTTAGAAGGCAGCGGTTGCGCATGCGCGGCTGTTTATTTATTATCTGTGCTGCTGTTGAAAATTCAACTCAATTCATGATGGCAGCGCTCAGCGCGTGGTAATTCAAGCCCTCGCACATCAATTGTGATAAAATTCAATCTTGCTACGCTGTGCTGCGCAGCATGGCTCGTCTTGTGGTGGCGTGGCCGGGCTGCCGGTGATTAAGTTTTTGGCTTTTTGATCCACTGCACTTTGTGGATTGCCTCAGCTTGGATTGCATAATGCCGATCAAGGCCAACCGGACCCGCCAGGCCACCGCGCCACAGCGGCGTATCGATTTGCATTCGTAATTTTCGCCTTTGTTGCCATCTCACAACCTGTTCCCACAACGCTTGACGTTACTTCTTCAAACTTGCTGGTATAGGTGGTGTGGTGTTGTTTGTATTGTTATCAGAGGCGCAGGGAAAAAGCATGGAGAACACACAAACTCAGATAAAAAGAAACGTCCAAAGGTAGTCTGAAATATTTTGAGGATATTTCGGTCGAGGTTGGCCTTGACAAAATGTGTAGCGCGGTAAGTTTGCGGCAGTGGTTCGCCAAATTTTTAGCATACTTAACAAACACACGTATCGAATAATTTAAGCGGAAGACTTATAGCAATAAACAAAAATGTTTATGGCGTGAATAAGAAAGATCATCGGTGATTTGTAGTCATTTAATGGCGGTTTTTCCAAATCGCTAGCGTATTCAGACGTTCATCGAAAGTAAGAAAAGTGCGCCAACAGACCGCTACTCGTTGGTGCAATTGCAATCAGTAGACCTTACTTAAGTGTGGGTAAGTTTGGTTGACTGCATCAGCCAAATGCGTTTAAATTTTCCTAAGCGCAGAGACTCGAACGCGGCCTTTATCAGTCACACTTATTGATTTCATTATCAGTTGTCATATTTCAATCAATCTCGATGTTGTTTTTTTAAACTATACTCAGTCACATAGTTCAAGGGCACGTCTGGGCTATTTAACATAAATTAAAAATTGTTTTACTTTAGTGATATTTGTTTGGAGTGTAAGCATTTGATTTATAAACAGGCTTCTCTCCGCTTTTTACACACTGATTTTTGGGTTAAAATTTGCATTAAATTAAAACGAAATTGTAAATGTTGTGCAGCTCCAACTGAAAGATACCCTACCATGGCAAGCATTACTCAATTGAGTAAAATTTAGTTTTCAATTTAAAAATATATATTCTTCGTTTATAATGTACCCGTTCAAAACGAACTTTGTTCGGCTAACACGGCCACATACGAATAACACATCAATACCGAGGGTTTCTTCTTCAAACCCTCTAGAAATCCTTTCCAATTCATCAGATAAAAACATAAACTTAATTTACAACTACAGTCAACCCACTTATAACGTGGTACTCTCAGAACGCGGTTTCCATATAACGCAGAGCTGAAATTGCGACAGCCCTCCTATAACGCGGTACTCTTACAGCGCGGTTTCCGTTCAACAACGTCCCATCAGTTCTTTCCGTGCACCCAATGAATGGTTTTAACTGGATAAGTTTATATAAACATTCAAGCTTATCTCTTAGCCGTTTACGGCTTCGGTTTCAATTGTCTCAGAGCTCTTTCACAGTACGAGAAAGGATGGTTTGAAATACTAAAAAAAGAGTACACATTGCACAATATTAAGTTTCAAGGAGAAATAGCCTCAACAGATGCTAATGCTGCCGAAAATTATAAGCTGTAGCTAGCTTGAATTATCAATGAAGGAGGTTATTCACCTGATCAGATTTTTAACGCCGATGAGACGGCATTATATTGGAAAAAACCACCAGCTAGGACTTTCATTTTGAAAAATCAAAGGCGTGCTCAGGGCTTTAAACCTTCAAAAGAACGTCCAATAAAAAGAAAAGATGAATTCAATAAACATAATTTTTAATTTATTTTGTCTTTTGTATTTATTGGTCTCCATATAACGCGGCACGAATGATGTGATTTGTACTAATTCTGAGTTTCTTATAGCGCGGTACGCACTCACCGCGTTATAGGAGGGTTGACTGTATCTTGTCTCTTTAAAGATTCAAAAAGTTATTTGAAATAGTATTCAACAACTACTGTAATATTTATTTATTTCTTATTTTCTCAATCCCACTAACATATACCACCTAAGCCGATAGCCCTGGTAGCTAGCGCTTTTGTATTTTATTATAATTTAAATTGCAATAAAATGTAATAAGTTATTATTACTAATAACTTATTATTATTACTAATAACTAACTAACTAAAACAAACTTCCACCTAAAACGAACCAATTTCAATAGTACGCGCTTTCTGTTTTCGCTTATTACAAAACAGTTTAAAGCGAACTTTCGGTTAAAACAAACCATTTTCTCGAAGTTTGCTTTAAACGAAAAGTTACATACAGTACTTTTCGTTTAAAGCAAACTTCGAGTATTTGATAACAATATTTTCTATATTTTCTGTAGATACAATTGTTGCCCTACTCTTCATATCATATCTTCATTATAGTTTAAGAAGCGACCCGGGCAGAAGTGCAACCATTTTAAATATTTTTTATAAGGATCACCAGGAGAACCGATCTAGTCTAGTCCGTCTGTCTGTATGGGCAATAGCGGGTACGCAGGATAACTTCGGAAAAAATTACGTTGTTGTTCCTTTGACAAAAGCGTGTAAACAATTTTTTAAGTATTTTTTGTTTTCTCTGATGGAGTTCTTTCATGCATTCTATACTTAAAAAAACTAATAGTCTTATGAAATAAATTTTCGAAAATTAGCACTGCTTTCGGTCTCTTAATTATGCAAAAAATTCGAACATTTTCATTCAATTCAATTGTCAATTTTCTGCAGCCACCTCCAGGTTTCAGTCTCCACTAGAAGCTCAGCAAGCAGCATCGTCGAAAATCGGAGCTGAAAGCTTTGCCGTTTCATTCATAAACTGCGCTTTTGCGACGGTTGTCACAAGCTGCCGCTTGCCGAGAGCACTTCGCGTGGCATTGGAGCGTTTTGAGCAGCCGCGTACTGCCGGTGAATGAGTCGCTGTCGCGCCAACTGGTTGAGTGCTGGCGCGGGAGCGCACAGAGAGTTGGTCAAAAATCGCTTGCCGCGGGGGGTGTGCGCACTGGCAGCAGACGCATGGCGTATTCTCCCGCACCACCCGCTTGCCGAACACGCGTTGTTGCTATGCTTTGGCGCAAACTGACTGGTTGGTTGGCTCAGTCAGCATTTTGACTTCAGTTGCTGTCGAGCTTTTGCGGCGTGAAGTTGTAGTGCGCGAAGTGAAAAGTTGTGTTCTGCTGGATTGCCTGAAATTCCTTTACACTTGCATTGGCTCAGCAAATCTGGCGAAATAAAAATTCCCGCAAAAAATATTGCAGTTCCCACTAAAGTGTGTTTCCAATTCAAAATCATTGAGGTGCTAAAAAACAAAATTGCTATTTCAAAGAATAAAATCATATCTGCAAAAAGGGTGCGCCATATCGTCCTGTTGGAGCTTGCATTGGCCATTGTGGTTTCGGCGCACGACCGAAAACTCCCAGAATTCGGAGCAACGCACGGCGAAAAGCAGGTTAGGCAGCGCATCGCAAACCGAAACGAAACTCCCGAAAATCCAAAAAGCAAAACATTCAACCAAAGCTTCTTCCTCGACCAACCCCTAAGCTCAATATAGACTACGACTACAATGGCATTAATACAAATAACCACACACAACCGGAAGAGGAAGAGGACTCAGCACCCGTGCAATGCGTTTCGTCACTTTCGTCCAGTCGCTCGTTCTCCTTCTCCCTTTCTCTGTGTGTTTCCTTTCGAAAGTTATTTCATCGTCATCTCGCTAAGCTCTCAGCAGCGTGCGCTCTCGGCGTGCACCTGGCATCGGTGGGCGGTGAAGCCGGATTATGGGCTTTTCGCTGTGTTTTCCCGCTTAAAACGTTGCTGCGGGTTGACGACCCAAAATGTAAATAAATGCAACAACGCGCTCTTACGAAAGCAGCACAAATTGCGGCCGCTGTTATTGTTGTTATTATAGCCGGCGTAGTTTAAAATGCGGCCTTATGGTCTGCTTTTCTGTGGCGCAATTCGTTTGCAATTCCAGTTTCGGGGGCTGATCAGCGCACAGCCAAGCTGAGTCAATTTGTTTCTTAATTTCGAGCATTTGTTGTTGTTGTAGCAATCACTCGTACATTACTAAGTATTGGTAATTTTCTTGTTCAATTTCAATTGTAATAATTGAATCTATTCGATCGCTAAGGAAGCATTGCTCACTTAGAAGTCCTCAATGCTTTACGAACGCAGTTTATTAATATTTAATAAAGCAACATTTTGTATTTCTGTCAACTGGTGGAAGCAATGAATGAATGGTCACAATTCAACGCTCGTCACTGTTGACACAGTTGCTTAGTGTTGTTTGTGCTTTTGTTGTTGTCTACTCCAACTTCAGCTTCGGCGCATGGGGCGTATGTGTGCTCAGTCAGCATAACGTATACGCACCATGTGACGCTCCAAATTGAGGTTAGCCGCAGCTAAACTAAACTAAAAGTGTGCCACAGGGAGATTTAAAATTCGTACAACCAAAGTAAGATGAGAACATGTGTCGAGAAAGAAAGTTAACTTTCAGCGGCACATAATTAGCGCACAAACGCGTCTTGGAGCACACGTTCCCTACTTTGCTCTGCAGCGAACCACTCACACACACATAAATAGTCGCAAAACACTCACATATTAAAATATGCCTGAGGTCTATGCTCTATTTGTCTAACCCACTTCTCTTGTATTTCGGCGGGCAATTGTTCAATTTCGTTTGGTGCCGCAATTTGGTGTTAAGTAGTTCGTCAAATAAATGGTCGACATGTATAGGTGGACGTCGAGAGGTGCGCGTACTTAGAGTTGCCCAATTATGGCTTTTGCAAAGTTTGCAAACGTGCTTTCAGCTATTTTTCTTGCTACTTCGAACTATTTTCGTTGGAACGAAGAAATTATTTTGCACTATACGAGAAAAGTTTGTGTAGGTAGATGAATTAAGAGCAACAAGAAACATAGAAAAAGTACTCAAGAACTATTGTTAGAATGTTAATTTGGTATAAAAAGCAATGGCTTCTTATATAACTGAACTCTGAGATGTAGTAAAGAAAGTTAAGTAAGTTCAGAGAATCTGCAATAATTGATCCATAAAATGAAAATCTCCGCATATAAAAACCTTAAAATTGTATCTTAATTTAGGGAGTATTTAGTTATTTGCTGAGAGTTTTGAAATTTCTGGTAATGATATAAGTAAGGAAGTTTTTAGATCGAGTTTTGGAAGATTTTGTAGTTCTGCTGTAGACTAACAAGGGATATCTCTATTATCGCTGACTCAGGTAGGGCTTAGAACTTAGGAGGTGTCTGTTGGTAGTGAAATATTGTTATTTGAATCCATCCTGTCACTTGAGTTAGAATTTATAAGAGGGTATTTAGTAATCCAGAAAGCCTATTGCTAAAAATTTCCCAGGTATGAAACCATATCCTTCGAACATTAGTTTACAAGATTTTTTCATGTTCTGAAGGCTTTACCTATTAATCCGTAGCAGTGAAATCCGTTTTTACTTCATTACAAGTCCTTGACAGGATCTGAACATACTGTCTGCACTGTATTATACAAAATGTTTCGTAAACGTCAGACGCGGAATAACAATGATTTTGCTCAACGCTAAAAATATATCCCAATTAGGTTCGTTGGAAGGAGAACAAAGAACCAAGTGAACCCACTGCAAGTTTCAAAAGTTCTTTGTGCATTTCGACAAACACTCTTCTTCTCTTTTTCCTGCTGTGAGGCAGTTTGACAACTTATGTGATTAACACGTGAACGAGGTACGCTCGGCACCTGGTCGCTGTGTCATGCTTAATTAGCTGCAGCAAAGTTTTTGTTCTGACAACATCACGCAATGCTTTTCCTGAAATGCAAAAATGTTAAGCAGTCAAGCATTTGTTGATTGAAATTTATTTGAGCCAACAATAGCTGGCTGCCGCAACTGCTACGTGACTTGACGCTATTTTCAGCTTTGAAGCCGTGTGGACCACAACTTGGACAGTGCCTAATGCGGTAACATTTTGCAATGCTAAAATGTAATTAACATTTTTTGCATCTGAGCCGCAGTTGTTCGTGGAGAGTGATCAGTGCGCGCTTATTTATTTTCACAGCAAACAACAACAAAACACAAGCATGTGTGTAGTGGCAAAGACATTTGCAATGTTGGGTTTGTGTGTTGTGTGTGCCGATGTTTGCAACAATAAACGCAGCCCTACTAGCAACAATCACAAAAACAATTAGCCATCATAACAAATAATTTGAGTTTATTTTTAATTGAATGCCGCAGAAGGTTTTCGAACGTTTCACTTTGCATATTTGCTACGCTTCACTTCAACACCGTTGCCAAGCACTTAGCACTAAACAGCAACAAAAAACATAAACAGTCAACCTGCTGCTGCAGCGTGCCGTCTCATTTCCGACAGCGGCAACGTTTGCAAATATAGTCGAGAAAAAGTTTATGAATAAAAAATTACACTCGCAATTGTGCTGCGCTTGTTGTTGCTGCCCAGCATTGAAGCGGCAAAGCGACGCGGCCGGCCTTGATCGTGACGCCGCGCTGGTGTGCTGACGGAAGTGTGCAGCGCAGCATAGCGTGAGGCGTCGCGCTGGGGGGAACCATGCAGCCGCGAAATTTATTCCACACATTGATGGCCAGAGCGCAGCATCGCGCAATTTCTAATTTTCAACTGTCCGATCGACGGAGCATAAAAAGTAAAACTTAGAGTTGCACAGAGCTTCACTTACGGCACAGCCAGTTCATTTGCGAACCGCCATCACGTCGAACGGCACAGCAGTCGCCAGATTTCTGCTTCCACGCCCGCGTTCAGCTGCGCGCTACCTGCGACGCCTCCGCTGCGGCCGCTCCCCGGCAAATTCTCGCACTGCGGGCACATTTGTACGCGGCGCGTGTGCCACAGCTTCGGCCACGACGCGTACGTGTCTTGCAGTGCCACGTTTGTCGCCGAATTGTCACACTTTTGTGCACAAATTTGTCCGCCGCTGTCGCCAAATAATGTCCACCGCTTTCATCTTTACGTTGTGGTATTTATTATGGTTTTTATATGGTTTTTTGGTGCGTTTGGTTTAGTTGTCTTTGCGACCGCATGTGAAATATTAAATTCGTTCCGCCAGCTTGTGTTATCAGCGGCATTTTTTTTTCATAACTAAGTCCGCACACAATTCGTTGAAATTCAAATCCGGTTATTGCTGTTCGTCTCTTGACTTTTACCTTTTCTACAGTTCGGTGTGTTGTTTTTTTGTTTCACATTTTTTTTTAGCACAATTAATGTGTTTAAAAGAAATTCGCTGAATTCGATATTGAAATTAAATTGTGATGAGTGGGTTTTTAGCGAGAATTGCGTTGAACAACTTCTATGGAATGTGCTGTGCGGCTTATAAGACAAATGTGGCCTGAAGTTGCCGAAGCTTTAAAAGTTCTAAAAGTGCACTGCTGACTTTTTCAAATACTTTGGTTATTCAGAAATTATACAACAGTGTTGAATCACATATTGCTTCGCAGCAGCTTTAAGCGGAACTAAAATCAATCTTTTGCACCATCCGAGTTGTGTGTGTAACTTTATACATTAATGAACATCATTTACAATTGTATGCATACTTGAAAATTTGAAGTTGAAGATAGTCGATTTTACTCTAAAAATCTCCACATTATAAAGTAATCTTTATCTTTACAATCCTCTAGCTCCATATATATTTTTTTTATAATTTCCCGTTCTGCATCATGCAAAATATTAGGTCCAGCAACACTGTCGTTTAAGAGTACCTCAACCTGTCACCACTTGTAATCCGGTATACGTCGCGAAGGTTTCGACGCCAACAACTCTGTGGTGTCTCCATTTCAAACGGCACGTAGCATGGAGCGCTTCCACTTGAGCTTCTTCTGTTCATTTTTGTTGCGGTTAAGCCAAACGTACTTAAATGATGAATAGCAGTGCCGCTAGTGGTTCTTAACTAATATCAGCAGACGAAATTTTGCAATTTGGCTAAATTACACAGACAACACCGCAAACACAATTGCCATGTTGCGCAATTGCAGTTCGATTGCAATATTAAGTGATGCGATGAATGCATGTGTGGCCGGTTAGATGAACAATAAAGACATTATACAATTTGCAAAGATAATTTTAGCTCAATGTTGCACTTCTGGGAAGATGCAAAAAATACATTGTTCTAAAAATATAATGTGTTATATTTATGGAATTCACAGTTTGTGGGAAAATTTATTTCGGGCAACTTTCCCTAAAAAAAACGATCTAACTGTGAGCACCCCATTGTATATGTTTCAAATAATTGTGGAAAATTTTTCAAAATAAAAATGCCTAGCTCAAATGGCAAACAATCGTTGAACATCAAATAAAGAAATCGTCCCGATAGTGGTATAAAGTAGTCGAAAAAATTCGCTCCGGAGATTGTGTGAAAAAATTCATTTGACTTTGTTTTTTGCCTATTTCAAAAAACATGCCCGGCAGTGCGGCAAATTTTGAAATTACCGGTATCTCTGTTTTTCATGCAAAGCAAACACAATTGAGATACGATATGGGAAAATTCGGGAAAATTGCCAGGTGGGAAATTTAACATACTAGATACCGCTGAACTGTGAACACCATAATTGTTTTATTTTTAAACAAGTCCTCATAAGAATGCACACTTCATTTTTTAGCTTATTAGCATATTTTTCATTTTCATATTTCATATTTTTTCAGTAGATATTTACTGAAGTAGTTAATCTTTAAGTACTTTTGGCAAGTACTTTTTGTACCGAAAAACTGAACAAAAATCTATAAAGATCATTTAAACTCAGGAGACCTAACCTAACCTACATTTTGCAGTCCCCCTTGCAGTCTCTCTTTGGTGTTTTGAGAATTTTTACCGCCTAGAAGAGGGGTCTGCTGAAATAAAAACATGTTGTTACTAAAATTTATTAAGTGCTAATGTGATCACTCACTGTGTAGTTCGGAAAGCTACAATCTTTGCTGTATTTGTGTCTCACATTTTTTAGTGCCCATGTCTCCCATCTGTCACACATCATTCGTTCGCGCCTCAACTCTCAACACTTTACATCACACTCGCAAAGCTTTCTTTCGTCTTTTGTTAATTTCATTAAAATGTCATAATGCTCATTTAAACCATTGTACGGGTTCATGTGCACAAAGTAGCAGTGATGGTAATTAACGCCGCAAACAGTGCTGGACGGTTGGAGGTGAAGGAAGCAACGTATTGCATGACAGATTTGATATTTTAATTGATGTCAAACTATCAAGTGTCGCATTACAGCATTCGTTGAGTTGCGAAAATAGTTTATGCTGTCATTGTTGGCCGCTGAGCGAAGGAAAGCAAAGAAATTGCGCACAGCCGTGTGCGTGAAATGGGTTAATGAATGCGGCCCGAGTTGGCGAGCTTCGAGCGGTTGATAGTCTCTTCGCTTGGTTGGGTGCAATAAAGATATTAAGTGGAATGGACAAATATTAAATAAATTTGCCGAGCTCTTTCACATGCTCCTCAGCAGCATCTGACAGCCGACCGATAAGGCGACACATGAGCATGAGACTTAAGTTTGCGCAGCTGCTCGTTTCCGCTAGAATGATGGATGGCTTTCGCTTCAAGGTTTATGGAGCTGCTACAGTAATGACTTCGCTCATTGATGGGTACACAAAAAAAGCTGATGCCACAACAATAGGAAATGGCAGGAAACTCTTTGTGTGTGTGTGTGTGTGTGAACACCCTTAAAAGCAAAGGTCCTCCGAAATAGCCGCTCATAAATTCATTGATTTTTGGTAATCAATATACAAACACGTTATAAACATAAAACGCACCCCGTGAGGTGCGCCGCGAGGTGGAGGCGAGCAGCCCTGAAACATAAATGAGGCCCATGAAAGTGGGTGGGGAGACAATTTGGAATGTCAATCAAGCAAGTGACATGTAAAGCATAAAAAATGCAAAGCAGGAAAATGAGGGAATGAAAATTATGGGCCAGTAGAAAAGAGAGGGTAAGGCTTCTGAACGGTTCATTCAACTTCATTTGCACATTATGCCTTAACTTTGTTGTCATTTTATGATCACATGCCAGTTCTGTTGTATAGTGAAAAAGAACAAAATTTATCATTATCCCACAACTTTGTACAATTTGCTGTTGTTTGCTGCATTTCGCCGTTTTCATTACTATTGTGCACATTATCCTGTGCAAGGACAATTAGAATGCATTAACATGCATTCGCCATTATGGCCATTTCTGTGCAACAATAATGCCGCAGCGCGAATAATAAAGCAACAAAGCTATAAAAAAGTTTTAAGTTTTCTGTTGCATTGAAATTCATTGCGGTATTCACGCACTGTAGCAGTTAACCTCAATTTGTGCGTCGTACTGCATCAAGTCGGCCACATTTATAGTCGAGTATACAAACGCACTGCCAGCACGAAGCAAGCATTTCTCATTGCTATTTTTATGAATGATTCCGCTGGCAGCTCGGCTAAGCCTCAAGGCACAAGGCGCTTCAACTATCAACACTTTCCTTGACTTTCCCATTTCCGCGTCGAATTATTTATGTTGCTGGGCGGCAATGTTAGCGGCCGGCTCAATTGCTTGTGCGACCATGTACATACATACATATAGATAGCATGTTTCCATGTGTGTGTATGAGTGTACCATAGTGGCGCAGCAAGAATTTCTGGCGGGATCATTTGTTGGTTTAGTTTTTCAAAAAAGAATGGCGTGTTCTTCTCGACCTTCAAGGCTGGATAGCTGATGGAATATTTGAGTAGAAATATTTTGTGCAGCTTTATGAGTTTCTCCTCGGTATTGGTTAACATTATTTGTGTTTCTACTACTTTTATTTAAACAATTAACAAGAGGCCTTTGTCCTCTCGTTAGCTAAAAAGGGCACTACGCACCTGGTATACGTGGCCGGTTGTTAGTTTTGCTGTCGATGTGGCGTCGATGTGCGTGGCGCTATCGAGCGGCATTTGTCGTGCGCTTCGACATCGCTGAGCAGCAAACCGTCCGAGCAGTTTTCATCACGTCAATGGCTTCTTCAAAAGCGATTAAGCTAATCAAGCACCGATGAGTTCTGTTTTGTGACGTTTAACCCGAAATTGAAGTGCTTTGCAAATGGACTGTGTCCGCGCTTGGGTGATTTACATCGCGTGGTTGTGCATTTGTAATTTAATATAACATTCAAAAAAGTTGAAGAAGACTAAGTAATTCAATTGAATCCCAATGAGCAAGAATGAACACTTGAGTGGACTCCTAAAAGCGCTCTATGATCAGCAGGAAATGCTACATTTTATACAAATTCAAGTCTCATAAGTCAATATTTGATATTTGACAATATTTTGATGAATGTTTTCGAGAATTTGACACTAAACTACTACTTAACTTACAGCAAAAAGAAAGCGGTCTATGAGGTCTAAAAATTAGATGACACGATTCTTTCCCCTATTCTCGAAATAACGTGACCTAGCAACTGTGCCAAAATTTGAACTGAAAAATTGCGTTTATATAATAACCCTTTCGACACCGAATTTTACCCTGTGTCTCGATATTACTTTTTGGTATTTAAATCATGAAACACGTGCACACGACATTTGAAGTCGCCACGCCTCTTTGTTAGAGTTCTAGAGCTAGTTTACTTTTCAACAATTTTAGCTTAAACGGGTTAAACAAATTTTGTATCAATATTTTTTAATTACCGAAAAATTATTTAATATCTATGGAAAAATACCAAATTATCTCTTTTTGATTTTTTGATTTTATTTAACCATTATTAAAGAAACTGGGTTTTGCTCAAACGCGCCCAATTCGTGGACTTCAATTAGAACACAAGCTTTCCCTGATATCGCTGCAAATTATTGGAAATTATTTTGAGGATAACAGTAAAATTTTTGTAATTTGCTTTGAATTCACTTCTTAAAATATTAATTTGTTGGTGCCTACATAAAATAAATCCATAAATCAATTGCAGCTTTTGCTATAAGATGACAAATAGGTGAAGTTGCTCTTATGTAACTTTGGGGTCGAAAGGGTTAACCCACCACAATGTTGAAGAACCCTTTGTAAGCAATACTAACTGCCAAAGGGTGACAGTTAAGTCTCGGTTTTCAACTTGTAATATCTGATGTAAATAAAAATATTTGCCATGCTCGGTTGACTGCGACTGCAGCCATAAAGTAATCTTCTATTAAACAATGTTACTGAATTACATTACTCGCTCTGTAGATTAACCAGCCTTGAATTTCATAACCATTATAGTTCGCATTTATCTGTTTATTAAACAATTTTTAGTTTCGCAGTAGCAGTTTTCACATTTTCCTTTTTAAGAATACAAAAAAAAATCAATAATTTGCTGCGTCAGCGCATGACAACTCAAGTGGAGCAGTGCGAATCGAAACTAAAAAGAAAAAAACTATTTTTAATTTGCAAATAGCTGCGATAAAGTTGCCGGTTGCCGGTTGCCTATCACCGACTACATAGCAGCTGCGGTGCTGAGTTAGTTTTTGCGGCCGCGTGCGTATGTGTCAATAAATGGCTTAATTCAATTTCACGGCTTAATGAAGTAAACCGTTGTTAGCACGCATAATGTACGTGCGTTGAACTGGTGGCTGTCGCCGCTCCGCCATCGCGCATTTCCATTGCTGAGCGCAGCCAATGTGGAGCAGTGGAACGCGGTGTGTTTGCACTTTTGCGCTTTGTTTATATTCACCTTTCGGTGTGGCAAAGTGAAAATGCGGCAGTCGCAATGGAATCGCAACAAAACGTGTCACTGCACACAGACTAAGCGCGACGTGCAAGCGGACGAACGCGTCGAGCAACAGACATGCAGTCTGCCAAAGACTGCAAGCTATGCGGACAGTCGTAATGGCGGTCATACGGACGAACTGTGTTGAGTGCCGTTGTGCGATGGTCACGTTGCATATGCTGCATGCAACATAATTATCGTCCAAGTAGTGAAAGTTAATTTGTTATTGCTTTAGCAGCTTAAGAAAATGTGTAAGCCGAGCTTGAAATTAGTTTTTAGAATTTGGTCGCTCTACAATAGGGGTATTCACGATGTGTAACATCTGATATAATTTGAAACAACGTCTGAAGTGATTTTGCGTGATAAAAAAAATAAAAAAAAAGTTTCCATAAAACATTCCTAACCTACATTTTTCAAGCATCACAAAATCTCACCAATCATTTACACGTATTAAGGCGCGTTTGTGGCAATTTTTTCTTGCCTTATAGCCACGAGCAAAAAATTAGATAAATAAGTACAAAAAATATAAAAACGCTGGCACGTTGTAAATAGCTGTGAAGTCGCGATTTCTGGTGCGCGCGGCATTAATCATTTTGGCTTTGCTTTCCTTCGGCGCGTTGTTAGTGCAGCGCGTCACACACGGCTGGCGCTAACTCCTACACGCACCGCACCTCCCTTCAGCCGCCGCCTGAACCTCCAGCAACATTATCTAACCTGCAGCCGAGTTCAATACACCCGAGCGGCAGCCAACGTAACGTGACGTTGTCCACTGCCGGAAATTCACAAACGCTGCAGGCAGACATTATGGGGGAGGCCAACTCTACATTTGAATGATGTTGGCAAAAACTGAAAGAAAAGTAGGGGCGAAAAATATTCAATGAGAAAGACAAAAACATGCTAAATGCGGCGCAAAATGGCCTAAACTGGCCAGCTGTCTGGCTGGCTGGTGATTTGTTTACTGTTGCGTTGGCAACAAACCGTAGCATTGTGGCAACAACAAAAAATAACATTAGTGACAGTCAAACGACAACGCATTGACTCAAATTATGCTACACAAACATACGCACACATACATACATACTTATGTTATAATGTAGCGAGTAGCAAGCAACCAACAGTTTGCGGCTTATACCACACAGTAGTTGCACTTAGTACAAAAAGTGGCCAAAAATGTCAGACATATATTGTGGACTTATAAATTTTGAGTACAAGCGTTGTTTCCGCCTACACAAATTGTGTGTGGGAAATGAAAAAATGTAAAAGTTGTTGAATATATTTTAGTGTGTATCTTAACTTGATTAATCGATTGTATCGTAATTGAATAATCAAGTAAATTGAATTAATCAATTAGGCCAATCAATATTTTGTATCTATAATACCAATTTCTATGAAGATTTCCTGTTGAGCTATTAGAATGACCACTCAATAGATATTTTAGCCAGGCTGAAGTGCTAATGGTTAACCTTCCGATGCCCAACAAGGTCCGTAGGGACCTATGGCGTTTTAAAATACGCGACTTTTCGAGGGAGTGATGAGCTGGAGACTTTATGACTTCTATAAATGGAATAGTTATTTAGAAGCTGTTAAAATAGATTTCGGCACGATTGCATGTATTTTCTCACCAATTTATCGCATTGAAGTCATTTAGGACGTCGATGCCCGACAAGG
This sequence comes from Melieria omissa, assembly GCA_963971225.1. Taxonomy (NCBI): domain Eukaryota; kingdom Metazoa; phylum Arthropoda; class Insecta; order Diptera; family Ulidiidae; genus Melieria; species Melieria omissa. The sequence goes on along the minus strand of OZ020269.1, from coordinate 7,614,760 downwards.
TCCGTAGGGACCTTGTAGGTAGCTCCATGTAATTTGCTCTTATTTCTTATTAGTAATTATAAATAGTTAGTGCCAAATATTGATAGCAGCACAATTTCAAATAAATCGTCGAAATTAAAATACGTACGGCGATTGGGATCAAATTGATATGCCGCCGTACGAGCTTTCAACAACTGAGCATGAGTGAACAACAAGCAGTAATGCAGACTTTGGTCAGATATTTGAAAAACAATGAAGAACCTTATTCATTCACTGAGAAGACAAATTGCCAAAATTTCTTACCATACGATGAAACATATGATGCTGAAGTTGAACTGAATGTCACTGTGACGGATGAAGCTGACTCCGACGACGATGATAAAACTCCATTATCAATTTGATAATGGCTGAGTATTTTGTATTGCCTAAGTATATATAAAAATGATGAAAAACATAATATATATCTCAATAAATATATATAAAAACCCATTACTCTAAACAAAAAGACATACTTGCAGCGGCATAGATGCATGAGCTGCTAAAGCAAAGTTAGGCAACTAAATGCAATTATTTTGTATTGTATACGTTTCTGCCTATCTGACTGTAGTTACAAATACACATGTGTTTACTAAAAAAATATACACGAAGCTTAACTTTTTGGCTCTCCAAACACATCTACACCCTACATTATAAAATTACACATCTTATATGCAATATTATAAAAAAAGGTCCCTGGGCACCTTGTTGGGCTTTGATCGTTTAAAAAATTTGGGGTTAATTTGATCTTCTCCCCGAGATTCCATATTCAGGCTAATGGAAACCCTCAGCAGTAGTTAGGTGGGTAGGGAGCAATAGTTGCTCCAGCAGAGCTCAGTTAGGGCACCTAGGCTACAATTTTAATTGTGGACAGAGCTACCAGCTAAATCCCCCAGATTATCGAAGAAGAATCAGGGAATCAGAGATCATGAACCAAGGTCTCTGGTTCATACTTATTACGTGCGCAGCTCGTGTAAATAGTTTGGTTTGCTTCTGATGTGATCAGGTAAGCTGGTGAAACCTTTAACGCCGCCCACCTTTTAGCATCAGATGCATTCAACTGATTTTTCGCCACTGTTCAGCTGTGTGTCGCCGCAACGCTATCGAAACCTAACACTGGCTGACACCGAACGTCAACAATTTTTGCAAGCGTGAAATAGCAAAAACAGCTGAACAGCTGAACGACGCGACGTTGGGAGCAGAGCTTCGTGCTTCGTCTGACTATTTAGGTTCGAATTTATTTGTTTTGTTATTTGAAGCATTTGTAATGGAAAATGCACATTGTGCTATAATTTACGCACTGTACACTCTGTGTACAGGGTGATGCAACTGTTGTGTAGCAAAATTTTGTTTGAATAAAAAATACGAGTTTCCTCAAACAGCGGAACATACAGAAATGCATAAATAATGCAATGTTTAATAAAAAATCTAAAAGTGAGATTAATCATAAAAGTTCTTGATAACCTTGCACTCGGTTGTTGGCAATTCGCATTAGTGCTGCGCGTGTTGAAATGGATCGCTTTTGGCTTGCAGCGACCTCGAAAAGCCATTTGCAACACGCTCCCTTCAACAATGGTTGCACTTCCTGCTGCCACTTTGCCACGCAACGCAAAGCAGTAAAAAACAACGCGTTGCACCTAAAATACTCCCTGCTGCCTTGGCCGTTCCACGAGCACACAAACAATGTTTTCTTCCAGCTGACAATGCTGTTGTTGTTGCTGTTGACTGAGTAGTTGACTTACTTTGACAGCGCCATAAATCCACACTCGACACTGCAGCAATTCCTTGGCCCCACACCGCCTCACGAAATTCCCGCCTAATGCTTTTCGATGTGCTCTTATTTTTGCTTGTAAAAAAGCGAAATGCAATTCCGCACATTCGGGGCGTGAGTGTGGGCGTAGGCATGTCCTTCGGCGTACTCGGTAGCACGTGGATTTATGGCGCCACACAACTGCCATCGCTAACCCATTTTTGTGATGCTGACTCGTACTTGCGTCACTACGGTTTGTTGTTTGCTGTAATGCCGTCAGCAAAATCTGCTTTTTTGCAGTGTATGCAGTACACTTGAAATATTGAACGTGCTCATGTGTGTGGTTTTTGTGTGTAGGTGTATCGGCCCACCGCAAAGCGTTTTTGCAGCTGTTGTTTCTAATGTTAAACGCAATAAAGCGCAAACAATGTGCACACAAAGTGCGACAACGCGGCACGCGACTGCGCCGGTGACCCATTTGGCATTGGAGCGTGCGCCACAATTGTCCTTCTTACATGCGAGCGGGCTGCCAGTGAAGTGCACTCTGGCGCACAGAGGCACACACACACACACTGCTTTCCGCTTTCCGCTCAGAGCCTTTCAGTACATTAGAAGAGTTTCACGTTCGCTTTTTTCCATGTTCTACAAGCACACAAAGGGGAAAGTGCTGCAGTCCGATCAGTATTCCAACCTGTACACAAAAACTTCACTTCGAAAACGTGCTTGCTAACAAAAGTTATTAGGAACTTCTGAAACAATTAAACGTTTCAAGAGGATACACGTCCAATATTTATGCTGACGAACGCGTTGTACCTTAATACGATAGACATTCGTGCGTAGATATGTCCTCTGCTGTTATAATGAAAAACTAATTTTAGTTTCTGATTTCAAAATAATGAGCCGGTGAAATAGTAACTGGCTCCAAAGATAATCTTTGGAAAAAGTTCCAATCTTTCCATTCTTAAGGCGTCTAAAATTTAAAAATTCAGTCAACTCAGTGTTGAATAATGAAATCTATATTGCCTCACAAAATGTTACCGGATCCTTATCACGCAATCATCACTATGCCGCCTCTTCATTTTCAGTTGCCTTCGGCCGTAATTTGACCCAAATTCTAGCGTGTGAATTCGTTGTAAAAATAAACCGCAACATTTCCGGGGGCGATGGCTGCAAGCACCCTTAAAGCGTGCCGCACATATATAAATATCAATTTGTTTGGCTTTCATTGAGAAGAAGAAGAAGAAGAATTTGTGCTGTGTATGCTAATACTTTTGCACATTCGTTGTGTCCCATTTCCCCGCAGCTCAGTGGACAACTTGCCGGTTGCTGATTAGAAGCGGCAGTAGCAGTGAGTGTGGCAGATAAGGAGCAGGCAGCAGGTAGTAGACGGCAGTTAACAGCTGGTGAGCGGCGCTAATGTAAACGAAACATCAACAGAGCAACGCAAACAAAGGACTAAAGTGGCAAACTGGTAATAAAAGTGCCGAGCAACAGAAATTGCAAACAACAAAGCAACGAAAATCAACGTGGCCGTCAGCTGAATATGGAATCAATGTGCATGGCGGCTTGAGGAAGTTGTCCTCGCATTCAGCAGCAGAACTTTGGCGCTTTTATTACAGCAATCAACTGCCAAAAATCCAACATCAGCGAAATGTTTCTGCCTGTTAAATCAAATCTGTAAGTATGCGACTGGAAAATTAAACAAAATTAATTCTAAATTAAATTTACGAATTTCGAGCAGACTGCGGGAACCGATTTTGCGCCAAATACGGTGGCAGTGGTTGGTGTGCAGACGAAACAATTTCATTTTCATCCCCGAAAAATTACAATGTTGGCGTCAAAGTGACGCCAACAACAGATTTTACACGTTCCGTATGGTCGCTCGCAGTTGGCCGCATCTCATAAAGAAGGGTCGGTTTGTTGTGCATTGGTGAAAACATACAAGTGTTGCCATGCGGCATACATACACAGCTCAACACGCACACAGTCGCGCATGTACTTCAGCGCCATTAGAAGTAATGATTGACTCAACTTGGGGGCCCTTGGGGGAGTTGGCAGCGCGACGCCGGAAAGCCGAAAGCAGTACCGCGTACGTAATTACACAAGTGCACATAGAGTGTTGCAGGCTGTCAACAAGAAACTACACACTTGCAACTAAACACAAACACACATAGATATGGGATATGTAGAATATGGCTTTATACATACCTGGCAGCTCATTTGGCATCTGTGCCCCAATACTGAAGCTTTGTTGTGGAGCTTCGTAGGGCAGAAAAGCCACAGAACAGAAGGGGGGGCTACAAGCGACTTTACATTTCAGGCATTGTGCACCAATGCGTAGTTCTTGCCGCCACATTGTCTCGCTGCCATTTGCAATGGTCATTAAGAATTCCTTAGGCGACAAAAGGACAAAAAGACATGACAGTGGACATACGAGACAAGTACTTTAGACAAGTATGTTGCTTTTTACCACGACTATTGATTCCTGACAGCTAAAATATTTGTCTGTTCATTTAATAGAAGAGTACACATAAGAAGAATGAAGGGAGTGGATATACAAGGTAAAGTCTCTGATTGCGTTCAACCGGCGAACGCCAGAACGATCCTTGTCCCTGTCCAATCCAAGCTGATACACAGCCTCCGCGCGGCCCTTCTGGATAGCTATTTGGCACCCGCTGAATAGTGAACAAATGTGTGCAGCGTGTCCAATACCCAGGACTTTAAATTTGGGTTGTGTGCAGGGTTTGGTGCTCGCCACGTAGAAGCAAGCCTCAGAAGGAACCCACAATGTTGACGATCACAGCAAACTATTTAAGGACCACGATTTGAGGGCATGCACCTGGAATGTCCGGACCCTCTATAGGGAAGGTGCCTCTATCAAACTGGACAGGACAAGGTTGCTCCAAGCGAGCAGACTGCGACATCTACTACAGCTGTCATGCGGAGAAGCGTGAATTTGGCTGCGGATTTGTGGTCAGCAAGAGACTTCGCCACCACGTCTCTGCCGCAGGCACAGCAGAGGCGCCTGGAGAGAAGTTTTGCGGCGGGTCGTAACCCGATAACGGGTTATAGCCAGTTAAGTTAGTACATATAAGAAGAAGAGAAAGTATGAAAGGGAGAAATAGTATTTGCGATGGAAGCTACTTCAGCTTAGACCATCCAAAATTGAGAAAATAAATCTATGCCTGGGGTTTCATTTACTTTCCAATAAAAGTTTACTACCTTAAGACTATAACAACGCAATATTGAGCTACAGCTGAACTCAACAGCTCTTTAATGGCGCATTTTCTTCCGCACGTGCCGCTTTCATCAAACTTATAATGGCCTCGTCGACCTAGTTTTCCATTCGAAGCCATGGTCCTCCACTTTTCTATTGCCCAGAATAAACGAATTGCGCTGACTGCATGTGACATATAAATAGCGGTTTTATTGCATGTCCATAACAACCAGTCAAACTCAAAATGATCTCATTCCCCTTTACAATCTGCAAGCTAATTCCCCCCCAAATGTTGTCAGCATAAAACTGCAAACAAGCAGCAGCAATTTGAGCTTAGAACGACAAATTCGAATGCATTTCCGCTAAGCAAGAGAGCCCAGTGTCAGGCAAGGAGTAAGCAAACAATGGCACGTCTGTGTCAACACGCCAACTCGACCTCGGTGACATCAACCGTCTGGCCCCGGAAGCGCTGCGGCACTGTCGCACATAAATCATTGAGGCTTAGCCGGCGCAATTTTTCAACATGATTTGGCAATTCGTCGCCACGTTTCGGCGGCGAGTTGTTGCTTTAAATCTGTCTGTATGTGTTAGTTTTCGTTAAGGAAGAGCCGACAACAGAGCTGCAAAATTGAGTCGCTTCGATGCGTCACGGCGTATACGTAACCTACGCAATGTGATTTGATGGTGTGGCCTTTGCATTCGAATTCAAAAGGAAATTGGCTCAAACGGCATCGGTTAGGATTGGCATTTACTGCTGCTGTTCGCACACAACGGGTCGTTATTTTTGCGCTATTTGGCTGTAATATTGGCAGCTAAATGACTGAGTGATTGTTGTTGTTGTCCTATTTCAAATGCAAATTGCCGCTATTCGTAACGGTTAAGGACCACGATTTGAGGGCATGCACCTGGAATGTCCGGACCCTCTATAGGGAAGGTGCCTCTATCAAACTGGACAGGACAAGGTTGCTCCAAGCGAGCAGACTGCGACATCTACTACAGCTGTCATGCGGAGAAGCGTGAATTTGGCTGCGGATTTGTGGTCAGCAAGAGACTTCGCCACCACGTCTCTGGGCTCACTCCGGTGAACGAACGGCTAGCTTCGATCCGCATGAAGGCTAAATACTTTGGCATCAGCATAATTTGCGCGCACCTCCCCACGGAAGAGAAGGACGATGCGGCCAAGGATGCCTTCTATGCGAAGCTCGAGGACGTCTACGACGGGTGCCCGGCCCATGACGTCAAAATCGTCCTCGACTTCAATGCAAAGGTCGGGCGAGAAGGTATATTTGGTCCCACAGTCGGACAGTTCAGCCTCCATACGACCACTACGAACAACGGTCTGAGGCTGATCGATTTCGCCGCGGCACGAAACATGGTAGTTAGTAGCACCAGATTCCAGCACCTCGATATCCACAAGCCGACCTGGTTATCCCCCGATCAATCCACCCGCAACCAGATTGATCACATTGTGATTGATGGAAGGCATTCTAGCATTATAAATGTGCGCGCGCTCCGAGTACCCAACATCGACTCGGACCACTACCTTGTTGCAGCCAAGGTACGCATGCGTCTTTGCGCAGCGAAGACCGCGCAACCTAGTTTGCGAAGAAAGCTGGACATCAGTAAGCTACGATCACAAGGGGCAGCCAAAGCCTACTCCGCTCAACTCTCCAACCAGCTCGGCCACTCCCCCTCTCCACCTGATGATGGGTTCACTTATCCCACTCTATGCGCGCCGCCGCAGAAAATATCCTTGGTTTTCGACGCCCACCACCAAAAAACAAATGGTACGATGAAGAGTGTCGCGCAGCCACTGCAGCGAAGAATGCTGCCTACAAGAAGACCCTGCAGTCGGCTGCCACGCGAGCCGTGACAGAAAAATACCGGGAGGAGAAGAAGAAAGGGAAGTGCCTTTTTAGACGCAAGAAACGGGAGCAAGAAAGGCGCTAGCGTGAGGAAATCGAGGAGTGGAGGTGCAGGAATGACGCCCGAAAATTCTTCCAAAAAGTTAAGCGTCTCACGGAAGCCCGGGGCATCTTCTTACAGAGACGAAAACGGGTATCTGGTTACGGATGCGCAGGGTGTACTGAGGTTGTGGAAGGAGCACTTCACCAAGCTGCTCACAGGCGATGAAGGGAACAATACCGCCAGTGGTGAAGATGTCCAGATGGCACCAATCGACGACAGCGTGGATGTGCCACCGCCCAGCCATGACGAGGTCCGAGGAAGCTGCAGGGCCTGATGGGCTACCAGCTGAATTGTTCAAGGCCGGCGGCGGAGAGCTGATTGGGTGCATGCATCAGCTCATCTGCAAAATATGGCTGGAGGAACGAATGCCCAACGATTGGAACCCCAGTGCCCTTTGTCCTGTGCTGAAGAAAGGCGACCCAACAATATGCGTCAACTACAGGGGTATAAGCCTACTTCCCATTGCATACAAGGTCCTGACGAGCGTACTATGTGAAAGATTAAAGCCACTCGCCAAGGCGCTGATTGGACCTTATCAGTGCGGCTTTAGACCTGGTAAGTCCACCATCGACCAGATATTCACTTTACGCCAAATCCTGGAGAAGACCCATGAGAATCAAATCGATACACACCATCTCTTCATCGATTACAAGGCAGCATGCGATAGCCCGATAGGGGATCGCCTATATGCCGCATTGTCTGAACTTGGTATCCCTGCAAAGCTCGTGAGACTTTGCAGAGCGACGTTGAGCAATACGCGCAGCTCCGTCAAGGTTGGAAGTAACCTCTCCGACCCCTTTGATACCGTTCGATGTTTCAGACAGGGCGATCCTTTGTCCTGTGACCTCTTTAACTTCACCATGGAGAGTGTTCTGCGCAAGGCCGGTGTACATCGTAATGGCACAATTTTCAACAAAAGTGTCCAAAATGGGTCTGGTGGTAAATGAGGGCAAGACGAAGTATATGCTGTCTACATGCAGGGATTCGCAGCGGCTAGGGTCTCACGTCGAGGCAAACAGATATACTTTTGAAGTTGTCAAGGAATTCGTCTACCTTGGCACAGCCATCAACAGCAGCAATGATGTCAGCCTGGAGATAAAGCAAAGGATAACTCTTACCAACAGGTGCTACTACGGCCTCGGTAGGCAATTGGGAAGTAGAGACCTCTCCCGACCGACAAAACTTGCACTCTATAGGATGCTTATCTTGCCCGTGCGGCAACGACATAGCGGCGCTTGGAGTGTTCGAGAGGAAGGTGCTACGCAAAATCTTCGGCCCTGTTCGTGTTGGTGACGACTATCGTATACGAACCAATAACGAGCTGTATGAGCTGTATAAGGAATAAACATCCAGCGGCTACGCTGGCTCGGTCATGTCTGCCGCATGGACGACGAAGCTCCGGCGAAAAAGGTGTGATGGTTGGAGGTCGATGGCGAAGAGGGAGGCCATGTCTCCGGTGGAAGGACCAAGTTGAAGAGGCCCTGTTATCTCTTGATGTTACCAACTGGAGAAGGCACAGCAGAGGCGCCTGGAGAGAAGTTTTGCGGCGGGTCGTAACCCGATAACGGGTTATAGCCAGTTAAGTTAGTACATATAAGAAGAAGAGAAAGTATGAAAGGGAGAAATAGTATTTGCGATGGAAGCTACTTCAGCTTAGACCATCCAAAATTGAGAAAATAAATCTATGCCTGGGGTTTCATTTACTTTCCAATAAAAGTTTACTACCTTAAGACTATAACAACGCAATATTGAGCTACAGCTGAACTCAACAGCTCTTTAATGGCGCATTTTCTTCCGCACGTGCCGCTTTCATCAAACTTATAATGGCCTCGTCGACCTAGTTTTCCATTCGAAGCCATGGTCCTCCACTTTTCTATTGCCCAGAATAAACGAATTGCGCTGACTGCATGTGACATATAAATAGCGGTTTTATTGCATGTCCATAACAACCAGTCAAACTCAAAATGATCTCATTCCCCTTTACAATCTGCAAGCTAATTCCCCCCCAAATGTTGTCAGCATAAAACTGCAAACAAGCAGCAGCAATTTGAGCTTAGAACGACAAATTCGAATGCATTTCCGCTAAGCAAGAGAGCCCAGTGTCAGGCAAGGAGTAAGCAAACAATGGCACGTCTGTGTCAACACGCCAACTCGACCTCGGTGACATCAACCGTCTGGCCCCGGAAGCGCTGCGGCACTGTCGCACATAAATCATTGAGGCTTAGCCGGCGCAATTTTTCAACATGATTTGGCAATTCGTCGCCACGTTTCGGCGGCGAGTTGTTGCTTTAAATCTGTCTGTATGTGTTAGTTTTCGTTAAGGAAGAGCCGACAACAGAGCTGCAAAATTGAGTCGCTTCGATGCGTCACGGCGTATACGTAACCTACGCAATGTGATTTGATGGTGTGGCCTTTGCATTCGAATTCAAAAGGAAATTGGCTCAAACGGCATCGGTTAGGATTGGCATTTACTGCTGCTGTTCGCACACAACGGGTCGTTATTTTTGCGCTATTTGGCTGTAATATTGGCAGCTAAATGACTGAGTGATTGTTGTTGTTGTCCTATTTCAAATGCAAATTGCCGCTATTCGTAACGGTTAAGGGTCATGAATTATTTAACGTGTTGCTGGTGTGCTTTGCAGCTCCACCGACAACAATGCGGGCGGCAACAGCGAAGATGTCACCACCACCAGCAACAATTCCACACAAACGCCCAGCGACTTGAGCCCACCGGGACCGAACGAGGAGGTGCTGCCGCAGGCGCATCACCAGAATCCCGGCCACTGCATTGCCTCCTTTGCGGCCATCAATCAGATGCGCAGCAATACACAGGTGAGTGCTTTCTTATTGACGATGAAAATTCCTAATTGAACTGAGTGGCAGCGAAAGTGTGTCATGCTGAATGTTCACGCGAATCACTCAAGTGATGCGCGTCACGCATTTTTTCTCAGCGGCACAAAACTTGAATGAACACAAATGAATGCCGCTAATATTTAATAGCGACAGCCGGTTCATGCGCCTAATTCATGGCAGCGGCATTAATTGAGTGCGCACGCGTACAGGTCAATGAAACTTTCAAATACCTACAACAACAATATTTAAAAATATGGAATAGCAAAAAGCAGACATTCAGCAGCGCAGAAAACGAGTTGTAAAGTGTTGCGGCTGTTGTTGCCGTCGAAGCATGCCACAAATGCCGCAAGACGTATGTAGGCGCTCGCTGCTCGTTTGCGTGTCGTGCAAATTTGGTTGATTAATTTGGCTCTGTTGCGCGCTGAGCAGCAGTCGAGTGCTTTATCGCCGGCAGCGAAATTAAACGCTGCCCGTGGCGCTGGAGATGAAGATTAGCGCATCAAAAACCAATTAAGAGCAATTTAATTATTGTCCGCTGCTGCTGTTGTTGTGGCCGCTGAACGCGTGGGAAGCGCACAGCGGCTCGCACTGGCTGTGCGCCGTTTGATTGACACATTTGCCGAGTTTGATTTAGGCGTAATTTAAAGTAGCCCTGGGGGCGTGCGTGCGTTGGCGGCAACGCCGTCCGCATGATAACTAAAATGTATACAAACGGCGTAATGCGTGCATTTCAATTCCAATCTTCCTAATCTCGAATCAGCCAACAGCTGCGGGCTGAACGGCTGACTAAATTGTGTTGGCGTCTCTGCGCAGATGATTTAGCACTTGTTGGCAGTGGCTTTCTCTGCCTTTAAATTATTTGTCTGCAGTTTCATTTCGTAAGTTTCTGCTGTTGCCTTGAAGGAATGTGCTGTCCGAAGCTTGAAAGCTACTATCGCCCATTTAACTGAAAACGGAAACCGGCTCAACACCTGCTAATCGAATTAAAATCCAATTAATTGAAACCTGTAAACATTTAAAAACTTTCCACTATCTCAAATGAAAGAACATCAGAAAGTTAACACAGCTGCGTGAAATTTTGCACCACCCTTCCAGCCTGCACTGTCGCACTGGTGTGAAATTGCAGTAATTAAAATGATAGATTTGCAACAATTTACAGCAAAACCCCCAAACTCTCAGTCCCCTCTCGGTGTCTGTCGCATTGAACAACTAGAAGCTCCTATCACTAAAACGACTTAATGTTGCGTCCCTTGGGCGATTGTTGTGGGCCGTCGGCACAGCAGCAGCAGACAGGCTTCACACTTCCGCACCGTTCCACATGTCGCCATCACACGCTACCGCAGCGCGCACAGCAAACGTTCGGCGTTGCAATTTGTAAAAGTCCCCTGTGGCGTTAGCAAAACATGCACAGACAAAATGCACAACACAAAAAGCAACAACAACACCTTGCGACAGTACGCTACGATGCGGCATTTGCCGACTCAACTTACAGCTCATTTTTTTGGACACGTTCGCCATGTTGCAACTTCCACTTGCAGTCAACGTTTGAAGCCATAAAAAAGTCTACCCACACACGGCGAAAGGGTCAACGGCATCAGTGACGCTGTCTAAGCACACTTCAGCCATTATGTCGCCAGCAGCATATCGACACACACCTCACCCCTCACCTGTAAGCGGCGGCTAATGCAATTTTCAAACTCGCAAACATAACATCGCTTGGGATAAAATGTGAATTATTCACACTCGGTGGCGTTGCGCGTCGGGAACAGAAGTAGGAGCAGACAGTATATGGCGCATACTGAGCGGAAAGAAATTACTTGACATTTTGTGTATGCGGCGCGTATTGAATGCCAATACATCCGCCACTGCGAACCGCTCGAGCTGCGCGCAGTCACATTCACCCTTGTGTCCTTGTTGTGCATATAGAAGTGTTGGTTACTGATGGTTGGCTGTTGACTGACGCCAAGGGTTTTAAAGCACTTTGACGTTGCAGCAAGAACTGCAGCGCGTCTGTGACTGCCAAGTGTCAATAACATTCGAGCATAAAGTATTTTCACATACACAAGTCTCCAGTGGCAGATTCAGGGGGTGTTTTGGGGGTTAAACCCCGCCCGCCCCGAAATATTAGGATCTACATTAAAACTACATACAAATTAAAAGACAATTTATGAATATCAAATAATTACTTTTTGAAACCCCCCCCAGAAATATTTTTCTGAATCCGCCCCTGCAAGTCTCGCTCCAGCACAAGGGACCGACCCCTTGTCGAAGTTCTTATCACACTTCGTTTGCAAGTTAGAGAATTGAATAATCTTAAATTTCGGCGTTCAATTCAACTGAAAACCTTTTCTTTGAAAACTTGAATTTTTATATCAACTCCACCTTAACTTTCTTCACTTTACAGCTGTGCGATGTGACGCTGGAAATAGGCGGCGAGACCATACAGGCTCACAAAGTGGTACTCGCCTCCGTTTCGCCGTATTTCTATGCCATGTTCAATGGTAAGTTAGAAGCCCACTGAAGCAAAGCCTTAAAGTATGCCAGCATCCTCTCCTTTAATCCTAAGAGACACCATTTTCTTTCACTAAACTTGAATTTTATTTGATCCTCAGATGATATGCTGGAGCGCACGCAGGGCATTGTGCAGCTACATGACGTCGACGTAACGGCGCTGCGTCAGCTCATCGACTACACCTACACCGGCGAGATCACCATCACCGAGGAGAATGTGCAGGTGCTGCTGCCCGCCTCCAGTCTGCTGCAGATACACTCGGTACGCGAGGCGTGCTGCAAGTTTCTACTGCGACAGCTGCACCCCTCCAACTGCTTGGGCATACGCAGCTTTGCTGGTGAGCTGAAAGCCATTTGCTTCTTTTCGATTTCGCCCTAAAACCTCTCTTTTCATGACGCGCAGACGCGCATTCCTGCAAGGAGCTGCACACACGCTCCCACAAGTACGCGCTGCAAAACTTCCAGCAAGTCGTCGGCACCGAAGAGTTTTTGTTGCTGCCATTTGAGGAGGTAACCATTCCTTAGCAGCGGTTCTTATAGATTCCACTAATCACTGTTCGCTTTTAAAAATAGGTCAAGGACCTGATATCGAACAACCAGTTGAACATTTGCTCCGAAGAGAAGGTCTTTGTGGCCGTACTCAACTGGATCAAGCACGACCTGCCTGAGCGCCAGTGCCACATAGCCGAGCTGATGAGTCACGTGCGTCTGCCGCTGGTAGGTCGCGACTTTCTGATGACCTGCGTCGAGACGGAGACACTCATACGCGACGACGGCCAGTGCAAAGAGCTGCTTCTGGAGGCCATGAAGTACCATCTGCTGCCCGAGCAGCGCAGCTTGATGAGCAGCCAGCGCACGCAGGAGCGCCGACCGGAGGGCATGAAGCCGTACGTGTTCGCGGTGGGCGGTGGCAGTCTCTTCGCCATACACAACGAGTGCGAGGTCTACAATCCGCGCACCAACGCCTGGACACCGATTGCGCCGATGCTGTGGCGACGCTCGCGCTCGGGCGTCACCGCGCTGCACAAGCAACTGTACGTGGTGGGCGGCTACGACGGCGTGAGTGACCTCTGCACCGCCGAGTACTTCAACCCGCTGACAAACAAGTGGACCAACATCACACCGATGGGCACGAAGCGCTCGTGCCTCGGCATCTGCGCCTACGACGGACTGCTGTACGTATGCGGCGGCTATGATGGTGCCTCCTGTCTGAGCAGCATGGAGCGCTACGATCCGCTGACGGCCGTCTGGAGCTCGTGTCCGGCCATGAATACGCGTCGCCGCTACTGTCGGCTGGCGGTGCTTGAGAACTGCATCTACTCGCTGGGCGGCTTCGACTCGACCAACTATCAGTCGAGCGTGGAGCGTTTCGATCCGCGCGTAGGCCGCTGGTTCCCGGTGCCCAGCATGACGGCCCGTCGTAGCAGCTGTGGCGTCGCTTCGAGCGAAGGCAATCTGTACTGCATTGGCGGCAACGACGGCACAATGTGCATGTCAAGCGGCGAACGTTTCAATTTGCGACGCAACGCCTGGGAACCCATTGCGGCGATGCACTCACGCAGGTGAGTGGGCTGGGTCGATTGGGAGGGAGTCATTTTCAAGTGCTAACGGTTTTTTACGCTTTGCAGATCTACGCACGAAGTGGTCGAGGTAGATGGCGCACTGTACGCGCTGGGCGGTAACGATGGCTCATCCTCACTAAACTCTGTGGAGCGCTACGACACGCGACTAAATAAGTGGACTGTGGTCAATTCGATGGTGGCGCGCCGCAGTTCGGTGGGCGCTGCGGTGCTGGAGTGCTTCCACCTGGAGCGCGGACTGGTGCAGACGACGAACTTATGACCTTTGTCCACCATTGCGGAAACATTTGCAGCGGCAGCGGCGGCCGTTGCAGCGGTTGGAAATGGTAGCGGGAGCGTGCCGGCAAACGTCAACGCCAGCAATGCAAATGGCGTCGCAACCGCGGTGGTTACCGCGGCGACCAACAGTCCTGCTGTGCCAGGTCGGGCAGTAAGCGGACGCAGCTTTATGAACGGCGGAGAGGGCCACAGTGCAGCCGCCAGCACTTTGGCGCTGAGCACGTCGGCGCCGACGTCTATGTCGTCTACGTCCACGCTGCGGCGTCTGCGCGAGCGCGAGCGAGAACGTGAGCGGGAGCGAGAACGTGAAAATGCAGCAGCCAGCAACGGCGCTGCGAGTGCGACCACTGCCAATGGTGGGTGCGGCATCGGCAAGCCGTCCACCGCCTGATGTTTGCGTTTTAAGTAGAGGAAAGAGGCAACGGCACAGAATTTCTAGTCAACACGGAGCAGCGATGAGCGGAAGAGAAAGTGGGAGAAGGCGAAGAATTGATTCTGCGTCGAGGTGAAGCGGTGCCAGTCGAAGCGAGTGCGACACACACTGCACGAGCAAGTCGAGCTGGAGTATGCCCGTCACGCCCACCTACACGTACGACGACCACCAACAACCGACACTAAACTGCCTGTATCGCCCCTAGTTAGTTTTACGCGAAATTTAATGCAATTGCTACAGATGCATTAATCGCACACACACACACACACATACACACACATTCATACAATACGACAAATTCAAAAAGTATTTAGGGAATGAGCTTCACCTTTTTTGCATTTACAATAAACAAACAAAAGCAAACATGTTTTTCTACAGTTTACAACGTAATGTAAAGAATATTTCAATTATTTTTAAGCACTAACGTACGATTTGCTATCGAGTATATGGAGCATTCGAGAAGTGCCCAGCTAGCCTACCTACTTACATACCTATTGACCTACCTACAACCCACTAAGTGTATTACGTGTTCGCCGCAAAGTCTAAGATGCGGCAAGAAAACTCTCTGAATTTACCGTGCACCTGTCGTGTATGGATTTGTATTGTATTTAAGGGTCCCGCCGCGCCCATGTCGGCCGGGGCAGTACCAAACAAGAATCTTATGCAATTACTAACAGTTTAAATAAAGTTACGATTACAAATTTAATCAGAGTTTTAATTTAATGTCGGAGCGACAGATGTCAGTCTGTCGTTTTTGTAGTCGCATACCTAAAAAGATGAAACTTCCCTGGTTCAAACCGAAACCATGCAGGAATTCACTTTGCGCTACCCTAAAGTATGGTAGATGCCAATTTATTATTTATGCGAATTTGATGTTTCGCATTACATTTAAAAAAGGCACAGTTCGAATTCAAAATTGCCACATTTCGACGACAACAGTCGGTTACACGTAAAAAACAACTCAAAAACATTAAATGTAGAGGACTTTTGTCCGATTGCCAGTTTAAGGTACTCTCAGTTTGTGCGTTCGCAGTTCAACCAGCGGAAATCACAATAGAATCGTTGCGCAGCGGCTTAGACCATGCGATCGGCCGTGCGTTGAGCCACCGCGCCCACAGTCTTCTCGTACTTGTTCGAGGGTTTCTTGAACGACTGCTCGCCAAACCAATCGGTGACTGCAAGAAACGATAAGAGGAGAAGCGAGAGCGCGTTAATTAGCAAAAGAGCAGACGGTCGGCGGGAGGGGCATCTTGTTTGCTAATTTTTCACAATATTGCACAGTGGCTTGGAATGGGCAATTTTGAATTTAATATGAAACTCTTGGGCAAAACGACGGCGATGTGAACACAAATGGAGCTAAAAAAGAAAACAACAATTGTATATTTTTTGTTTACATATCTTGACACGCCATTGTCCAACGCGTCGGCTTTATTGTGCTCAATTCACTTGACGCTTTCTCATTAATAATTATGTTCTTGTTTTAACTAAAGCAAATTGCAAGAAAAATAAAAGCCCTCCCGTATGCAGCAACATTCCAGTTCGCTACTGAACCATTCGTGAAAAACTAACAAAAACCAAATGTAGCCATATAAATTTTTGACATAACAAAAACTTTCAGTGTATTTTGCATTCATTTCGGGAGGGTGAAAGGGGAGAACATTCAATAATGCAGCAGACTTTAAGACTTACTGACTAAACTACAGTGCTTGCCAGTGCTTTTGCAACTATGTAGATGCACTTTGGAATCAAGGCAGGGGAGTTGGATTAACAAAAAAGTTCAAGGCGAATATAAATGGGAATTAACACATAAAACGTAGTGATGTGGCTGCGATGGAGTTCGGCACATAATAAAAAAAGCTGCTCGCATACGCTTGCCACACTAAAAAATAGTCAAATTTAACCCTCAACTGCGTCGATGCAACAAGACCAAAAACGCTTAAAAGTTGGCCCTCAATGGTTGAATTAGCAAACTGTCGAAAAGTACTGGTAAAGCTCAAAATAATGTCACTGTTCGGCTGTTTGAATCGTTTTCGCTTCAGTTGAAATTACAAACGCGGTGACGTCTTTGGAAATAGAAGAAAGATCAGGCAGTTGAAAATCTTTGTGGTTAATGCGCTTAAACTTTTCTGTTAATCCCGAGTTGCTATTGTTGTTGTTATGATGTTGATTTAGCAAAAGTCAAAGTTATTTACTCTTGTAAACTTTTTCAGTCATATCATCGAAGCTGGAGTCCTGGATGTTCAGCATCAGGCTGTCAGCTGAGAGGTAGACCTTGTTCTGTGAGTTGGCAATCTGCAAACAGCAAAAAAGGAGCGTTAGATTTAACCGTTCACTGCATAGAGAATGCAACTGGAGAGCCACTTACTGTTCGTGCTATGCTTTGAGCGGCGCGCAATTTGCGCAACTTCAGGTAGGCGGGATTTTCCTTCACCGCCAAACCCAACATTTTGGCTGCTTCTGCTTCACCCTCAGCTTGTACGATCTTCTGCTGTTTCTCCTGCTTAGCGCGTTCCACAAAGAAGACAGCACGCTGTGCTTCCTGCTGCGCCACCTGCTTGGCCTCCACGGCCGCCGTGTACTCCTTGCCGAAACTCAGTTCGGTGAGCGAAACATCGTCGAGTATGATGTTAAAGTCGCGAGCGCGTTCCACCAATTCTTTGCGTATAAGCAGCGACACCTGAAATAAAATTGCATGCATAGTTATTTTGGCCAACACGCCAAACCACTGTATGAGTACCTGCGCACGCTGTGTAATCAGCTGTGAAGCGTTGAATTTTGCCACCACACTCTTCAGGACTTCATTGCAGATGGAGGGCAGCACCTTCTCGTCATAGTCAAGGCCCAGCTGGCGATGTACTACGGGCAGGCGCATTGAGTCGGGACGCGACAGCACACGCAAAGAAATATTGATCATCTGCAAGTCCTTGGAGCCTGTGGGCGATGAGATTTTGCGAGGGCGCGAGCGAATGTCATAGATGATGGGATACTGGAACCACGGAAAACGGAAGTGCAGCCCTTCCGAGTAGATGTCGTTTTGTATGCCACCCAGGCGGCTGAAAATGATGGCCCGGTGACCACCATCAACTGAAAAAACCAATACATATGTTATTACAACACGGTTATTTCATCAGCGTAAAATAGTAATTGCACATTGACCAGGTGAAACAGTACTTAATGCAGGGAGAAAACTTCGAGAACTACAGCCGGCGTTGTGGTTATGCAACTGTCGCGGCAGCCGGCACATGTCTGCACTCGCAGCAAGCAAAAGCCATGGAAGCTGCATAAATGACTTCAATCACAAAGAAAGATTGAAATCAGATAGAATCGGTGGTCCCAGTGCGCATTTTGAAATTACGCATAAATATTATGAAATCTCATCGCCCAATACTCGGGCGTAAGTTTGAGGTTATGTTGGGGCTAGCATGTTTCCCAAGATTTGCCAGGATTCCTATTGGTGCCATTGACGTTTTGAGTCTCACCTGTATATAGCGACTGGCTGACTCCATATGCGGCTGCACCCACAGCAGCCAGCAGCTTCAGGCCAATGGCCATGCCCGGCGGACCGCCTTTGCCAAATTTGCCTGCCAAATCGTTCAACTTGCTCTGCGCCATTGTTTAACTATTGGCTGGGAGAAAATGGTTAATTTTTAGCATAAAATACTTTACATTTATACTGGATTATTACCCTTTTGTTTTTAAATGCAATTGAAACGTTTTCTTTAATAGAAAACAAAAATTTAAGTGGAAGAATTCTAGGAGGAAATTACAATAAGCCGCACGCACGCTCGTAGAAGGTACACTCGTCGTAAATGCGACCTCAGCGAGTTCACTACGACTCGCTGAACAACGAGCGAACGAGCCAAGAGTTACCAGTGAGTTTATGAAAAGAGAACTTGAAAGCCGAAATGCCATTAAATTTTTTTTATCACTAATTTATAAAAAAAACTTTGAGCAACATCAAGTTATACCTTGGAGCAACATGAACAAAAATAAATATATTAGATGATGGCGACTCGATTTACTTATGTCTGTTCAACCGTCTGCCTGTATACTGGAAGTTATACAGTGTGACCACTATATCTTCATACAAAACTTGTGAATCAAATATTTTTAAATGAACATAGTATTCCGGAAAATTTTTTAAGTAACCTCTGAGAATGTTACTTAATCAATAACATAGATTTGTGTTCTATCGATACGTTAGTTTTCTCTATATCTTCATTTTAGACATACGCTCTATAATTGTAAGAAAAAGCGGTTTGAATTGTGGTGCTACATATATTCCGCGAGTTGAAACCACTTGGTGTGAAACGGAACTACGTGTATTATAAGGTCAAACGGATGTATGGATGGGTTCTATACAAAACCGCAAAAACAGTGGCCGGAAGCGAATTCTTAGCTGCGACAATAAAGGTCGTGAGAGAACGGATTCGAAGTAAATGCGATAGATCAGCACGAAGTATGGCCAAAAATATCAATATGTCACGCGAATCATTAAGAATGATTTTACATGACAAGTTGAATATGAAAGCTTTCTAGAAGAAGAAAATCCACGGACTTACTACCGATACAATAAAGAAGCGAAGGGATAAATCAAAGCTACTGCTATCCTTGCACGCTGGTGATGACATAATTTTTTCTGATGAAAAACTCTTTATGCTCGAAGCTCCTCACCATGTGCAAAATGATCGATTGTGGGCGGTATCTTACCATGACATCCCCAATGACAAGAAGCATGTCCCAAGGTACCAAAATTCCTCATCTGCTATGGTTTGGGGTGCTATATCTCGAAAAGTTGTCTTGCCGCTCGTCTTTATTGACAAAGGGGTGAAAATGAAAGCTGATTACTATTTGAAAGAAGTACTGCAGAACCATTAGAAGCCTAATGCTGCGAAAATGTATGGAAATGACTATTATTGTTTCCAGCAAGATGATGCACCCGCGCACACCGCAAAAATTGTTCAAGACTGGTGTAAACAAAATTTAGTTGATTTTATTCCAAAGGATGAATGGACCCCGAGCTCACCTGACTGTTATCCCTTGGACTTTTGTATTTGGGGTTATATGTTGCAGAAAGGGATTAGGGATTACAAATACACCAATTTGGTGGATTTTAAAGAAGCCATTCTCGACGTATGGGACAATAGACCGATGGACGTGGTGCATGCCGTATGCAATAGTTCTAAAAAGAGACTTGCGCGTGTTGTGGCAAGCAAAGGCCAAACAATAGAGAAATTGTCTTTTAAATCAAATCTGTATACTTTAAGTTATAATTTTTAACCGTTTCAAATTTTCCAACTACTGTTTTGATCAATAAAAACTACTTTGTTTTTGTATAAACATATACTGGTCACACTGATCAACAGCAAAATGGCTTTTCTGGGTTTGACATCAATTCTAGCGTATTTAGGGACCGCTGATTTCGAATCCGAAAACCGTTTTTAAAACTTAGTTTCCGTTTTCGCAAAAAATGGGCGTGTCACTTTTTCGGATTTTCCCTGACTTTTATCATGTTTGGGATTGTAACTTCTAAACCAATAAACCGGTTGACATGACTTTCACTTTGTGGCATTTGCAGCACTTCTTGCAGCACGGCTTCTTTTCCAATGTAATTTATTTTTATAAGTTTTACGATTCCGCGGTAATTGGACCTCAAAGTCGGAAAATATGGAATTTTAAGGCGTTTTCTTGGATGGTCAAAAACATGCACATTTTTCTTAAATTTATTTTAATGAGTTAGGTATAAAATGAAATCAAAAACATCAAATAATACAACACAGCCAAATTATTTGGCTGTACTACTTCTTATTGAAGTAATAGGAAAAATGTACCATAGCGATTTTCATCACTTTTCATACTTTTTTCTTCCTCAAACCCAGAAAAGCCGTCCAAAAGTCGAAATTTGTTGCCCTGTGTTATTAGTTTTATTAGATTTATTTTATTAAAAAAAAAGAAATTTACAATTCTTTTATTTCGGACCACTATATTGTGATGTAAAATGCGACTTATTGTCGCTCCTTACTTTGAAAATAGGAAACAGTTAAAACCAGCAAAGAAAATATGCTTTGTTGTAAAGTAAATAAATATATCCGATCAATACTGACTGCTATATTCGTATTGGTTATCGTTTCAGAATTGTCCGAAATTTTATATGTATTCTGAAGTCTCATGTAGAGTCCATCTGACAGCCCACCAACCATTCATTCAACCAATAATTTCAAAGTTCACTTATGCATTTTATATATAATCTTTAATTTTTCTAGCTGATATGTTAAGATAATAATAATAATAGTTCAAATACCGATCTGAATCAGATAAGTGAAGAATAAAATACATAAACGGAACCACGCGAAGATGTACTTGGGAAAGGACAGTTATTTCTTTACGCGATAGCTGCAGGGACTGAGGAAGGTTTATGATCACATGTCGGACAGGTTTCGGTTGTCTCTGCGTCCGTAGTTAGTGTCGCGCAGGTAGTAAACGCTTTGGTCGTTTATCAGCGACATTAGAATGGACTTGAGGCTGAATAGTGAGGCCAGCTTGTAGCGCAGCGTCACCGATCTCACCAATGACACCAAGTGTGCCAAGTGCTGCTCCATCTCCGGCTCAACGCGATGATGCTGTGCATACAATTGAAAACTGAAAACAAAGAATGTTAGCCAGGATTCATATTGAAGTTGTTGTATGCCTACCCTTTGACGATGGTGTCGATGATGTTGTCGCTGATGGACAATTGCGCCATATACTCTTGCAGATAGTGAGGCTTTTGCAGTATCACATACTGCGAGAGCAACACTTCCGACCAGTTGATGTCGTAATTGTAAGCGCGACTCAATATCAATGCTTGGGGCACACTAAAGCGAGGGGGAGAACAAAACATTTTGCATTATTAAGGACGAATTGTAAAATGTTTAGTGACCTACCTTAATTCTGCATTGATAAGTTCGCGAAACTCTTCGCGTGATTGCACTTGAATTACACAAACGCACAGGTGCGGCGCTGCGTTGTGATCCATCGCTTTGGTGGCCAAATCAATTTGCATTGCCACCATCTCGGCCATGGACACGCTACGCTGCGCTAGTAGCAGTTTGTTGTCGAGCAGATAGTTCTCCGTGGCATGCGTGTAGTTTTCCATAGCCTGCTGCAGCAGCGTTACCAACTCGGCTGAACAGCGCAGTTTGGGTATGAGGGTCTTTGTAGAGTTGGCTGTGGTCAGATTGGCCATGGATATTTGCTCGGCAAGCTGCGCACTACCCACTTGCGACAGGGTAAGCGCTTTGGTCAGTTCAGTCTGTGCATCCTGTTCCCACATTTCGGCCAATTCCTGGTACATGAGAAAGTGCAGTGCCGCCAGCTTCAAGTACTCCCTGCCGTTGGCCGGACTGTACTCGCGCAAGTATGTCAGAATGCCCTGCCGCAGGCCAACGGTCTTCTCCGCCTCAAACTGGCCCAGCAGCGACTCGAATTGCTCGTGTTTGAGCAAAGAGTCGAAGCAGTAGAACATTTCGCGGTAGCGCGCTATGCCGCTCAGCATACGGACGATCAGAGACCACGACTTGGCGTGCGTCAGCACCGCGTTCAGCGCCTTGGCGCGATTCAACACATTAGCGATACCTTCCATGGAACACTCGTGCACGTAGCACTGGTGCGCCTTGATAAGCAGCTCAACGTAGATGAGATTCTGTTTCTTGTGCGATAGTACTTGAGGCGGAGCCTGGCCACTCGCCGTGCTCGGCACGCCAGTACTGACGGCCGGTAGGCCATAGCGTCTAATAATCTCTGCCAGTCGTTCGAAGACGGTGTCGTGCACGTAGGGCTTGTTGTCCTGGTACTTGCGGTACGCTTTCAATGCGTCGCAGTACTCCAGCAAGCAGTTGCCTAACTTGGTGGTGTTTGGCGCGAGCTCAAGCAGGAGATGGTAATCGCGATCAATATTGTAGCCCCAGAGGTCGGCGTTCTTGAAGGTGTTCTGTGCCTGCCGGTCGGTGCTGAAAATGTAAAAGCGCGGCCGCACCACCGCAGTCGTGATCTCGAACGCCAACAACTCGGCAATCTGTAACAATGAAAGATGTAGACCTACGACTAGGCCCCTGTATAGGACCTACCTCCTGTGCATTCATGTGCGTTGAAGTGAGTATGTCGCTCACGACCAGAAGTCGATGCAGGCAGCCCTCTTCCGCGACGCTCTGTAGCAGTACCGTGGTGTCCTTGGTGCGCAGCACATCCAGGTACTCCTTATCCAGGTACATGGCCGCCCGGTAGGCCATCACAATGCGCCGCGCAATATTGACGCCGTATCTGAGCTTCGAGGCGATACCCTGAATGGTGTCCAACGTTTCACGCTTCTCTTTAGAAGGAATCTCTTCAAACTCGAGGGTGGAACAGCTGTCCGAGAGATCGCTGCCGGTTTTCGACGATGATGATTGATCTGCAATATTTTCAGCCTGCGATTAGTATCTGTCGGCCTCTTTAAGTAGATTATTACTCACCTTGACAGCTGCCGCTCGTGCGCAAGCCACTTCCCAATGTGCGCTTGTTAAACTTTGCGAAGGAGCTCTTTTCAATGTCGCGCAGTAGCTGTCGTTCCTCAGAGGACATGCTGAAGATGGTAGTCACGCCTTCGGCAAGAGCCATACAAAACACAACAAAGCGCAGGTCAATGGGACGACACTCGAAGAGCTCCTGTAGTCGCAGGGCCTCCACAATGTCCCCTTTGTCCAGCAACTGATTGAGCAATGCCTCTAGACGTGCCTGCATGCGCGCACTCATTGGCTGCTTTACGCTCACGTTGAGATCCTCAATGCCGGCCAGCTCCTTCAGCTCTTGAAACGATTTGTAAAGCACACAGCGTTCTTTTAGCATAATCTGCTCGTAGTACTCCGAGTGGTACATTGTTAGTTGCTCCATGGACTCATCTAGCTGCAAGTAGCAAATAACCATTTCGTATTCGATCTGGTCGCGGTCGAAGGACTCGTTAGGGAAGAGATGGTGCTGCTTGATGACGTTCAACGCTCGCTTGAGTAGTTGGTACTTTCGTGTACACGGCTGTTGTAAGCGTCCGGCGGCGTGACGGAAGAAATTTACCAACAGCTCCGGCGGCAAAGAATGCTGTGCTATCTCCGATTCGTATCGCTGCAAAGTGGCATCTGCACTAAAACCGGAACTGCTTGCGCAGGAATCTAGTTCAGCCACCCATTTGGCATAGACAATTTCACCCACCGGCAGCTGTAGCAACGTAGCCAGCTGCACCGCCATGCTGTACTCGCCCACCTCGCGCAATGCGGCCAGCAGCTGTGCGTACTCTTGATTATCACGTTGCAACAGCTGCTCGAAATTTATGCTAAAGCATTGGCTCCAGCCATGTCGCGACTGCAGTATGCCAAAGATGGCGTGCAGTTGGCAAAAGTCGAGAACACCGCATATGTCGCTCATGTCCGAACGACAAATACAGCCAATAAACTTGTGCTGGTCCTCCGTGGAGTCAAAATTGCACTGCAGATGCACGAGCAGTAGCCGAATGCTGCGCAGCATCAACTCTTCACGTCGCATGCTTTCACAGTGTGGCAATCGCGTGGCATCGTTACTCCAGGCGAGCAGATATAGACGCAACGTCTGGACGTCCTCGTCGCTGAACTGGCGCTGGTGCTGCGTGCTCTGCAGAAAGCCGCAAAGGTGCACAAATGCGTTGTCCTGTAGCAAAAATATAACAACATTAGTATCGGGGTCACACTTGTCGACATGACGGAAGTATTTCGTTTACCTCAAAGAATATGCAGAAACTACGTTTCAGCATGTTGGTGTCACCTTGGCGCACTGCATTCTCCACCAATCGCCAGCAGACCTCCTGCGGGTTCACTGTCGCCAGCCGCAACACTTCCTGCCACTGATCGGTTGCCACTGCCAGCCACACCAACCAGTGCCAGTCCACGTTGGCAGCGCTAACTGTAGATGCGAGTACCGCAAGCACAGGCAGCTGGAACTTGACGCAATTCCTCAGTAGGTTGCTGGATGTGCCATAGTTGCGCTGGTCTTGCATCAGCTCCATGAACTTGGCGGCGCTGCCAATGTGCTCTTCGGGCAGACTGCTGCTGCTGAGCAGCACAATGGCGAATAGATCGAGCCGGCCGCAAGCGTCGGGCAGGAACTGCAGCTGCTGTTGATTGGGTGCGGTGCGAAAGAGTGCGTTATTCGCGTCGTTGCAAGCTGAGCCGATGGAGGAATTGATGGTCTCCACGGAAGTAGTCACGGACTGAGGAAACAAAAAAGTTTAGGCGAGAGCTACCAAGGGTTTACATGATTAGGATACATCATGCTTCACTTTTTCATCACTCATTTAAACATTCACACAAATAAGCTTAAACCTAAGTGACTCATTAACATTTTTATATCTGCGCTAAAAATAAAATCGTGAACCCCGGAGGGACGCAAAAAGCACGAGTACAAAAATTTACCTATTCAACTAAGTGAAACGGGGATCCCCAAGTAAAAATATACTCACATTGGGCTCTGGTTTGCGTGATTTCTTTTGCTGTCTACTGGAGAAGCTGGCGTGCCGTTTTGACTGTACTGGCGGCTCGTGCAGCAACGCACGCAGCAGATGTTCACCCATCACACGCGTCTCAAAGTGCGCCACCAGCTGCTGCAGTTGCGCCAGTGGCACTTCGAAGTACTGCAGCAGCACCAGCAGCCGCCACCAGTCGTCTTCGCGCGCATAACGCTGCATTATCAGCTCTGGCCACTGTCGCTGCCGATTACATATCACAATGCGCATTAATGCCTGATAGTCAGCGAGCGGAAACACCGTATCAACCGGCTGCTGCTCAATGCGTTCGACCAGCACACGCTCCACTTCCATAAGCAAGTGTGCGTAGCTCGCGGGCGTATTAAAGTCGGCGTCGGTCGCCTCCTGAACGCTGCTCTCCACTAGACGGCTCATTTTTAGGTAGTTCCGCAGCAATTGTGAGTCATAGCCTAGCATCTCAATAAAGGCCACACAGTGCCCGACCAGATCGTCGTTGGTGGCGTGCTGCAGCGCCAGTTCGGTCACAGTTTCGCAGGCGCTAAAGAGGTGCGCTCTGGTCAGTTGGCCGTACTGCTGCAAGTGGTCAATGATTAGGTAATAGACAGCGAAGCTACTGCGTTGCTGCTTCAGATAGTGGAGGAAGTTGAGTTTGTGCTTACGCGCGTACTTGGCGCACATACGCTCGTTGGAGAAGGAGGCTAACTGGCTGGGTGCCAGTTCCTTGCAAAGCTGCCTGAAGTCGATTTGCTTGAATTTACGTAGAAAGTCGTATGGGGTGGGTAAGCTATTGGCGCAGTTATTGCTGTTTTCTAGGCGGTAGGCCAGGGATTTCAGGTAGGGAATGTGCTGTAGCGTGCTCGAGAGGAGGAAGCAGTTGAGCGTAGAAACAGTGGGCTCGTTACAGAGGAACTCGAAAAAAGGTACCAGCGTCTGCTCACACTGAAAATCCACTCCGTCCTGTTCAAGGTACAACTTGGTCGCGTAGCACACCTGTCGAGACGGACAAACTATGAGTGGTATTCAACAATTTAAATTTGTTTGGTTCTACCTTCTCAAAGCCATCGCGTTCCTGCAGGTCGTGTTCCTTCAGCGCCACTATTAGCCGCAGCAACTCTGCCTCGTCTGCGTACTCCTCAGCCATTTCTTCCAGTGCTCGCGCATTCACAAACCGACACAGCATCAGAAAGTAGAGTCCGCGCTGCAACAGAAAGCGACCCATGTCTAGTTTCTCCAGCACTTCTCTGTTGCATTCGAGGCTCTCGCTGGTGCAGATGCGCCGCACCACTACCTCCACCTGGTCCCGCTCGTCTGCGAAAAAATAACCTGCACTGGCAAAGCAGTTGCGAAGAACCTCGCTCGGTCGCTTAAGCGACTTGAGCGCATACTCGTACATCTCCGTCTCCACCGGCCACTGACAATACTGACGCTCTAGATCTCCGTAACGCTCATCTACAGTGGTCCCACTGAGGCAACACCAGCGTGCCAGCTGCGTCACCTCCTCCATCTCGACCAGGTAGTCCCATACAGTGAATTTGCTGAGGCGCTCCAGCAGCGCCTTATTCCGACTGGCAAAGTACAGCTCTACCAGCAGTCGCTTCAGGTAGCCCGTTTCGCAGTGAAGCAGCGTCTCCACGTTCACTCGCCGCAGTTTCGTCTTGCATTTAGCCAGCAGATTGGGGCACGCATGCAGCTGCTGCAATAGTTCCCAGTGAAACTGCAACTCCGGCGCCGCTTGCGCATAGCCATCGGCATCTTTTTTGCGCAAGTAGTCCAGCAGAAGCTCGCGCAGCTCTTCGTCGTCGCTCTCGCATGCGAATTGGTAGTAGACACAGCGCACGTCGCGCTGTACATTGGCCAGCACGTTTTCAGCCTTGAAGACGAGTCGTTCGGACAGCAGACGCTGCACGTACGTTTGCACGACATCGTGAAAGAATAGCTCGTACTCGGCCAGTGGCAGCTTGCGCTTGCGAGCCCAGTACTCGATGCATAGCTGGACGTGCTCACCCTTGGTGGCCACCTCCTTGATCAGCGCCACCTCGCTGACGCCCGTCCACGTCTTGAAGATGCGCTCGCGTGTCCCAGCCATGTTCAACGCCCAGCGCTGCAGCAGTCACACTGCACTGAAGTTAAACTATTCAGATGGGTTCAACAGGCATTGCAGTCTTCGCACTCGCGACGGCTGCTGGCCCTCAACTGCGGTTGGACTGCGCTGTGTGGCCGATAGAGGCGTAAAATGGCACACAATTTAAAGTCTCACTTCGCGTACTCGTTGATAAGCTGGACTTTATCGCGTTGACTTTGTTTTCTCTTTAAAATTTCATTAATCGCAACTTTTTGCTGCTGTCGTAAAAAATGAATGAACAATGGCAGCGAAAGTGAGCAGATTTGTGAGTTTTGTAGCCGACAATTGAAGTATTGTGAAGGCGACGATTAGAAGCCACCGGCTCGCAACAAATTTGCCAATTTGCGGAAGCAACAGTCAACAGATAAAATTGCAATTAGATGACAAAAAAATCATGCTTTCTTTAGTTTAAATTACAGTAAAGTGATTTAATTGTTACATCTACGAAAATAAATAACAAGTTCTAGCGGCGTTTAATTATTTGTAACGGCGTCGCCATTAGTGCATCAGGTGGTTGCACACTGAACAGCTGCTGTCAACAGCTGTTCAGAGTTGCCGCTACACTAAATTGCGTTCAATGCACAATTTTGTAACTGAAATTTATTTGATAGTACATATTTTAATTTGATGAAACGATTTCAAATTGAAGCCAATAGTGTATGTGCGCTGCCGTTCGCTTGATTGCGACCAAGGAATTTTCAGCGTCATATGTTGATGTTTACCTCGACCAATTTATGCCGTTCATGCATCTTGTTGTGCCCTCTTCTGTTATTGTATCAAATTTCAACTGAAACTACAGTTACGCAGTGCCTTGCTGGCGACTTCGGGTAACAGGATCTGCGTGCAATGGTGCAAACGTCCTTCGAAAAAATTCCACATCCTCGTGGCGTTTCATGTTTTTCTCTGTTTGTTTTAATTTCTCACTGCAATATAAATTGCAAAGTGGCACGCAAAGAAAAGCTCTGCAACAGGAATGTGGATGGCCAATGTTCTTGCTGTCATTTACAATCGGGATGTAGGGTTTCAGAGCGTGTGTCAATTCTGCTGCTGGTTATTTTTTGTTTAGCTTTTGATCATCGGACGCGACAGGGTCTGATTTATTTGCTCAAATGTCTGTATCTCATAGTTTGAATCTGTGTTTTCGAGAGTTTTTGACAACGGCGACATCCGCCTATATATTAGCGAACATTGCGGAGCGCTACAGCCGGTCAATTAATACAATTTGTTGTTATTACACTATGATTGCTTGGAAAACCATTTATTTTGCTGCACTTTAAATTATGTTACTATAAGAATAGCTTCGATCTGCTTGGACATTTTTTAACAATATTTGCAATTTTTCAGTATTTGCAATAACGCACTCATGTACATTGATGAAATCTATTCATCTATAAAGATGAGCTGAAGCCAGCCAAAAAATTTGGTTATGTTCCCATAATCAAACACGTGACCACAACTAAACTGATACATTATTTGGCTTATAGTATCTACATGTGTCTATGCATGGCCACTTTTCTGACGACCACCACAATGGGCCACGATTGGGCAATCCGATCCAACTTTTGGTGGTTGGACAACAAGGTGGTCCGCAACAATCAGTGCAACAAATGCTCTTTTCGCTTTTTCAGGGTGACATTAACAAGTTTAATTTTGTAAGCTGAAACGCCCATTAGACCAACCCGACTGGCAGTCAGTCGGCCAACCTGCTATCAATAAATCACCGCCAACAGCGGCGACACGCAATTACGCCAACCGCAAACTAAACAAATTACCAAAACTCGGGGAATTCCTGGAACGGCTGAGCTTAGAATTGTTGCTGCCCGTGGTCTGCTTTCCGTCGAAATGTCACGCGGAAGCTTAAATGACATTTAAGCCCAATTGTGGCGAACGGTCGAGACGCGCCGGCGCGGCGGAGCTGCGGAAAGCGGATACTTGCGGCCATTACGACAAATGAAAATTAATTTTCACACGCTTCCAGTGGCTGCTTTGCGCGCGCACTCACAAAATTTTGATCATTTTTTATGAGCTTGTTTATGAAATGGCTCCAGCAAACAATGGTCGAGAGTACTGCGAACCAAAAGCAAAAACAAAAAAAAATTTAAAGAAAACAGCAAAAAGCAAAGAGATGAGTGACGGCTTCGAGGCGGACGGAGCGCAAAGGCTGCTGGCGGTTGAGAGGGCACAGCTAGTTGAAGTGCCAAGGCAAAAAAGGCCCCATAGGAGAAAAAGCAAAGGCAGTAGCAAAAGCAGGCGCGGATCCCGAAAAATATTTCGGGGGGGTTTAAAAAGTAATTCTTTAATATTTGTAAAATGCCTTTTAATTTGTATGTAGTTTTATAGTCGATTCAAATATTTCGGGGGGAGGTTTAAAACCCCAAACCCCCCTGGATCCGCCACTGAGCAAAAGAATTCAATTGAAGTCAAACCGCAAAAACCGGTTGACCGGCGTGCGCGCTACGCACGCTACGCGTTTCGTTTCAATGAGATGGCTGGGATCAAGTATGAACCTAATAGAAGTGAAACTAGGAACTTTCCTGCCAGTGTAGGGTGCGCATACACGGCACATTAGCCAACTGAAACATTGCCAATTCCATTAATTTGGCTTGCATCATCACCCAAACATGTCGACAGTTTGTCCGTCCCACAGTCTGCCTAACTATGCAAAATGGGAGACAAAGTCGATCACGCCATAGCTTTCAGCGATGCGCACAAAATGCCGCTCAGGCTTGTGGACTCTGGCGGGAGATCCTTTCAAAAATAGCACAACTCACAACGCGCTGCGGCGACGGGGCCGTTTTGCTATATTTAATAAGTGTGTCATAAACTGTAAAAAGCGCATTGAAATACTATAAATAAACTTTTGTGAATTGCATTTAGGCGACATGCATTTTGTGTTAATATGTGTGTGTGTGTGTGCGTGCATATATGCGCGCTCCCTGCTGCGCTCTGGGACAACGGCAACGCAAGTGGACACTTCGAGCAGTTGAAGCACAGCCGCATGCGGCACGCCAACTGACGGCACTCGCACTCGAATTGGGTCGCAGCGGAGCATTGCAATATGTTTGCGATATCTTTTGAATGTTTGCTGTTCATATCCAAAACACACACACTCCCACACACGGCAATAAAACAACACCAAAACATTCGAACAGCCGCCATATAAACACTTGAACGCAATTGAAATTGGGCGCACGTACACGAGCACATTGGGCGGAATTGTCAATCAAGTGTTTTCTCAGGTCATGGCGGCGCTACTTGACGAGGAATATGGGAGTTTTATGGGTGAATAGACGACCAAGCGAGATGTCACCGCTGCCTTTGCGGCTATCGAAAGAGAATCTGCCAAAATGGGTCTGGTGGTAAATGAGGGCAAGACGAAGTATATGCTGTCTACACGCAGGGACTCGCAGCGGCTAGGGTCTCACGTCGAGGCCGACAGGTATACTTTTGAAGTTGTCAAGGAATTCGTCTACCTTGGCACCGCCATCAACAGCAGCAACGATGTCAGTCTGGAGATAAAGCGAAGGATAACTCTTGCCAACAGGTGCTACTACGGTCTCGGTAGGCAATTGAGAAGTAGAGACCTCTCTCGACCGACAAAACTTTCACTCTATAGGACGCTTATCTTGCCCGTGCTCCTCTATGGCGCTGAAGCATGGACAATGACACGAAACGACATAGCGGCCCTTGGAGTGTTCGAGAGGAAGGTGCTTCGCAAAATCTTCGGCCCTGTTCGGGTTGGTGACGACTATCGCATACGAACCAATAACGAGCTGTATGAGCTGTATAAGGACATGGACGTAGCGCAGCGAATTAACATCCAGCGGCTACGCTGGCTCGGTCATGTCTGCCGCATGGACGACGAAGCTCCGGCGAAAAAGGCATTCGATGCGATGGTTGGAGGTCGACGGCGAAGAGGGAGGCCGTGTCTCCGGTGGAAGGACCAAGTGGAAGACGCCCTGGTATCTCTTGGTGTGACCAACTGGAGAAGGCGCGCGCGAAGCAGAGGCGCCTGGAGAGAAGTTTTGCGGCAGGCCGTAACCCGATAACGGGTTGTTATGGCCAGTTAAGTAGTAAGTAAGTAGACGACCTAGGAGCGCATATTAAAGCTATTCAACTATTCAGACTGGTTGGTCATTCAGGGCCGAAAAATGATGAATGACGTTGTGGGTTGGACGTACGCAGAGGCAAAAGGCACTCTCTTCAATAATACCTTTTTTTCCTTGATAACACTAACAATAAACTCTGAAAATTTCTGCTTTCGATATAAACGAAAGTATTTACTAAAAATAGCCAAAGCATGACAGCTTTACCCTTTATGATGGATTTCAACTTTAGAGCTAAAGTCTTCACCTGCGATCAAATCTAGTTGAATATCGCAACTGCTTCGCACATTCGCACAGACGACAGTTTCCTGCTCGGCGTCGTCTTCGCTCAGCTCATCTACATCACAGGCACGTCCACGTGCCGCAACATACCTCCAACTGACTGACATCATTTGGACGCATGTTTAATTGGTAGGAATCGCTGTTGCCTTACGTATGTGGCTGTTGGCCAATTGCCGGCTATGAGGTGCATTAATCATCGCTTTGCCACCAGCATAATCAGTGCGCACGCCAGCCGGTGCTTGCTTGCGATGTACACAATAGGGCGCTGACGCTGGCACTGGAATTGGAGCTTCACCTTGAGTCTGGGCTGGGAATGGCGTCGCCGCTACTAGCTGCGCAAAGTGTTAGGTGGAATTCCGGTCTTCCAGTACTCGGAGTTCTGTTGGGCTTATTCCCACCTCGCTTCATTTAATTTATTTATTGTCTACGCCGTTTGCTCGGCGCTGCTCTGCTTCTGCTTATTGTTCTTGTTCTTGTTCCCATTCCATTTTCCACTTGCCTCGCCACAGAACATTTCGCACTGCGCGTACAACATTTACAGCTGAATTGTGCTCTTAGCTCCAAAAATGCCTCCACACAAATGTGTGATTGGACTATCAATCATTTTGTTGTTGTTGCTTTTTGTTTTTTGTTTGATTTCATTTTCCGATTCTGTTTCGTTTTAGTTTGCTATTCACGAGCTTTTGTGGTTGCTGGTTGTGCTTTCTGTGTGGACCTTGCGTTGTATTAGTCATTTACAATTTTTTTGTTGTTGTGGTGGTTTTTTTTTATAATTTCTGTAACTTTTTTGTTGCGTTTTTTCGGGCGCTACAATATTACAAATTTTAATGCGGCTTGTCGGCTGCTTCAAATTGACGACTCCGCAATTGCCGCTGTTGCGCATGAGCCGTGCGCAATGCAATGTCATACGCCGTGCAGTGCAATTTGTAACTGTTAATTGTATTATGACAGCTCTAATTGCAGCGGCTTACAAGAAGTTGTACCAAGCGTTGAGCTCTGATCGACATTTTTATGAGGTCATTAGTATTTAAAAATTGTGTCGTTTTGGAGAATAACGAGTCAGCGGCAGCCAAGGGGTCGTTTTGAGTGTCTGATGCTGATTAAGTCAAGATTCAAACATATGCAAGTCTGTCGGTTCAATGCACTGCTGACAATGAATCATTTGCACACCTCCCATGTCGAATATGTCAACACTCGCTCGGCTCCATAATATTTGGAAATGTTAAATCGACACTGAACAAGACCTCTCCAGCAACAAACTGTGGGCCCATAAATTCTCATATTAAATAAGACCGTTCGACAGCTTATTGAAATTTGGGTCTTTTGTGTGCTTTTATTTCGTAAAAAGTTTATTGCTAATTTTTTGCTTACAATTTTCATTTATGTAAATTCGATGTGTTGACTCCTTGGCTTTGCATTTATAGTCAACGAACTTAGCGGATATAGTTTTTTCCCCAAACAACGACTGACTCGCTCATTCCAAACGAACTCATTGCGTTATTGGTTGTTTTCTGTTTTTGCTTATTGATCTTTGGTGCTCTTTCATATTCGTTTGCTGCTCGTTTGTGTGTGGTAAAGTAGCTGAAGAACCTCAGTTAAGCCACAAGCCGTCGCGCCGAGCAGCCAGCGCGACCGTTAGCAAGCGACGATTTAAATTTAAATTAATAGATTTGCTGACTGCGCGCATAAATTAGCATAACGCAAATATTATTTAACCACAATTAGCCAAAGGGGAATTGGAGGCCGGCGAATTGTGGTCAATAACGGTATGCGATGTAAACAAAAAGGTTTTGGCCGGCACCGGTCGACAATTGTGCCAGCAATCAGGGCTGATTGTTGTTAAAAAAGTCGCTGAGGTGGGCACCGTGTGCGCACGTTTATTGGGTTAGAAGGTGACCTGAACGCGGCTGCGCACGACTTTCGAATGCTTCTCACATGCGCATGAAATTTTGACTTTATTTAGAGCTGAGTCGAGTGAAGGGAAGCATCACAATTCGCTTGTGCGAAAGCAAAGAAGAAGTAAGCTTAGCTGTCAAGAACGACGAGAAGTCAATGAATGCCAGTTGAGTCAAGAAATGTCAAGGAGAAGAAAACAATTTCCCAATTTTATTGTGGCTGTCCAGTCCTGCCCAAAACAAGTCTTAGTACCCAGGGAAGATGATTCTCCAAAGAATTTAAAAAGTTTTTAGAACAAGATTATGGGCAGCTTCTGCAGGTCTTCAATAAATTTTGATAGAATTTGAACAAAGTATTTCGCATGTAAGAACAAAATCAAGGTCGCCGCAAAAATGACGCATCGGTGCTAATTAACCATCATTTGAAGTCGTTGCTTGATTTGATGAGTATGACTGCTTTAGATCTTAAATGTCGTTAAATCTTTTTTTTAAGTAGCTTCACTTTTATTTTCCTTAATTCTTACGTATGCACAAAGTTAACTTAGTTCAACTTAGCCTATACGTATTTTAATTGTATTCATTGGCTAATCTAAACTAAATAAATAAATAAATTATCTTAAATTGCGAATTTAGCATTGGAAATGAATTTCAAATGAGGACGCAATCCCAGGTTCAACACCACAGCAACATAACCTATCAAAAAGGGAACGTGAGCAAAATTGTATTTGCTCGAATTGGAAACAGTTCAAACCATAATTTAAAGAAGCGCAAATCGTATATCGGCTGACCCTTTTCACACATAAATTATTTCACATTTCGTTAAAGTTAAGTGTTCTCACTTTGCGGCAATTTAACATTCTTAAATAAGCTATTCCAGGCGTCTTCTAACCATTGTCTTGTGTTTTTTGCTTCTTGAAGCAGAGACAACAAATCAACCAGCATGCACACGCAACAGTCAACAAAGTTACCATCAATTGATGGAATTTTTATTGGTGTTGTTTTTACACCACGTTGGTGGTCGATGCAGTTCTTACGGAGAGCGCGACGACTTTCGATTCCTCGAATATTGAGTCTAAGTAGAAAATGAAAGAGGAACCTCAAATCCAGTACCGATGGACGCCAAAGAGGTGGCAAAAGTAGCTAATATTAATGAGACATGAAAATGTATATTTGTGAATACATTTACATTTAAATGAATTAAAAACTGTCTAATTACATTCAAGTTTTAATGTGATTTGTTCAAAAATGTTCTCTATAAATGTCAGCCGCTATTGTTAAATGCAAATTTGCTATATTCGATTAACTGAAAATCATCTAAAAAGTCATTGCTTCTCAAAATGCGTAGTTAGGCTTTTAGCCGTTTTCGCTAATCTGCCGCACGTCGGACAGCCACGTTTTCGACTTAGTGAGAGAGAAAGGGTTTCGCTTGTCAGTTGCCGTTGCCGTTGCCGTTGCCGTTGCGCGTTGTGGTTAATGTCACAGCGAAAGGCGATAAGTTATTTCTTTTTATTTGAGTTCAATTTTTTCCGGCTCGCTATAGTTTTGTCAAACTGTTGACAACTGGTTCTAAAAGTCGCATTTTTTGTTTAGTTAACTGAGACAATTTGAGCCATGAGCGCAACTCGAGAGAAGCAACAACGCTGCAAAGAGCCAAATGTGTGTGTGTGTGTGGGGTAGTGTGTGAGCCAACAGGTTGGCGACGTGTTATTTATAGCAGTGCGCGCTGAACACACAACAAGAAAACTCACTCAAATGTATCGTTTTTTCGTCGCAAGAACTGCCTGAAGAATTGTCGGGCTTGCGCTCCCTAGTCTTGACTCAATAACTCCAAAACAACGAGGACGAGTGCGAAAGGGAATGAGTGAGCGAGGAAGCGCGGGAACGGTTTGAGGGGCCAAAAGAGACTTGGGAAAAATTCGTAGTGACTTTCAAGAAAAATACCTGTTTGCTTAATTGAATTTCGACTTATCATAATAGCGACCATAATCACCAACACAATAATCGTCGTAAAGTATAAGAAATGCCACCAGTAGAAGAGCGAGAAGCAGCTGAGATGCGGAGGAAGAGGTGGCGCAGAGTAGAAACGCATGAAAGTATGTGTAATGGCGACAAGAATGCGATGTGAGTGATGGGTTATGCGAATGCGGCACGAGTGCGTCAATGTGCCCCAAGGGGCTCGAGTTGGTGCCCGGAGGGGGCCGGGCGACTAGTGGCACAATAGCCAGCAAGCGGGCAAAAGTTCAACGAGAACCACCAGCGCACCTAACCAACCGACCGAGCACCGGCAACACCATCACCACAATCTTCATCGGCATCATCGGCACCAACAACACCGTCGTTCACCGCAAGAGTGAGCCATAACGAAATGGGGAAGCAGCGTTGTCATTGTGGCCACTGCGCGCAATGGACGCCGCAAAACGAAAAGAATGAACGAAGCGATATGCGAAGAACTGATAAAGCAATGAATGTCTTCAAAAAGAGGGAAATGAGATCAGAAAATACACAGAATTATCATAAATTCTTGGTGGTTATAGTTGTATGTGTTTGTGTTGTTCAGGCGTTGTGTGGCGTTGGCGGCGCGTTGGGGAGTGAGTGCAGCGACTGAGAGCGCAAACGATAAAAATGTACTTGTAAATATTTTTAAAAGCGAATGTAGCCGCCGTCATGCTGTTGACTGTTGCTGTTTTTGTTTATTTTATTTTTGTTTATTTTTATTATTTCATTGCATTGTTGTTGTTGCAGTGCGCATGGGTATATAATCGCCTGCTCGTCTATGGCTGCGCATGCGCACTTGTACGCGCAACGGCTGCAGTGCCGCCTGCGCTCTTTCCTTGCTTGTGTGTGTATGTGTATTTATTTTGCCACTCGAAAGACCGTTTTGCAAGAGCGGCCAGCACTGCTTGCGCGAAATAGTCGCAACATTTTGCGATTTCTGTGAATCATTTGACCGAGACCGAAATGAATTCAACACAGCCAACAGTGCGTCTGAATGAATAAAGTCGGGTCGAGTGGCGCAAGCTAATGAATTCAAGCTTTGGCTGCCTTGCAAGAATCGTAAAAGTCGAGTCGGGCGAGCACGCGGCCAATTGAGTGCACTGCGGACAGACGCTGACAGGTAGAGCTGTCCGCGCACAGTGTCCTTGCAAGCAAAATTCAATGGAAACACAAACGTAGTGCTGGCGCGTTGATGACTACCCATTTGGGCACTGCGTCACGCTTTGCGTTCGAATCTAATCGGCCGATGCGTTTTGTGTGTTCTGCTGCCCTTTCGGTTGGAATTCTTGTAGCATGTGTCGCTGGACCGTCCAACGCTTGGCTGCTTGGCATTTGTAACCGAAAAAACAAATACACGCATCTAAATACATGCACAGAGCCATTGGTGCTCGCTTGAGCCCAGATGAACTACAATCGGCACTATAGCCTAACAGATCTGAGTGTTTTGTTTGAGCTGGAGCTTTGAGTTGTGTGGTTCGTGGTTTTTGACGGAAGAAACTTTTGAAGAGTTTGCAGATACACCCATATCTCACTTTGCGCCGTAGTTACGTTCCAAAAAAACATGACGCAAATTGAAACGACGCAAAGTGAATTATGATTTCCTATAGCAAACCATGGAAAGATCGAAGATAGGTTCCAGGGTTACGAAAATACTACTTTTTAAAAAGAAAATTGAACAAAGTAAACATTTAAAAAACAAAAATAACATAAAATTACATAAAAACAACAAATTCAATTAAAACAAAATAAAATATTCAATTAATTTATAAAAACAAAATAAAAATTAATCACTGTCTGATGAGTCCATAGTGACTGTTGTCGTAAGTCGGCTTTCTTTCACAAAAGTTAGGAAGCGAATCCCCGAGTTTTGATGGCATGGCGTAATTAGAACCAAAGACGTGCTATCTTTTAGAAAAAAAAGAAAATTAAAAAAAAATTAAAGACCCGAACCCAAAACAACGCAACTTTGAAAATCTAACAACGCACAGTGAAAATTAGTACTAATTCAGCAGCGACGCAACTTCGAAACAACGCAAAACGAAACGACGCAAAGCGAGGTATTGGTGTATTTGATGATCGAGTTTGATATTTTGATATCCGCACGAACACGGATGAAGTAGGGATGCGAACTTCAGTAGGCCACCTACTCTAATGCATTGTCCCCCCGGATCGGCAGGTCCTGGACCACTCAATATTAATCGGAGGACTTCAAGAAACTTTCCTACTACGTAGAATACACCAACCTTAATATAAAGATTTTTTTTTTTAGTTAGCCCAACTAAAATTTGAAATCCACCAAATGGTTTTCCCCAAAAAAAATAATTGTCTTCGTAAAAACAAAAATAATAACAACAACCGTCACTCTTGTAACCAAAAAAAAATTTATGAACAAACATGCGTATGATTCCTGTTAAGCTACATTGCCGACTGTAGCGCGCGCCCACATCACACGTTTTGTAACTTCTTATTTCTTTTTGCATTTGCATTTTCTTTCTTACGGTTTTCCGTTCTTGAGAGTATTTTTACCTACGAGTAGTTAGCAAATCGTGCGAACCGGAGCCTCGCTGCCTATGACTCAAAAGCAGAAAAGCAGAAAGAAATTCCACGCTGCCCGGCCAGCTCCAGCAAGCAGTCGGCCAACTATCAGCCAACTTCAGCGGCTAAAACGACAGGCTGAGCGAGCCAGCCAGCCAGCCCAGCAGTCAGTCTGAGAACGGAGACGGCGCTGCGCGTTGAGTGGCGCTCAAATGCTCAAAGACTCGAGTCGCAGCTCGCTCTGCGCGTATCTGTGAGATACGCTTGAGACCAGTTTCGCACCCAGCACCGGCCCTGGGCCATTTACCTGTCTGTTTCTTCGCCAAGTGCTGCTCTCTGAGCCACTGGTACGCTGTCCAGTGCACCGACGCACACTGGGGTAATATATAAGTAAAGTGGCGATTAATTCAAAAACGAAAAATAAAGATACAGATATGTTTTTGGTACCGGGTTAAAGTGGATACAATTCTGCATCACTACGTGAAAGAGTTGTTGCAAAATAGTTTACCGTTTTCCCGCAAAGCACTCTGAAAGTTGACATTTATTTTCATTTGACGTGCGCACAGCGTGAAACGTGAATTTTTCAATTAATTAAATCAAATTTATTTTACAAGTTTTTAAAGTAGCATAAAACTGATGATGGAGGCTTCTTGTTCACGTATTTAAGTATTGAAATACAAATTTTTATTTTTTTAAAGTGTTCGTAAATATTTTTGTTATTTTTTTTTTAAAAGCCTAAAAACTGCCTTAGCCTTGGCCCTATTCATAGACATATAGTTGTTTGTTCAGTGATGTTCACCTAAAATATTGTCATAATCGTAATCTGTGGATATTCTAGCAACTTTCTACGAAAAAAAAAGTTGCGCTATTGTTGCGCACTTTTGCAGCATTTCGATTTTTGTATGTGAAGTCTTGGCAAAATATGCACGCGGTCCGTGAAAGGAAATACAAAAAATAAATGTAAATGCAAAAAATATGAGAAAAGCAAGAAGCGACATGTTTTATGTTAGTGTTTTTGTTGTTCAATGTATCGTTTTTAGTATTTCTTTATGCTTTTTAACCTACATTACGGGGGGGCCGGCACGTTAGATTTATATTAACCAGCATATTAGGCGACATAACATATAAGGCGGGATATCGCGACACGTAAGTATTTTTGGTTTTTAAGATATTTATGAAACACAATACAAAATCATCTCAAATGACGCAGAACCAAATAAAACTTCGATATCTTAGATTATTTTATTTGTCTTTGTGGTAGGGTGTGTGCAAAACTAGGTGAGCTGACCTTATTTATCAGAAGTTGCAGTATTGGGCATTGCTATTGTTTGTATTACTTATGTGTAATCGATTGAAATAACCGCAGTGATGTGCATTAAACTAATTAGTTAAAGGGTAAGAGTAAAAGAACGAAATCCAATGTTATTTTGGTATACTCGTTAAAGTCTTTATTATATAATGACCAACTCTTTGCCCTAAATTGTGCCAAATCTTTCGTCGAGTACTATCCCTGGTATAACATGCCTACGACTGTTCATAAATATTTAATTAATGGACCAGAGGTCATAGCTCACGCCTTGTTGCGAATCGGTAGAAGCGCGGGAAGCGAGAAATAAAGATTTTAAGGCGTTCAGGAAATATTTTTCTGGAAAAAGTAGCCGAGAAAAAGCCAACGAAAACGTTCTAAATAGACTGCTTATAAATTCTGATCCCATTATATCGACAGAAACGAAATTTCCGCATAAAGCAGTTACGCGCATGACAAGGGAACCATTAGATTTGTTGCTAATTGCGGAAGAAGAACGCGATGATATGAACAATGATGATCATGATGATAACGATGGATGCGAAGGTGAAAGCGTGGGTGAATACGATGATGATTCCGATAGTAATTCATAAATAAGCGAGGAATTCTGTATTCCCTTTTGTAACAATTTTGCATTTTTGGTCATAAATAAAAAAAAATCCACTAACGTATGTTCAAATACATTTATTTTTTACTTCTTTATCTATAATTAACTAAGTCTAATACTTTTTTCATGTCTAAATAGTCTGGGTGAATTAATCGCCAAAATCGGAATGAATTACCCCAGTGTGCGACGGTCAGTTTTGAATCGCTTTTGCAGCGCTCACGTTCGCACAGCGCACAGCCGTCGTCGAAACGTGGCCCGACTCGCTCGCCTGTCCGGTCTCTGCGCATTCGTATGCGTAGTCTTGCAGCTTGTGGCATGCTTGTCGAACAGACAACACAACAACAATTGGTCAAACAGAATCACCACGCAGCCCGGCAAAAAGTGAGTGGAGTCGCACAGCATTCACTGCTGCTGCTGCTGTGGCGCACGCGACGGCGGCCGCTCACTTTGCGTTTTCGCGAACGTCTTGTCGCAAGTGCAGCTGTCGGTGTTTCGGCACCTGTGTGTGTGTGCGTGGCCGATCGAGTGTGATTTTCGTAGCGGCTGTTGGCCGCCTGACGAGCAGTTGGCACCGCAGCAGTTGCCGTTCGGAGCGCGTCGCTCAAGTACGCGAAAAGTTTGTGAAGCGCTTGAAAGCTTCGTTGGGTTGCCGTCGCCACACTTAGCGCGCCTACAAAAAAGTCAAAAACTGCACCGACTACAACAATGCGCGAGTGAATTGCAAGCAAATACAATTCAAATCGAGAAACATCAATAACAGCAGATCAGCAAACATTTAATGCGAAATTCATGTGCGTTCGATTTTCAATAATTTTGTGATTGCGAGTGCAGTGTGAGTGTCGAAGCGCCGAGCTGCATGCAGGAAGCAGACGAAAACTCGCCTGGTGCAGATTTTGGACGCGCGCGCGTGCATTCAACTCGGCTCGAAGTGCAGCGGCAACGGCAGCACCAACGCCAGCAGCAAACAATAACTGCAACAACACAGATGCGAAATGTAAAATATCGAACGTGCAGTGCACACTCGTGCTGGTATCTGGCAGATACGCCATTGCAAAAAATATAAAATAAAATATAATAAAAACAACAACAACTTGTTATGCAAATGTTCCGGCCAGCGATTGTGCTCTGCGTGTTTTTTTCTTGTGTGCGCCAATGTGTGTTACCATGTAAATCAGAATTTTCACAAAGTGCTGAACAAATGATAAAGTCAAAAGTAAACGCTTTGACAAATGAAAAAAACTGTAATTTCAATTGATTTGTTAAAGTCGAGAATAATAAACAAAATTATTTAAACATTAACAAAACTTGGTTAATCTGAATAACTCAAGTCGTAAAATACATAAACATAGGTAAAATAAACAAAGTGTTGATGCTCAAATTTGTTTTGTTTTTTAATTATTTTCTTGAATCAACAAATAGTGAATAATTATTCATTGTTTACATATATAAAATATTTTGAATGTAAATTTAGTATTGACAAAAATATTCAATCGAATTATTTAATTTGAAATTATAAACATTGCACTGTTAGAAAAGAAATATTAAGTTAATTTAAACATTTTGATTAAATTAAAAAAATATCATTAATTTTTTAAAATATTTTAAATTTACAAAATTTAGCGTTGACATGAAGGCGAAATAAGGAATTAAAAATTGTATATATTTTTTTATAACCTTTTTTGGACTGAAGAAAACTGTTCTTTGGTTTGTTTTTTCACCAAAGTTTCTGCTGCTGCAATATTCTAGCATCCTTTCACTGCTCAAACAAAATTCGCGCCACTAGAACATGTCCAGCAATGGTTCGTCATTCCCTCCCCTCTCCACCCAGTGACGTGGCCTTCTGTCGCTGTGCATTGCTTTATCGCTTTATTCATTTGTGTTGACAATCAGTGGCACCGCCGCAGCAGCGACCACAACACACGACCGTAAAACAATAAAAAGCAGCTGTTGACCGCTGCCCTTGCGGCAGGGGCGTTGGAATTTTGCGCTGTTGTTGGCGCATGGCACACACAGCCACGTTTTATTCTACCACTCGGCAGCAGCCACAAGCGGTGCACTAACCGCAACGCAAACTTGTTACCAACATTCGCTGCTGCTGCCTTCTTTACTGCACTTTTGACTCGATTTCTTTTTGTTTGAGTGCTCACATTCGGCCGCTTTTTCTGCGCAGCATGCAACGGATTTTTGTTGTTTCTTCCTTTTGCTTCTTCGAAACGTCAACGGCTTTCACAGCGCAACTCCGTTCGCAGCTGACTTTCCCCCTTTTTCATTATTTGCTGCCTTCAAATTCTGTCAGTTTCGTTTGAAGTTTTCTTGGAGTTTCGTGCAGACTTTTTGGGGTTTTCCTGTTTTCCTTTGGCACTTTTGGCATGTTGCAAATTCGCGGAATTGCGCTGTTGCATGCGGCTTTTTTCGTATAAATTTCGCATGGCTAAAACAATGTATAACTGTGATTAAAAACAGTTTGAAATTTGAATTTAAAAATATGAGAAAATCGCTGTGCTTCATTCTCGCGCCCGACGCTGTCAGAGTGCAGCGAAAAAACACAGAAAAAAAATAAAACAGCCGAACGAGTGCTGCCAAGTGCGCGAGCTGACAGTTTGAGTAGTTTCAATTATTTGATTTTGTTTTTGTTCAAATATGACGCCAAATACTAAAAATAGCAAACGTGCAAGCAAATTAGACTTCAGCAACCTATAAACGCCATGAAAGTGCAATTTGTAATTTGTTGCTGCCATCCAAAATAGCCAAATAATAAATGTTGCCGAAAACTACAACACAAATAAACCAACAAGCAGCAACAATAACTCTCGCGCGCATCAGAAAGTGCTCATTCTGCACTTTTCCGTCAAACAAGATTCGTACAGTGGATTATTGGACGCGACACCGGACTGATTGGCGTTTCGCGGTAAGTTGTTCAGCATTTATTTTTAATTTACAAAGCACCAAATGTTTTGAAAAAAGTCGCTAGCAAGCAGTGACAAAAACAAGTGTGACAAAATATGCTGCGACAAAAGAAGCATGTTACATAAAAGCTAAAGAATGTGCTGGGACAATCCAAATAATCCCGCATAGACACTTTCAAAATACAATGCAAAATCATTAAAAAAAATACTCATAAGAAAACATAAAGCATCGGTGAAGTCGTTGGGGGGACAGTGAAATGCGGAACTGACAGATCTCATGCAGAATTTTTTTATTTATTTTTGGACAGTTTTCAGACAGTGATCCATTGTCCTCGCAGCTTCAAGAACGAATGACGAAACGTACAGGGCGACTGACAACTCAGTTCGTTTTTTTCTATGTCAAAGTGATTAAATACCTGTGATCTTATACACGAAAATGCGAGAGATCTGCAAAGAAAGTGTTCCC
Organism: Melieria omissa; assembly: GCA_963971225.1. Classification (NCBI taxonomy): domain Eukaryota; kingdom Metazoa; phylum Arthropoda; class Insecta; order Diptera; family Ulidiidae; genus Melieria; species Melieria omissa. The sequence goes on along the minus strand of OZ020269.1, from coordinate 7,571,412 downwards.
TATAGTTGTCACAGTCGTTACACCCTTCATCCATATGTTAGCTTTGGTAAGGAAGGCTGTGTTTAGCGAAGGTTGCACTTTCACTTGGAGGCCCAAATAGCAAACCGTGAATTTCTTTTGTTCTACTCTGGAGATAATCATCAGCCTCAATCAAAGCCAAATCAGTTCTGCCCAAATGTATGACATATCGACGTGTTAATACATATAATCAGTCCAATCACGACAATAATTGATGAATAATAATTGATTGAATAATTGATTGAAATTGGTTTTTTTGCGTTGAACGTTCAACGTTTTTGACCGACCAAAAGAAAGCTTTATCACAGAGAAAGAGAAAAAGAGAAAAGTCCGGCTAACAAAAATTAATAGAAAAGAGTGGATTTGCAAATTCCGTTAGTGTGGAACTTTGATTATTTTTGATACAGAGTATCATAAGACTTGCTTATTATAAGCAAGAATTGTGTGCGCTTTAGAAGGACAGATCAGTTAAAGCGAGAATGAAAGTTGAAGAAGGTATTTGTGAGCCTTTTTTCCAAAAACCGAAACGCTTTGAAAATGAAAGTTTAGCGCACATAAGATCCGTTTCGACTTCATTACTACATCGACGCAATGTTCGGAAATGCTTAATAATAACTAACTTTCAAGATATACTTACTTTCTTACTATATACTATACTTTCTGAATATATAAGGAATTGACAAACAGAATAAAGAACGTCAGTATTGCTTTAACAATTTAGTCTTCGGTACATGAACTACCTCGACTTGGAGTAATCACTTTGACTGAAAACTTTTGAAGTTCAACGATTAAAGAAGAAGTAGAACAACACATTCAATATTGAACAGAGCAGATAGCTACATACATGAAGATAGCATCTTTGACTGAAATTAAGCCAAATTAAAAACGTGGTTAGCTAAAAACAATCAAAAAAAATTGCGTTCGTTCGTTCGTTTCTTTCTGTCTGCTTCAGCCGTCTGCGTTGTACGACTGCTCTGCTGCCAAAAGCGGCTCAAATGTAATCGCAACGGTTAACAATGAAAGGGCATTCGGCTGGTTGTGAACAATTGCAACAACCACAATAATCAGATAGCAGGCAGCGGCGCAAACAAGAACAACAACGGCCACACAATAATAAAGTTTAGATACTTTACGCGCTCGAAGACGACCTTGTCGTATTAAAGCCGCCACAAATGGCGGTTGTGCGCGTATCTTATTTGTGTTTTACTTCATAATTGGCCGCCCTGCACCGCGCCGCATCGCTACTGTGTGGATGTTTTGTACATACTTCTATATATAAGTAGACGTATAAAAGTGCAGGTACAGGTAATGCAGTGAAATCAGCCGCTTCGCTTCGTCCGTAGAATTGTCTAATCTTATCAAGAAGGCTGAGACAGCGCGCACAGCAAACACGAACTTATCGCCAGTGTCAATTTTGTAGCTGAAGTGAGAACATCGGTCTCGATTCGACGCCTCTGTGCCGTCCCGCTGATTCATGTGCGTAGACAACTGTTCAGCGTGAATTTTGATTGATTTCTGCATTACAAAAGAAAGTCAAACGCGGCGCGCGTTGAACGTTGAAAAACTGCAAACGCTGAACTGGCCGAGTGGGGTTTTTAAGTTTTTAACTGAGAGTAGACTTAATGTGGCATTGTGTAAAACCCTGTTTATAGACATGCAGAGGTTAAAATTCACAACTTTATTTACCTGCAGTAAAAATTCCACTGACATTTTTCGTCTTAATTGCCCGAAATGCCGTTGCACTGTCGCACTGGAGCTGCACACGCAGCTACGAAAGTACACAATGGCAGTGTGGCTGGCGTTTTGTGTTTATTTATTTTGTTGTTGTACAATTGTATAAAAAAAATTGCTCCGGTTGTGCGCAATTACGTTATCTGGAGCTTATTTGACATGTCGTAATGCAATGTGTTGTTTTTGCTAATTAAACTAGAAGAAGAAGCAAAATTCAAGAAATAATGTGCTTACAAATTAAAAACATTTCAGTCCTTTTTTTTTAATGCTAACAACTTTTTGATGGTTTTAAACTTTGTCGTTATAATTTCTATTATACATTTATTTAAATGAAATAAAATTAAAAATAGTTCTTGTTATGAAAAAAGAAAATTAAAAAGTAAAAAGGACAAAAAAGTAATTAATAAAAATTATAATAAATTCTAATAGAATTTCTAAAGCGCTTAAAATATAAAGGAAATAATGAATTAAAAACAGAAAATGCCAAAAAAAGGTGACAACACAAAATAATTATAATTAAAAGTAGATAATAAAACTAAATATATAAATAAAAAAATAATAATAATAAAAATAAATATAAATAATAAAATTGTAATAAACATAAAAATAAATAAATAATAAATAAAGAAAAATTAAAACAAAATAAAAAAATTAAATATGATAAATAAAAGAGAAGCAAGTCACAGCAGCCAAAACGAATGAAATAATATCAGTTAAAACTCGAATAGGAAAATTGCCTCAACTAAGAGAAATACCATTAAAGAAATATACGAGGATTGTTTACAGCTTGCCAGCGCATTTTTCGGGGGAAAAGGGTTAATGTCGAACAAGAAAAATCTGCGCTGAGTGTGAACTCGAACGCTTCGTGCTGTTTCAATTTTATGGCATGGCAAAATTCTCAGCTCACAGGTAACATGACAATTGAATAACAACAAAAATAACAATAACAAGAGTTGGCTGGTGCCAACTAGTTGTTGAGGTAGATTGTAGGCTGCGGAAACAGACAGACAGACAACCACGCAATGCAAACATACAGACAACTCGTACAGCACAACACAACAAAACATTTCGCACACTTGTAGCGAAATGTGTTTAATTGGAAATTTATGCGTTGAAGGTGTGTTGTGGCAACAACAACAACAATAAAGACGGCCCGAAACGACAAAAAGACAGGAAATTTTTAAGCAAAAAAGATGAGCAAAGCCGCATGTAGCATTCTTAGGGTGCGTGTGTATAAATGGGGCAGCAAAGTTGACTTTCAATCCCATTGTGAAAGGGTGCTTAGTTGGATTCCCAACTTAAACAAAACTAAATGCACTTTTCCTTCAGCAATGGTAAAAATCTCTGATGGAAAAAATTGTCCATAAAAAGCATTCAAATTTCGGATTTCTTCTATCCATGTGTCAAGTCACAACAATAATTATTGCAAGAAGCTTTTATTTCCCTTAGAGATATCGTACCCATTATATCTGTGGCATTTTGACAAAACAACTTAAGTCGAAATAGCGCAAATTTCATAAAGAAACAATTTCAAGACGCTTGTTTTGGTGTAATCGGTTTGTTTCTATGACATTTAGTTACAAAGATTTGACGTGTATAATTTAAACTTTTCTCGAGTTTTGTATGAGATTTGCTCTGCACCTTCTCAGTATTTTCGCTCGTTTTGTCAAAATGCCACAGATATACATAAATTTGTAAGTATATGCATCGATTTTCAAAAATATGCAACTCAGTATTTATTTTTTTTAGGCGGTTTTGTGGCTTTTTGTGCTGCCGCATTGCCACAGTTTTACCCTAATATTTACGGTAGCGAAATGTATTCAAATTTTGGGACACTTGTTGGCTGTTTAGCGTTAATTTTGTTGTTGGTGTTGCCATCGCTGTTGCTTACGAATTATGTTGTTGCTGCGTGTTGCTTATCCCGGCTACCCCCAACCGAAAATCATTTTTATGACACACGAATTTTAGAATTTTTGCTGCTTGCCTTTTCAATGCTTGCGCCGGCTTTTGCCGAATTGCGGTCTGTCCGTGAAGCCAAAGAAAGGCAACGGGCACCTTTGGGAGTTGTCAGAAAATACAAAAAAAAATAAAAAACAAACAACAGCAACACAAAAGCGTCAAGTTGAATGAAAAAATACACAACGGCTGTACGTGTTGCCACACTAACGCAAAATGTGTCACTGAAGCAGGTGTTTTTGCGTTTGCGGGTTTCGTTATCTTTATTGTATTTTATCGTTGCTGTTGTTGTTAGTTTTATTACGGTGCTATTGCCTTTATTTATGGTTGTTGTGGGTCAATGAGATTCATAAGCTTTATTTGCACCGAGCGAAAGAAGTGCAGTTGGTTTTTCATTTTCATTTTACTTGGCTGCCTTATGCGTGTTCCGATAGGCATTGTGATTGTTTTTCTAATGAACAGTTGTTTTTTTTAATAAGTGAAAAGTTCATAAGTGGAAACTGCAACAGCCGAGCGATTTCTATTTCGAATTCTTTGCGATCAAGTGAACACTTAATAGAATCGTTTTCCACGGCGCTGAAACTATTCACAGCAATAAGAAATGAGTGCGCTGACAAATGCGTTTTTCAAAATGCAAATTTTTAGTTGCAAATATATATTTGTTTGCCGTAGACAAATTTCCCAAGTACTCGTATTTTCCCCCCTAAATCTCGAAACCCATTTTTCCAAATAGAAACCGAAACTCAACAACTCAACAGCGAAGCAAATAAAGAGCGATAAAGCGCTTGCGCTGTGCGCAGGGACGTGGAGGTCGTTGGGAGCGACGCACAGACGAACCGAATCACTGTTGTCCGACCACGTAGACGGTGCGTGCGCGCATGCGTGGCGCACATTGTGTGCTCTATGTATGTGTGAGTGTCGCATTTGTCACTGGACGGCATCAGCTGCGGAATGCTCTGCGTGCGCGCGCGTAGGCGTTTATTGCTCTGACCTGAGTGACAGCCGAGACGAATGCACGGACAACGCTGTGCGAGTCAAAGAAAACCGGAAAATAAGCGACACTGGGGAAGGGCCTCAAAACCAAGGGCTGTGGGGACAGACGATTGTACCAATGCTGGCCGCTAATGAGGAGTGGAAGAAATAAAATGCCAATGAAATGCTTAACTTTACATTTTATTGTAATTTTTGTTGCTAATATTTATGTTTTTAATGCTTGCGAAAGCGTTGAGGAGTTTTTTAATTTTTTTTTAATTAGCAACGGTTTGATAAATAAAAAAAATAAATGGGAATTTAATTAATTGTAAATGAGAAGGTCTTTTAAATCTGCATAATTATAGTGTCGGCTGAACGTTGATTTTGTTAGTTCTGGTAATTCGAGTGTCTCACGACAAGAATTTATAAAAACTATAAAAGAGTAAATGTCGGAAAAGCTTTAGGTTGTGAAGAAATAAAACTTCAGTAATAGCAGTAGACATTTTACCGTCAAATCGATTGAGATAATTTTTTATAGAATCAAAATTGCATTAAATGTGATTTATGATATGTTTGTATTATTCAAACCTGGCAAAGATCCAAAATGTGTATGACATCTAAAAGGTTAAAAGGTTTAAAAATTCAGAAAGTGTTATAGTCGATCTTTCCCATAATGAACTTCTAGACAACGAACGTGCTCAAACAGCTCTTTCATTTTACTTTTGACCGTAGATCGAGCTTCAAAAAATTAAGGAATCCTATCCTATGTATACAAAGGAGAAAATTATAAACTTTTCAATTTTCTCAAGATCTATTTCTTAAAAAGTATGAAAGATGGTTTTAAACAAGCCTAATCCCAGCACAAACGAAGTCACAAGAATGGTTCAATTAATTATATACTGAAAAAAGTTATAATAAAACAAAAAACCAAATGTATCATTTTTGATACGAAGCTCGATCTACGGTTAACGGATTTCGAACTTCTGTAAAATAAAGTTTTCCTTACAAAGCAAAAAATTATTAGCTGGATGTCCAAGCGGGGATTCCCAAAAATTGAAAATAATAGTAAAAGGAAGATTTTTCTATAAAGCAAAGCGTTTTAAAAACTTTGTTTTAAAACTTTGCTTTTCACAATGAACTTAGAGCTTTTGAGTTTTACTTATGTAACAGTGCCCAGTGTGAAAGCCCAAATTGGGCTCTGAAGACCCTCAAGTGTGGCCATTAACATTGCTTTTTGTCATAATTGTTCGCATTTACCTGTTTAACTTTCGCTCCTCGCAAATTGTCCAAATCGTGTTCGTTGCTTGTTACTTAATTTCAGGCAAATCATTAAGCAATACATAGAAGAAGAAGAAGCATTGCAGCAACGGATATTGTGGCCAAGGGGGATGGAGATGTTGCGCTTTCGTAATCGAAGACAGCCGGCGGGCGCAAGTTTTCGCTTTTGAAGACGCAGCCGCGCCTGCTGGGTGGGACTGCAAGTGCAACGCACAATTACGCCGCTGCATTGGTCGCACTGTTTTGTCCTCGTCTTAATGATCGTCGCAGCAAGCGGCAATTACAGTTATTTGCCACTGCAGCAGCGGTGACCTGTTGGTCGTTTTCGTGCGCCTCGAGCTGATTTAATTTTCGGTCTCTGGACTGTGCCAAATCAAAAATTACATGTGGCCATGTGCGCGGCACTGCGGCGCTGCCGCTGACAAAGAACACCCAACTGTCGGCGGAATTTGTTCAGTTTATCGCATTTTATGCTGCTGCCGTTGCCTGCGTTGCTATTTTTGTTAGCGTCGATGTCGTCGATGTCGATGTTGTTGTTGGCGTTGTTTTGGAAAGGATGTGTCATTGTACTTTGGGTGCATCCCTCGGCGCGCCCGCCTGCGCGCCATCCGCTTGCACAATTTAACGCCAAAGCGCACTTCGCATTTCGCACTGCCTTCTCCGCGCGGTCGCCCGCCCCTTCGCTGCTCGCATGCAGTGACGTTGCATTGGGTTCTGTGCGGCCAGGACGCTGCACTGGGAGTCAACGTTGCCGGTTGTGCAAACAAGTTTCCAGTGGGGATTGTTATCTGCTCTGGTGTTGTTGCGATTCCGCGCAGTTGAAAATTCGAAATTCCGGTTTTCCCTTTTATTGTCGTTTATATTCTTTTGCTATTTTCTACATGTCTGCTCTTTCGTTGCACATTTTCGCGTTTTTATTTGGCTTTATTGAGGTGTTGCTGCTGCATCTTCGGCGCTGTGGCAGTTGGTGTTAAGTGCACGAAATTCTACAGGCGCAGAGTGTAGGATTGCAGCAACAGCAACAACAACTATAGCGACCAACCAACAACAACTCGATAGCACTTTGGCGGCGAGAAAAGCGAGGAAAGCAAGAAGTGGCTAAGAACGAGAAGTTGAAATAAAAATAGACTCGGTATCAACCGCAGCGCGGCCAGTGTGGCAGTCAAATGAGCTGCCAGCCAACCAACCAACCAACCAACCAGCCGGCCAGCAATTCAAGTTATTGACACTTCTTGCACTGCACGGCACATTTGCGTGGCACGCTGGGCCGTTGCACGCATTTCCATTTAGCAAGACGGCAACATACGTGTCTTCCCCCCCCTCCATTTCTCCTCTTCCAACTGCCAACATGGTCCGCAGACAGCGCACTATCATCGGCCAGTATCGGCAACGACGTCAGCGTGAGTTCAAAATTTAATTTGCAACGCAATGCCGAAGTTTTTTACAGCTAATGGTTGCAGTTGCCATTGTTGCTGATTTCATTTGTGACGCACTGTGGCCGCGTGCGTTGCCTTGTCGAAGCGTGCAAATATATGTAATATTTTCTCCTTGGTTTGCAGCAAGTCGCCATTTATCGCCCCCATCTGTCCATTTTACTTTAAAGAGCTGCCAAATGCATGGCAACACTGGTCACCACTGATCTGGGCACTTTGTTCTATTGCAACAGCAACAACAACTGCGACACAGTGTGTGACATTCGATGTGGATTTTACTTAAGAAAATGTAAAATTCAGCTGTCAAATCTGCAGACACACGAACCACTGAGCTGCTGGAGTCCGCAATGTTTATGTGGATGTCAGGCAGTGGCGAAGCCCTACACATGCTGCGCCTCGCATAATTGCCAAGGCGCCGCATAATTCATTTCAATGTTTTTGCAAAATGCCAGCACGCCTCGCATCTGCCGGTCGCCGCTACATGTGCAACATTTTCTAGTGGCAGCGCTTAAAGAGTGCTCGAGTGAAAACGAAATTAGCCCAAAAGCAGTGGGCAAGGCGCGGCCAGTGGGTGCGTGCAGTGCGCGTACGGGGCCGGCGCCAGGCCGCGGCTGATTGGTTTGCGTTGTGGTAGGGGCGACGAAACTAAGCAACCGAAACTAGTTTATGTATTTTTTCCAAATGTTTGGGTCAATGTTATGTAAGCGATTTGCATTTATTGTTTTTGTCTTTTTATGCACGTTTGTTTATGTCACTTTTTCTACATTTTTAACATTTTTCATTTGCATCGATTCCGCTTTGCGCTGTTGCCGTGTGGCCGCGGTGCATAATTTTAGATGCACAAAAGATTTGTGAAACAAGAAACGTACAAAAAAACCAAAAACAGCCAAAACCTTTCTGGTGTCTCTTTCTCCATTTGCCGTTTTTTTAATTTTCAAATCATTTTTCTTAATAGTTATTGCTGCTTATTAATCACTTGGAGCATTTTAAATTTAATATTTTATACTTACATAGTTTTTGTTTTCTTTTTTTCAGTTTTGTTCACACATCAAACAGCTGAATTTTGCCGCACATTAGCTAAGGAAATTGTGATTGTATGCCGCGTAAAATGCAAAAGAAGCAACAGCAAAGTGTCAGCAATAACAGTGGACACATTATGTACCTCCGCACCCACTTTCCCCCTGCACATTTTCCGGCCCTCATACATAGGTGTTGAATTGTAATGGTCCACCCTGTCGTATGAGTGACCGCGTACCTCGTTTTAAATAGCTCAAAAATTGTCGCGTGGCAGCAGCTGAAACAAGTGAAACAGCAATTTACAACATGCAACACAATTTTAAGACAGAACAGCAACAACTACAACAAATAAAAAGGCGTGAAAGTATAAAATTATGCTCGAACGTCCCACGCAACTCTTTGTAGTGAACTCGACTGCAAACAACAACAACAGCAACGACTAATAGTCGACAACAACAACCACTGCATTACAATAATGTAACAAATTGGGAATTTCTTTGGTGTTTATTTTTAGCTTCACATATTTAAGGTTTTTTTGAATTTCTGCTTTTGAATAATTTCCTTTGAATGTTGTCATCATTATTTCTTGTTGTAAACTTTTATGTAATGCCACCGCACATTGTGGTCTTTGTTGTTGTTTTTGGCGTCGCCATTGTACAATAATAAACAAAAATCTCGACGCGGCGTGCAACACTGTCGAAATTTATTTTCAGTTATTTATTTTCATTATTTTTTTTTTCAACTCGCAACACCTAAAAAATGCAAAGCTCTCGCTCGATCCGTGTGCGCGCGTCTGCACAGTCGCCCGCGTGTGCATGCGAATGGTGCAGCGGCACGCGACAAAAACTTGCGTGATATTTCATTTTAACGCTCCAAAAAAAACACACACACATTTTGTGTCGTAATAAAAATACTGAAATGAAATTTTTTAATAATAAATGTAAAATTGTTGCAGCAATTAAATAAAATCGGAGATTCCAACAAGTGCGCGACGAAGATACTTGCGTATGTTTGAAAAGAGAGGAAACATTTAAATGCAGCTCCCCGTCGAGAGTGAAGAAGAAGCACCAAAGTGGCCAAATTACTGTTAGAAATACATAGTGGAAAGCAAAGTGTGGCATTTTGACCCGAGCGTGCACTGGCGAGAACCATGCGAAGCCAAGCGACCGCAGCGGACACGGGAAATCATCATCATCGCTACCAATTTCGCCTACATCCGGCAACGACGGCGTCGTCTTCTTTGTCGCCGTCGTCAGCGCTCACTTCCATGCCGGTGTCGGTGACAACAAACGGCACAGCGGCAATAACAATGCAGAAACAACAACAACAACAAAAACAACCATCCAACAAAATGGATGACAATCAACAACAGCAACAACCACTGCAACAGCAGCAACAAAATGCAATTAACAACAATAACAGCAACAACAACAATAATAATAATAGTAATAATAACGGTAGTGGCAGCGGCAACAACAGTGCAAGTGCAAACAATAGCAACATCAACAGCAACAACAACAATAACAACACCAATAGCAACAACAATATCCATCCGGAACATATAAAAATGTCCAGCGACAACAGCAACAGCAACATTGTAGGTGCTCCTGCCAAATGTGCGCCAACACCAACAAGCGCCATCAGCAACACAATCAATGGTAGCAGCGGCAGTGGCAACAGTGGTGGTAGCGGCGGCAACCAAACCAGCGTTTTGCTGCGCAAACAGTTCATCTCCGCCTCGACGGACGGCAGCAATGCCAGCTTCAGTTCCGCATCGGTGGCCGGTTCTATACAGGTGAGTTGTCTCCCTAACGAATTTATTTGGTGTATGTGTACTAATCTGCACATAAAACACAACAATAATTAGTTGAAAGTTACATGTTTGAGGTTATGTTATGAGCACTTTCATTGAATGTTAGAAGAAAACACGGTCCTCAAATATCTTCAAGTGATTCAATATAGTCGATAGTTGTGTATTGATCTACTTTGTTAAACATTTGTTGTCATATAGTTTACAGTTATACCTCTAGATGCGCCCATTATAGAAGTGTCTCTCAGAGCTTTTCATAGCCAACTCATCTGCTACGAGTATCTTCCTTTGATCTTTTTATGTTCACGAATCCAGCAGAGAAAAACATACCTTGTAGTGCTTTCAATGGCTGTCAGTCAGTCACTTTAAAGATCGAGATGAGTTTTTTAATCGTTTCATTCATTATAGTAGTGGACATAATCGTTCAGGCTAATTAGGTTGGATTCGACCCTGGCGGCAATCAGTTCTCATGCGTTCATTTTTAACTATTTTATATCATAAGTTCATTCGATTTTAACTGGGTGATTCAAAGGGCAAATAATTGGGCTGTGGTGCCATATATAGCAATGTACATAGGTATCATATATTATATAGGGTTTTCCAACAAGAGGTGCTATTTTGGTATTCAAAGAAAAATGAAATTTTTTGAGATAAATGATCGGATGTTTATTTCATAATAAAGAGGAAGGTATGCCGTTAATAATAAAAAACAACATCAGCCAATGGCCACCACGACCACGCTTACAGAACCATATCCTTTTCATGAAATTGTCGAATTTTCGAATTCTATCTTTGAGGTCTTGAATCGACGCTGGGCTGTTGGCGTACACCTTATCTTTCACGTGGCCCCAAAGGAAGAAGTCGCAAGGTGTTAAATTACAAGATCTCGGTGGCCAATTGTGATCACCTCTTCCAGAGATAACACCCAGAGGACCCAATCAGCAAAGACACGACGTTGTTGATGATCGGTCGGCTTGAGTTCTTGTGTTAACTGAACTTTATAAGCCTTAAGACCCAAGTCTTTATGCAAAATACGGTGTAATGACGTTTTTGGAATGCCCAATTCTAAAGAACGACGAGGAATCGACAAACCTGGGTTTTCTTCAACACTTTGGGCTACAGCCAGCGCCGTAACTAGGCATGTGCAGGCGGTGCGGTGCACCAGGGCCCCCGGCCCTGAGGGGCCCCGAAGATTTCTTTTTTTTTTGTTTAGAATTCGTTTTACAGTATGAGCTAGAAAAGATCTTCGATAACGTTTTTATAACATTGTATAAAATTGGATCTACTTTTTTGTGGAAAGGGCCCCTGGGAAACTTTTTTTTCTAGAACGCTCTTATTAGTATCTAATAGAAAATGTTTTCGAGAACCCTTTTTTTTATGAACGCTGCTTTGTTTGAGAGCTTATAATTTTATTACTTACATGCAGTAAGTAGCGATTTCATGGGATGAGCGTCAGCCATTGGGCGTAAAGTTTTTTACAATGCAACAGACAAGTGCAGAAATATATTTTTCACACATCTTTCATATCACACATATGAGAAATAAAGAAATTGTTTAAACCAAAGTATAATGCTGTTTTCAATTTCTCACGACCTTTGAACCCTTTTTTTAATGGACTTCGAAAAGGCTTCGAAATCACCTTTTTTTTTTTTAGAAATTCATTTTCAAGGGCCCCTTACGAAATCTTGCACAAGGGCCCCCGAGACCCTCGCTACGGCGCTGGCTACAGCAGCAATATTCTCAGTTGTTCTTGAGCGACGTGCACGGGTTTTATTCTTCACATCACTAACTTGTTCCAACAGCTCGAATTTTTCCACCAATTTCTGTATTGCTGTGCAATCACGGTGCTTCACGACGACCCAAAAATGCTTTAGTTTTGCGAACTGTGACAGCAAGATTTTCAACATTTTTGTAGTGAATTTTAATAATTTCAATGCGTTGTTGAAGCGTGTATCGTTCCATTTTTAGTAATGGCGTAGTTTCTGCTTGTCAAATGTCGAAGAATAAAAGCTTCAAAAGTGACAGCTACCTAAAGACCGGGTGATTCAAAATAACACCTCTTGTTGGAAAACCCTATATATGCAAACAAAAACAATTTTGGTAAATGGTCAACAGCAGCTGCCACACTTCGAAACGCCAAAAGCAATTAGGTTCGCCTTTAAAGAACTGTTAAACACTCCACAAACATATAGAATTAATCTCTTTTACACACACACACAAACACACATATAATCAGAGCCGGTCATTTGAGCTGGCGAGCAGGTGCAAAAGATTTTCACAAGGCAGCGCTTTGTGCTGAATTGCAGCAGTTATGCCTAAATTTGTATTGCATGTCTGCATTGTTTTTGGCAATGTTCTGGTCCTTCGGCCTTTGTGCCGGCAGCCTTGTCACGCTGCGCTCGAGGCAACCGCAGAATTGCCAGCCGCTTAGTTTTTGGATGGGGAGATGCAGTGGACAGCGTGAAGCTTCCGGTTTAAATTGCAAAGTCTGAAGTCTTAATCTGAAGTTGCAGGTAGATTTTGAGATATTTCGTTTAGCTCTGCTGCTACGGCTGAGCGAGATCAAGGTATTAAAATTTGCCGCTTGGCTTAACCACATAATTTTTGGACAATGCATCGCGGCTCGAAGCCAACCCGTAAGAATACCAAAAAAAATTTTACGATTCGAAAAGTTATGAGGTCCTCACTCCATTTCTTGCAGTACACCACAAACCACGAATAGAGTTAAAATAAATTATGCTCACATTATGCAACTGTTTCCTACTGAGTGGTAAAATATTAATTCTACCTTTTTGTTTGTGCGATGATTTTATATTTTTGAAAGTTAGCAAAGGATCACAAATGGGAAAAAGTTGAAACAGGTTTATTATATGCTTTCGATTCTAAGAATCTCTATTATAAATTGAAATAAAAAGAAAACACTGAAGGCGTGGTTATACAAATTGCTTCCATACAGTGCAGTACAGTACAGTTCTTGCGCTTCTTCTTCTTTGCTTACACATTCTCTCTGCTGCATTTGCGTTCAGCGTCAAAGCCCTCAAAAGAGAAGCGCACAAAACCGAATTCAAAGCGTCTCAAATAAAAATTTTCAGATAATTTAAAAATAAGCGCTCGATAATTTTGCCTTTTTGCCCAAATCGAAAGCAACACTCGACAGCGACAGTTCTGGGTTAAGTCGCGCTGTGAGCCCACACTTTTAAAGGTGTTGACCCATTTCTGCCGCAGGGCATGCGTCGCATATTCAAAACGACCGCAAAGTGGTGGCGCTGCAACTACTTACGATGAAAAGTAGAGAAGTAGAAGAAGCGCATCAAGCGCTCTCCCGCGCCTAAGCAGTCACCGTGCGATCGCGGCTGCCGTTGCCATAAAGTTCAATGCAATGCTCGGCAACGTTTCTAAGCGGCTTAGACGCGCAGCTGTGCGCCCGCCACACTTTCGACTGTCCAAGTACAAAAGTGGAAATTTGAAAAATTGTTGCTTGTTTAGAGCTTTTTGTCGTTTTTGATTTTTTTCGACTGTGATTTTGGTTTTGTAGCACACACGGTTTGCACTGCAGTTCTCGCTGCTGGCCGTTGCGTTGTTCAATGCTGCATTAAATTTTAATGTCAATTAATTAACTTGACAGTCGCGCGCGACCGTTTGCTCTGCTTGCAGCAATGTCAGACTTTGTTGCATCCAACATCGCCGAGCTGTGTGCAATGCGCTCACCTTCACCCTCACCCGCCCCCGCACCGCTTGCTCAGCTTCAGTTGCCGGAGCTGTTGTCAGTGTTGTTGCTGGCATGTTGTTTGCTTTGTTGCTGTTTTTGTGGCAGCGAGTTAAAGAAATTTGATGCCTCGCTTCGGGTATTTGGTTGCCGCTTGGGTTTTTTGTGCTGCTGCCCATTCGAATAAAACTAAATTGCGGATAATGAGGTGAGCGATCTTCGAGCGCGTCGTCCGATCAGCCGAAAAGACAAATAGGAGAAACTAACCAACCAGCCAGACAGCTGACGCTGCCATTGAGTGTTGCGGCGCTTGTTTGAGCTGTGCTATTGTTGCTGCATTTGTGCGCTTTAAAAGAGAAACTTCTTTGAATTATGCAGCCAGTGGGAACATTAAACATTTTTTTTGCTTCTAAGCTGCCTGTCTTTATTTCTACGCGGCCACACTTAGTGTAGGTTGGGGGAGGGGGTCAAGCAGCAAAAAAGCGAAAATAATTTTTTCTACAAGCCACACAATTTGTAGACACCGACTCGTGGAACGACCAAATTTTCGAACTATTTCACTTGCACATCTAATACTTTATTTATTTTTAAATCAGTAAAAAAAAAATTAATTTTAACATCTATAAAACTGGAATATTACAAAATAAAAATAATAATAATTCTTAAGACTATAAATCCTGGAAGAGAGAGAAATTTTAGTGCATTCGAAAGAAGCTTAGAGCTATCATACGTCCCAGTGTTGAGGTTCTCTATACTTCAATTGGTGTTTTCAATTTAGTCAAATTTTCATAAACTTTACTGAAAATTTTATTGAAGAAAATTTATTTAGAAAAAATGTAAATCGCTTACGCTTCAACTTAGACCTTCACGTGTCTGGCGAACAGAAAGTTGGACAGAAAGTTGATGCTGCTGTCCGAACAGTGAATGTCCAGCGCCTTTTCTTCCGTTCTACATGTTTACTGCAAAATTCAGAAAGAGCAGAAATGAAAAAGTTGCATTGCGTTTCTTACATCTTTCATGACATCTGATTCTGCGACAATTTTCCGCAGAGCACAAACCACTCTCGCGCGCGCAAGACAAAAGTGAAATGTAAATGCCAGTAAACCGCAACCAGGTTGAACCAAATACTCAAGAATACATTCCATACAATGTTCTATACTCTTCGATTGAACTGTTCAACGCTTCTATTGGCAATGACAGCAATCGTCTTGGCAACCTTGCGTGCCGCTTTTCGCCACACCGCATTTCACCGCATTCGCGCATTTGCTGGCGGATGGAGGAAGGTGCAGCTTCCAGCTGATATGAAGCTAGCTGCTTCCCGTCGGCGGCAACGGCTTTCAGTCGCATTCTTTCAATTCCCGCACAATCACCGGTATATTGTCTCACCTGCTTCTGCGCTCGAACCATTGAGCTGAAATTTCCAATTGAAATTGCCGACTGGACAATTAATTCCGCTGTTGCCGGCTCTCAGATGTTGTTGTTGTTGAAAATGTTTTTATTCGTTTGTTTCGTTCGGTTTTTTGTTGCTGTTGCTGTTGTACAAGAAATATGCAAACTATAAAGCGGCCAACAGAAAAGCGGATACAGATACAATTGCCGCAAACTTGGCCGCGCTTGGTGGCAAATAGAGAAAACAATAACGACAAAAACAAAACAAGTTCAAAACAAAATTAGCAAGAAAAAAAGTAAAATTATATAGAAGAAGAAAACCTCAAGAAGACACCATTGCCATCAGCAAAAACAGCAATAGCAATAACAACAACTACAGAAACAGCAACAGTAGCAGCCGAACAGCCGAAGAAGCGGCAACAACAGCGGCAGCGGTTTAAGTTCAAAGGAAACTTGCAACACTACAGCCACAGCCACGGTCATAGGTTTGCTTTGGCCAACAACAGCAATGCCAACAACAGATATAGCCAACCAGAAGAATTCTGAAACCTCGAGTGGCATGGCCGCGCTCCGCTCGTGCGCCGGCTGAGGTGCGCCATGTCCACGGTCGCCTCTCCCAGCGTCGCACTGGCGGCCGCATCGTCTTCAGCGTGGAATGCGAACCGCTTTAATTAATTGCGTCGATTGTGAGAAACAAGTTCGGGCTCCACAGTTCCCCCTTTGGCCAGCGCTCATCTATTGCGCACGCTTGTCTCTCTCTATGCTCTACGCTGCAGCGCGTAGAGTTTTCTGTACGTGGCGCTGGCGCGCTGGAATGTTGAATGTTGCGCAGCCACAGCGGAATGCGGAGAGCGCGCATTCACGCCGAGCTGGCAGCACAAAACTGGAGCAAAAAATTGGAAATAGAAAATATTACACGCGCCTTTAGCGCGGCCTGGACGGCGGGAGGGCGAACGGCCGGCCGGCACCGAGTGCCAAATAGGCAAGTGGGAAAGTTGGTTAGTTGCGCTCGGACTGCAGTCCGTCCGTCCTTTGACCTAGCCGTGTGTGCGCGCGTATGCGACAGGCAAAGGTTCTACTGCAGCGATTTTAATTGTTGCGCTTGCACTGAGCTCAGTGGAAGTGCTGTGCCGAAGAAATCATGTTGCAAATTCCATCTAAAACAAAGCGGCAATATACCAGGAAGCTCTTTTTGCACTTCCAGCGAAGTGATTATGTATGAAATAAGTTTTCGCTATGCGACAGAGTTGCAGGGCAAATCGAGTGTGTGGGAAATACTCGATGGTGCAACAATGTAGATGTTCTCATAGCTCATTCACATCTGAGCCAGAAATCTGGTTTAATGATGGGACAAAAGAATATTGGACTCCCAAAGTTCTCCAAAGGCGCCTAAAGTCCATTTAAAATTATACAAAAATCAAGTTTTCTTGCCGGCTTCGATAGCTCAGCGGGTAGCGCGCTGGCTTCTCATACCGAGCGTCCCGGGTTCGATTCCTGGCTTGGGCTGGAAAAAACACTCATCTACTTATATCGCTATCCACATGAAGGAGATGAGAATTGCAAAAACCGCCCATGTGCGCTCTTGGCAGGCAATGGCTAAACCTCCAAGTGTTAGAGAAAAACTGCCAATCGTTAAACTGTAGGTCCCCTCCCCTCCCTTTCCCCATCCGTTTGAAATATGTGTTGTATCACATGTTGAAAAAAAACAGTGTTGCATACGCATTTCAAACGGGTGGAATCTGTGGTATCACAACGGGCCCGTTAAGAGGCCTAAGTGTGTCTCACACAGAGGCAGCCACCGCAACCTAACCTAAGTTTTCTTCACAATCTTTTTTTATTCAAATCTAGTGTCATTCTTCAGTGTTCACTCTTTAAGCTTGTTGACGGCATTCAATGACCTTTACAGCTATGTTTAGCGTCGCAAATTGAAAGCATGAAAAGAAAAGTGAAAACTCGAACTTAAAGTTAGAGAAAATAGAGTTCCAGAGAATGACGGCGGCCGGTTCCGCTAAATCGTCTATCAAAGTGAGTTGAGAATATCTTTGTTTAGACACGTCAGTTTTGAGAAGGTGCCCTCTTCTATCCAAACACAGGAAGGTAGCTCTTACTCAGAGCTTAATGCTTAAATAAATACTGCCAAATGAGTTTCACTAACGACGAGTGTCTGTTGTGAGATATGTGTTGGTTTAGTTGGTCACCCCTGAAGTCATGAAGTCATACAATTCTTTCGCCCCGCAGCACCATGACTAGCAGTCAGACCAGCCTACATTGCAGTAACCGGTAGGTGGACGCGAAAAGAGTTTAATTAAAAATAGCAACAAAGCACAGACTTCAATTTGGCCTGAAGTCATGCTTTGTTGCGTACAACCCGAACTCTCGTCACTCCATTCAGTTGCTCGGAGGTGAGTGTGTCTTCAACCGTCTCGACTGGCGCACGCCGACTCTCGACCTTCTGCGTCAAGTGGGCGACGAGCAGTCGCAGTGCACGTTCCCTTTCTAACGCAGTTGTCCGTCTAGCCGACATCAGTAGACGTCGCACGCCCAAATATTCCATATTCATGTTAAGTGTATTTTCCG
Organism: Melieria omissa; assembly: GCA_963971225.1. NCBI lineage: Eukaryota > Metazoa > Arthropoda > Insecta > Diptera > Ulidiidae > Melieria > Melieria omissa. Next base: position 7,553,525 of record OZ020269.1, on the reverse strand, counting down.
TAGAAACCATTTGTTGTTGCAGTGTTTTCGCTCGAATATGCTTGGCATGCACTTGAGAAGTATACGAGTTGAGTTTTTTGCCGCTGATTCGTGCATGCTTGACGCTCAAGTGAAGCGCTATGTGGCTGCTTAATGCATGCAACATGGTCGCGGTGCCCTTTCCAGGGCTCTTCGCCATACGTTTATCGCCAAGTCAACATCTTTATGAGCTGTCGCTGGCTGTCGCGTTGCCGCGGTCGACGCGGTTCAAGTTGCGGAAGGCCGTCGTCAAGGTAAGGTGACCGCACATTTGGTGATTTTATGTTTGCCACTAAACGCTAAAGTGGACGACGCAGTCAGCTTCGCTGCCGCACGCCTAGTCGAGCCTTTGCTAGCAAGCCACTCCGCACGCGCCGCAACTCGCAGCCGTTTGCTGGGCGAAAATGCATAGAAACGGCAAAAGACCCCGAGAAGAGATGGAAGTAAAAGCAAAAAAGCTTGCAAAAATCGTTAATTTTCAAGCTGACATTAGCGACACGCCAGCAACCTGCCGCGGAGGAACGACGAGCGAAACAGAACGCCAGCGAGGCGAATTGATCGGGCGCGCGCGCGCGCACACAACAGAACCGCATTGGCTGCCCCTTCGGCGCGGCCCGGACGCAGTTCATTAACCCGTCAGCTGCTGCAGATGAGTATTTCGCGCAATTGTTGGCGGCGTTGTGTCGGTGTGTGTGTGTGTGATGCCGCTAATCACACACCAGGAGCGTCGAACGCGCTATCGAACTTTGTTATCTTCGCTTATTGGCATTAAGCTCTGATTGAGCACTCAAATTGCCAATTGATGTGCGTGTCACTGTGTAACTGTGCTTTGGGGGGAGGTGGCTAGAAATAAAAAAATAAAAAAAATTAAAACTAAATTGCTTGAACTCTTCACCGGCCACGTTTTGGGTTGTGTAATTCAGCAGCATTACTCAGTTGCGATTCCATAATAGTCTGACGGGGCGTGGTCGCCGACAGATGTCGATCACGTTCGATTTACAGCTAACGGCATCTGCGTTATCTTTGCGTTGCAACCAAAAACACCAGAATTCATGAAACACAGACAAGCAGCGCGCTGCAAGGAATCAGCACCGCAAGACGCCAACGAAAAATATTCTCTGATTCCGCTGCTACTCGATGCGATATTGCGCACCCAGCTATCTTCAACTTCTATTTTTACAAATATTATACAACAACACTTGCCGTCCTGTGCGGTGACTCACGCGTCGGGTATGTCGACAATCGACAAAGCTCACTTCCGATGAAGCCGTTCACAACAACTTTGTATGAACAAACAAGTGGGCATGTGTCAGCTTGCTCGGCCGACAATAAACAAGCTGCCACAGTTTGATTGCTGGAAAACGGATTGATCGACCGAAAGAGCTATCGTCGGTTCTTCCAAATACTTAACGCATCGATGACGTTTCACAGTCGCTTAGTCTGATGGTCCCCCTACTGCTCCCCGACAGTCACTTGCAGCGTGCAATGAGACTTTAAGAGATATTTGTTTCTATTTCAGAGATTTTAGACTTTTTCACTTTCACAAATCGGTGTAAATTAACAGTGTTTGGAATTTGTGCTATGATACAAAGTTCAAACAAATTCAGCTTATTTTGATGTTCCTTTTCAAATCTCCATTCAACCCTGGATTTTACAGAAGTATGTATAAAATCGACTCAAAGGTGCAGTCTACCAAATTTCGCTTCAATGCATTTTGCTATTTAGCGTAATTTTGCGCCTTTGCCAGTACATTTACCGCAGATCGTGAATACCCTTACAGTCTAATCGTTTCGTAAAACAACAACAATGGCATGAAAACAGTTTGTTTTACCTTTTTTGGCAGCAACTTTGATACCTTTTCTGTAGCTGCTTTTGAGAGACAACGAATTGTGGGCAAAGCATTTGCTGTGGCTGTGGCTCATCAATTAATTAAATAAATAAATGGCGCTCGCCTGCATGGCTTATAAATAACCATTTTCAAATGACGAATCGACGTTATATAACAGATTTTAAATTTAGGTTTTTTATATTTGGCTATTGTTGTTGTTTGTAAATTGTTGCAAATTATGTAAATTTTTGTGATTTATTTATTTTTTGGCAATTTGACAGTGAAATAAATTTAAGCTGATTTTGATCTGATAATGTGAAATTGTTAGTGGCGAATAAGTGGCATAACTACATACATACATATATACTACTATATAAATATAAATTTGGTATTTTCACACGCATTTTAGTTTGAAGACGCAGTGAACGATAACTTTTGCAACGTTTATGTGGGGGAATGTAGCAGTAGAATTCTCTCTCTCACTTTAGTTGGACTTGTGTCGACATCAAAATATAGATTGTAGTAGTATGGAGTACTCGGATAGTTTGGAAAATTCTTCTGTCAGATTTGCATGAACCATTCGCAAAAAATTGTCTAGGCATTTGTTGCAGCTCAGCGAGTTGTTATCTGTAGACAGTGTTGCCAGATCCCTAAAATGACTTTCTCCTAAATTTTGAAAAACTGAAATTTCCCCCCAAAAATTTTAAAAATCTCCAAAGTTATTTTTTATTTATTTCTGTCACTCTTAAATCTAAAATTTAAAATTACTTCTCATGAAAAAGAAAAATATAACCATTTTTTTTATGGCAGCCTTTTCATTCAATCAGTTTCAGCTTAACAACCACTTAACACAAAAACTTATAAGAAATTAGATCAGTATGAAATTCGTTTGTAAACTTCCTTTATTCCTGGCATAAATTAAACACTATAAAGCATAACAATTAATTAAATAAAATTGCATACTTCACTTTTCAATATTTAAGGCTTCAGTGCCACCAATGATGCCAAATGTATCACCATTAAAATCTCCTAAACTTTCTCCTCAGCAATTCTTCCTCCTAAAAATTATCCTAAAACGCTAAGAATCTCCTAAAGCTAGGAGGAAATCTATTAATCTGGAAACACTGTCTATAGGCTGGGTCATGTTCGAAAGGACAAGGAAGCTCCAACGGGGAGATTGGCCCAGGTTGCTGTGACAAGCTTGAAAGTTTTAATTCAGAATTACTTCTCGCCGTGAAACCTCCTCCTAGGCGCTGTTTCCAGTTAGTCACATAAAGAGATGATAGGGTTTTCTTTCCTCAAACTTTTCCTTGCCGATCTCCAACTGCCGCATTGAAACAGAGGCCACGGGAATAGCTGCAGCTCGGTTATATAGTAAGTTCTTACGCTCAGTCAAGAAGATGGAAGGAGTTGTTTTATTTAATTAAATTTAATAATTTTAAGAATTGTTCAATTACCAGCAGGATCGCAAGAGTTCGTAGTGAGCTCGTAGTGAGCTCATAGTGAGAATTAGAATCACCTCTTACCCAACAATTCCCCGCTCCCAACAGACCTTGCTCGTACCATGCGTTTGCTCCAGAAAATATTTATCTTTTCTTGTTACTGTTTTTATTTCTACCAACCAACAAGAAGAGCGTCGACCGCTTCTCACCTGCATTTTGCATTTCCACTTGCCACCGATTCGCCGCCGATGCTATCTCTGCATTACATCGCTCCAGATCACTAAATCAAGCCGCCTGCTAATCTTTAACCAATGACCGATTGACCGGACAGCCGAACGTGCCACAAGTGGCCACGCAGCGCTGCCATTGCTTTCCGGCGGCTGTATGCGCGCGCGCGCGCGTGTGCATGATTTGCTACAATTACGCCGCACTCATCACTGTCAGCCGCTGCGCATTCGGTGATTAATCAGCAAATGAGCGCGATAGCCGCCAGATGGCGCGATGAAGCGCGCTCCATCAGCGGCCCCGGAGTGCACTAATCCCTGCTGGCCGCAATTTCGTGCACTGCAACGAACGTGCAGCGGCCATGTGCATTGCGCCGACGAGGAGAAAATCAGGTCAACAATAAGCGGCCCCATTATGGACACTTACGCGCGACCGGCGCCGACCAATGGCAACTGATGAATTGGTGTTGAATTCAATTTATTTGCATTTGGCAATGCCTCAGCCATTCGTTTAGATTAGCAGTCAAGTAGAAGAAAATTGGGGGAGCACTTTACAACAATAATAAAAACTTTGATTCTATACGGAGCGAACACATACCAGAGATTCAAACTTGGAAAAGTGGTTTCCATTCAGTGTTGCCACTTGAAAATTTTTTCTCGGACCAAACTTCCGACCTAAGCCGACCAAATTAAAAATTTGCGTTATCTTTCAAGTAATTTTTAATTACAATTTTATTTTTGTTCAACAAATTTTGTCTCGTAATGAAAATATATTCACACCACAAAACGGACCAAAGTAAAAAATCTGACCGATTTCGGTCCGAAAATACCGAAAGCGCCAACTCTGTTTCCATTATTTACTGAAATCATCCCAAAATAATCTCGGCTCGCTACAATCGATTTAAATGAATTCCATTCGATTGTCAATCATGCAAGAAAAGTAACATAAAGACGCATTGAGCAACTGGGCGTGTCCGACGTGTATAGCAAGTGAAAATATAAATTAGCATGACAGATTTTCAAACTTTTTCCGCAATTGGAACAGTGAAATTCTGTCGCCTCGGCAACACAATAACAACAACTCCATTAAAAAAGGCGACTTTCTAATTGTTCCACCGCCAACATGTGGCAATTTGTGTTTTTCAGAGCAAGCCACAAAAATACCAAAAATGTCTAAAATTACTGCAGCAACAACAAAATTCAAAGAGATTTTTAAAGAAAATAAGAAGACCGCAAAGTATCAACGCCACAGCTCATTAATCAAAATTTGCTTGCCTTCTAACAATAAATTTGTGTGTTAAGCTTATGTTGTTGTATGTGGATTTGTGTTTTTGTTGGTCTGTGTGTGTGTGCTTCGTTTTCTGTGGCATTTCGCAAAAAGCGAAGCGACAAATCTCGCTGCCGATTTCAGCCATTGAACCATTGATGGACGACTGAAAGTTTTCGGCTGTGCTTAACGTTCAAATCGCATGCGAGCCGCAAATGTATCTCGTGTCACGCTTCCGCGCCGGCTGTCACTGTGCCGCACTTCCTGCAACCATTGCTGCCGCCACTGGCCAAATGCGCACAAATCGATTTTCATTTTATTGCAAGTCAGTAATTTCAATTGGAAATTCGCATGCAAATTAAGCGCAAATGGAAATTCAAGCACAAACGCCAAGGCGCCCGCAGCGGCTTTGCAGCAAAGAAAACACAAATTTCCACACATTCTATCCGTGTATGCTGCCAATTTAGTGTCGGGCGGCTTAAGTGGCCAATTAGTTGAAATGGAAATTTGCCACTAGTGGTAGAAAAAAATTGAAATACTTGTTGTTACTAGAGGCAGCGATGTGGCGAAAGGACTTTCACAGGCAGCTTTATTCAAAACTGGATATTCGCAACAAAAATATCGCATGCGAGAAATTATAAAAAGTCATTAATTTTATTGTTAATCATTGATACACGTTCGAGATGAATGAATAAAATTTTCGGTGTGTCACTTAAGTAGTGAAAAAGACAAATTAAAACTCCTTTAAAAATTTGTTAAAATTCAATTATCGCAGCAAAACATTTGCTTCATGCGACACACGAGAATTGCAATTTTATTTAAAAGATCACTTCTTTCAAACAACATCGCATAAGTATTTGAAAAATGTAGCATGTACGAAAAATAAATTAGCGCCTAATGCGACACAAACCGCAAAAACTGCAAAAAATTTGAGTTTCTGCCCACAAAACACTGTCAATAGTGGCTGCCAGCCTAAACTTGTATTTATAACAAAAAAAGTAGCAATCACAGCCAGCATATACATGTATGTATGTATGTATGCACAATCTGCCCCACCATTATGGCCACATATCACCACTGCAAACACCCAACGCAATTGTGTGGATAATTTATTTTCCACCGCCTCCTGGAAATTCCTTAGATAATCGCAACAGCAACAACGATCGCCCGGCGATGCAGACACACGATGTCGGTATGTCTGCATGTGGGCACAGCGAGGCTGTTGGCCATGTTCTGTCGTTGTTTGTTTGTGTGCGTACTTGTGCCCTGTGGGCATCAACCTGTCCTTTTAAACAAACAAAATCGCTCACAGAGGGCGCCCTGAATTTGTGCGCCAGCAACAAAAAGAAGTGCAAGTACGGCGGAGTGCGGGAACATTGGCCACAGAAGAAGGAAGTGGCAAAAATCGCCAAAGACGAGGCGGAAAATCGCATGCGAGGCGAATACGGAAAACGAAACAAAGAATTCAGGTAACCTTGGTCGGTGCTTCCTTCGCCAGCGGAACGGAACGGTTGGACCGTGGCGCGGCCAGTGCAACAGCCAACGATTGCGGTGACCTTCAGAAAGGCAACAGGCCCCAACAGTAAACGCGCGGCGGCCAGCGCGCAAACGCACAAGAAACGGCAGAGCGCAGTGAGTGCTCGGACGAGGTGCGGGCTGCTGCGGCCGCAAATATCGGAGCCGCATCATAAAAGCCATGTGCAGCAACATGCCTGCTGCTGCAACCTGTTTAGTTGCCTTGAAATATTCAGCCATCAGCGCTGACATTGCGCTCCTTTGCGCTGGTCATAAAATTGTGCTGCAGCTTTTGAGAATTCCTCATCTTCAGCTGCCGTTTCTCTGTGTTCTGCTTTATGTTCGGCTTGCGGTGTTCTTTTTCGACTTTTTCTACTTCTTGTTCTCGGCGTCTTCTGCCTCTGTTGCTGTTGCTGTCACTTTGTTTTCATTATTATTTTATTTACTTATTATTGCGAATTTTTTGCCTCTGTGTGTGATGGCGACTGTTGATGGCGGCTGGCATTGTTGCAAGTATGTTGTAGCATGCTGCATCCTTGTCGCAGTGACCTGCACACATTTCGGCTGATGTGGTTGTTATTTTATTGGGGTCTGTTGCTGTTGTTGGCAGTTTGCGCTGCCAAAGCAAGCAAACCAACAAAAACGAATAATACAACTTTTGCGGTTTTGCAGCAACTTTGGTTGTGCTTCTTCAGAAAGTGTTGAAAGTGAGGTTGCTGCTGCTTCAGTTGTTGTTTTTGTTGTCTCTGAAATTCTTTGTTTTTGTTGCTGCGCATTTGCCGCAGCTGGCAGCACGCACTATCGCTCGGTCGCTGCTGTCGTTTTATTTATTTTTTTATTGTTGCACTTTTGTCTCGCTCAGCGTGCAACATACAGTTGCGCATTGTTTGCAACAATCTATTTCAACTAATGTAATGCAGTGAAAAATTGCTGTATATCACTTTTGTGCTTGTTGTTGCTGGCGATATTTACCAATAACATTAATGTGTGTCAGTTTTGAGGTCAAGGATGAAAGCAGCGCAACCAAGAACAACCAAAAGACAGTCACACAAATCTAAAGTAAATTAATGCAGTTGGTGTATAAAAAAATTGCATGCGATAAAATAATTGTTATGCCATAAACAAATTTTTGCATGTCATAAATTAAATTAGTTGAGTTAAGTGAAACCCAGAGTGCTTGTTTTAGGATTAGATTTGGTTAAATTGAGGAGAAAGAAACCAAGCATAAATTTTTAGTGGATACCATATGGGGTCCAATTTAAGAAAGAGAATGCAAATAGCGAACTTTGGTAGAAGCTTGACATCTTATTTTAAGATCTCTACGAACTGCAAAAGTCATGGAGACTCCAAATTATCAGAAATTATGTGTTAATGTGTTACAAAATTTTCTAGTTGACTTGTCTCTATTAACACTGTTTTCTCAGTTATTTTTTTAAATACTTTGTTTTGGCATTGTCAAAGGAAATAATTCCAAATAATTTCGTACAATTTTGGAAACATGCAACTGCCCAAAAAAGTATATTGAAACCACTCTTAATTAGATCGATCCTCTGAAACATCGATCAGTTCAAGCTTCAAGAAGTTCCAAATGACAATTTTAATGCTTAATGATTGTCGTTAATATTACATTCATATTTCATATATATATTCATATTTCCATATATTTACCATATGATTTCATTTAGACTATGCAAATGCCAACTAGACCAAGCTTTGTAGATTCGAATGGTGGACATGTCATTCGAATCTTCAGTCGATCAGATATTGTATGAATTAATATTAATTTCGAAAACCAAAATTTGTGTTGGGGAAAACATAAAAATCACATTTAAAAATGCAGAAAGTTGTCGCACTGGTTACAAAATTCAAATAAATTTTTCCTATAATTAAAAAAAAAATTTGAAAAATTTGCTTGACGCACACAGGCCACATATCGTCAGAGCAACAGCAACAACAACCACGATAACGACAAACACATTAGCGCGTTTGCATACATAACAGGTCGGCAGGGGAGGCGGACGAAGACGAACGGGCGTGCGTGGGGCAGACATTCAAATCAGATAACTGCGCTCCAAAACTGGAATAACTGCAGTTCGGGGCGCGGCAAGTGGCGCGGCGTGCACGCAAAGCCCGCAATGCGGACTCCGTGCACGGCGACAAGTATTGGCCGACTCGAATTGGAAGTTCGGTCTGAATTGGGAGCAAATGCCGGTTCGGCAATCGACAAGAGTTGCAGCGATGAGTGGCGGCCGGCGGACTATTGCATTCAGCGTATAAGCAGCTTGGAATTTGAATTTGCATTTGTGGAATTTGAAATTTATTATTTGAAAATGTATTATTGAAAAATACGTATAAAGTTGGTTATTTACTTGGCTCACTGCACCTTCGCTTTCCTTTCGGGCGATAAATAAACGCCGACACACTGAGGGCCAGCGAGAGTGAGTTGTGAGTGCGCATAATCCAGAATGATTGCGTTGCGAAATGATGCACTAATGAACTCACATAAAAGTGGCAGCTGGACGATGCACAAAAATGTCCGCCGACCGATAATAACAACAAGCATTCACTTTCAGCGAATGAACGGTGCCGATGTGCAAATATTGACAGCTCCCAAAGCCACAACAACACCATGAATAATGTTGAACAACCAAAAAAAGAAGAGTAAAGGCGGCGGCGGTGGCTGGCCGCTGTCAACGCGGCGAAAGGCCGGCGCGCTAAAGTGACAGCGATTACGGCCGATGCCGATGATCAAACCGCGCCGGGTGCCGAAATTTAGTAGCGGCCGATAAAGTGCGATAAGTCTCACGCGCGTTAATGCCAAAATGTGGTATTTTGCAATGAAATGTGATGGCAGTGGCGGAAGGAAGGAAGGAAGGAACCAAGATGGCGATAATTTATTGGGGTCATTATGTAATTGCTGTCAACTGATGCGCGTTCGCATTCGTTGTTGTAAGATTTTTGGCTTTCAAATCAAGCGAAGCAAAAGTTACCAAGAAAAGTGGAAATTTTTTTTTAACTTGAACTGAACTTTTTTGAAAGTTCTAAATTCTTTGATTTATTTCTCTAACAACATTATTCTATAATGTTTTCAATTGTTTTTGCAAGACCCAACTAATTTTAAAAAATAGCATTTCCATAGCAGAGTAATAAATTTATTGCAATTATTTATGAGGTTTAAAATCAGTCCGCAGTCAAATATTTGTTCGGTTCTGAACAGAACTGTGCATTTTTGTGATCTTTGTGTTCTTTATAAAAAAGCGAGACAATTGTACAGGCAGGTCTACCAGCTGAGTCTGCAGAGTCCTCATCCAATTGCAATGAAAAACAATGCCAAGTATATCGGCGCTTCATCGCCGATCGGTGTGGCAGCCTGCGTCGGCGCTTTTCACCCGCAGCCACAATTAAATGCTGCACTCGATTCGGCGGCCGGCAGCAAAAGCTCTGCGCCAGAGCAAATCGGACCAAAAACCTTCCGAGTCCGAGTCTTCGTTGCGATTTTCGGCCGCATTGCCAAATTCGAATCTCGGTACGATTACATGCAACGGTCGCTACGGGCGCGCGCTTTGGCTCGCTGGCCGCACCGCACCGCCTCGAACGCCATCTTGAAAGCGTGATTTCTGCGACTGGCACGTTTGCTCGCATTTCAATTGCAATTTCTCATTTGTGTCGGCCACTTTGGTTCGCTTCACTTTTGGCTGCATTGGTCTTGTTTGTTGTTGTCTGTTGGATCTTTCTAAGCGAAATGGTTTATTTTGCGCTTTGCGTTGTTTCCTGCATTCGGCTCCACAAAACCAACACGGCCATAGCCGAAAAGCAGCAACAAAAACGTGCCGAAAGTAGAAAACTTTTGTGGAATGACACATAGCCACGACTGGAAGCCGACTTGTGGCCAGTCGAATTGGCAACAATAACGGCGACCGCAGCAGCCAACTCCATCACGACTTGAAATGGCGAAAATTCGCAAAAAGCGCCAAATTTAAGTGCGCCGCTAAAAAAAGCGAAAACGCTGCGAAACAGAAACATAGAAGGAAGTAGAGGAAAAAAAGCAAAAGAACAAAACTTTCATTAATTTTGATTTTATTGTTGTGGTTGTTGGAGAGTTTGTATAGTTTTATCCACGAAAATTGCATTGCCGCGTCGGCTTGGTTGCCATGGAGCCGCATCGTGTTGCAGCAATAAACATGTTTGTCGTCATTGTAGTGGCGCTGATGTTGTTGATGTTATTGTTGGCGACAGCTGTCGTGGCAGCACATAATGTCGACGGATGTTTAACCGTGTGGCAACGCTCAAAGTGTGGAAATGACATGACATAGCTCAATAATTTGTTGCTGTCAGCTCTTCGACAGCAACAAAATATTTTACTATAAAATCATTTTAGGGATAAGAACTATAAGAAAGTAAGCAATTAGCAAGCACGTATTTTAATAAATAAAAATTGCCATCTCAATTCCGCCCGAATTGTCCCTATGGACAAGGCCCTAAGCTCCAAGGCCCGAAGTTTCAGTCCACGGCTTCTTTCAAAGCACCGTCTCACCATTCTGCCATTTTATGGCTCCCCTTCTTTTCTAATCCCGCAGTCTTCACGCCTCTGCGACTCCTTTTACTCTACGGTTCCTTTCAAACTGGCAATACTGTCGCCACTGTGGGGTCAGAAGGTCAGGCAATGGCTGCGGTAATTTTCGCGCAGCCACACCGCGACACGTTTGTCGCACTGAATTAATGCCATACAAAGTAGTAACAACAGCAACAACACGAAAAACGCCAATATGCCTCATGTCATGGAACACGCCAAGGCAGTCGTCGGCGTTGCCAGCGTCTTATGCAAATTTTATTCAAAAGGAAATTAAAAGAAAAGCACAGCAACCGGCTGACTAAAGTTTGTCACCAACCCGCATTAATAACAACAAAAGAAAAACACACGAAAACTAACTGCAAAGTTGCACAAATGTTGTATTTAGTTGCCATGCGCGCAGCCCACTCCACAAAAATCGTTGCACGTTGCATTACAACATTTCCATACCACAGCATGGCGCACAGTGTTGCAAGTATGTGTGTATTGTTGGCCGTGTTGCACTGTGCTCAATTTAAATGTGCGAATTTTCCAATGTGCCACACCGGCGGCAGCGCTCACGGACAAAGCCCGCAAGTGGCGGCGACTGTGATTTAATTTGTGTTGTGATGCGAAAATGCAGCAACAGGCCAACATGCCGCATGTAATATGGAATGCGGCACAGTGGAGCGGCTGAGGCGGCAAACGGCAGGGCCGCATTTCTAACAGCGCAATCACGCTGTCGCCGGCGCCAGTCACTGAAGCTGGCTGACGCCCCAACAGGTTTTCGCATTGCGGCAACGACGCTGGAATGTGGCAACATTGGCCGCACTGTCGCTTTGCATTTTCAACGCGTCGCACAGAGGGCGAAATTGTCAATCTAGCTGGACTTAATTCAAATTTTAAAATTTCGATTTGCCCAATTTTTTTAAATTTTTCTGATTACTAATACCCTATCGAGTTTATCTATATTTTCCATTTTGTTTTGCTCTCTATATTCGCACAGCTGTAAGCTGTCAAACACAACATATGTTGGAGCAAGTGCACCAAAATAGTTTCGCGCGCTTTTTGCAAAGTGCACTTGTTTAAGTCCAAAAAAGTATTTCGTCAATTATTGAATCGTTAAAGTTGTTTCGATTAAAGTTAAAGGTATGTATTTATCATAGTATAAATGTTAGTAGCCTGTGTTTAGTTTTTATAACAAAAAGTCGTCGTTGAAGTTAACATTTGTGATAGTGTATTTTGAGTGACAAAGACTAGACTTCCGTGGAGTGCAACTTTTGAAATTCAGCCGTATTCAATCCAGTTCTAATTGCTTTTGTTTACGTGATTCATTGTGATTGTGAAATGTTGAAACTCGTTTGCTACTTCCTGCTACTCTACAGTCCAACGCATTTTTTAGGCGTAATGTCGGTGTCCAAACGAGCACTATTTTCCATATGGTACAATGAAAACGTCCCTTCAAAGAAATTTTCAGCATTGGGGATGCATGTATTTGCTAATATTATTGACAAAAATAAATATAGTGTTGAGCAATTCCATGAAATCAGCAGGAAATTGAGAAACTTCGTAAGCCGGTTAGTGCAGAAGTGGAAAGCATGTAAAAGGAATTTAATGCATTTTGAAAAACAAAACTGCGATTGGTTAGATGGGAACCTTGTGTTAGTTGAAACAACAAATTCTATAAATGTTGGACGACGACAAAAGGAGTTCTCAGATTGTACCACGAGAAGCCAACACCGCAAAGTTTCTGCCCTAGTAAATAACACTCCGCGCGAGGAACTTGTGTTGGCGACGTGCTCTAGCTTATACAAGGCTGGAAAAAGAAATATATCTAGTGTAGTGTCGATGATGGAAGCCGATGCAGATGTGGGTGCAAAAATAATAAAGTGTGTTGATTCAGATATCCAAGTTCCAATTCAATATACGCCAGATGAAGCTTTGGCTCTTTACATAGACGGATGTTTTACAAAGCACTCGTACAAATTGATGCAAAAGGGCGGAAGGCGAACATTTATCCGACGTATGATGTTTTGCGATCAGCAAAGATGAAGTGCTATCCGAATGGAATGCATGTAACGAATTTTTCTGCTGAAGCGCCATTACAAAATTTGGTTGACCATACTGTTGCGAGGATAATTGAATCACATCCAGAAGCTTTTCAGAACATCATTGATGATAAGAATGACAAAGAAAGAATAACTGCAATATATAGGGTGTTTTTTAGAGGTTTGTTTTTCGAATAGAGATAAAACTGGCATTTTGTGGTCAAATCTGGCAACTCTAATGTCATTTATGTTCAGTTTGGTTTGCCATTTCATCATGAACAGGTTGACAAAAGAACAACGCTTGCAAATCGTGCAAATTTATTTCGAAAATAATGGTTCAGTTCGCGAAGTTTATCGCAAGCTCCGTCCATTTTATGGTCCATCAGAGCAATTAATTCGGTTAACCATGGGTCGTTTTCGCACTACGTTTACTCTATGTGATAATACGCATCCGCAGAGACGTCGAACAGTGCGCAGGACCCGAATGAATCGATTCGCCACCGTGCACAGCAATTGGAGCTTTGTCCATCAACTGAAAATTGGACCTGTAGAATTGGCTTTATTCGAGCCAGCTGCGGCGGCCACATGCCCGAAATCATATTTAAACATTAATGGCATAAAATTATACTTCCAATAAAGCCAAATTGATGGACATTAAAACGATTTTCTTGTGTTTTATTTCAATTCGAAGTTCTATACCTCTAAAAACAACACCCTATACAAATGGGGTTGTGATGGCAGTAGTGGGCATTCAACTTACCGGCAGAGTTACAGCGCTGCTGAAATTGATAGGTCCGACGAGCATTTATTTACAGTTTGCATTGTGTCATTGCAAATGCAATTGGGATCTTCGATTTTGTGGAAAAATAGCCGATCTTCTTCAACTCGCTTCTGTAGACCAATCAAAATACTTTTTCAGAAGGAAACAGCAGAATTGGTTCGTGCCGAGATTGAAAATGTAAAAACTCAAATATCTGAAATCATACCAACGAGTCTGACTTCTTTCCAAGTTCATCATCAGTTCCACATGACCATGATTGATGGGAAAGTGTTTAGTGTAATTGCAAAATCATCATCACAGGTGTGCGGCATATGTAAAGCGACACAAAAAATTATGAACAATCTAAATTTGATTAAAAGTCTACCGGAGAATGAAAATTTATATGAGTATGGCTTATCAACTCTTCATGCGTGGATCCGGTGTTTTGAGTGTATCATACATATTGCCTACAGACTCCCAATTAAAAAGTGGCCGATTCGCGGCTTAAATAAGGAGATTATCGGTGAAAACAGCAAAAATACAAAATGAACTAAAGGAAAAAATGGCATTGTTAGTTGATATACCAATGGCTGGTTCTGGGAATACAAACAACGGCAATATAGCTAGAAGATTTTTTCAACAACCGATTTTGGCTTCCCAAATAACTGGCGTAAGTGAAACAATTATTAGAAGATTTAGTGTAATTTTGCGATGTATGGCATGGGGATACGCAATAAATGCAGAAGCTTTTCGCCAATATTCATTCCAAACAGCAACAATTTTCGTAGAGGAATATCCTTGGTTTTACATGCCTTCTTCCATACGCAAAATTTTAATACATGGTGCTAATATCATACAGAATGTTTCGCTGCCAATTGGTATGATGTCAGAGGAAGCACTGGAAGCAAGAAACAAAGACTTTCGAAATTTCCGGCTGCACCATACACGCAAAACGTCGCGATAAAATACTATGGAGGACTTGGCGCACGCACTCCTGTTTTCGTCTGATCCACTAATATCTTCATTATCAAAAAGCTCTTCCCGCTACGCAAAAAAGAACATAATATTAGATCAACAAGTGATAAATCTACTTTCAGATGCAAATTTACAATCTGAATTGTCAAATTGTGATAGTAACTCAGATTCTGATTAACTTTTCATTAATGTTGTGTAATGTAAGAAAATAATAATAAACATCCTTTAACTGCCAGATTATTTCTATTCACAAAAAGTATAGGTAGTTTGAGTTTTATTAATAGTTTATTTTAATTGAGTTTATATAAAAACTTTAGACTATATGGCAACCCTACTTGAAAGAGGGCGGACCATGCCCATATTCATACCAGTTCTCAAGTGAAACACCAGCAGCATCCGTACAAAATTTCACCACGATATCTTTACGCATTCAAGAGTTATTAATTAAGTCCAGCTAGATTGACCATTTCGCCCACTGTGCGTCGCCGCCAAATGCCGCTGAAGGTCAGCGTCACAGCGAAATTTTGCAGCATTCGCTATTAGCAATGGAACGCAACATTCAATCCGCCGTCCGTGCGCCATTTTGTCGCAATTAATCACATTGACTTTGGTGCGCTTGCGGTACTTGCGCACAGCCGATCGACCGTTCGGCACTCGGCCATCAAGCGGCCAATCGAGCGACTGCAAACGTGGCTGTTTAATAAAGATCGACAGCTTCCAATAGCCAATCGAGCCGATAATAGTGGTGGCACCACTTACCCCCGAATCCCCCTTCGTTGCGTTCCGTCAACAAATGAAAATGCGTGCCGACCGCGTCTGTTGCCTATTTATTTGATTAATGAACTGCAATTTGTTTTCCGACTCAAAACACTCCACAATTTTATGCTAATGCAATAATAACAAATCCAACAACAACTGCAACGACAACAACGGCCACGAAAATTGTAACGGCAATAACAACAAACAAAAAAACCAATAATTCAAAATGCAAATTAGAAGGTGGCCGAGCTGGCGGTGTCAGCTTTCGGAAAAGTGCTCACTCGATGGCAACAACAACAACAACAAGAACAACGACCTGGCAGCATTAGATGCACCAGGACGCAGTGGCAAACAGAAATTAATTTTTCACAGTGTGAATCTATAAGGTAAATTGTTAAGTAGCGAAGACGAAGCACGGACTGACTGTTGACAACTTTTAAATTCAGAAATCTATCAAAATAAGCAATCAAAACAAAAGAATCAAACAGCAAGAAAACCCCAAAAAATATGTGCAAACAATTAATTAGTGTGTGTGCAAAAGCGGCTCAAAGTTGAAACATTTTTCACAAAAAAGTATAAACACATATTTTCTGTTTTTAGTCTATTGAGTAAAAAAATTATAAAAATACATGGTTACAAAGAAGTTGCTACAACATACATTTCAATATAGATTGAGAAATAAAGTGGCCATTTTCGCTTTTATTGTTTTCACAAAATTTGCCAAGCTAAGGCTTCGGCTTCACTTTTAATTTAAAATATTTTTCTAAATTAAAAATCTGAAAATCGGCAAAACTTGGAGGAAAATATCTAAAAAGTATGTGAAAGTATGTTCCTGGATTTTTTTTAATTTTAAGAAGCATTCTTTCTTTATCGGCTAATGTAATTATATCCTCCAATATCTTCCGATCTCAGAAAGTAATTCAAGTAATGAAAAGTGGTCTAAACATATATTTTTTTAACAAAATTTATGTTATGAATTTGCATGGAAAATAAAAAAAACTGCACAAATCGCACACGCACTACAAAAGTGACACAACTCAAAATTTTTAATTTTCGGGTTTATGTGTTAATACTGTGCACAATGCAATCAGCAAAAGCTCAGTATATTTTTTCGTTGTTAACTGTTACAAAAATACAGTTACGTCTCTTTTCATGTCAGAAGTTTGATGCTATTTGATTGCTGCAGCTCAATGCAAAAGAGTCCTAACTCAAATTGTGTCACTTTTGACGAAATAAATTTTTGTTAAAGTTAATTTTAAGCAAAATTCTGAAAATTTTTGTATATATTTTTAATTTTTAAAATTAATTATGAATTTTCAAAATTTTTCTTTCAATTTTTTAACTGTCATTTATAATTATTAAATTCAGAAAGAGTGGCATAACTTGAAATAGTTCCGTAATTATTGAATTAAATATCATCAAAACAGTCACAACTCCAAAATTTTTAATTTCCTAGTGTAAAATAACAAAAAAATTCTTGGAACTTATCAAAAAGCATAATCTGTAAGGATTTTGTACTGAACGGTCTATTCGTTATTTAAAAAAAATGTTTATTTAGCTCAAAAACAGTTTTTTACGTTTCCAGAAAAATCATAAATTTTGAGTTGTGTCACTTTTGTTGTGCGTGTGCGAAATGCAAAACATACAACATAAATTATTATCGTTTTTATTGCAAAATCAAATGGTCCTAAGACAATTTCTGTTACTCTTTGGGATAATCAATGTTGACGTTACGGATTAAATGTATAGTCTGGAAAATCTAGCCAACACACTTGGTGCTATAGCTCTCCAAAAAATGACGAAATTTGCAAATTTAAGTCTCAGGCATTGCCAAACTACAACAGTTTAAGAAAAATCAAATGGAGATTTCAATTCACCAGACCATGATTAACTAGTATACCAATTTTTATGAAGAACGGACCACTCCTTCTAATTTTGTCCCGCGGTTGTATGGAGTCGCATCACTGTGCATTGTACAAATACAATATTCATTATGTAGCAACATATTTACGTGAAGAACAAATGGTGTGGATAATGATTCTCGACCTTTGAGAGGAAATTAAGGGATCCAGTTACAAAAGCGCTGAAAGGCCAACACTGCCGGAGTACAGAAGATTTTTTATTAAGACTACAAAGCAGCCAAAAAGCAGCGAAATAGCAAATGTCATCCACCACAGGGTTAATAATTCTTATACATTTAATCATAATGTCAGCCAAAAAGACCATAAGCCAGTCAGTAATTACACACGTCATATTGAAAAAGCATTCAGCAGTCGTCGGCACCGCACTCATCCCGCTTGATTGAGATTAATTGCCGCTAATGAGTTGACAATTTAACGCAAATAAACACCGGCAAACAAAGTGCCTGAATCGCATTGGCAACACGCACGTTTATTTTATTATTTATTTATCGAATATTCAACGAAAACGAAAGTCGACATTATGCGTCGAGAGCGGCAAAAACCGAAATATTCGGATGGGCAGCAGAAAAAAAACACGCCGCCGTTAAAATCGCATTAAGTCGGCGCACAAGGTCCTTCGGCCAGCTGCAGCAGCCATTGGGCGAAATAAAAAGCGCACAGAAATCGGAGGAATATGCAAAAATCGTAAAGCAATCACAACGCGCTGCAACATCAATGGCGGCGACGCAACATTTTGAATTTATTGCATTGTTGTTTTCACTTTTGACCAGCAAATGAGACAACAACAACAACAACAAAGTGCAAAGTGTCAACAGTGCGCTCAGGGTGTCGGTCGGCCCATCGGTCATTATGGTCGGCTGGCGGCGCCGTCCATGACGCGCTGGTAATTTGAGACCGCTGCAGCTGCGCGTATATTCATCGTTGCGCGCGTATTGACAGCCGCATGAATTACGCACAGAAATGTGTGCGTGCACGTGTGTTCCATTACGAGTGACCATATTTGGCTAATTTGCGGTGTGCGCTAATGGAGACGACTTGGCCATGACTTGAATCGACGAGGCGCCGAGCAAAACATTAGCAGAGATGCTGCATGTGAGGGGTGGGGGGTGTCAGAAGCATAAATAGACAATCTTGAAAGGGTTGATGGCTGACTGCAAATAACGTCAGAGAACTGTTATGACCGGAGTAGTATAGAAGAAAAAAGAAAAATAAAAAATATGTCTTAAACTTAGAATCATTTTTGGGTTCTAACTTCATTACCCAACAACATTTATATATCGCACACCCACTTCAAAAGTGGCACAACTAAAAATTTTTAATTTTCGGGTTTATGTGTTAATACACAATGCATCTTTCTACCAATAAGCAAAAGCTTAGTATATTTCATATAATAATAATAATACTAATAATAATAATAATAAATAAAAAAATAATATAAAAAAAATAAATTTTTGTTTTGTAATTTTAATTTATTTTTTTAATTTTAAGTAAAGTTGTGACAATTTTAGTATATATTTTCAAATAAAAAAATAATTTCGAATTTTCAAAATTTTTCTTTCATTTATAATTATTAAATTCAGCAAAAGTAACATAACTTCAAATAATTCGGTAATTATTGAATTAAAATATCATCAACAAAGTCACAACTAAAAATTTTGGATTTTCTAGTGTAAAATAAAATAAAAAAATCGTTGTAAAAATAAAAAAATAATATAAAAAAATAATGTTTTTTTGTAATTTTAATTTATTTTTTCAATTTTAAGTAAAATTGTGACAATTTTAGTATATATTTTCAAATAAAAAAATTAATTTCGAATTTTCAAAATTTTTCTTTCAACTTTTTAACTGTAATTTATAATTATTAAATTCAGCAAAAGTTACATAACTTCAAATAATTCGGTAATTATTGAATTAAAATATCATCAAAAAAGTCACAACTCAAAATTTTGGATTTTCTAGTGTAAAATAAAATAAAAAAATCGTTGTAATTTATCCTAAAGCATAATCTGTAGGGATTTTCTACTTAACGGTCTTTACGTTATTAAAAAAAATGTTTATTCAGCGCAAAAATAGTTTTTGTGTTTTCTGACAAATTGAAAATTTTGAGTTGTACCACTTTTGTAGTGGGTGTGCAATATGTTTATTACTATCTGTAAAAAGTAACTTCATTTTTCATTTCATATTTGTTGAAAATACAATGTACAACCCCCAAAATCATCAAAATGCGTTCAAGTAAATGTTTTAGTGACTTGATCCTCAAAAATTCTCACTCAACTATTCGCCGACGCCTTCCTAGATGCCTTCTTCTTTTTCGCATTCATTTCCGTACGATTTCCACACAATTTCCGCACTTTCACATTACCAGTGACCCATAATGCAATTGGGTCATGCGTTCCAGGTCGCAATTTGCAATTTAATTAATTCCCGCGCTCGGATTCACCAATAAATTTTCGAAAATAATCTGCCAGCCATCACCGGCGCTGCCGTACATCCAAATTGGCCAATAACTCAACGGCAACACCGGAAAATGAAAACGCCAACTGCGGGAATGCCCTCTTCGCTTCACGCGTCCATATGTTGTTGTCAGCAAGCATTGCCGCAACCATACTCGAGCAACATCAACAAAGCGATTAGCTAACGAAATCGCCCAGCGGCGCTGGTCAACTTGACAAATGGTCGAGGCGAAAAGGTTCTTTTCGGTGAAAATTCAGTTGCCTGAACTGGAAAATGGAAATTGAGCAGCAACAAAATTTTTTATTCTCATTGAAGCGGCGCACTGCAATCGGCAATGAAATATGGACAGTGCGACCGGCTGCATGCGGACGGCGCACGCGTGTGCATACACTCGAGGTTGGCATATACCGAAAGGCGGAAAATGCAGACAGAAGGACGGACGGACACCTTCACCTATTTCCATAAGCCACTGGAGAGAGCATAATTCCCAATAACAATGCACATGAACAACAACCAATACTCGCCAACAATTGGCAATAAGTTTGTGTTGATTTTGTTGTTGTTGCTGCTTGTGGCAAAGTTTGCAATAAACGACACCTACTTAGCCACATGAAATATGGACCAAGTTAACGTTTTCATAAATGTGCCACAGCACATGTTGCACAATGGCGGACAGCAAAGGGGCGCAGAAAGGGGCAGCTGTGGGATGCAGGGAAAGATACAGTTTTGCTGCAGTGCCACTGGGCAATGCGACAGACAGCAGCAGCCGATTCAATGTGCAGCGCGTAAGAAATGTTGCTGCCGTGGCTGGCAAATGTCTCCCGGTGCAACAACGCGCAATCACCGGACGGCATTGCAATAGCGGCCAATTGACCCAGTCAGCGACCACAGGCGCCCGGCAAGCATTGAAGAAAGAAAGAGTGGAGAAGGGAGCGGGTCACAAACGTAGCGGCGGGTACGTGTTGCAAGCAGCGTTTAAAGTTGGACGTTCTTTTTATCAGCTGTCTGCGCCAAGTGGCATGCAACATGAAATGAAACGCAGCAGCAGGCGCAGGGTGCGCAAAAGGCTTATCGCATAAAGGGCGCTGCGGCAGTTGTTGCTGTCGAAGTAATTCGCTGTTCGACAACATAATTGGGCAATTAAGAATATGCAACCAGCTATAACAACTGGCATGGCGACGGCAACCGGCAGCGTAGATCTTGGGAAAAGCGACAATTTGCAACAGCGAAATTGCAATATTTGCTGCAATGGAGATGGTGAATGGCGTTGCCGTTGGCGACAGCGACAGCGACTAGAAGAAGCTGCTTGTTGTTTTCGGCTCCATGTCGATGTTGTTGCGGCAAGCATTGAATGTTGCAGATGAGAATGATGATGTTTTTATTGTTGTTGTTGTTCTTTAGGTAATTTTTCTGTTGCCTGCCTATTTTAAGGTGATTGTTATTGCTGTTGTTCTCACTGTTGGCGCTGGATTGGTTGCTGCTCTTATAGACATTGACAGATGAGGATTGACGACGACGACAACGCTTGACCCAGAAATGTGGCAATTTTTCATTGCAACAACTTGCGTTTTTTTTCTCCAACGAAGAATTGGGAAGTGAAAATGGATTTTTCCGTCTATTTATTGGGCTCAGAACGAGCCAACTAGTCGCCGGGCTTATGTCATTAAAAACGGAATCAGCGCTCTGACAGCAGCGATGTGGGATCGTTATGAAATTCTGTCGCTGTCTTTGGGCTGCGTGGCGCCCGTTTGTTGTTATTACAAATTTAAAATTAGCTAACAACAAAAGCAACAACAACAACTGCTCACAAATGACTAACGGCCAACCTACGCCACAAGCCAACACGCATACCACACCACACCGGCTCCGCTCGGCTCGGCTCTGCTTGGCTCCTGTTGATTGTTACCTGTTGTTGTTTTTTGTTAATTTTTGCTACGGTTTGAATGTGAGCAAGTCTCTAGTAATCCATGAAACGAAAGCCTTAACTCCACGCTAACTTGCGAAAAATGTATTGAAATCGAAATAGCAAACCTGCTGAATGTACACTGAGTAAAATATAAAGTGGGCCATCTAGCGTTTTAAATTTGAACTATCTATATTTCGACATTGGAAACGTCAAATACCATTCGGAAAGTGACAGATATTCAGTAAAAAGTATGAAATTTACGAAATGGGTCGCTTTTCGCTAGAAGAAAACTGGGAAATATTGAAAACTTTTTTCCAAAGTGGTGAGTCTTCAACACAAACTGTGAGAAATTTGGTAAAAAAAAATGGAATGGTGATGTGAATTGGCCTCCCAGAAGCTGCGATTTAACTCCGTTGGACTATTTTCTGTGAGGAGCTGTTAAAGATAAATGTTACACCAACCATCCAGAACCAATTCAAGATCTAAAGTACGAGATTCAAGCTGCTGTTGCTGGCATAAGGCCTGAAACCATCGAGAAAGTACTCCAAAATTGGGTGGATCGGATAAGCTACTGTAAACTCAGCCGTGGTGGTCATTTGAAAAACATCAAGCCGTTTTTTTTTTATTGACTTTTTAAATTTAAAATTGTATATGGCCCACCCTATACAATGTTAAGAGTTTAGGTCAAAACAGATTTTATATATAATTTTTAGTGTTTGAAACCACAGACTTTAGCTGTCATTAACTTTGTAGTTAGTAAATTTTAACACCATAGTCCAAGAAGTAAAATTTAAAGTCAAAGTTAACGAAATTTGACTAGAACCCCGGTTTATTTTGTCTGTCCTGCAATATTAGTTTTTCTGAATTTTCTTGAATCGCTCAGAAACGAAACAGTTTTGGTGCTCTCCAGTGTATTTTCATGCATTTCGCGCAGTGTTGCTGTCACTGTGGCAGACATTGCTACCCAGTCGCCGGATTGCTGGCTGCCGGTTGTTGTTGGGTTTTATTTCTTTCTAATTGAGCTTAACAAGTGGCTCAGGGGCTTGGTTTCCATTTAGCTATTTTCGATACCAGTCTCCTTGTGGTTGCTGTTGTTGTTGTCTTGCTGTTTTTTGTTTTTGTCAAATCGCATGCATGTGTTTGCCGCGGAACGATCGTGAATTGGCTCGGCCTGGCTCAAGCGGCATGAAAATCAAATCAAAGCAGAGGCCAAATAATCAAGCAAAAATCGCACGACTAGCGCCGTAATTGAATATGAATTTGCTGTGTATTCGACTCGCGGCAGCGCCGCTTGTTTGTTTTCATTTTCATTTTCGCGATTGTTTTTATCGTTTTTCGTTTTTGCCAAATTACGCAAATTTGTGTGCCGTAACACTCGTCAAACTGTAGTTGGCGCGCGCAAAAAAAAACACACAACAAACAAAAGCAAAATCAACAACGGAAAGTAAGTACACCCAGTTCGATTGTTGTTGTTGTTGTTTGTAGCTGCACAAAGCTGTGTGATTATCGCCAAATAATACTGTCGGCTGAACTTCGGCGCGATGACGCGATAAACCCAGCCCTAACCCCAACCCCAGCTCCAGTCAACCTTAGCCGCCGCAAAGCAACTCGAACTCAATTCGTACTCAGCGACTGATTGCAACTGCACAGTTTTCGCTGCACCACTTAAGCGCAATTCGGCGTCATTCAGCACCAATTCTGCGCAATTGCAGCCCATTTCGAATCCAAACAATCCTAATGCCCAACGTCAATCTCGACGCTCGATCGGCGCGTAAGTGAACCCTGGACATTGCCGCTGTCATTGTTTACTTTGCTCACTAATTTCCAGCACTTGATGGTCACTCGCAGTCGCCCAGCCAAAACAAATTGCGTATACATCCAACGCCAACGCTGAAGATGCGATCAGCGACTTCTCGTTCCGGCGCTACCAATCTGCATGCGCGGCCCCCAACGTCACTGCCGCACTGCAGAGGCGTGTTGTTGTTGTTATTGCTGCTGCTGCTGCGCTTTAATTATGTTTTCATTGTTGTTTTGAGTTTTAGTGCAATGTGCAAATGGCGACGCGACGCTGGTTTTCGGCTTCGGAAAACTTTGGCAAATAATTAAATTGTTACAACGCAAGACAACCGGCAACGGCAACAACAATGGCCACACGGCCCGAAACAATGGTGGAAAAAGTGATTTTTGTTCGGTGTTGTTACTTTTGTTTAGTTGTGCTTGGCAGAAATTGCAGTGAAATTGCGTTGTCTTATTTTACGGTGAAATTGAAATTTGCTGATGAAGTGAGCGGATAGTGGATAATGGATGGCGGATAATTGTGCGCGGCCTTGTTCAAATTGCCATTTGATAGTTCACGAATAGGCGGAGCGTGGTCGGTCGCCGGCCATTGCCGTCGATTCGGCCATTATCTGCGTTGCCGCTGCAGCTTATGGAATTTTCTCCGCTGTGCGGGCGAAATTCACGAAATTTAATGCGGCTGTAATGCGCCTCGAAGATGAGTAGGTGCGGCAGGGTGGCGAGCAATTTGATAGTTAAATGTATATTTTTATGGATGCAAATTGCGGCAATTGTCCCCTTGCCGCGCAGTAGTAAATTCGCTAATACTTTCTTCGTGGCGTCATTGTCAACTGTCGTTTGCGTGAGTCGAAAACTTGAACTCATTGACAGATCTTTACTGAGCACAACGTGCTGAACTATTTTTTCGTCTTGGAGCATCAATAGAATTTATTAGATATAAATAAATAAAGTTGAGGGGGTAATTAAAATTTTTTCCCAAAATTTGTAGAATAGTGGAGAAGACGCCGAAGCGGTCAAGGCCCGTGTTGCTGCCCGTGGGGTCAAGGTGTTGGCCACGGCACAGAACGCGCTTCAACTCATTCCACACAGCGGCCGTAGTAAATCGCTTCACTTAGTGTTGTTGTTGTTGTTATTGCTTTTCGGTTATTTCCAATGATAGATGTTTGTTGTTGTCGTTTTTGATTTTGATTTTTTCCTTCATTTGATTTTTGGGTTATTTCGACTTTTGATTACTTACAGCAACCCAAATGAGAAGCTTTGACCGCTGATGCTGCGTCATTGCAGCTGAAAACCAACTGAAGTGCATGACAAATTGCAGTCACTTCTATTGTTGTTATTTTTGTTGTCGCTTTTAATCTTGCTAATGCTGCGCCTGTGACTGCTTATGTCGTTTGTGTGGTAACCGCGTCAATTGTTGTTGCCATTGTCGCAGTCATTGGTTTTGTTGTTGTTGTTGTAATTGAGTAAGAATAAAATCGACTGGTCAGTGTTCCATATTTTAATGATTTGGCGTTAATTTGTTGCATCAGCATGACGCAATGTGTGTTGCTGTTGTCGCCATTGCCATTGTTGTTGTCATTGTTGTGATAATCTTTTTCTCTACGCGCTCGGTGTGGCAATGCCAATGTGCCATCAACTGCCGTCGCTCATTAGCGGTGGCCGTATCGAGCGCTGCTGGTGACAAAACACAACCACACGCACACTGGGAAGCACACACACGTAAAGTACTTGCAACGCGCAGTTATGTGGCAATCTGTCGGCTCGTCTATCCGATGGCTGCAACATGCGAGCATCTCTCAAAATAAATATCCATTGATGCAGCAATTTATTTCTAACGGCTTCAACATATATAAACCAAGCAGAACTTGCAATAGCAATGCCAACAACAACAACAACGACAACAATCGAGTAACTTGAACAGTTGCACCTTTGCAGTAGCTCGCAGACTGCTGCCACTGCAACTGGCTGCTGCAGCATCGGCAACGAAGTGGCGCGCATAACCGTTTTGTGCACTGACCACAAGCGATCACCGGACGGACGGACGGACAGCCCGATCGCACGCACAAATACACACAATTAAGTGCGCATTACAGCGCAACATTTAACGCGTTGCCAGTACTGGCCGTGTGCCGCCAACTCAAGCCGGTAGCAGCAATGCCGCCACTACCACTGCCACTGCCACTTCCTTCGTTCGATCGTGTTATTTCAGCTTAACTAACCCAATAAGTGTTGGCATTGTGGCATGCATTATCGTTGTTCTTGTTGTCTTTGCTGCTGTTGTTGCTTGCATTTTTGCCGTGTTTGCTCGTTTTGTTTCTTCGCATTTTTCATCGTGTCATTTTGTTTATTTGTTCTAACACGCATTTTTATTAATTTTCGCTTGCCTGCTGCCGCGACTGACGGCCCTCTCGACCAAATACCATAGAAAACATTTCGTATTTCCCGTTTCCAACTCTAACTCGGTCTTGTTTTGCTCTCGTTTCATTTGCAGGACGATATGCTGAGCGATCAGTGCAGCTTGACGCAGGCGGGGCTGGAGGAGTACAACATACGCGCCTCGTCCTACTACGACCAGCCGGTGCTGTTCCACCATCAGAAGCAGTCGTCATACGCGCAGTCGGAGGGTTATCACAGTTATGTCTCCAGTTCGGATTCCAGTTCAGCCACACCATTTCTGGATCGGTGAGTTGTTGCTTGTGCAATCTTCACATAAAACGAATATAAGCAGAAATAGCAGACGAAGAATAAAACTAGCAGGAAATAAGCAACCAAAAGGCGGCAAGTCACAAGTGGGCGTGTTAAATGGCTGCTTTATCTCAAAGAGAGAATGAACAAAATTTAAAAAGAAGTTCTATGAATTATTGTGAAAGATTCCCTTTTCATGGCAAGTGTGTTGCTTTATTGCAATGCTGGGTTCAATTCACACTAATGAAAAATTGACTAGTTACTTACTTACTTAAATCTGCAACAACAACTCCTGCAATATGCAATTTTAATAGATTATGACCAAAGCGACGTTATACATAGGTATCTATCTGATTAACTCAGAACTTGTAAAAAGGTTAAGTGACTTCTATTCTGTCGAAGTGATCCCTAAACTATATTTCTGGCTTCCAGCTGAAGTGATCGCCATCCTTAAAGCTTGATATATAGACTTGAATACAATAGACTTTTGATAGACCACACCCTACAGTCAAGCTTCTATTAAGGAACCGAACCGAGAGGTCGCGCATTCTTTATTTATTTATTTTTTATTTATTTATGTATTTTGTATGTATTTATTTATCTTTTTATTTATTTATTTATTTATTTATTTATTTTGTTAACCAATTTAATTTATTTATTTATTTTGTATTTATTCATTTATTTATTTATTTATTTCTTTATTTATTTAATTAATTAATTAATTTATTTATTTATTTATTTATTCTCTGAGTGTTGAAAGTGCAAATGTCAATACTGTGGCCTCACTACGGATCGTAATGTGCTCTACGGATCGTAATGTGCACTCTTTAATGTGCCCAGATATCGGGTTTCAAGTGAGGTCCGTCAAATCATGCAATAAAGTGAACGACTACTTGCAAATTGCCAGCAAGATCGCTGAGCGATCATCTTACAATGGTTTCGTGCGTACACCGCCGCAATCCGTCACTGACATCGGTCCGCACTTCCTCCTCCACAGTTGGGAGCCAATCCGTCGATCGATTTGCCGCGGCACGTCTGCACCCTTGCTAGGCCGCGCTCTTGCGGCCTTACGCATGTCGCCTTGCAGCGGTGGCAGCGGTGCGCGCCGCAGCAAAGGTTCGCGAGTGCGTCTTTGGCTTTTATGGTTTTAGTGGTCAGTGGCGCAAAGTGGCCACGGCAACGGCACCGCGCAACGCAATTAACTAGTTTTTCCCGCGTCGATGCCGCACCAGCGCGGCTCAAACTGCCGTTGCCGCTGCTCATAAATATGTAATAACGTTTGTGTAATTAATGTTGTGTTGTCGTTCAACACGTTTGGTTTGCTGTGTCCCTCGCGTGTCGCTCTTCGCTGGCTGTCTGCGGCTGTCTGTTCGGTGCGCTGTTCACTTGGCATTTCAGCCGTTGCCATTTGCGATTCGTAATAAACTTGTCCGCGTATCTCGGACAGTGCACAAAAAGTCGGTACTGCTGGCGCAGCCGATAATTGAAATTTGTTGTATTGTTTACGCCGTCTTTCATTATTTTCTATCTTCCAGTTTTATTTATCGCTGCAGCGACAACGGCGGCGGGCGCGCCAACTGTTGGACCTTGCCTGCAATTTGTGCGGCCAGCGCAAATGTTACTTGACTTTGACGCTGCTGTGCGTTGTTGTGTGGGTGTCGCTGAGTTCACTGCTGCGGATTCTTCCGCTATCGTTTCTCGATTTCTGTTTGAGTTGCGTGGAATTCCTGCGTTGCCAGCTCATACTTGCCACAGATCTATAGGTGTCTATATATTTGAGCCTATCTTTGCGTCTCGCATAGCTAACAAATGCAGCATAAATGTTCCTGAAGGAATAAGCCACTGAAAATAAATTCAAATCAAGCAAATAGCAAAGTCTGACCCTCTCGCTCCGCATTTTTTGCACAACAATATTTCTCGATTATGTTGTGTTGGTTGCTGTCAATGTTGTTGGACTTTGGCTTGGCTGCATTTATCGATCTGTCTCGTCTAGACGCCGCAAAGAAACCGCATTCCAAACGCGATTACGAATGTGTACATACAGTGCTGCATTGTCGACAGACTGCTGGCTGACTGTTTGACTGGCTGCTATTT
The DNA here is from genome assembly GCA_963971225.1 of Melieria omissa. Taxonomy (NCBI): domain Eukaryota; kingdom Metazoa; phylum Arthropoda; class Insecta; order Diptera; family Ulidiidae; genus Melieria; species Melieria omissa. The sequence goes on along the minus strand of OZ020269.1, from coordinate 7,525,282 downwards.
ATTGGTGCGTTGAACAACGAATCAACAAAAAAACCAAGATCAAAATCAAAGCCAAAACTTAAGCCGCATACGAGTAGTTGCACGATTATAAGAGTTGGGCCTTCATATTTTGGCTCTCAAAAGTAAACTTCAAGTTAAGCTACGGTTTTTTTTAATTTCATAATTACATTTAGTTAATGCTATGTCACCTTCCATACAAAAACAATCTAAGAAGTTTTGCACATTTTGAAAACTTCATATAAATGGACAAATTCTTGTCTAAATTGCTGCAAATTGTCTTTTGGCTGCTTGCAGGAAAGACTTGAAATACTCATTGCTAATTTGGCTTTTCAAAATCAAACATAAATTCTTGCAAGAACTACTTGAAAGCTTAATAAAGAAATAATAATATAAAATTATTTTTCGTAATCATTAAAAACGTAACGAATCAAACTTGATTTGAATTTATTGCACGCACATCAAACACAATTCACACCAAACAACGCCACTCACGACTCGAAGTGGGTAACAACAGTAATTGCAGAGCTGGTTTTTGTGGCTGAATAAAAGACAATCATAAACGATAATAAACGAACAACCAAAATGGTAATAATAAGAAGCCAGAGCTGCAACAACAACAACAATAACAAACATTAAACAATTTGAATGTGTCAAAGCGGCGATCTGTGAGTGTGCACACGCAATGTTCAACGAATTAATAAATAAATCTGCTGAGAAATTACTCATAGCGAACACACATAAAATAATACAAGAACAACAAGTAAAAATCAGCTTTAATATTATATAAAACTAGTTTGGCTTGGTGTGGGGGGTATTGTGATAATTTTTCAACAGCTGATGGCGCCGTAATGAATGATGTGGAGTCATGCCGCGGCGTACGTGAAGGTGTGGTGTCCGATTCTACACTAAATAACTTTTCGTATTATCGTTTACAAATTACTATTTATGATGTTGCTGTAATTGTCGGGATTTAAGTTATTATTTTGGCCACAAGAACGCCTTAAACAGAGATCGCGTCAGCTGCTCGCTTCAAGCAAATTAGTCAAGTTCGAGCAACCAATAGCGGCTTTCAAACACAAATGTGAATGCAGCTGCATGCATTGCGTAGACGCAATACAACTTTTTCAGTTTTGTTGAATTTAATATTTAGAAATTCTCATTAAAATATAAAATTTCAAATATTGTTTAGATTTCAAATTTGTTTGGCCTTTGTTGAAAAACAACAACAACAACTCAGCAAGCGTTCAAGTGCACCACTTCGCCATACATCCATCAACCAATCCATACATTCATCCAACTACCTACCAATCAATTCACCCATCCAACAACAGTGAGTCCGCGCACAGCCTTCACAGTTGGCGTTTATCAGCGCAAACGCCGCGAGGCAAAGAGCAATCAAATTATGCCAAAGTGGAGCAGCCGCAGCCGCAACGCCGTCTTATTACCACCTATTCTTGAAGCGAAATCACATTTCGACAGCTCTGATTGTTGTTGTTGTCGTGTTTGTTTGCCAACTCGTTAGGTTTAGTTCCGCATCTGTTCAACAAATGCGTTGAAATAAAATAAAATTTCGAGCGCCACAATTTTAAGGTTAAGTCATCATCCAGTCATTTGGTTTTTGACGCATTTGTTACTGCTTTTATTTGTTGTTGTTTTGCTCATGGTTTTTCAAATGTTCCTCTCGTCTTTTCAGATTGCGACAGGAGAGCGAAATGTTGTCGCGCCAGTCGTCGCATCATTGGTCGCAGAACGATCTGTCGTCGGTGTCGTCCAATTCGGTTGCGCCCTCGCCAACGCCGCTGCTGCTCTCCAGTTTGGCGCGCGACAGCGCCAACGGTGCCCATCTGCAGCAGCATGCCAGCAATAATAGTAGCAACAACAACAACAACAGCTCGGAGAGCACTTCCTCCACGGAGACACTCAAGTGGCTGGGCTCGATGAGCGACGTGTCGGAGGCGAGCCATGCCACCGGCTACTCGGCCATCTCGGAATCGGGTAAGCACTGAAGCTGAATGTGTGCGCAGAACTGGGCGTGGCATCAGTTAAACTACGTTCGCCATTTCGCCCGCCAGATTCGAAATTAATATTTAGAAAATTAACATTGGATTTTACTATGTCGTGTTCTGGCTGCCACATGGCGCAATGATTAATGAGCGGCGCGTCAATTTAGCGCTCACACTTGTATCATAGAACGCACACACAAAGCACCAAAATGCTGACTGAACATTTCACCGCTTCATTGGGTTCATTTTGTAAATTGAAATTGTCAGCGTTTTCTTTTGGGCATTTTTGGGCTTCTTTTGGGGGTCTTTGGTTGTTTGATTTGGTGTTTTTTGGCGCTCATTCATTGTCATTTAAATTCTTCTTCGTCCGTACACACACACACGCACAGATGCATGAGTTGTCCACGATCTCTGTTGCTATCACCACTGTCCACAGCGCTAACCCAATTTTATGGACAACAGACAGGCAGCAGATGAACGATACTTTAATGAGTGTTCTTGATTTTCCATATTTTTTTTCTAGGGGGGGGGGGCAAATGCGTCAACGCAGTTGGTGGTTATTGAATTGTGTGTATGCTGGCCAAAAGTTGCTCCAAATAATTAATTTAAGTCACAGTAAGAAATTTCGTGGAATTTTAAGAAGAATCGATTAATTGACTTCTATGAAATTGGCGCTTGAGAAGATGGAAAGATTTTAAAGTTCTAAGCTCTGCTCTGTTAGAAGTTTTGAGAGTTCTGAAAAGCTGATCTTTTTCCTACTTATGAAGTCAATAAGGGGTAAAGCAAGTCAACAATATTCCAAAACTTGAACTGAATTTGTGAGTAGAGGATGACGTGCGACTTTGATGGATGGATGAATGGATGGGGCCCGGTTTTCTAGATGGAACTCAAAGAACAAATGTTTCGCTTCTTCTTGCTTGCGAAAAACCATGTTTTCTTTGTTTGATGTTGGTTGCGCCGCCTTTTAAGCCCACAACCCGCTGGCTCACAACCTAACGCGCTAACCTCAGAGCCACAGCGAATGTGGCGACCATTGAAACGGCCTTGGATTCAAAGCTTTGATATGTATTCATAAGTGTGTGATTTGTGTTTTGGCCCCACTGTAACACTGCGGCTGTCGATAAGATCATTGAAAGTGGGGTGACATTTGGGCGATAACCTGCCACACGACTAACGGTTTAATTTGCGAAATAAATGTGCCCGGATTGCAGTCGGAGATAACTTATTGTGCGCTTGCAATTATTTATGAGCGGCAAGCCGATGCGGCAAAAACTTTAGATAATCAAATAAAATTAAATCAAATCTTAACTTTGCTAACGACTCACTCATAGTCGATTCGATTAACTATGTTATATATATTTGAAACAAATTGCCACACATTATGTACATTCCATACATTATTGCCTTAAAAATTGCGTGGAAATCAGACGGTAACTTGTAATTACGCGCTTGACAGCCAACATTTCAAATCGTGAAGTTCGTCCGCAGTTCGCATTAGCGAAATTGCGGCACGTCGCTGTTTGTATGGGTGTGATTTGGTCTATCTGTCGCCCCGCTAAACGAACCGCCCAACCAATTACGGCCACTAACTAGGCGCTTGGCCGCAAAGTCCGCCGGCGCGGCATTCTCCTCCGCAATCTAATTGCCATATTTCCACGTTTTTGACTGTATTTAGATTTGTGATTTGTGGCCGAAAAGCCAAAACAACGAACACAACCAACCCCGAAAGCGAAAAAGTCAAAGTCACTGCAACTGGCTGCCTGCACGTACGTGGCAGCTATTAGATTACTCAATTGCAGCGCCAGCAGCAGCGCTGCGCAACTTCGGCGTGTTGCCATAGTTTTGGGCAGTCAGCACACAAACACACACACACAAACAGACATATCCCCATTCGCGAGTTGTCGCCTATCGAAATAAAGTCAAACCAATAATTCTTTTGCGATAGTTCACTGCGGCTGCGCCTGATTTGACACCTTGTTTGCTTAGCAGCCCAGCCAGGCAGGCGTACGGCTGCCTTAGTTCGCATTGAAATGTATTTGCGGCCGCTTAATCACGCGCCCGTCGCCTATTAAATGTCCGATACTGCAACTACCGGCAAAACTGCCATTGGCTGCTCGTAATGAAGGAGATTGGCTGTTGCATTGGTGATTTATGCCGCGCTGCCTACCGTCACGGTTCAAGGATGTTGTGCTGCGTTCCCCAGCGACGGCTGGCAGTGGGCAAATTTCGCAGCAGATGCTTGTAAAATGTGCACTGAAGATCATAACCTCAAAATCCAAGAAATGCCCAATTTAGCCCAAAAGCAATTTTGCCAAAATTCGACAAGTCGTGCTTTAGCCACTCACTCAAGCTTTGCGTTTATTCTTTGCAGTTTCCTCTTCGCAGTTGATTGTGCATAGCTCCCGAGTGCTGACGCCGAAACGCCACCACAGCGAAAGCGTTCTCTACCTACACGACGAGCAGCACTCGCCGAATGCGGCGCCCCAGCCCATGTCGGCATCGCAGCTCAGCGCGGACGAGCGAGAGCTCTCGCCCACTCGCACGCTGCTGCCCAGCCATCGACACAGCCCCAGCTACCCGCCCATGCACACGCCTTCGTTAACGCTGCACCCCTACCAACAGTCCGCACACCAACAACAGCAGCAACGGCAGCTACTGATGCCACTCGCCAAAGCTGATGACTTGCTAAATAGTTCCTTAAGCGCTGCCGCTTGCTCTGCGGCGAAAGGCTCACCAGCAGCGGGCTGTGAGCCGCAGCCGCCGCCGCAGCCGCAACACAAAACAAGCATATCTGTGACAATAACCAACAACGAATCGCCGGTTAGCATTTCTCCACAACTGCCAGCCACTGCATCGAAGTCCGTTGACGACGAGACGCCCGCCAGCACCGACAGCACCAGCCTGGTGATAATTGCCGCCGATGGCAGCGCGCACTCGCCGCAGAGTGCGCAGTCCACCATGCACACGGCAGCGTTGGCAGTCAGCAACACATCGCCCACTTTGACCACGTCCAGCAACTCACCCACCGGCCTGGGCGGCACGCACTCGTACCGCAGCAACCATCGCCTGTTTCCGGTGAGCACCTACACAGAGCCGGTGCACAGCAACACTTCGCAGTACGTGCACCACCCAAAGCCGCAGTACAGCGCCGGCCTCCAGAAACCACCAGCGTTAGTGGCACATCAGCAGCTGCCGACTGTGTCGCCACCGACGCCCAACAGCGGCCAATCCAAGTGAGTACGATGCGGTCTCGCGACCAATAATTTTAATTTGCTTTTCTCATATTTCGCCGAATTGCAGGTACTTGGCGAGTCCTACGCAGCCAGCGCAGCCCAGCTGGCAGTCGGTGGCCGAGTTGATCAACGATTTCGAGCGCAGCAACAGCGACCCACAAGTGCCGGCGCAGAAGTACACCTACATCGATCCCAGCAAAACGCATCGCGTGTCCAATCCGGCGCTGAAAGCTTTTCAGAAGAATGCCGTGCAGTCGTACTTCGAGCGGCAGCAGCAGCAGCAGCAACAGCAGCATTCCAAAGATCACAGCCAGCAGAAAATCTACCAGTCACTCGCCGCGCATCAGCATCAACATAACCTCCACCAGCAACAGCAGCAACAGCAACAGTTGTCTCGTCCGCATTCCTATCAGTCCACCAACGCGCAGAAAGACAGCCAGTCTCAAATGCTGCGCAGTTCGCTGCCCAACACATACGGTGCGCATGTGCACGCCGCCGCCTGTCAACCGCCACCGTCGCAGCAGCCAACGCGTCCGATGGCGCTTCCATCCATGACTTCCGCCCAAATGTCAACGTCGATGAACGATGGCTTTCTGACAGCGGCCAGCAGCTATAGCGCGCTGCCCACAAAACCACCATCACCCGCCCCACCGCCGCCGCCGCCCCGGTCACGCTCGCTCATGCCCACCACGCTTCTGCGCCGCTCCTCCTCCGCCTCGGACTACGCCGAATTCCGCGATCAGTACACACGCGCCTCGCAGGAGAAGCTCGCCGCCCAATCGGTGAAGAACATTTCCAGCTCCGAAAAGATGTCGTTCAATGACTGCGGCATGCCGCCGCCGCCCCCACCGCCCCGCGGCCGCATCAATCCGCTGCCAACGCGGCGCACCTCATCCGCCTCCGAGTACGCGGCGGCCATGCGCGAGAAGGCGCTGCTGCAGCAGGCAGCCGCCTTAGCTCACCAGCAGCATCACCCGCACCAACACGCGCCGCACACTCGATCGCAGCCACATGCGTACTACGCGCCGACACCATCCGCAGCAGCGCCTCCCATTGACGGCAACTGGGTGCCGGAGCGACCGCCTAAGAATCCGAACCTGCGCGTACCGTCGCCCGACCTGCCGCCACCGCCCACCGCCGAGATCGACACCAGCCTCTCGGACGAACCGCTGCCGCCGCCGCCGCCCGAAATACTACACCGGCAGCCATACTACGACAGCAGCGGCGAACTGGCGCCCAAGGCGCTATCGCCGAATCGCCGCAACAGCTTCGCTGGCTCGTCCACACGCAAGGCGTTCTTCAGTCGCACCAGCTCGGCCAGCAGCGAGGCCGCCACATCGCCATCCAAAGTGCCACCGCTCATACCCAAGAAGCCGTCCAACATAGAGCTGCTGCAGGTCACGAGGCCAGCTGCCGGCCTCGTGCCGCAGTCGAGCAAGGCGCACAAGCTGCTGCTAAACGGCGGCATGTCGCACCATCACCACCAGCAGCAGCAGCCAAAGTCTTCGCCACCGTTGCCAGCTGTCGCTTTCGGTGTTGCGTCAGCGAAAATGACAGCAAACCGCAAGCGACCGCACAATCCTGCGGCCGCCATGATCAGCGTGCCACCGGCGATTATAGAAAATTGCAACACCAAATCGCCAACAACCGCCGCCGCCGCAACGACATCTACAACGACGAGATCTTCGCCGCCGCCACCACCGCTAATGCCGCGCTGCATGCCGAACGCCAACCAGCCAGCAAATGTCATTGCCGTCGCCGCCACTACCAGCAGCAACAACAAACCAAGGTAAGTGCGGCCAATTACACGTTGGCAATTAGCAAGAATTTTCTTCACTGGTACCGACAATTAATGGCGGCAGTGTTGTACTCAGTGGGGAAGATAATGTAGGCGGTTACGAGTGTTTGGAACCGATTACTTGACAACACTCAACCAGTATCTGAATTGTCTGTCTGAGTTTTTCTGCGAGCTGGAGCTCTCATTCCGCCAAGTCAGTTGAACGCAAAGCGGGCAAATTTCGGTGGGGCGTCGGAAAAAAAAACACGTCATTCACAATCGGCAAGCACCGAGCTGGCAGAGCGCAGACATAACGCTACCGTTAGCTTGGCCGCGATAAGATTTCACACAGATGGCCGGTGTGAGTTTCATGGTCCCATTGCATCTCCGCCTCCCCGTTGCCATAAAAGTGATTCAGAATGTTCTCAGTTCAGTCGCTGACGCAGCGCACATCGATGCCTCGTTGCCGGGCGGCTGTCTGTGTGTGCTTTGCGCGCAGCTGAAGCGACAGGGGCCAGTTTGGCGCAACTGGCTGTTGGCAGTTGCTAACGTCCGCATTTCGCGTGAGGTCAGAGTGCCACCAGCAGCCGCACAACCACTGCATCCGAGTGTAGCTGCGCTCAGGTACCCGTGGCATGTGGCATGTGTGGTGGCATGTTATGTAAGCGACACGGCGGCGGGCGAACGCAACGAAATGAAATCGCGCTATTGACAGGAATGCGAGCTGGGCAACCGAACGCGCCGTGTGCCGTGTGCCGTGCGCTGTGATTGCGGCACTCAGCCAAGACCCACCAGGCAGCGGTTGTCGGCTGTCTGTTATTGTTGGTGTTGGCATTTTTGTGGGGCGCGCAGTAAGATGCAAATTCATGCAGGCGATTTGTGGAATACCTAAGGAATGAGTTTTTCTTCGGCCTTTAATTCCTTTTTCGAGTGCAATTTATTGTCGTGTCTCGGTGTATGTGTGTGTGTGTGTTGATGAAGTGCCTCCGTGTCGCGCCAGTGTGCATGCTGACTCAGTTGAATGTCAGTCAGTCCTAACGGTATCATTTGTAAGACATACAAGTATCGTTTTTTTCTTAAAGATTTCTTCTGCCACTTGGACTGAGAAAGAATTTCTTCAAAATACGAAAACTGAGGTCACAGCAACAAAGTTATCCAGTACGCTTTTGTTGTTCCTACTTTTGCTTGTATGTTATTCGATATCATTCGTATCCGCTTCAGAAATTTGTGACACGCTGCCTACCCTTCAACAATTGCTTCACGCACCCAACAATTAAATCCCCAACGACCTCAGCGAGTTTTCGCATTTGGCTCGCCCTCCCTGCCAGCTCCTGCTTGTGTTCCTCAGCCATCAGCTCAACAGAGTCCAGCGATTAAAATTAATCTCAATTAGTGCGATGATTGCTTAATCAATCAAAGTCGCCCCCAGGGCGCCAGTGGCAAAGATTCGCCACTCGAACGGCAGCAGTGGCCGCGAGTAATTTTCTAATGCGGCTGCTGGCTCAACACATTCCAGCTGCTACAACGCCGCGCCAGCCTTGACCTCTTCCGCCGCAAATGTAAGTAGTCACTCTGGTGGCTGTGCGGGCCGTTCCACGTTTTAGGCGCGCGTTCGGTATTGCTTTTTCGCAGATGTTGATTGAAATCGAATTGCGAATTAATGTTTCGAGCGCCGTGAATGCCTCGTGATTACGTACATTATATATGTACATATGTACAGAATATGATCCATTCAGAAGTCACAGAAGTCGAATTGTCATATTTATTGAAACTTGATGCAATACTGGGTTCTCAACAAGTTTCAAAACAGTAATCTATCGATTTGGCTTACGAACCGTCTATATTTGCACATCCTAAATCACAATGAAAAATCTTAAGTGATTTAGGCTCATTTCCGAGTTGTTCTAAGGACTCAATTCGCTGATTGGTTTTCTGTCTGATATATGTACAAACAAATTATTTTCTGTACAACATTCAACCTTTTGTACAATTTTTTTGAATTTTTTTTATTTATTTATTTATATTTTTTTATGTTTTATTATTTATTTTTTTATTTTATGTATTTTCTTTAGATAACAACAACAACAAACGAAAATTTGCCTTAAATTGCGTCATGATTTAGCTTCATTCAGTGCTTATTAATCCGGGATGGATTCAATTTGCGCTTTTATTATTTCTCTGTGCGTGCTTCTTACGCGCTTTAAACACGCTTGTTGGGGTGCGCTGTGTTGTTGTTGTTGTAACAAGTTACTGTAAATAATGTTTGATGAAGTTCAAAAACGTTTTTTGTAAGAAAAATTTAGTTGTATCTCTAATATTTGTAATGCTTTTGAACATGCTTAACCCTTTCACGCCCATAAAACAGTCATGTGTGAGCCGCATGAATTTTCTACTTTTGCAACATAGTGAAAATGCTGCCGGCAAAATGGGGCCCAGATCATATCAGATTGCATTGGCGGATTCAGGGGGTTTTGGGGGTTGAAACCCCCGAAATATTAGGGTCCACTTTAAAACTACATACAAATGAAAATGCAATTTTTGTCATTTTATGAATATTAAAGAATTACTTTTTGAAACCCCCCCAAAATATTTTTCTGAATCCGCCCCTGCCAGATTGACATCTTTATGATCCTGAAAGAATTAACTTCTCCGCGCGTTCCGAAAGATTTAAAACGATTGACTTGAGTTTGACGTCCAAATCTCGGCCACGTTGCCATCGCGCTCACAACCAATCCGCTGTCGGGGCCTGTGATTGTTGCTATAATTGGATTATGAAATTAAATGTGCACAAAGTTTGCATTGTTTCGGTCGCCGTGAGGCACTGGTGCGGCAAACAAACGCGTGAACTGTGCGCACGCGCCCCGAAACAGCAAACCACCAAACAACTGGCGGTAAACTTTCGCTTTCGATGGCTGTCTGTCGCCTGTCGCCCCTGCGGCTGTTCAGCTGTCATCCGTTTGGCTGTCGCATGCTCAATTGACAGCTATTGGTGACTTTGCGGCTGACCCACTCCCCCAAATCTTTTACACATGTTTGCCATTCAAGACAACAACAACAAACAACCTATGGAAGTTTTTAGCTATTCGTAGTTGCAGCTCGGACACCAACTCAGACTGAGTGTCCATTCAATTGGTTGGAGCTGAGCAACGATTATGGATTTGAAATGTAAAATGGTTGGTGAACCTGTGGCGTTGTTGTTGTGCTGTAATTATTTGTGACTGCTGGGAATTGGTTACGAGTTTTGTAGCCAAGTTTTCGAGTGGGAAAAATTAAATATTTGTGTACAAACATTTATTGTCAACGCTGTCCGTGACCAGCGCCAACACCAACAGCAACAATTACCGCCGCGCACAAGTCTTTTGTTTTTGTGCAATTTGTTATTGGCGTTTGCTCTGATTGTGCGCTGCGGTCGCGTAATACATAAATTTACTTACCGGCTTTGACTTTGATGCATGCGACAGCGCGCCGATTCTGTGCTCATTAGTGTCAGTCGGTGATTTGGCACGCTTGCGCAATACACGCTTGGAACGTGTCGAAGAATGAAAAGAATTCACCTACAATTGGTCGAAAATGCCTCAACTGCATTTTGGTATTGAATGGATTTTGCACGCACGGCGTCGCAAATTGCTTTGCTGTTGCGACAATTAAATGTTGAAAATGCATCTTATAAGAGAATTTCAAATGTGAGTGTTAGATCACAAGACGGAGACACCTTCGAGCACATATAATGCCCAGTTTCCCTGGCTAACGACGAAGACTAGCAATTTGTAAGTAGTGAGAAACCTGGTTGATCTGCTTCGGACCAGCTCATCTACCCCCCCAGTTTATTTAATGTATGTATGTCGTCTGTATGTTGTTTGCTGGTCTAATTGTAGCTGGTTGGACTTGGACATCATACAAGTATGGTTAAACAATTCTGAGAAACTTTTAAGTGAAAGTTCCTAATTTTTGTATAATGTCCTTGCATTGCATTAGCAATATGGCGGCGTTTCTTGATTTAGCGATTAATATCTTTTGCTCCGCTAGAATTTAATGCTTAGCTTTGACCTTTTTGGGCAGCTTCCCAAAATGTTCATTTGGACAGTGGAAACAGAATTGAAAACGCAATCGAATTGTGTATTTGCCAAACTTGGGCAATGGATTCGTTGCTTCGTCCAGTGTTTTACTTATTTTATTTTTACCTTATTTCGCCTTATTGCATTGTTTGCGGGCTGGACAGTGAGCTGTGCCGCGTGGCATTTGACTTGGCAGTCAATTTGAGGTCACGCCGGGCCACGCTGAAGAGATAAATGTATCCAATTTGAGCGTTGAATGGTTCAATAGCCAACAAGCCGAAAAGGGTGCACTGAGAAAATTGGAATTCTTAAAGATTTGAAATTAGTTTTCTGTATTAAAATAGTATTTAAATTAAAATTGTGCAGAATTCACATATTTAAATAAATTTAACATCGACTTTCGCTGAGAGGTTTACTCTAGTCTTCATTTTCTGAAGAACCATTGAAACCACACCAAGTCTGGGTGTGTTCCAACAAATCTAAACTGCCTGCAGAGTTTGTTGCTCGTTTTTGAAAATCTTTGCCTGCACCTCCCACTTCACCGCCAACTCTTTCCTTGCACCATTTCTGCTTTTTAACGACCAAAATCGCAATTGAAATTAAAGTCGAGGTCTCCATTAATGTTATCTGTAGTAAAGTGCTACGAGCGCGTCGAGTTGGGCACAGCAACACAATCACCACCACCGCCTCCTGACCGCCCTAAAACGGCGCCTTGCGCCTTGTGCCACTGCCCTTTGGGCATAAAACTTAATCGCCGCGCAATTGTTTCACTTTTCGACGTGATAATTGTGGCGGCGCAAATGTGCCGTTATTGTTGTTGTTGCTCTGGCAGCTCTCCATGGCTTTTCCATAGAGTTACCACAACGAGTGTCGAAAAGGCAATTTCGCAAAAACCCCAAAACAAAACAGCTTACAAACGTCGAGGAAAAAAAATCAACGCTATGCTACAACAACAACCAACAAGAGCGCAAATCAGCTGCAACAGCGGCAATTTTGTACAATTTTGTGTTTGCTACAAAGTCTGCTAAACGCAAATTGAGGCGCGTAGATTTGTGTGTGTGTGTGTGTTAGTTGTTGGCTTTTAGTTGTTGTTGTCTTAGTTGTATGTTTTTTCTGGCTTGAACCCGTGGCTGTAGGTGTCGATAATTAAGCGTAACATTTTTTTTGCTACAGATAACGAAATAACAACAAAAAGAACAATAATAACAACAACAGTTGGGGCAAAGCAAATGGACGCTGCGCAACAGCGTGGCAACAGCTGCTGAAAGCTTGAGCCCGCACCACAGTGGGAGTAGCAGTGAAGCGGGCGGGCGGCCGGGGCACTGGTGGTGGCGGCAGGTGGCATTAATTGCAGTTTAAGAAGTAAAAACCGAAAATTGTGTGGTGATTTTGGCTGCAAGCTCGCAACAAATTGGCTGCGGAAAAAAGTGTGCCAGCAGTTGGGACGCGAAGAGTGCGGAAGCAAATGCGCAAATGTTTTACAGGTGAGGGCCGCAGAGCTAAACCGCCATTTGTGCGGCATGTGGCATACAGCCTGGTGTCCCGGTTTGCTGTTGCAACTTGACGTGCAGTCAAGGTTTCGCCGAGCTGCCACATGTGGCAATTGCACTGAGCGGATTGTGCAAATTGTAAGCCAAATTGAGTTTGTTGCTTGAGTCTTTTGTATTGCAGCATAGAAGAAAAAAATCAGACTGTTTGGATGACAAATGAACGCGCTGAGGTGCTGCTGAATAGCGCAAAAGTGCCACAAAGAGGTGACAATTGCGTAGCAAATGCGTTAATTTTGCAGCTGACAGCAAAAGAAAACCTAACCTCGAAGACCTAATTTCAAACTTGTTTGTTTGTTTTTTTGCCTTAAAAGCATTGTGGCTTGTTGCAAGTGCAGTGGAAAAGGCAAAATTAACAGTTTTGTGTAGTGTGGCAACCACTGCAAAAAGCGCTGCACTTTATTCCAACAAAGCCTTGGCACGGTGACTTTATTTATCTCCACAGTCGAATTTGTTGAACCAAATAACAAAATCATAGGCACCAATCAAGAGTTGCAATCGGCAGACGGACGGCCACACGAGTCACCGCAAACGCCCATTCCGCCGCTCTTGTTGTGTCCAATTTACACCAACCTTTGCGGTTGCTTTGCAACATTGACGGCGACATATCGCGATGCCACAGCACACGCCTATGTCAACGACAAGCAACAGCAGTTCGCGTCAGAAGGGGGTGGGAGGGGCCAAGCATACGGCGCACTTGTATGAAAGTAAAACGAAAATTTGTGTACAAAAGTGAATCTGGCAATAGAACCAAAAGCAGCAATGCACAGATACAAATTTTTATGAGCGGTGGCCATGTGGCACGTTGCCGCTTGGCCGTTTTGTGGCTGTCACTTCTGATTAATTTTGCCTGCGAAAATGCGAAATGGAAACCTTTCGTTGGTTTCTTATTCTCGTCTGTGTGCCAGCGTTGTGTGTGTGTGTGTGTTTATGTGAGTGTGTGGCTTAATGCGCGCCATTGTGTAAGAAATCGTGCGGCAAAGGTCTTCCGCTGGTGTCACTTACAATCTGTAAATGCACGGCGAATATCTTTAAGTGGCTTTGTGTGTGTAGGTGTGTGCAATATTTGCCAGAAAATCTTCAAGTGTTGTTTATGCAATGTTGCACTATTATTTTTATTGTAGCTGGTTACTACCTTTTTGACCCAATTTTGTGATTTTAGTAAGGTTTTTCCTATTTTGACCTGAATTTTCTGATCACCAAGTGTTTCTAAACATTTGTTGTAAAGGCTTAGATGGAAAGCAGACGTGAAGGATCTAATGGAACAAAAACAGCAGTAGAAATTAAAAAGAAGCAAACTGTTTAGAAATAGTTTGAGAACAACCTCTGCCGCTCCGCTCTTTACTACCATAAGTTCAGCTTTCGGCTTCAGCATACAAATTTGTTGTAATTGCTCCAAGTGCTGCACATTCGAAGTGAAAGCGCAACACAATTTGCTATGCGCTGTTGAGAGTCGCGAAGAAGGATCTTCCGCGCATGGCTGCCACTAACACAACGAACCGCACAATGTGAGTGCATAAATTTGGCAAACGACAGCAGGACGGACGGCAAACACTCAGTTGGATGCACAAACATAGACACAGACAGACAGACAGACAGACGAGCGGACGGGTGAAACAGCAGAGCAGCCGCTTAAAATAGCGAAACAATTCAATTTGTGGCAATAATTGTTGCAGCGACCGTGCCGCAGTTGCTGCAATTAAGCGCTACACTTATGCGCGCTGTTCGCTGCTTGTTGTTCGCGCTGCTGGCTCGAGCGCAATAAATTCAGCGCGACACTGGTGGGAGCCGCAAACGCCAATTCAAGCGCAAATTTATGAACAACACGCGGTTTTCGGCGATGGTCGTTGAAGGCGAGTGCGGAGTGGGCGCGCGCTGAGACATTGCTACCAACATTAGTGTGGCACCAACAACACTCACAGGCACGGCAGCAACAGTGGCAGCAGTGGCGGCAGTTGTCATTATCAGCTATGAGCCAACGAACGATCAATCGAGCTATCGATGGCGTTGCGTTCTTTTGTTTCGCTGGTTGACTCAATCGCTGGCAATGGCAGCGCACTTTCCGGCCATGTCTGTCCGTTGCGCCTGTGAAGCCGCATTGCTCAATTGACGCTGTGGCTGTGGCGAACAAAAGGCGATTTATATTTATTTTTATATTTATTTCCATGCCATTTTATTTTATATGATGGCCGGCAATTGGCACACAAACCGCCAGCGCTTCGCAAAGCAATTTGTAATTGGAGCGCTCAGAGCGCGGCGCAACCGGGCAAATTGTGCAACATGTTAAATTTGAGTTTAGCGTGTTGCGGGAAAATATTTTGTTGGCAACAGAAGGCAGCGGTTGGAAGCGGAGATAGTATTAGGTGATTGCATAAAATTAATTATTTTAATGGATACAATTTTTCAAATAAATACATTATTTTGTTAACAATAACAAAATTATTGTTCATATGCAATAATTGTTTATTTCATATAATCAATTAATTTAATATGCATTTGGATGAGAATTGCACAAAACACCCACCACTGTGCCAACGAGCTATCAATATGCCCCTAAAAGTAGGCAAACAATTGCGTCATTTCACTGTATTCATGCAGCAAAGCTGAAATAAAACTTTCTGTAGCATGCTTTTGGGCGAGCTGATAAAAGGGGCATCTGATTTCTTTATGTTTTCGGGCTTTACACATTTCAGATCTCGAACTCTTCTTGAATTACATGTATATACAAAGTATTAACATACAATTTACTTAAAATAGTTGAAAATCTCACAAGTATAGCATCATAAATTCAAAGGCGGGCCAACCCCAAAAACAATGACAGCAAAACAGTACTGTCGCACAGGTGTCATTGGTAGGACAATTTTTGATTGTTTATGTTTCGTTTGTTACTCAATCGTTCAATCGTTCAATCTGTCGTTACGAAACATTGTAGACTTGGTTTTTTCTGTTAGAGTCGCTTGGTTATTTTTTTTTTATTGTTGCTGTTGTTGTTTTGCTTTGTGCTGCTTGTCTGTGCCACAAACGAGAGTTCAATAGTTCAGCATAACAATTTCTCATATTCATATTGTTGCATGTGTGGCTGTAACTGCCACATTGCGAGCAGCAGACAGCGCCAGCAGCCTTTTCATATGATGTCGAAGAGAAAGAAGAAGCAGAGCAGCAAATCGATATCATACAAAAACAAATGCAGCTATTGGGAAACTATTACTGTGCAGCAACAAAGCTGACGCCAACACAACTGAAGCTTAAGAAGCCAAAGGCAGAATGAAGCTAGTAGTCAGGGGGAGAAGATTCACATAAAAGCCCTAAATTTGAGATTGAAAAAAAGCTTAATAAGTCATTTAAACAAATTTTTAAATTTTGCAAACAGAAATTAGAAATATTGCGAATATTTTTGTTTTAAGTATCAGCGAGACGACCACAAAAAAAGCAAATTTCATTGTAAACAAAAATAAAAAAGTTGGCAACTAGGCGTAAAAATTTTTGAAGAACTTTTAAGTCAGTCATTCGGTAACACTGATCAACAGCAAAATGGCTTTTCTGGGTTTGACATCAGTTCTAGGGTAATTAGGGACCGCTGATTTCGAATCCGCAAACCATTTTTAAAACTTAGTTTCCGTTTTCGCAAAAAATGGGCGTGTCACTTTTTCGTATTTTCCCTGACTTTTTCATGTTTGGGATTGTAACTTCTAAACCAATAAACTGGTTTACATGGTTTTCACTTTGCAGCATTTACCACACCTCACGACTTCTTTTCCAATGTAATTTATTTTTATAAGTTTTACGATCCCGCGGTAATTGGACCTCAAAGTCGGAAAATATGGAATTTCATGGCTTTTTATTTAATGATGAAAAACACACACATTTTTCTTTAATCTATTAATGAGTTAGGTGTTAAATGAAAGCGGAAACATCAAATAATACAACACAGGCAAGTTTTTTTATGTGATTCCCATTCTAATTGAAATAATAGCAAAAATGTACCATAGTCATTTTCATCATTTTTGATACTTTTTCCTTAAAAAATTAATTAAGGGCCATTTTTTTCGAAAACGGAAACATAGTTTTAAAAACGGTTTGCGGATTTGAAATCAGGGGTCCCTAATTACCCTAGAACTGATGTCAAACCCAGAAAAGCCGACCAAAAGTTGAAATTTGTTGCCCTGTGTAATCAATGTTTGTCTACTTATAAGAATGATTGAAAACACTCCAATAATCACAGTATGTAAGGGTTAAAGTTAGTTTTTTCTTCAACTTCGAAGTCTCGAACCTCAGTTTCCTGCTGAAACCAATGAAATCCGAAAGACAAGTTGTTGCAAAGTTAAATTATGTTTTCCTACAATTTAGAAATGTCAACGACGGAATTTGTCCGCTGTCCGCAACTGCCTTATCGCTACTTTGCATTTCCACATTCCTCGCCTGTCCCTGCCATTTCTTTTCACTTCACATTATAAGTAGCAACAAAAATTCAATCATGACATTTTATCGCTTGGCCATCATTGATTGGTAATTGCCACAAATTTATTGCACGACATGCTGCAGCAGCTGCCACACGCAGCAGATGCAGCACGCAGCAGTGCCACAATATAAATGCAATGTGTTAGTTGTGTGTGTGTATGTGTATGTGCGAACAATGCAAATGATTTCCGCATTGATTAGCCAGTCGGGCATTAAAGTGGAAGATGCGCACAAAAGAAAACAAAACAATTTGTCGAACGCACACATGCAGCCAGTGCCAGGTACAAATTGTATGTGCCGCACCGGCTTTGCAACAAACTTGGCAACAAGTGGCAAACATAACCTCTAAATTGAATTTTCCCCTGCACAAACTTCACAAATGATTTGTGAATTGTGGGCGACCGATCGAACTAACGCCGAGTGATCTTTCAACCAGCTGCACAACACAACACATTCAATGCACTGTCTTTCGGCAACGGACTGGGCAGCTGTTGCTCTCGCTAAAGCAACAGACGGCTTCCGAAAAGTATCTGAGCGCTGCTACTTATCGGCGTTGCTCTGTTTTATCGCCCCCCATCGCTCATTCTTTCGTGCACATTTCGTTAGTTTAGCTCGCGCTGTGACTTTCCATGTTGACCATTTGGTTTGCTCTGAAGTTGGTCCGAAAATTTCGGAGTAGCTCGAATCGTTGGCTCTCTTCTTCGTGTGTCATGCGGCGACCGGCCTTTGCTTGCTGTCGGCACTGAAGTAAGAACAGTGGTGGTTCTTACCTAAAAGCCAGATCGACATGAAAATGAGCAAAAGTGCAAATGACCTTCGTACGCATACATAACGAATTTTAGGCCAAAACACTTGGATTGGGGATCCAACCAGTGGCGGATTCAGGGGGGTTTTGGGGGTTGAAACCTCCCCCGAAATATTAGGGTCGACTTTAAAACGAGTCCCTACTCCAATGGGCCAACTTTCAGTAATGTGAGGCATGAAAATTGCAGCTTGGGCTTTGAGGTTTTTAATACATAAAATGATTTGCAAAATATCTTCATTACAGCTGTCACATAATTCCCGATTATTTAGTTTTCCTTAGACAATCAACGCCTAATTAATTTAGAACTTGTGAAAATGTTGCGCATATTTTTCCATCATACATTTCGTGAGAAGTGAAGTTATAAATAGAATTGAATAGAAACACAGCCCTAAAATATTTGCAACTCCGAAATCCCTTAACAACTCCGCTGCAATGTGGCAACGCTGTGACGCGCAGAATTGGCCAGTTGCTTGGCTCGCCGGCTGGCCCTGCTGGCTGGTTGGCTCGTAAACACGTTTCAAACGAGCACCAACTGTCGACGCGTTTGCACGAGCGAGCGTCGCGTACGCGTACAACCAAAACACACTCGCGCTGGAATCGGCAACTGCGGTCGAACGTTTTGTTTTTGTTTTCTTTAGTGTTGTATCTTGTGCAGTGTTTGCGTGTCTACGGCTGGTTATTTTAGCAAAGCGTCGACGTGCATTGCTGCCAAGAAGGTTTTGCGATCAAATTTTTGTCATATCGGAATCGCTGTGCGGCGCTGATTGGCCTATTGGCTTGTTGGCCCGAAAAATCAAACGACCATGAAATTGTGAATAAGCAAAACAAGTCGACAATACAACCGC
Organism: Melieria omissa; assembly: GCA_963971225.1. Classification (NCBI taxonomy): domain Eukaryota; kingdom Metazoa; phylum Arthropoda; class Insecta; order Diptera; family Ulidiidae; genus Melieria; species Melieria omissa. The sequence goes on along the minus strand of OZ020269.1, from coordinate 7,506,559 downwards.
AAATTTGGCTGCAACTAACACTGCAACAACAACAAGTGCCGCATTAACGCGGAAGAAGTGAAGCATTCGGAGTGCAAAGCAAAGAAATTGTTGTCATTTCCTTTTGGATAGTTTTTGTGATTTGGCAGCGTTTTATTATCGGTTTTTGCGTGTTGCTTTGACTTTTGACGAGCATTGTTGTTGTTGCAGCTTTTGACCGTGTCAGCAGACGTGCCGCCGCTAAACTTTCCCCTTTGCGGCGTGTCCCCTTCGCGCGATCGTCGTCGTCGTCGCTACTGCTTTCGTTGTGTGTGTTTGTTTTGTGCTGACGTTTGTGTTTCGGGTTGCCTGCACAGCCTTAACATCGCAGCCGCAGCAACGAAAATGTTGAATTAAATTTATTGACATATCGCATGACAGTTTTTCAGCAACGTTGTCGCCGCACAGAACGGAAACGGCGCAGCGATCGAGTGAAACAGCGCACAGAAAGAAAATAAATTTGCGCAATTTTAACTTTCTGCCTACAACAATGAAATAGTTATAATAACAACAACAACAGCAAATAAATTATAACCATTAAAACAGTGCGCCAAAGCAGCTGCAAAATATTTGTGCATTAAAATGTATTAAATCGAAAAGGCAACAACAAAGAACAACCAAAACGTACTGAGTGCCTCCAACAAAATCCAATTAACGCCAGCGACAGCAACACAGCAGTGTTCGTTGGTTTTGTTGTTGTTGTTGCTGCACTTTGTTCCGCTAATCTGACACCAAAGAAAACTCGCAATTCGTATTTTGTAGCTTTCTGACATTTGCGCCGTGGCAACAATTGTGAAATCCACTGCCTTTCGAGCAGCTTTTTTTGCACAAAACCCGCTGCGGCAAAGCAGACGTTCTCGGTTTAACTTTTAGCAAAATTGTGAACCAGTGTTGCTGCGCTGTTGTTCGACATTTGAAATTGTAAACATTGAACGGTTAAAGCTGGAGTTCGACATTGTGGATACCATCAGTCATCTGAAAATGGTCTTCGGCGGCCGATTTCGCTTGAGAAGGTAACTAATCCGTTGGGACTGGGGGTGCCAAATGTAGTCGTTTGATGCAAACATCTCGTCATCTCGCTGCTTATTTTAATTTAATTTATTTGAATAATATTTAGACCAGCAATGACCACTCTACTACTTGCGAAAAGCAGAATGGCCATCACTGATTTAGGCTAAAATTCAATGCGCTATTTCAAGTCTGCGATTACATAATTTCAAAGGGAAGTCCAGTTTGACGCAGTGCGATTTTTGCAATTAGAAAAGTAATTATTTGCCGTCTGCCAACTGTGCTGTTCATTGCGCTCTCAGCACAACTAAACCAAATTTCAATTAAATTGTGGAAAGATTATTCGCCAACACAAGTGCAGCATTCCACGATTGCAATCACACATAGTTCAACTCATTTTAATTATAATTTTTTTTTTTTTAATTGTGTTTGTATATAGTTTTTAATAGCAAACTCCTCTGCGCGTCAATACTAATAACTCCCCACGTTAATTAAAATTCTCGCCGATGTGTCTGTAGTTTTAGTTTTGCCTATTTATCGTCACAAAATTATAGGGGCGTTTCATATACAAATAATTGTGTATGTATGTATGCATGAAGGGTCAGTGCATTATCGCAAGCACGATATCAAATTAGCGAAATTAAAAAAACAAGAATTTCAAATACTGTCAAATCTGAGTCATGTGGCGTAATCTTCGCTTTAAAAAAACGAATTAATAAAAACTCTAAATGACAAAAACAAACATTCCAGAATCAAAATGAATTTATTACCGCGCCAAATAATCGCAAACATTGTTCACGATCAGTTTTTGATAAGATGACTGATATTGAATTATCGGAAAGTCATGACATATTCTGGCTAAATTCTGCGAACACGCCCATTTGTTGACCGTAGATTATGAAAGCTGCAGAGCGCAAAAAAACGATTAAGTTTTCTGTTCAGAATTTTGCAAACTTTGCTCTGTCTGATTCGAAACCTTAATGGGCCTAAATACTTAGTTTTCAAGGGCATCGAAAAGGGTGAAATTGTCCCATGTGCGTTTTGCTTCAACTCTGACCTGAAGATATCTTTTTCACAGTTATTAATGATATCGGATATTAGTTGTTTTTGGCAGTTTATGAAAGTTCTTTTGTTTTCGCGTTCTTGTCGAAAGACTGTAAGACTCGTTTCATTAGTTTTTTAAGCAGAATTTAAACTGCCAGCTGTCAGGCAATATAGGAAATATGTAATTGAAAACTGGTTTTTCGGCCCCAATAATTCTGTGGTCAAAAGCAATAACCGCTTAAGTCGAAAATAGCTGTTTCGAGCAATCTCGTTTTAAAGTTTTAGCGCGTAGTGTGTTCGTTATGGGAATGCGAATAGGTTTTTACTAATAACTTTTTTTATTTTAAAGTTACCAACTCCCCGATTTTACACAAACGTAAAGCACAGTCCAGGGAACGTGGTGGCATCCATAACTCAGTTTCTTCTTAAGTCGACTTAAGCGGTTATTGCTTTTGACCACAGAATTATTATTGAAAATCCAGCCTTTCTGACAACCCAACGCTTTTATTCAGCGAATTGTCAGCTAAGAAAACTCAACTACTTTTAATATTACTTACTAATATTATTACATTTTATTATTATTAATATCATTACATTATTTTATTCTGTTTTTGTTTTTAAGTATTTATCATAATTTGTAAAAAGATGGGTTTAACCGTAGATCGAGCTTTGTATCAAAAATGATACATTTGGTTTTTGTTTCATCATAACATTTTTTAGGATATCATTAATTTAACCATTCCTTGTGGCTTTCTTTGTGTTGGGATTGTGCTTGTTTAAAACAGCATTTAAACAAGCATAATCCTTAATTTTTTTGAAGCTCGATCTACGGTTAAAAACCTTGATTTCATAGTTGTCTTTTATTTAAATACAATTTTTTATAAGCAACTCTTTCCATCTTCAAGCACAGAGTTTACTCAAAAACCTTATTTTATTTGTAACCATAACATATAATTTTTCCGCAATCACAAATCATCACAAACTTATTAATACAATTCTTTCAAATTAATATTATTTCAATGAAAATATCTTTGATAATTCATCATTTCGTCGCTGATTGCCGCCAATGGTTGAAAACAAAGAAAGTCCATTCATTGCAGTCGTAGCAACTTTTTTCTTATCGCCAACAACAGGAGAAGTTGTAGAATTATCTAAATTGAAGCTCAATTGGTGCGCAGGTGAAAAAAAAACAATTCCATTCAAATGCGGGATTTCCATTCAACCAATCTGTACCGATAACGAAGGTCACTTCACTGTTATCGCCATTCGAAGTAGAATCGCGTTTCATACTTTTTATACAATTAACCCATTTCATGCCGGCAATTGGCGCTAACAAGTAGATGAAAAAACATGCCCAACACTCCAAGTTGATAACTGCAACAGATAGGACGGCAGGCGCGGAAAAGGCAAATAAATTAACTTGAAACGTTCTGGCGAGCATAAAAGAGTCGACAGACTTCGATTTCGATAAACCAGCCAGCAATGACAACAATTGCAGGCAATCTGTGTAATTGCATTTAATTGCTGATTGAGTTATCAGGCTTTGTTGTTGTAATGTCGTGTCAATAAGTAGACGTTAATTGTGCACTTAGACCGCAGAGCGGCAGCCTACGAATCGGTCTGCGGTCATATGTGGCCAATGAAGGCCGTCGGGTGTGCGCGCCTGGGTCAGTCGACCTTTGGAAGCATTCCGCGCGTACAGCGAACATTTAGAGTGTTTAATTAAATTGCAGCGAGCAGCAGTTAGATAAATAAACAACTTTCACTTCTGAAAAGAAATATTTCCAAAAGAACAGACGCGACGCGTGTTGCTAATTTGCCGCTTGTCAAATTTATTAATTTTTTCAATGAAATATGAATAATTGAAAATGAATGAAAGGATGCAACAGTTGAAAATGCTGATACATTTGTTTGTGACCAGTTAAATGCAGTTGTGGGCTGGAATTTAGTGTGAAGGTTACGTTCGATTAAATTCTAAGTATTGTTGAATTATAATTCAAATGAAAAAATATATTATTTTTTTTAATAACATTGCTTCATTTTTTTAACCTCAGTGTATACACAACATTTGAGGACGCCAAGCCTCTTTGTTAGAGTTCTACAGCTAGTTTACTTTTGAACAATTTTAGCTTAAAACGGATTAAATAATTTTGTATCAATATTTTTAATGACAGAAAAATTTTTTAAAATTTATGGAAACATACAAAATTATCACTTTTTGTTTTTTTATTTAACCATTGTTAAAGAAACTGGGTTTTTTGATCAATTTGTAGACCTCAATTAGAACAGAAACTTTCCCTGACATCGCTGCAAATTATTGGAAATTATTTTGGGAATAATAGTAAATTTTTTGTAATTTGCTTTGAATTTACCTCAAAATATATTAATTTGTTGGTGCCTACTTTAATTAAATCCATAAATATTAGCTTTTGCTATAAGATGAGAAATAGTTGAAGTTGCTCTCAGGCAACTTTGCAGTCCTCACTTGGAGAAGTTTACCTAGAAGTTTTTAGTGCTCGAAATAAATGGTATTTCAGTGAGATGTGAACAGTTCATATGGAAAGGTGAAGCGATTGAATCTCTATTCATAAATTATATTCCGTCAGTCTTTTTTTTACGTCGGGTTTCTTGCTGTAACTTAGCTTTTTCCAATGGCTTAAAGCAGTGTGATGAGTTATACTAAGATTATTAGTAGTTACGACACAACTGCATATGTGACAAACTTCTTCAACCATGTACTTTATTTCTTCAGCTTTTAAGTACATTTTTCATTTAATCGAACAGCAAAGTCTTATTAAAATTAAAAAAATGAAAAAAATAGGCAAATATCGAGAAGCAATTTTTTTCTTAAATTTCAAAAATTGATCAAATCCTGAAAAAATAAGCAAATATCGAACATCAAATTCTTATTAAAATTTAAAAAATTGTTCAAATCATGAAAAAATAAGCAAATATCAATTGCTCATCCTCTGAGCAGTATCGATTTTTCACGACTATTTTTTATTGAATCACGAAACTACTTCAACTGCTGCGCGCAGAATCCACAGTTCAGTTCAGTTCCGCTCGAACGAACTGTGGCCTTTGCTAGTAATTTTCGTCGTTGTCTACATTAACACCTTTCAACAATTGCCGATGCTTGCTTGATGCCGAACCCCCTTGCAGCGCTTCTGCTCGATTTTCAATTACCTGAACGTCGAGTGCCGGTTAGAGCAACAAAGGAAATGGCGCTCAATGGAGTCATTTATGTCCGAACGTCTGGCAAATTGAGTTAGTAGCGCAGCTGATCGCTGTTGGCGGCTGCTGGCCGACGCTGAGTGCGCGCAATTAGGCGTCAAGGTAAGCGCAATTGGCGCTGCGACGCGCTCGACCAACTGCGGTCAATATGGGCAGCACCGGCTGTCAGTCAGTGAGGCAGTAAATGTCAGCCACATTAACGCCGGCCGAATGCGTGGCACACGAAGTGACCAACTGGTGGCAGCCAAGATCAATGCACTGCCCGCTGCCGCTGCCTCTCTCGTTCGTTTAGAATTTGACAATGTGAACGTCAAGTGCATTGAGCGTAACAGCTACAACAACAACTACAATCGGTACAAACGATGCCAGCAATAAAATGCTGCAAAGCAGGAACACGCAGGCTGTGCAGCAGAAGAGGCGCAAAAGTGGCAACAACAGTCGCGGCGGCGGCTGCTTTTAGTGTTGCCATTTCAAGGCAATTACGATGCAGGCAGTGGCCGCGCAGCTAATGACGTTAACAACCGCAGCGGCGGCAACAGCTCTCAGCGGACAATAACAATTTCAGCAACTGCTACAATAACAATAGAGTGCACAAAGTTGCGGCTGCGGTTGCGGCAGCATTAAACTTTGCGCGAAAATCTGAAACAGCTGTTATTGTTGTAGCTGTTTTGTGATTTGTTCTTATTGCCGCTTTATTCGTTGAGTGGTGAGTTGTGAGTTGTTGTAGGGTTAAATGCTGCCACTAAAGATTAAATTGCAACGAGCGAATGCGCGCACACTTCCAGCAGCTGTTGTCACTACGATTCGCAGTGCATTGTTGTTGGTGTTGGCGTTGCACTTTATGTCTCGCGCTAATCTGTAGGTTGCATCTTTGCATTGTGTTGTTGCTGCGTGCGCCTGTAACTGCAGTTTTCAAGTGTTATTTTTTCACCAGTGAGCCAGCAAGCTAGCAGCCACTGCCGGCCGTAGGCGTGTGTGCACTTGACGCTTAAAACGCTTTGGCATAAGTCAAAACCGCGCGCGCGGAGCGGGGCAACAAACGGAAAACGCCGTAAGCCGCTTAGCTGCGCTGCCTTGATGGCACTTCACCCCTGCTGCTGCGCGCCTTCAACGATTGCATTAAAGCAAAGAAAATGAAAAAAAAATCGAGGAAAATGGAAAAGCGCAATAAAATGCGTCCTCTCCCCGCTTATGGCCCGCTCCCGTCCCGCTTTCTCCTTTCACCAGCGGCGTTAATGTCGTTGCTGTGCTTTTGCGATGCTTTCAACTTTTTTTACGACCAAATAAAAAATAAAATATTGGCCAGGCCCATAAACTTCAACTGCGTTGCAAGTAATAAAATTGCCTTTTGTTGTTGCTGCTTTGCCTATTGGCTTTTCGCTGGCCATTGATAAGGCGCATTATCGATCTCAGTCAGTCTGTCACTCGCTCGAAAGTTTGCTGAGCTTGCAGCGCTGACTGTGGCCGGCGTTATGATTGATTGCTGCGGTCAGCAAGCGGAAGCGATTAATTCGCTGGCTGCGTGACGTGTCAGTGTGTGGGCGACGTTTTGCACCTCTTTTGGCCCCGCCCACATTCACTGCGGTTGCGGCTTATCAACGGTGGCAGGCAAATGGTTTGCAGTGCATATGCAAATTTACGCTTTTAGTTAGTCGTAAATTTAACTTGAACACGCAAATCAGTTGTGAGGTGTGTGTGTGTGTGAGTGTGAGAGTGTATTGGATTTGGGTTAATTGCGCGCCCGTTAATGAAGTACACAGGTGCAGCGGCCACCAAATGCCGAGCACAATGATAGCCGTGGAGCGCCACGGGCTGCGGCTTTGTTCTGAAGCAGAAATTAAAACTCGCTGACGACGATTAACTACTGCTTACTATTTTTACACGTTTTGAAGCATGTTTTGAGCTGTCAGATTGACGTGAATAAAACGAAGAAAGTTGTTAAAGACTGCAAAGACGGGGGCGCTATTTTAGGGTGCAAATGCACCCTTAATTATAGAAATAAATACACTTATTCTGCATTTGCATGCAACTCAGACGTTTTACGGCAATAAATTCTGCTGCTAAGCATTTCATGTCAAACGCCAATATTTCGGGCATTGCCTTGAATGCGTTTTTGTGGTCGTTGTTATTTGCGTCCTCAATGCCTCCGAAACATGCAATCGGGCTGCCCCTATTCACAATTATAACAACCACCGCTGCACAAATGTTGCAACCCTTATTGGCGGCTAAGTATTTCACTCGTTGAAAATATTGCCTACAAATTTCTCAATTATTTCAAATTATTTTCATGCCCCTTGTGTGCCTTTACATCTGCGCCACAACCATTTTCGAGGCAACAAAACAACAAAAAATATTTCGCTTTTCCATATTACCCAATAAATAAAATAATTGCGCGCAATAGTGCTAATGCCAACAGCAACAACAACAACAACATCAACAAAAGCACACATCTAATAATTACTCGTTTACTTTAATTGGCGCTGGCCTTCAAATTCCAAATTTGTCCGCGAATTTGCCGCGCATTCCGCTGCCCCAATACACAATTTCCCTACGTTTTCCCCAAATTTTTCATTCAACAACAACAACAATTACAACAAGAACCTTCACATGGTCAGCCGACAACGGAAATAGCCAGCAAAGCAATTAAAAAATATTTCCAAAAAATTTAATTGTATCGAAGAAGCGAATAGAAATAAGACGCGCTGTCGGCTGCCCGCCCGTCCCACCCGCGCCCGCTGTGCAATTATTAACAATAAACTGTCAAAATAATCAATTAACACGCAGTACGGCGCCAACAGCCATTAAATACATTTTTGTTTCAGCTGTCGGCGCCGGCGTGCGCACAACACGCTTGCGGCGCGCCGCGATGCCACTCAAAACACTGCAAACGCGTGTTGTGCGCCCGCTGAGACGAGGCGACACTTTGCGCTCGCGAACGCTTCACGCACAGGGCTGCCAACGCGTTTCACTTGTGGCTTTTGCTTTGCATTTTCGCTCAAAAAATTTCAATAATCTCATTTAATATTTTTAATTTTTTTTTTGCTGAAAACACCGACGGAAAGCGACAACCCTGTTGCCTTGAAACACAGCCGCCGCGTTATCTGTAGCTGTGCTTTGATGGCTGTTGCTGCTCTTGTCAGCGACTTTGTCATTGTCATCGACGCACTTGTGCAAAGTTTGGCGTCGTGGCGTTGTCGCGTCTTGTCTCACAATGCGTAAAGTAATAAAATGTGTGTGTGTGTGCAGTGCAGACGTGAAAGCGACGCAAGAAAGAGCAAAATATTCATGAAATTATTCAAGTGTCAATGCTTCGTTCCGCAACACGCAAGCAGTAAAAAACGTACGCACACCGCATAAACTGCAATGCAAATTATCGATTTTCACTCGAACATCATTGAATTATGAATGCATGAGACGTGTCTCAATTATTGCCTTAAACAGCATTTTGTTGCCAACTTCTTTGTCCTCCAGCCCAGCTCCAATTGCGACCAAGGCGTCTGTCGAATTGTCTTTAATTAAAAGTGTGCAACATTTCATTCTATCAAAATGACATTTACAGCTCTTGCTCTATTGTAATTGATTCAATGATGTGCTGCGCACTGAACTGTCAGCCCAAGGCCTTCCAGATACTCAAATGGGGGGCACGAGCCGTTCAATGAAGACATATGGGCGATTTTTATTGCATTTATAAATGTTTGCAAACTTTGATTTGACGTTGGCTTGTTTTCAATGTGCTGCTGATCTCAATAAAGAGACCTTTCAATGTGCCTTGTAGTGAATGACAAACCCAGTTGTCTCTTTTCTTAGTTGTACTGCGCGCGTCTGTGGAATAGGCTTCCTGTGAATACTTTTCTTGACACTAAATCAAAAAGGCTCCTTCAATTTGATAGACTCTTTTAATTGTGCAGTGCACAATCTTGGTTTTGGCTTGTTCGAAGACTATAATATCTAATATTTGTTCTATCTGGACTCTTGAACAAAGCAATACCCGCGCATGCTAAGGCAGAGAGCCCAATCGCAGGCCTGGAGCTGATTCTGTGATGTCTCTTTTCCCATTATTGAAGAATATTCCTGGCTAAAGAACGTTGAAGACATAGTGGAAGGAATATTTTAGTCATCGTCGACGCTATTGATCCATGGAGTTCGGGCACATTGCTTAACCCTTTCGCTATTGTGTTGCCATATGGCAACATGCTACTTTGTGGGCGTCTGAACCCTCTGTGGTTTCAAGAATACATTTTTTGTTGGTCTTTAGAATAGTTTGAAGCTTTAGGAAAAATACGAATTTAATAAACTAAATATTAAAGTTTAAAGAAGAGAAGTACACACGTTTTTTTAATGGTATATTTTGACATAGTAAAGGAAGAAGAAGCAAAAAACTTTAAATAAAATTTTCAATTTGACGTTTTCTTTCAATTTAGTTACTTTTTTATAGTTGTGGCTAAAGTAAATGAAGAAATATTCAAATTTGTGTTATGCGTAAAAAGTTTTATGTTTAAGTAATTATTACAGCCACAATGATGTGGTTGCTTTATAGAAAAACACTCTAAAATACAGGGTCCCAGTATAAAAATTAAAAAATTTCTTATAGAATGTTGCTAATGTTGCACAGAGGCCTAAAACGTAAAATTTAAAATTGTAACTTTCCCCAGTAAACATCTGTAGCGACAGGGTTGACGACATCTCCCCCTCAAAGTGAAGGCAGTCCTTTCTAAGCAGAACAGTGCCAAAGACTTGATTTGAATAAGTATATGGTCCACCGACTAGGAATCGTGACCACTGCTACAACAACACTCTCGTTCGTCAAGCTCACTTGTAGGTTATGTAGCTTAACCTACAACGATTTCAACGATTTCATAGGCTGTGACTTTGAACTCGACATGGTTGAACCATACCAGACATGTTATAAAGACCTCATTCAGATTAACATTTCCAAAAAATACGCATTAGCCAGTGCGAACACCTGCAGTTTACACGCGCGCGGCCAAAAAATTAAATCCGCCGCAGCGCGGCCATTCCCAACGACCGCCCATCCGAGGTGATCATTAATTTTCAGCATCGTTTGCAGTTGGCCAGCGGCCTAATCAAAAATTAGCCATCAATTAAGCCGCCCAATTTGTAATAAAAATCGCCGACGACAAGTCAATGTGTGTTCGTTGCGTTGGCTTCAGCGCTTAAAAAAAAGCCAATTTCGTTCCCGGCGTTGTAATGAGATCTTTTTACATAAAAATCTTTGAAAAACTAAACTTTATTTGGGAATTTTTTGTTTGGCCGAAGCTTTTGTTGTAACGCATTATTGTTGTCGTTTTTTTAATTTACTTTGCAATGAGAAACCAAAGCCGAACGCAACGTCATTAATTCATCGTTGTTCAAAGCGTTGCCTCATTGCGTTCTAATTGAGGAGCTGCACCTGCATTGAGCTGTGGCTTAATTGGAAGCCCGTCGGCAATTGGGCAGACTAAATAGAGAGAAGAAGAAGCGCAGAGACGGCATTGAAATGCGCGACGCATTGCGGACGCCAGTGTGCACTTGGTGGCAGCACCTAATAAAAGTGTAATAGTTGCACGTTACGTCACATAGTTTCGGCGCACCAGAACCCAGGTGCGTAACTCATTTCGCCGACAGCGACTGCGCAGGCGCAACTCAACACCGTTTCACATTCACATTCCAGGCGCGCGCTCGCCTGTCGGTCAGCACATCAAAATGATACCAAACTCGTCACTTGGAAAATTGCGCCTAAATAGTGCACGCGGCCGCACCTATTACCGGTTGGTGTTGTTGTGTATTTTGTGCTTTTCGGGCGTGTTATTGATTTGTGTGCTGGGCTCTGGGATGGAAAATATTTATTTGTGTTATTGTCGGGCTTCGAACAGAAGTGCAGTGGCGGGCGTGGGAAATGCATTTTATGACCTCGAACAAATTTCGTTTGCTGTGGCGATAACAGTAAATGAAGGCAATGTATTGAATTGTTTACTGACTTAATTACTGTCTGACTTGATGTTGACATATGCACAAGTCAATAACACATAACAAAGCGACAGCAACAACAACAGTGATGAGTGCGTGCAGCTTATCAAGAAGTCACGTCTTTTGTTTTGTAATAAATAAAATGAAATAAACTGGGGAATTAAAGTTAATCAGAATATTGAAATAATCGCTTCTGCCTCGTGTGTGTGCACTTGTGTGTGTGTATGTGAAAAGCGTAATTACCGTTTCAATTGATTGCAGTACATATGTAGGAAATATTTTTCAATTTAATTTCAGTAATTAACCGGTGTGATTTACCATATGTGCAATTCAAAACTGATCACTAAAAGATTAAATTCCTCACATGCAAAATGATATTTTCACTTCAGACTTTAGAAGTGCTTTACTCAATATTGAAAAATGCTTAACCCGAGCATACCACAGTTAGTCGATACTACACGAATGTCGTGTAATACCGTTACAAATAATCTAAGTATTCCAGGGTTATGGCTTAAAACTTCATATTCAAAGCATTAAAAGGACCACGTTTTTGGGCCGAAACCGAAACCTTCTAGTTGAAATAAAAATCACCACATCTAGCATTAAAATTATCATTTTTCAACAAACGAATTTTACTTTAGGAAAATAAAGAACAAACATAACATAAATAAATAAATCCTTATTAATAAAAACAATTCATTCATTTTTTAAAAACATAAACATAAAAAATCACCCTTCGTACCTTGCTCGCTAATTTTCAAAATGAAATAATTTAATATTTTATTCTAAAAAAATAAGTTTATTTACATTGGTAGCATCTAAATTCTCCTTCTCATTCTTTCACTACATATCTGCTCACTATATATCTTTCACTAAATAGCTGTTCACTCGCTAAACAATAAAATGTAAAAAAATATTGTAGAATGTTTCGGTTTCGGGCATTTTTTTGGCAGAAACTAAAACCAAACTTTTTTGGGCCGAACCGAAACCGAATATTCGTTCGGATACTAATTAAAAATAATAGAACAATGTGTCTGCGAGTGTTTTTTTCTAAGTTGAAATGTGACAACAATTGACCGTAGTGGGACTAAGAAATATTTGGGGCTCATGTTGGTTTTGAAAGTTCAAGGTTATTCTCATCAGCGGGGAAACTCCCTAAAGTATATTTTGTTTAGATATAAAATTGTTTTTATTCTTTCCATTTTTTTTTGTTCACATTTAATTCAACTTCATTAAGTTTAACTTCATAGCTGAGCAAATATTTGTCTTTCATATATGAAAATGATTGTTGTACCGAGTCACTATAACTTTGACGTCAATTAGTGCCACCAACAGTTAACAATGCAACGCCAACAATTTGCTCCAATCTCCCCTTTGCTCCCCGACATTTCTATTTGACTGGCATTCACTCCAGGCGCAACGAATAGGAATCAGCCGACCAGAAAGTACAGCCGAATGACACTTTCCAGTTTGTTGGCTGCTAAGTGGGAGGGGTGGGGGGGGCGGCAAGTTTGGCAGTGCATGCAGCAAATCGCTTGTTCACATGTGGCGCACCACTTGCAGCAATTTGAGCGCAATCGACGCGTCGCCAGTAGAAAGTTCAGAGCAAGCCCACAAATTCAACTTGACGCAATTCGCATGAAACCCCAACGGCGCCGGCGATGCAGTTGCTCAGCGGACAAAGAAAGACCCCGCTTCGAAAGTAAAGGAACGAAACGCACTGCAGATGAAAGGGAACTGTTACCGTTTTTCTAGATAATTTCGGCTGCGTAGCAACGCCACAAGCCGCCACCAACTAAGAACAATGGCGGCTGCACTCGACTCGAGGGGGCGGGCGGTGTACAGTGAGCGGGGTGCTGGCGCTGGCGGCTAAGTGGGCCTGTACCGCAAGTGCAGATAATGAATAAGTACACGGCGCGTACAACTGTAAAAAGGTTAAATGCCTGCGTTGCCTATGCGCGAGCAGCTGGCAGATAGCAAGCGGCTGCGACTGCGACTGCGGCTGCGCGAGCGTTACACCAAACAAAATTAACATAACATTTGTTGACTCGGTGCTTCGTCCGCTGGTCGCCTTGGCTTAGTGAGTGGCTTCGAAGCACTAAAAGCAGAACTATTTACAAAGAATTAAAAAAACAGATAACAATGTGTATGAACGAGAAAATTACAGCGAAAAAGCGGTGATTATGATGTTAAATGTTGAACGCATTTTAATTACAGTCGGATTCCATTTTTCGGCGGCTAAAAGGTTTTCGCCTGGAAGCAAGCCGAATGTCGAAAGAGCGATTTGCGGACTGGTGCAGCTGTTGGGCGGCTGCGAGCATCGTCAGTTTGCTGACCTTTGCTGTTGTGTGGCTGCCGAATGTTGCCAACGCTCCAGCTGTGGCGCTGAACTGGTGTAGCACGGCTCCAGCTTTAGGGCCACAACAGCAGAAGTTCTGCGGCGTGTAGCGCATTGTTGGAGTATTTGTAAAATGGTTGAATGAGCAACAGTTGAATTCTTATTAGCGGCGCAAACGACAATCCACTTGTCGTCTCTTTGGAGTGAGAAACTTTAAAATTTCTTCAAATATTTGTTCAGTAATTTGTAAGCTTGTTTGTTTGTTTGTTTGACCAAATCCAGTAAAGAAACTCAAGCAATGAACGTTGAAGAAGTTTCACGCTAAGTACGCAGCCGAGTTTGTAGCGCAAAGAAACTGTTTCCAAATATGTGGGAGAGAGAGTGTCGGTCGGTCATGAAATTTTCAAACAATTACAATTTTGTTAAATTTAGAAACACTGACTAATGTCAGTGTCACAAAATTCCTTGCAACTTTTAACACTTGAAATGTTTTTTCCAGTACCACATAAAAAAATTTCAATTTGTTTGGGTATTTGCATACTTTACTTTTTCGATCAAATTTGATATATTCCGATCCGTCTTGATTCCGATCAAAAGTTTTTTAATTCAAAATTTGTGTGTAAATTATTCAAATTTGTATTTTGATTAAAGAAAAGTGTGTAAAACATCAATGGAAGGCGATGAGTTTTATTTTTTTATACAAATCTCTGAAAAGACAAAGAACGTTTTTGATAAAAGTAAATCAAATGTGATTCAGCTGGTTGGTGCGTTCGATCGCGATCCAAAAACGACGCTCAAATCCAGGTTTGAATTTAAGCCTTGCTTCAGATCTCAAAATTAATTACATATTACACATACATATGTACATATGTATATATATGTATAAGCACTTTTTAAACAATAAAAACAAAAACTAAGGAAACACAGAAAGCCATGCGTGATGCTCCAAATCATTCACGCAACTTTTACCAGCAGCAGTAACAGCGGCAGCAACAACAATACCAACGATCTTGTTACCCCAATAACCTTTTGACTGACAGCACGAAAATCTGTTTTCGTTGTTTTCTTTTCTAAACTGTTTTTGCTTCCTACTTTTTGGTTAATAACAAGAAACGAAGCAAAACAACGGCCCAAACGTTTACTGGACATTGGACAGTATGCGCCGGTTACGTGCGCAGCATACCATAAAATTATTATTGTTTTTTTTTTTTTTTGAAAATTTCACAAATTAGTTTTTTTATAACATGAAAAAATGAAAAAAACACACACACAAAAAACAGCGACAAGTCCGAAAAATGAAAACAGCAAAACAGCTGAAAACCCTACAACTTGGCAGCGGGTAAAGCGTTGTAGTGGTGGGGCGGTTAGGTGGCGGTTGGCGGTTGGCGGTTGGCGGCGCAATGATCAGGCAAAAATGCCCCAGAGGTAAACAGAGTGTGGCCGCTTCCACCGTCACACAGCTGCTTTGCGTTGTTGCTTTTGTTTTTGGCGCTGCGCGCTGCCTGTTATTACTGTTGTCTTCCATGTTGCTACTGCCGCTGTTATTGTTGTTGTTTTAATTTTTTACACGAAAATTATTTTGACACAAATAATTTTTGTGGGTCACGAGAGTCAGCCGACGACGCGCATCGCCGTCGTCAGCTTCGTCAAACGGGAAGACGGCACACGGCAGACAGCAGACGGACAGCCTGCGGTGGCATGTGGCTTGTCATGCAAGCCGCACGTTAATCAGCGCCAGCATCTGTAGCGGCAGTCGGCCGGCCAGCGCAACTGTTACCGCCGCCCGCTCTGCTGCGCCGACACTCACATAATGTTTTCTTAATTGAAATTTAATTCGAGGCGTGATTGCTGCGCTTTGCTCGCTTTAATTTACCTTTAACGCTGTGACAGTTATACAACGTCATAAAAAGCTATAACCAACAACAACAAATTTTTCCCTATTTCTTTAAATTTTTCTTATTCTATACATTTTCGTAAGGCACATTTTTAATTATTTGGTTTCGCTTTTTTACTTGCAGGTAATTTAGTGTCAAAGGCACACAAAACAGTATTAAGACGTGGGGCCACACAAAATGGCTGCTTTTGCGGTCTGGGGTAAGCAACTCTTGTCGTCATATTGCCGCGAGCTGTGCAAATTGCAAAACATTGAATTCGTTGAACGTATTCTGTTGTTTTTCAAAAAACCAACCTTTTCCACCGAACTTGACTTTGGTTGGAATTTATCTCATGGACCCAGCTGTCCACCCCGTCTTTGCCAACAAGAATACTTGCAATCATAAAAACAGTAAAATTTACATAACGCCTCTCACATTACTGCCGCAGGACACAAACACGAGACAAACACAACACCATCGCTACAATAGCTGCTCATATTTTCGCTGATGATCCGCACAAACTGCCAACAGCGATCGTTGCGTCTCCTCGGCACTGTCAGTGTCGCTGAAACGGCGCGTTGGCCGCGTACGCAGTCGCTGGCAACAACTGCATAAAGTTAGTATTTAGCGTTTGCTTTGCCCTTAACCGAAAATTGCCGCTGCTGTCGTGCTCTCAAAACAACAACAACTGCAACCATACAAGCAATCAGCTTCAGAGGAAAAATAACTTCGTACTTGAGCGTTGTTGTGCTTTGCTTACCTCAACGTCTGTGAATGTCGTTTTGGCGGCATGCGTCTGCCGTTGTCGCAACTGACAGCCACACGACATACTCACTCACTGCATTCTGCAGCTAGTTGCATTATTAGTGAGTGTAACTATTGTTGTTGTTGCTCATAAATTATTTCAAACGATGAAAATGCATTTAATTTTCTAGTTTTTGTTTCGTTTATGTTTTTTTTTATTTGCATTTGCTGCAGCCACCGAAAATGAAAAAAAAAAAATTGAAAAAGTGGCAGCACTGTAAATCACACAAATGAGTGCAACAGCTGCCGGCGACTAGCTGACAGCTGCCACGGACACTAAACGATTGAACTGTCAACATTTGGCATCATTCTGATTTAATGCGTTGAGTCCGTTTGGAGCCAAGTGTGGCACCGGTTTGGCAATGGATAGTTTAGTGAAATGAATGCGCGCTACAACGAGTGCAGCGGCCATGTCGATTACATATTGATACGATGAGAAATTCTGTGCCGCACTGTACAGGAATGCTTTTCTCCGCACGAATGTTTTCCAAGCATACTTTTAGGCATGCACTGTGAAGTACAGCAAAACTGTTATAAATTCGCTTGGTATAGTCCGATATGGCAAGGATGGTTCTGGAATAAATGGGCTGTGCGAGAATGGTCGAGCGCTTTCCAATTAGAAGTTGCAAGAAACTTCGGCGCGATAAGAAAATTGGTATAAAAGCAGCAGTGGCAGCGCAAGGGGTCGAGTCTGTGTTGAGCAAGCAATGGGGAAACATGCAATAGTAGTAGTGTAAAGTAGAACAAGTGCAAATTTGTAAATAAAGCGATTGTTAGTTTTGACTACGTTGCGCTGGATAACTGAAGTTGTTTTATTTTCAAATACAATCAAAAACGAACCGTCGATAACGAACTGTGGAATTTCGTAACAATATAAAATAGTTAGTTTTAGTTTTCATATAGAAACAAAAAGATTGCTAAAAAAGAAAGAATGCATAATGATATTGATTTTTTATTCAAAAAAGCTTCAAAACTACTTTTCATGCTGTTTAATCGCTTCGGCGCGGAGCGGTAGGAAATAAAACGCGGTAGGTTTTTCGGGTGTTAGGTGGGTGTTTATTCGCTGGATGTCGAATAACGAATGATTACAAGAAGTACATGAAACATTGAACGAGACAAACGGCCGAAGCCGGGGAGCAGAAAATAGGGGGAAACATGAGTACAAGAGGATAAGGAAAGGAAGGGATTAGTGGTGGGATCGACAGATCACTGAACAATCACAGCACTCATTTAGCCATCGCGGCCGCCATTGCAGAGTGCAATTTAGTTGTGTCCGGGTGGAGGGTGGCCAAGACGCGGCTGAGGTCTGGCTGGTGGTGGTGCAGCTCACGACTGGCTGGCTGTGAGTGCGCTTAGGGTGCGCCGATAACGTCCTTGCGTGGGATGATCGGTCCGTGCGGAGCAGTCTTGGAGGCACCTGCCTTGCTGCCATGCGGTATAAACTGCGGTACGATCTGCAAAGGAGGTAGATGTCAGATGATTTGAAATTACAGTATTGGGGCGACATCATGGGAATGAGAAAACATGGCTGAGCTGCGAGGTTCGCTTAAGCTAAAGCCGGAGAATATGGAGTTATATAATCTGGCCGAGTTGCCATTTTAGTTCATGAGAGGGAATGAGAATTTCAAGCGAGAGTTATGAGGAATTATTTTGCACGTTATAATAAATATGTTTGTAGGGCTCGAGAGAAGCAGGAGAACCGAGCGAGAATGTCGGTTTGCTCTTCGAGAGGGTGATGGCAGTCAACCGCTCTTTGATCCGGAATTGGAACTGTGTGAGCATGGGCATTGCTGGAGCCGGTCCACCTGAGAGTGAGATCTTGTAGATCTTGGAGCTTATACCCGATCAGTCCGACGTCTGCGGGATTTGCAGCGCTTGGAGCGAGTCGCACTGGAGTGGCAACTGTCCTCTTTTTGGACCCGGGATGGAAGTGGTGCAATGCGGAACTGCGGGGAAATGCAATTTCCGTCAGTTGCTGTGAATGTGGATCGAGTGGCGTCAAGCCAACGCTCTTGTCGAACCCTTTTTCTCTGTTTCATTAGAGGCGAAAGCCACATGCTAAAGAAAAGCTGATTGTGAAGGTGGTCACTTTTTACCCTGGAAAACTATTAAAGACGTTGGCTGGTGGCATCTTCTATATCACTGAAAGCTTTAATGTAGAACAGATTTCGAACTATAAGTCAGAAGTTGGCCGTGTCTGCTGAGATCACAGACAAGTTCTGTGTGATGTTGGTTAAGTCGTCATTCGAATCCAATACTCCCTGAGTCTTTGACTGAGTCTCTGCAAATGCAGAGTGGTGTAGTTTTTACATTTTTCATTTCGAATTTGAGAGGAAAAATATGTACCTGCTCGATTCGTTATATATAATTCGATTCGATTCGATAATTGAAATACTCAGCCGCACCAATGCAGAGCAGCAGCGCATTACCATTTGACGCTTAACCCGCTCCACGAGTGTCGCAACTCCGAAATTCCTCTATTTAGGTCAACTTGCTGCAACTTTATCGCCATTCCATCATTCAATCTTAATTGGCAGCCAGAAATGCTCTTCTGCAGATACATTCGATCACTTCTTTTGGCCATAATTTGGCCATATTTGAGCCAAAAATAAAAACAAATTAAAAACTTGTTATGTGTGCCAACGATATCATTTTGCTTGTTGCCGCCATGCACAAAATGCTCAAAAGTCAACGTAATTACATGGCAGTGCCGAAAGTTCTTGTCGCGACAGTGCGCCAGAAATTCCTATGGGTGCCTTCGTCCAGTTACGCCCCAAAAATCGAAATTAAGTATGCCGCCAGTGATCTTCCTGTTTCGATTTCTGACTCGCTCTTGCAGAAATTGGCTTCGCTTTTCCTTGAGTCGCTTGTGGAGCGTCTGTCGGTTCGATATTATCGGTTTGGTGCTCGATGAGTAACCACAAATTGTTGGCGTGTAAGGAGGCAGCGGGCAGCAAGTGCCGCGCAATATGTCAAAGCTGCTGGTCTGGTGCTTTGTTGTGTTTTTTATGAGCGAACGCGCCAGCCAGAAACACCGATGGGAACGTTGACACGACAAGGTGCGGACGCAGCGCGGCATTCTGACAGCCAACATGCGCGGTCTGCCACTTGAGCAGCCTCGGCCTTCAGTTGCGAACGCAGAAGAAACAAAGGTGGCGGTCTGTGTATTACTAACCGTATTTAAAACGCAGGACACGTAGTATGCACAGCAAAAAAAAAGACAAAATACCAAATAACTTAAAATTGTCATTCGCCGACAAAACTGCCAAGAAGCCACCACACAAAGTTGCGCAAGAAAGCGAAAAGCAGATCTTCAGCGCAGCCAGCGACAAGCAAAGGAAAGCGGTGGTGAAGAGCCGAGTCGGCTTGTTGAATATGCATCAATGTTGTAACAAATCGACCAATGCGAATTTAATTTGATTGACTGACGGCAGCGTCAGTGAACGCGTGCTCCAGTTTCCGAAAATTACGATCGCGCAACAATTTTCAGAGCCCGCCAGCAGCGCCAGCCCCGCCAGCTGTCAAGTTTTGCCCCACAAACTAAGCCGCGGCAGGTGCTGATGTGTAAGAGTACCGTTAGAGTCGCATATGCGTATGGGTTTTGATTTTATGTACATATATGTGTGTGTGTGTGTGTGTCATGTTTGTTTTTGAGACTGATCGCTCTTGAATTTCAGTTTATATTTGATTGGAGTTGATTTTGTTTTTATTTTTGCGAGCACTAATGACAAAAGTCATTAAAGTATTTTGTGCAAAAAATAAAATAAAATAATGTCAGCAAAACATCAACAATACGCTTAGCTTTTTTTAAGATTCATTGCTTTTTTGTTACCTCTTTTTGTTTATTGTCATTGCAATTCCGTTGTTCGCTTTAGTTATTTTTGCGGTGGCTTTGCCCATTACTCATTGTTTGACTTTGCAAGACGTGTAAAAAAATATTATTGACAAAAATTCGAATTTTAAGAATTTCTCTGAAAAAAGTCGAATTCGACTTGAATTGTGACTGGCTTTTGCTAAATAACGATAAGTAATGCAAAACACATCACTTTTATTTTTGCAAGAAAGGCAGCTAGCTCAGTCTGTCAAAACAATCCAATCTTGCTATGCAGAGTTTTTGCTGTAGTTGAAACCATACGAAAAAATATGAACCTTTTTAAGCAAATTTGGCAAGGCCCATGTTGGAAAGATGTGATCCAGAGATAACAAGGCAAAAGCATAGCTCTCCACATTTGCTGCCCTCGTTTGTTTCGGCATTTGGTAAGTTCTTACTACAAATTTGCCACGTTTTCCTTACTTCGCCATTTTCTCCAAATTACAGTAGACTCATTTTTGTAGCACTTATGAGTGATCAATGTTCTTTGTGCACCAAAGCAGTTGGCCATTTTCTCTCTGCTCATGACTCCAGTGGCCAATGGACACGCGCATCAAAATGCGCCATTTCCGCACATTTCTTCAGCGCTTCTGGGTTGTGGTTTGCTTTGGGAATGTGGGAATGAGGCTGCCGAATATTAAAAACAAATTATCAAAATGATTCCTCTAATGATTTGGGAATTCGGCAGCACTTTGACTTCTGTTTGGGTTCTGCTATAATTTTGGGAAAACACCTAAAGCGCTGCAAAATTAACAAATTACCACAAAGCAGCACGATTGCATGATACTGGCAGTGAAATTATTTTACTTTATCCATGTAGGTATACACACGCAATTAAATCAATTTTTTACTTTTTTAATTCCGAGTTCTATGTGCTTATATCATTATTTTTGTTGGAGCTGCGGCCAAGCGCAAAGCTTAGGTTTGCTAAGCCGCGAGCTATGGACAGCGGAAAAGAATGGAAAGGGGTTGGGTTAGCGCTGCATGCAACATGAGCAGCGAATAATTAGCAGCGGCTCTTTCTAAATGCGTTTTCCGCCACGACATGCTCGTAAATTATAATTAATCGCTTAGAACCGAATAAGCGCACTTGAGCAAAGCAAAAAATAACAACACAAAAAGGAAACAAATGACAACCACCAGTGTGTCAGGCTGAGTGCCAGTGGGGTCAGTGACAACGGCATAATCGTGCAATTTGTTGAATCGATTCGTTCAAACAATAAATACCCAAATCCAAAACAACAACAATTGCCAATTAGCACTTAAAACAATCGAAACAAACACGCAAACACCGAAAGCAGCGAGCCAACTGTCCAGCGATCGGATCAACGATCAACTCGAGCCACACACACATAATAAATTAACCTGTGAATTGGCCATAATTGGCCAGAAATCACACTTGGCTTGCTTTTGTTATCTAATTGTTGTACGACTGCATTCAGCTCGTTTCGTACGAAATAGACGACCGATTAAGTTGTAGCTCGGCTGAGGTTAAAATTCGGTGCACAGGAAGTTCACTGATGTGGCTATTGGTGTTGGCGACGCTGGCCGGCGGGCAAAAACCATTAGCGCCACGTTGAGAACCTTGCCGCAGCGCTTCGAGCCGTGCATGCTCGTTTTTGTGGCCGTTGCGCGGTTTATGTTTTGGTTTTTTCTCAAGGTTTCAACTTATTGGCCCAGAAATTGAAGTACGATGGATAGACAACGTGGCTGGCGCTCATTACGCGTCGAAACACTGAAAAACTGCGTCGACTGAAAGCGACTTTCACTGTTCTGGCTGGGTATGTGTAGGGCAATTACGATCGGTGTGCGCTAATTTTGCAAAATTAAAACAAATGCTTATTGATTTTTTGGGTCAACAGGTCAACAAAAGCAGCCGCTAGTTGCTGTTTCCCTTTTCACGTAAGTGTCTGCTTCAATTGTACTTTTGTTAGAACAAAATTTGTGTTGCTGCATTTCTTCATTTATTTTCTCTTTTCACTCGCTGTCTATGAAACATCGCAAGTCGCCTTCACTCACTAAACCGTTTCAACTGGTTTTAGCCAAACCGCCTTAACACTCAGCGACTTCAGTTCATTCACCAATAAATGTGTGTCGCCAGCCTCCATTTGCATAGCGAATCATCGCTCAGAATTCGCCTATTTACATTTGTGTATGCAAAGAAGTTTATTGACTTTTATGGCTGATGAACTACAGCAGCAACAACTACAACAACCACATATCTAAAAATCAACAACAGTAAAAATTAAAACATAAGAAACGTGCTAAAATTTGGTTGCTAGTCGTGCATGCTAATGTCGACTCTGGGCGAGCGGTGCGTGCGTGTATTGGTGCTTACTGTTTGGTCAGTTATTGTTGTTGTTTTCGTTGTACCAAAGCACTATCTTTATCGTTTTATTTATTTATAGCGTGCGATCGCGTAGTCGAGATACGCGACCAGCGCTGTTGTTCTCGTATGTGAAATGTGTCCGAGGTGCGTTAAGGTGCCCGGCTAGCTCAGTCGGTAGAGCATGAGACTCTTAATCTCAGGGTCGTGGGTTCGAGCCCCACGTTGGGCGATATCACATCTATTTTATATTTTTCGAAACAAATCTTTTTGGAAATATATAATTTATTTTTTGGAACTGCATTTACAGAAGAGGCGCAATTTAATTTGAATTTTTCATGAATGATGTTGCAACTTCAACTAAGATCCCACTCAAAAATAGGCGTGGGCTGTCAACTTTTTTAAAAATTCAGCATATTGTTGAATGTAATAAACTTGACTTAAACCGTTTATTGCATCTGTCATGTTTAACCAATTGAGAATTTAATATACAATGTTAGTTACCATACTCCTCCGAAACGGCTTGACCGATTTTTATGAAATTTTACATGCATTATCAGTAGCTCTGAGAATCGGCTACTATCTATTTTTCATACCCCTAAGGGGCGTGGCATATTTTTGTGACCCAATTATTCTGCTGAACTATAAGTCACACAGCAATGAAACTTGGCATAAACCTATCAAGTATTCATATCTTTCGATAGACGGAATGAGGCGGGTTTTGGGCAACGGGGCGTGGCACCACCCATACAAGCAAAATCTTTAAAATAGAATATCTTCGAAATTGTAAGTAGCACAACACTGAAATTTTGTATCCCGTCGTCCCATAGATGAGTCATTCTAATGATAAGATTTTGTGGGCGTTGGACAAGGGGCGTGGCACATTTTTTGTGACCCAAATATTTTGCTGAACTATAAGTCGCTCAGCAATGAAACTTAGTACGAACCTACCATTTTCTCTTTCGACAGAGGGCATTGAATAAGGGGCAGGTATTGAATAAGAGGGCATGGCACCGCCCATATAATTTAAATCCGGTTCAAGCGCAGTCCATTTCTTTACTGAAATTTAGCAGCAACATTGCTTATTTGTGGGCCTCGATTGCGTTAATCAGTAGCTCCTCCTCTTCCTTCAGTTGGTTTTCTTCGTCAATTTGCATCGCCATAGATTCGCCATCTCGCGTATTTCATTATAAAAAAACAACAAATGTCGTGCGAGACAAAGTTCGCGGGGTCAGCTAGTATAATATAAGAATATTCAATTTAATTTGGTTAAAATCTTCAACGAAATTGTTTTGTATCAAATATTGCCTCAGCTTACTTCAGAATGGTAACAAAAATTGAGAGTAGTCCAATAAAACTTTGAAAAACTGCAAGTAGCCAAGAAGAAGAAGAAGCGCCGATATGTTAAAATAAAGCAGCAAAAACTGGAAGTGACAATAACTAAAAACTCTTGTTTCGCTATTTCTTCACTTTGACATACGATCGGTGCCAAAAAAAACAACTTTTCTCTAAGCTTTATGTTTTTTCTTGTCTGTTTTCGTTCTGTTCCGCGCATATTTAATTTTTCGTCTATCTCTTCTCAAAGTCTTTGTGTTTTTTTGTAAGTTTTTTCCTTTACTTTGTTTTCTGTTGTTCAACTTTTTTACTTCACTCTTTCGTTGCTTTTCTTCTTTTCCGTTTTGTTTTGACTTACGCATTGACTAGCAAAACTGCTTTTTTTAGTGCCACGGAATTAGCTTCCGTTAGCGCTGTTGTTGTCATTGTTGCTGCCGCACCGCAACGCGCTCAGCTGCATAAATAAATCGCGCATTATGCATATTAAATACTTTCACTTTTATTTATATGAAAATGACAAACGGGAAAAATTTCAAAATCAAAACAGACAATAAATGTGCCGAAAGAGCGCGCGGTGTGAAGGGCTCAAAGAAATGGGAAGAAGCTACAAAAAACCAGTCAAAACTACGGCGCCAGCTAGTTTTCCCCCCTCCCCACTTAATGCCAAATATTGCTAGCAACAACAACATGTGTGAAAATGCGCATGCGTGTAGCAGACGCGCTTGTTGTTGTTATTATTAACACGTGTTGCTGACAAAGGTGATTTTCTTCTTCTTTGTCTGTCTGTCTGTTTGTTACCTCCTACAGCTAACCGCTTTTCACTACTTGCACCGCACAGCTTGCCGCTCGCTTTCCTTTTCAGTCGCGGCCATTGTGTGTGTAAAGTACGATGCAGCTAATCGACAGCGGCTCTTTCGCTCCTCATCTGCGCTTGGATAAGGGGGCGAAAAAGAAGCGCGCGCACGCCTAAGCGCCTGATTAGGCTTTAAGGCCTGCGTCCGCCAGCTGCTGTCCGCGATGCACCTCGAGCGGAAGAAAAAGAAATTAAGTTGCATTACACAGCACTTGGCGAACTGCAACGTTGCCCAATTGCAGTCTCACTGCTGCCTTTCGCGTTGCGGACTTCAAATGGCGATATGCGTGCACGCGCATCAATTGCACAATGTCCCTTCCGTTAGGCGCCCGAAATGTTCAATTTCCCACTTGAAGTGCTCATTTAAATTCGATTCAAATTTGATTTTGATTTCGGTGCGCATGCTCGAAGCAAATTGGGTCCCTTGATTGCGTTTCCTCTGCGCTGCTAAGAGTGCGCACGCATTTGAATGCTCTTGAATGCGATGATAAAGCACAACATTGAAAATTTCACTTTTCAATTTAATAAGAAAATGCGAGTGTGCAGAGATTTGAAGACCAAACTTTAAAAATAGAAGTGTTTTGAAATTCGGCCTAAAAGTTTCTGGTCAAATTGGAATAAAATGTTCCACAATATTTTCAATGAGATTCTATTGAAAATGTTATACATCACAACAAGGTTTAAGACAAAATAGTATTGTATTGTCTGCTCTTGTCTGGTCTGGTCTGGTCTGGTCTGGTGCTAAGATTTTGGCATCATCGATCGTTAAATTGTTTTATTCGTTTTTATGATTCACATAGTACAACGAATTTTTAACGCTTTGATATATGAGTAATAAGTAATTAAGCCCACAAAGCTATAACATAACACGTGCCCCTCGGGCTCCCCCTAATCCCCTCTATTAAAGTGGTTTTCGCTAACAGTTTCGCTTTTATTTGCCACCTTCTGACATTGTTGCATCTCCTTATTTGTGGCCACCGCCAATGAAAAGCTGCATAAAAACACTCAAAAACAACAACAATTAGCGTAACAACCACGCAGCCGACAAACGTGGACAGGTCCTATATGGTGCTGAGTGGACGGCGTTTGTCGCCCGACTCTGCTGTCCACTAAATGCCGCCGTCGTTTTGATGGCTTTCTATCGAACACATTAAAATTCAAACCACAAATGCGAAAAGTCAAACGACAAAAATATCAAAAATCGAAGCGCGCTAATTGCAGTTCTACTAAAGTTGGTGCGGACAGGAGCGTTTCTTCGAATTTGTATTAACTTGCGCGCTGCGCTTTCAATCGCAACACGGACGCGCGCAACAATTGAAATAATTGTTGCATGTTGTGCGCATGCGTGAGATGCCAGTCGAAGCGCCAAAGCTGCAAATGTAATTTCAATGCATGCCTGCAGGAATGTGCGTACAAACAGGCGCTGCATGCAACACGCCATGCATTGTCTGCAAATTGTAATGAAGTTGCAATTACCAGCATCAGTGTGTGTGGCAGCCACGCCGCCAATGCCATTGTCTGCAGTTTCATCGGTCATCGGTTGTCGGACTTGGTGGGCGTATTGCCTTGTTAGGCGACATGCAACATGCCAACTGTTGCAATTGTGAGCACAAAGGCAAATGCTGCCCGTTCATTTTGTTGTAAGTGATGTCACCTTGAACTCAATTTGGAGTACGGAATGCACTGGCCGATAAATGTTCACCAAAATAGCAGCCTGTGTGTCGTTCAACTCACCCTCAAAGAGACGGTTCTACGCTTGAAGTCAAATGTAGCGAACCTAAGCAATTTTTGTAACTTTTCTTTTTATTCCAAAAACTGCATTGTGGCCATCGACTGGCGTTGGCAGATATTCCAACCGTTCTCGACTCGCTTGCAATTACAAAATATGCAGATGTAGCTGTTGTTGCTTACTTTCAGACCGCAATTCATTGAATAAGTCGAAAAGGGTCACAACATTTTAGAATTTCGCCAGCAATGGCTACAATTTCAATTGTCAGCAAATTTCCAACACTCTCAACGCATTCCACACATTTTTGTGTCAACTTTGCTTTTAAGTATGGAAGTGATTTTAGTCATAATTCGAATTTAATTTTACAGTAGAAAAACTAGGCAACTCTTCAAATAATTTCGCCACCATTCTTCTTCACACAAACCATCCTCATCGCGCCCTTCTCAGACACCCATCAATCCATCCGATGATGCGAGCGGCTTTTCTCGAAATGCAAATGAACTCATCCCAACAAAGAAAGAACGTACGCCAAAGAATTCTGACGGTTTCAGTGTCGGTGATGCGACTGTTGTGGCCGCGCAAAATCAGCGCATATGTCACGATCGCGCTGCAGACTGCGGATCGATGGCGATCCGACATCCGTTCGCGTTCGCGTTTACATTTTCATTTTGATTTCGTTTTCATTTCGCTGCGGCGCTCAAGGTTGCCGCAATTGTCATTGCACTATGACGGCGACAAGGCGTTCAATGTATGTTCCGCGTGTCCGATCGGACGTCGATCGATCGTGCGCCCGGACACAAAGTGCAGAAGCCGATAGCTGCATGCGGCTGCAGCCACTCAGCCAGTCAGCTAATCATTGCGAAAATCCATTTTGTACGTGTTCATTTCGCCGGCGATGATGGCACCGATCACCATGTTGTTCGTCGCGTCAAGGCATGACTGATCGCGCGGCGCTTTGCAAGTGATGCGATTTTGCGCTTTCCGTATGCTTTTTGCAGTCGCAGATGCAGACAATGGCCGAAGAGTAGAATACGCGCCCAACTCAGCTTTCTTTGTGCGTGTGCTGCAGTTGT
This sequence comes from Melieria omissa, assembly GCA_963971225.1. NCBI lineage: Eukaryota > Metazoa > Arthropoda > Insecta > Diptera > Ulidiidae > Melieria > Melieria omissa. Next base: position 7,479,085 of record OZ020269.1, on the reverse strand, counting down.
TGTTGTTGTTGTTCAGTTGTTAGCTGCCGCATTTGCAAGTCAAAATGCATTGTTACGACCTTCTGCGGTTGGGCCGCAGCTTTGCCGGTTTCCCGCGGGAATCAATTTAAATGCAGCAGTGGCTTTTGTTAGAATCCGCATCCGCAGGTCACTGGCACTGTAGCCACACCTCGAAATAGGTGGGGCATGCGCGGGGCCGATTCGCAACAGAATCGGTTGCTGTTGTTGCAATAAATCGTTGTTGCGAGCGAAATGCCAACACAATCCTTCTAAGGCAGCCAGCGAGCAGCAACAATGCATGGTTCGACGCAATTTGGTTTGGCGGCAATAACCAAAGTGCAGTGCAGCACAAATGGCAAAACTCAAATCAGTGCTGAAGCGGCATCAAACATGATCAAAGCAAACATCGTTCCCCCAAATAAGCTCAATGAATAGTCTGCATTCTTTGCGCAGTCCAATGCTGACTTTACAAATATTTGAAAAATCCAAATGCCGCATTTCGGGCGGCATTTGGCAGGAACTCGTGTAAATACGGAAAGCTTTAAGTAAACACCGAGTCAATTTGTATGCGACGAAAATAACAAATCACAGCGACAGACCCGGCCTGTTCGTCACACAAGCGACACCCCACGAAAACATTAATTCTGGGGCAGCCAAAGGAGGTCAACAATAATTTTGCCCGTTCCAAAAAAACTTCAACAAACGGGTTCTTTTTGATGCAGTGGCATTTTTGTGTGATTTCAGCCACCATAAATCAGCGGCTAGCAATGATATGTGTTGAAGTTGTCGCAAGGGCTAATGTGTTGGCAACACTGTCAACAAGCAAAAATGGACCAACAGGAACAACAACTATAACAACCGCATGCCGAAATTAAACAGCGAAAAATTTACCAAATAGTCGCAGCTACTGATTAAACGCTGACGGCCACCAACAACACAACTGCTCGCACCAGGCAGCAGGCATCACGCCGACCCACAACGCCACTGATGCGGCTATAAGCGTGTCAGCGGCGCTTGATCGCTTGGCGTTTAAACGACCGCCTTGTTGTTGCTGGATGCAGATCAACTAGAATGTCTGCTAAAGCTGCGGCACACATTTCGATATATTTAGCCGAGCACATGTTGCATGTGGCACGCATTTGATTTGAGGTTTTTCACATTGTTGTCGTTGTTGTTGTGATACTTTGGCGCCAATTGCGCTGTAAAATTGAGCAAATCAGCACAAATCATCTCTGAGTTCAGGGCAGTTCGAGACGCGACATTCGCTAAATCTCAGTGGTTATTTTTAAATCCTTAAGGCGCCGAGAGCGCGAGAGAGCGAATACAATGTGTGTAGTTATGCTGCGCCACCTGTCAGTGTCACCCATAAATTCCAAGCATATTTTTGTCGCTTATTTCGAGTATAAATAACATAAATCCTAATACTCAACACGACAACATTTTCAAACATTTACCTTTCGATTTAATTTAAGACACATCTGAGAAGATAGGGTGAATGCGGTTACTGTGGCAACTGCACCGAAAGGTCTGACTTGATTTCAAGGCCTGCAGCCTTAGACTGAGACCAGACTTCGGAGCTGCACAGTGACGAAAGTACTCGATGTACCCTACACGCTTTGTCGAGCGTCGTTTAAAAGGAAATCTCGCAGTGAAGAATCGTCGAGAATTGCAAAAAATAAGAATAAAGCATCTTCACGCTTGGCAGGAAATTTCAATAAAAATATCAAACGCAGCCATCGCACACACCAGCCGCACAACATATGCCAAATATTTACAAATTCTACTCGACAAGTTCAGTCGCCTCTTACGTTGTTTTCGGCCGCTGCGGTGTGCAACTGCGCGTAATTACAAAAATAACAAACGAGAGTAAATAAATACTTTGATATGCAAAATCGAAGGCAAACGCTGCGGTGTGACTGGGCCGTCCAATCAACGCAGACGCCAGCCAGATGATTCAGTGGGCGCAGCGTTCAGATCTTTCGCGTTGCTATTATTAGTTTAGTAGTTGTTGCTGTTAGTGTTGTTGTGGCCGCAGTAAATGAAATATTTATCATTTAGAAACGAAGAGTTGCGCTCGCGAATATCGCGCGCCCAGACATCCAAGCGTGAAATCCGCTTGGCGTGAGGCTTGAATGTTGGAAAGCGGGACGCGGGAAAGGGCAGCATGACTGCGAATATGAGTCGTCGAGTTGCTGTTGGGCGCCGTGGGGAAAAATGAAATTTGTGAATTTTACTTTTCGTGCCCAAATTTTCAGTCTGCCGCCACTTGGATAGATTCGCGATGTACAATGTGCGGTGATTGCGTGATGGCAACGTGTTCACGCGTATAATTAAAATTAATTGAAAAGCGAACGACGTTTCGAAGTGAGCTGCAAATCGCATTTTGACTAGTTGTGAAAACTGTGTGTGAAGCACCAAAACGTAAACAGAGAAAAGTGTTCAACGCTCAGCTGTGGGCCGCGCAGTGATTTCGTGCAGAAAGCGCTGAAAAGTTACGCACCGACTCTAATAAAAATGGGGAAGATGTTTGGCTGTTTTGGTGGCGTCAGGTGAGAGCAAATCTTCAAAGCGCAGGGCTGCAGGCATCAAAATGCAGCACAATTGCGCATTGCGCTGCAAGCGCTGGCCGGCTGTTTTTAGACGATGTCATCATGCTGTGCGCCCACTGCCGGCCATCAATGACGTCAATCGGCAACAAACACAAAGACAAATTTTATGCCATAGATCAAGAGTTTCGTAAACATGCAGCGACAGCAACAACGACAGCAATGCAAAACAGTGCCAAGAAATGTTGCCAGACTTATTAAAAAAAGGGGGCCAAATGAAAAATTGTTTGGCAAAAAACCGGATTTGGAGAAAATCGCGTTCAGACTACATTTACAAAGTTTTTACTTGAAATACAGCCGATTGAAACGTTGTCAGACTTCTTAAAATATGGGGGACAAATGAAAATTGTTTGGCTAAAAACGGGATTTGGAAAAAATCGTGTTCAATTACATTTACAACGTTACAGTCAATTAAATTATACAGTGTTGCCTACATTTGTAGAGACAAATACAAATACACAATTTGTGTTAAACTGTAGAGAAAAGGTAATAATCAGAACTTTTTTCCAATTAAAATTCCAAGGAAATGCAAAAATCGTGATATTCCACCAAATTGAAATATCTGGCAACACTGCGATAAATACACAATTTCTCATTTTTCATTTTGTATTTTATTATCGTTGTATGCGAACTTGATGCGTCAAAACATAAAACGATTTGACACTTGAGTGCTGGACTTGAAGGCGGCAAATTGTAAATGATGCCATAATCGCACTGGTACTCTTACATGAGCAAAGTTAGTTCTGTGCAAAAATCATCAAATAAACATTTCGTATGAATTGTTTATGTAGATTTCCAACTATTGGGTCCATTCCAAAGTGTTAAATGTAGTTTATGATAAATTAAATTCAGAGCAGTGAAAATTGTATTCAGCACACATGCATTTGTGTATGTTCAACCTTAGTTCGTTTCTAAGTTTGTGACTCGTCCATAATCGACTTAGTTATTGCATTATTTTGACCGGCTTGGTTGCATGGTTGGACTTAGTTTCCTCCTACTCACACGACCCAATCCCTGACTCCACTTCTATTGTGGATCGCATTCTATGGGGCATTCCCTAGGCTTTGATTTGCCTAAACTAATTACAATTAAATAATTACTAGTGATTTGTTTACTAACAACAATGCCACATTCGTTGCCTAACTGCGTCTGATAACACCGTGCGACTACAAATTCTACACACGAAAATATCGATATACTCGCGAAACTAGGAGCCAAATGTAGTAAAACAGCGTTTTTAGTTTTTCTCTCTATTTTTTTGTGTGTTTTGAAATTTGATGGGTTTTAGTCGCACGGTGTAACGAAATAACGCAAATTATTCGCACTTACTTATTTTTGTTGTGAGCAACAGCTGATGCGATTTTTTGGCTGAAACAGACTCACTTACGCATTGTGTTGGTTGCAAGTTGTTTGACATTGTAAGGAAAGAGGCGCAAGTGCATGCAGCACGCTGGCAATTTCATGGCTCAACCATCATTGACCACTGCACAGGTGTATAAGTCTGAACTGCGGCAGCTGTTGCTATTGATGTGCCGTCGTTCGAACTAAGCACTTCCTTTTCATGCCGGCCCCTTTGGCAAATATGAAATTTCTTCGCTTGCAGCTAGCGTACATTGCTCTGCACACATAACCTCAACTAACCTTGAATTGCAGCTTCGATTTCAATGCCGCGGCATTGCGCTCGTTCGCTCGCGTTCCATTTTCACATTTCGAGTTTTCGCTTTCGCAACGTTTTTGCCAGCAAAGCGCGCACCAGCAAGTCGATGGCATCCGCCTCGAGAGTTGCTGTTGCCTTTTTGAAATGCAGCCACCGGCAAGCGGTGCTGACAAAAGCAACAGCCACACCGCCAACCGTTGTCAACGCCACACCGTACAACACTCCAAACGCGCTTCATGCCAGAACGCACAATTTAGCTGCGCAAACATGTCCGCTGGCTGGTTGCAGTCGTCAAAAAAAAAATCGCCCCGCTCCGCTCAGCAAAAGTTCGTTGTCCATGTGGTGCACATTCCATAGCAGCAAAAATAAAAGATACAGAAAAGCATTGAAAAGTTGCAGTGGCTGCTGCTGCGCCGCACTTGTCAATGACGTGTTCGGGCCACCGCGGCGCATGCGTTCCGCCCGAGCGCACCGACAGCGGACAGATCTCGCCAAACCGCTGTCAAGTGTAACGACATACCAGCGCCGCGGCATGCAGATTTGCTGACCGCCAGAGTGCAGCGCTCGCACATTGAGCGGCACTTGGGAGTGGGCCGAAATTCTTGTGGGGCAACACAGAAAGTGTGGGACGTTTGTGCTAGTTGCAGTTGCGTAACGACGACGGCTTCGGAGTAGAAAGTGGACAGCAGCGCTGGATGCTGGATAATGCCGCAAATCGCTCAGAGCGCACAGTTCCCACCACTGCACACAGCACTGATTTTGGCCGCCGGTCAAGATCAGCGCCGCCTGCATCCAGTCCGGCTCAAGGACAATGCAAGGACTTCCGCTGCGTTCGCTTAATGCGATGGCGTAATGACAAAAAATCAGCCGGCGGCCGGTGAATGAACACTCTAAAAATGCAATAACAATAAACAAACGCAAAGTGAATAAAGTTTATCTCTCACCTAATGGTGCAATGAAAAGTTGGGTGTGTGCGTGTGGTCGTGGCAATTTATGGAAATGCTCTGCCCGAACGACCATCGGGAAGGTGAGTGTACGAGAATGTGGTTGGGGGCAGCGATGACGAAATGCAGCCTCCATGAAGCGCGCACTCGTCGGAGATTTCGGCCATTATCGTTATGCGATCGTATTAAAAATAATTGAAACGAATTGAATTGAATTGAAAGAAATCTGCCATTGTTATTAGGCTGGGCCGGTGTGGCTGGTGGCGTCGGCTCCAACAACCAAACGCGGATATGTGCGACCGCATTCAAGGAGTGGCAACGCGCTTTGGCTTTGGACGGTTTGTTGGCGAAGCGGCCGGCGAGCCTGAGCGCCGTGTGGCCGCTCCAGCAGCAACTATCGACAACTCGCCGTCGACATCATATCAAGGTTTTGTAAATAATATAAACTTAATTTTTCTGAAGTTCGCAGTTGCAGTTGTTGTACGTGTAGTTGGCGATCGGATTGGATCGTGGCGCAGCGTAGTCGCTGGGTGTGGGCGTGAAAAGAAACTACCATAGCTGAAGACACAACAACAAAGCAAAGCAAAAACGACAATTGAGCGCAATTCACATTAAAACAAAAACCAACAAAGCAACGAAAATAAGTGTATGAAAAACAAACGCCGATTGTGAACTTCAGCATCGGCTTAAGGCGGTAATTGGAGCTTAAGCCGCCGCTGTGTGCTGTCACTTGATGGCTCGAAATTGAACGAAAAAATCTGTTGTCGAAGTGGCGTGTGTGCCATGGCTGTTGAAGCGTCCAAATGAGGCGCCCGAATTGGCGAGCGAAGAGTCGACGACGCGATCGGTGCCTGTTTCAGACAAAAACAAAAACCACCGAGTAGAATAAACCAGGAAGCCATTAAGGTATCGCAAAGTATACATTCACAAGTGCAATTTTGTTGGCGTTGTTGGGCTTTGTGCTTTATTGCTGGAATTATTTTGAAAATATCATAATTTTGTTTGTTGTGACAAGAAGTGCATTTGCAGCGACCGTCAGTTGAGGTATGCGATATGGGTTTGGTTATGCAGAGTCAATATTTGGCTGCAGATCAGGCAACGAAAAATGCCAAAACAAAACCAAAAACAATGACTCGCCTTTCGTTTTCTCCAAAATACTCACTAACTTTAGTCTCTTCTGACGGCCAAAGCCAGCTGCAAATGACAGCTGACAATTGCATTGCGCTGCTGCGAATTCTGTCAGGCGTTTCATAAAAAGAAGGTGAAGGCGAACGACAAATTCGTCGCTCGATGAATGCCAAGAATTGGCGTCAACACTCGACTGGCCTGTTGATTAATGCTACACTGAAACCGGTGTCCATCAAATGTGGCGTTACAAGTAGCTTTTAGGGGGGAATTTCATTATTGATAGCGCACGCGCGCGCCTTCAAATGCGCTGAGTCAGCTGTGCGTGCCTGCAAATCGGTGCAGCATCATTAATCAACATCAGAGAACAACAACGACAACATTTAAATTTGCCAAACCGTCAGGCAGATTAATGGCTCACCGCGTGGCTGCAACGCACAATTTATAGTACAACTATGCTATCAATTAATGAATTGTTTGTTGTTTGATAAGCCGTCGGCGTTGTTTGATGATGCAAGCAGCATTCAGCAAATGTCGCATGTTGCATGCAACACGGTTACCTAATCGATAATCGCAGTTGCGCCGACTGTAGCGGCAAGTTGAGTGTGGCACGTCAATGGGTCGGCGTCGAGGCGCAATTTTTGCCACATTTGTGCTTTGTTAAATGTTGCCGCCATGCACAAAGCGAAGCGCCGCATAAGGAAATGTCGCACTTAATCGTACCGGAGGCGCAGTCGCCGTATTCGCGGTATCGCTGCACGAGTGCTGCAGATTCAATTAATTTAATTTTATTTATTAAAATCTCAATGCCACCAACAATTAAAACAACAACAAACAATCAAACAACTGGTTTTAGTTCACGGCAGTAAATTGTGCGCCATTTAATTAAATGAATTAAATTATGAAGCGTGAACAATTCAGCATAGTAAAAGTTAAAATTCACGCGCGAAACGCGCCAGCGACAATGACATCATCGGCGTGCAACATGAGAACGGCGCGCGCACAAAACCCACAACACGCACTTCCTCAATGCCTTGACGGCGCACCTTTAAATTGCTATGCTGTACTTGTTTTTGGTTGTTGTGGTTGACTTCAGTGTTTGCCAAAGTGAAGGAAGCACGTCCAGCCATCCATCCACCTTTCCATTCAGTTAGGCAGCCATTCACGGTGCGGCGCGACACAGCGGCCATGAGAGCCACAGAACTTTGGCGTTTGTGCTGCGCCGGTGAAAGTGATATATGTCAAACTGACAAAAATGTCAACGGATGCGACAGCAATTTTGTCATTATCAAGCAGCGACAGCAAGACGTGCAACACCTCGAATAGTCTACGAGAAATACAAACACTGAAAGGTCTATTGAATTGTTACAGCTGACAGTTCACACCCCGCTGAGGTCCAGCGAAATCGATGCGCGAATAAAGTGCACGAATTGGCACTTCAAATGTAGCGCAGCGTTGCCAGCAACAAAATCAGTCGCACATCGCGATGTTGTTGTTGCTACTTATTGTATTGGCTGTTGGTTGCTTTGTACTTGCTGCTTTTCGTAATTTAGTTGGGTTGACATCAAATTAAATCGACAGCTGACAACAACGCGACATGTCGCATTTAGAAGGTTTTTCGTGTCCAGCCAAACGCGAGGCGATTAAAATTTATGGATATCTTAGGCGAAAATCAACAAATAAATCATACTCGACTGAGGGTTGGCTAAGCTTAGCCGGTGGGCATTCATGTACTTTGAAATTCGCATTAAAAACCGATACACACCTCATAGGTGTGGATTACACATGCGGACTTTTATTCCGTCGCTGTGTCCTGCAACTAATCCGACAGCTAACCAAATCACTTGCACTAAATTTCGCATTTCACAGAAGCCACTCGAAAACTTGTTCTAAGCGCTTTCAGGCCAGCAGCTTCGTGATACCGCAATTAATTTCGCGCCAATAAACGAGGACCATCTGTGTCGCCATCAGCAATTATCGCAAGTTAGCCGCCGCCTCCCGTGCTTCGCGCGCTCGACATTCATTCAGTCATTCATTCATTATGCATGCAAAGCGCAGCAAATGTGCCGCACCAACAACACTTCTTCGGCGCACCAGCAGCAGCCTTCTGAGTAAATCAAAGCCGACACGTTCATTTATTTCGATCGCAAATCGCCTCAAAGCGTGAGAATTTTGTATTTTTGCCTTTTTGTGTGCGGAAAAATGTGTGTTTGGCTTTTTGTTGTGTACGTTGTCATGTGAAAAAACCTGCTGGCTCAATGAGCTTTGGTTTGTTTCGACCAGAAGTCAGTGCAGAATTTCAATGATGTTGCATTAATCGCGATAACGAAAACAATAGCAGAATTTCGTGCTGTGTATAAAACACCTCGAAATAGTTAGGGAACACAAAGCCAGGCGTAATTAATAGTCTACAGCAAATTTGTTGCACTACAACTTGAAGATTTTTCATAATTTATTGACTGTCCTAATTAAATTTGCCTTCTCACTAATCGCACAATTTCCCTCTTCTCATTGCAGGTGAGCATAACGTGCAGCAACAACGCAACCAACTAAGCACACGAAAACGTGCCAATTGTAAAAGTGAAAATCGAACAACAAAACTCATTATTGTCGACAATCAGTGTGAACGAAATTCGATTACAACGCCAGTACACGTGCACTCCGAACGCGTGCAAGTGGCAATTTCTGAGGGCGATAACGATTCGTCCGAAAACAAAGCAAACAATAATATTTTACTAAAAAAGGGCTGCTTCCATTTTAGTTATGCTTTTTCAACCATTAGTTTTTCGATTTGAAAGCACTAACTCATTGAGCGATGCGAGTTTACATTTGTTTCAAAAATCACAAAAAAAAACCAAAATCATGATTGATGATTTATTTACTCTTTAAAAATTCAGATCATTTTTTTTAAAGCATAATTCTCAGCAAAATTACAAAAAAAATTATAATTCACAACGTAAGAACATAAGAACATTTGCTCGGAGCAAATTAAGAATCACAATATTCTTTCAAAACCTGACTTAGCTCACCAATAATCCGTTCCAAAAATTGTAATAATTTTTTTTATTGCTTGGGCTATATTTGTTTTGGGAAATACATTTTTTTTCACGTCAATTAAGTATGCGGGTACATTTTTTTCGGTCGATTGTTATTGTTGCTAAATGGCATTGCAGCATGAGATCTCTGTATTCCAATATTGTTCTTGTATCGCCTTTTCAAACAACATAAAAAACCAAATAATTCTCAACGAGAATATTCATTCATAACACTACAACTCAACAACTGGCAAGTCATCAAAACATTTGACTTCTTTGCCCCAAAATAAAATTAACACTAAAAAGACCGCAAGTTTTCCATACCCACAAAGACTACATATCATATTCGCTGTTATCTCGACAAGTACACATCGAATTTGGCCAATTTTTCACAAAATAATTTACAAAAATAATATAAATTTTTTCACGATAAAGCCCCCAAAGCAAAAGTTGATAGAAATACTAAAGAAAATGCATATATTTAAAATGAAAACCCGTCAAATGACTGCAAAGTTCTTTCTAGTGTTAAAACCGGCAACTCCACATTTTATTACTTAATTCTGCTGAATTGCTGACCATTTCGGCCGTTGGGAAGCCATAATTTATTTTGTCTATTTCGCTGATTGTGAGAATTTTTGCCTCATTAGCATTTTTATTAGCATTTTTTGTCGAGTTGTGCTTTTATCTGAATCTCATTCTAGCTCCCAAATCAACCATGATTGACAGTTCGAGGCGGCTTTGTGGTGCGTTGAAGTGCCACTTCAGTGCGTTGTTTGAACTCGGCCTGTTGTGCAAAGATCGTTGACTGGTTGCCTGTGGCTTTTTCAGCCGAAAACTTTTTTGGGTGCTAATTAAATTGTTGATTTTTAGTGAACTTGTTGTTGCTATAGTCGATGGCAATAGCACTAATTAAGGCCATTTGTGGTAGAACAGAATACTGTGTGGCCGCAGGAAGGGATCAGTTTTCAAGTGCTTGCAGAGCAACAGTTCGATAAGACCTCAATCACGAAAGAACGCAAACTGACAGCTGACATGTGGGCGTAGAAAGCAATAATTGCCGCTGCTGTGCTTCCACATCCATTCTGAGCATTGCATATTTTTGGCGCCAATCTTCGTTCAGCCGACTTGACGCAAATCTGCGCCGACCTTGTGCCGCGTGCGCCAAAGAATTTAATTTCATTGCATGCCGCCGCGATTTAAATAAAAACTCCCCGCTGTTTTGTTAAATATTTTGCAAGCCGCCACTGCTGCCACAGCAGCCAGCACTCGCCCATTCATTACACGGATCGATCGATCGGTCGTGCTGTGCGCACATTTAACGCTGCTCAGCGCCACTCAGACCACGAGCGCGCGCGCATGCAACCGCAGCCGCTGAACAGCAGCAAACTGGCACATCATCACCAGCAAACGGCAGCTGGCCACTGCTGCTGCGGATCACTGATCGATGCGTCGAATCGGGGACGTCCAGCTGTGCGTAAAATCCGCCGCTGCAGACGTGCAGCGTGCTCGTGCGTTGCGTCTTTGAGCATTTCGAAACCGGGGCCGTCACGATCGCCACTGGCGTTCGCTTCCATTAAGCTCGGCCACTGCGTTGTAAGCGATAAGCGATCGTTTTCATTTTCCAATTGGGAGTAATTACAGTCAATGATGTACGTCTGTCGGTCAGACCAGACCGTCCGTCTTTCCGCGGGCCGCTGTTCGAGCAGCAGATGCGCTCACGTGTTTTTCATTTTTTTCTTTACTCTTTTCTGCTGGCTTTCTTCTTGACGGCATTTTCCGCCTCTTTACGGGGCTCGCAGCCGGTAGTCAGCAGTTGGCCGGCCGCTGATTGTGGCATGTAATTATGGCAGCAACAACAAGCGTGCAAAAAGTATTTGTCTAATGATCGTTCAGCCCCGCCACGTGGGAAAATGAAAATGCGCAGAAAAACGCACAAATTTCGCTCATTGGCGCAGCCCTGGCAGTGCGACGGCAGAAGAGAAGGTTAAACGACAAGAAAGCGTTGGCGCTTGTGGTAATTTCAAAAGAATTGCCTTATCACAAGCTACCATTTCCAAGTGACCTCATTCCGTGACTACCTACAAATTAACACACAAAACACAGCGTAAGCGAAAACAAAGCAAAAAAACTAAACATTTCAAATGCCATTTGCAGCAACCGCAGAATTTAAAACAAAAACAAAATGTTACAACAAATCAAATGCTACTAAGCCAGTAAGCGCGCAATTGCAGTGAGCGGTTTTCCACATGAGCGCTTTGTTTGCTCTGCGCTTTATCACGCACAGCAAACAAAAAAATTATAGTTTTGTAATATCGAGCGACAACAACAACAACAACGGCAGCGCGTAACGTATACGCCATGTCTGCCAAGTGCAGCGCGCAACAAGCGACGCAGAAGAAGGCGAAGCACTCGAATCGAAGTCGCTCGGCGGCAGTCGCCAATTTTGCAAAAATGTGTGACAGTCAGTGTTGCGAGTTTGCGTGATTTTATTGTACAAAATGTTGATGTTATGTTAATTTGAAATGCTTGCAAGATACGAAAGTTTGACGGGGCGACATGAAGTTCGTCACCTGCTTCAAGGCGTGTATGGAATTTGTAATGCGCAGCCGAGAGAGCGCTGAAACGCTGCACTGAAAGATGGATTGCGAAATTCGGAGATTTATTTGTGGGTCTGTGGGTTTGTATAGATTTGTCTCTTTCTCTTAAATTTTAAAATGCCAGCTACGAGTTACGTTTCTGTTCATGACTTGACGCTGGTGTTAATATATAGCAACGATCGAATCCATTATTACCCACAAAGAACGAACTAGGGCCGAACAACTACTATCAATACGGCCGATATCGGATAAGATATCGGTTGAACCAGGCAGTTTCAAAAGTTTCTGCTACTAAGCGAACTCATTATCCTGCTTACTGTATTAATTTAGTAAAAGCTTTCCAAAGAGTTTAACCCTTTCGACCCCAAATTTGCCTGAGAGCAACTTCTTCTATTTGTCATCTTATAGCAGAAGCTACGATTGATTTATGGGTTTAATTAAGATAGGCACCAACAAATCAAAAATTAAAAAAATTAAATTAACAAAAAATTCAAAAATTTCAAATTACAAAAATTTCACTTGTGTTTTAAGGTGGTCAATACGTGTAAACGGTATATTTTTGGAATCGCGCATACGCCGGAAAAAAATAATGCAATGTACAATTTTTTTTTCATTCTTTTATTAAAAGGTAGCAGTGCAAGAAAACAAATGTTTTTTTTGGCGTGTTCAAAATGGCGGCGCTGGTAGGGGTCCAACATTGGGCCCAAATTCTAGTAGAAGTTGTGCCGGCGCACAGTGATTCAACTCCATACAGCCGCGGGACAAAATTAGAAGGAGTGGTGCGTTCTTCATAAAATTTGGTATACAAGTTAAGCATGGTCTGCTGAATTGAAATCTCCATTTTGTTTTTCTTAAATTTTTGTAGTTTGGCAATGCCTGAGACTTAATTTTGCAATTTTCGTCATTTTTGTTGAGCTATATCACCAAGTGTGTTGGCTAGATTTTTCAGATTTTACATTTAATCGGTAACATCAACATTGATTATTGCAACCAGTAACAAAAACTGTCTAAGGACCCTTTAGTTTTACAATAAAAACGATAGTAATAGATGCATGTTTTGCATTTTTGCAGATTTTATCTTTTTTCGCGCTGATTGCATACTTTTAGGCATAAATAAAATCAATTTTGTCGAAAAATACGTGTTTAGACCACTTTTCAAATTGAATTATTTTCTGAGATCGGAAGATATCGGAGGATATAATTACATTATCCGACAAAGAAAGAATGCTTCTTAAAATAAAAAAAAAATCCAGGAACATACTTTTACATACTTTTTAGATATTTTCCTCTAAGTTTTGCCAATTTTCATATTTTTAGTTTAGATTTTTAGATATTTTATATTAAAAGTGCAGTAAAAGCCTCAGATTTACACATTTTGAGAAAGCATTTTAAACGAAAATGGCCACATCATCTCTTATTCTACATCGAGTGTTTAAGCAACTTCTTGGTAACCATGTATTTTTAAAATCTGTTTTACTCAATAGACTAAAAAACAGAAAATATGTGTTTACATTTTTTTGTGAAAACGTTTCAACTTTGAGCCGCTTTTGCACAGACAATAGTTGATTTTTTGCACAGATTTTTGGGGTTTTCTTAGTTGGAGTTTTTTCTTTCAAATGACATCAAAATCTTTAAATTCTGAGACCATAAATTTTTTGAATTTTGTCTATGGAACGAACCCAACGGGAAATCGAGCGCTCGAGGAGCCCTTTGGGAGCGCTCCTTAGTCAGCAGTGAGCGCTCCCCCGTTCCTTATGCCCTTCCTTGTATTTTAACATTGCGTGTCATTGGAGCGAAGCGCTCCCTTTGTGCTCCCTTAGAAGCACTTGGTGAGCACTCCATACATAAAGAACGATCAGCGCTCTCCTTGTGCTCCGGTTAAACCGCTCGTTAAGCGCTCCATACACAAGGATCAATAAGCGCTTATTATGATTTTTTTCTTTTTTATGAAAAACCAAAAACTGTAAATTTTGTAATGTTCGAGTCTTTGAGGGTGTTGAGAGCATTTGTGTTCGATTTATATATACCCATTCCATTCATTTCATTTTTTTCCATTATCATTTTTATTTTTACACATCAGCATATGAATTTCCTTTGCACGTATGCACGTTTTATTTATTGTGCAATTGAAAATAAATTTTTTTGACAATGTTTATTTTATCATTTTTGATTTTTTGAATTTTTTAACTTAGTTTGTTCAGCATACTGAAATTTTTTTTTTCAAGTGCTCCCATTGTGCTCCTTGGGAAAGCAGCTCCTTTTGTTTCCCGTTGGGAATCACTGTGCAGCGCCTCAAAAATCATCTGAAAAAATATTGCTATTAGTTATTATGAGAAAATACTATATGTACCTTCTAAACGAACTAACAAAAAAAATATTTTCTCGAAAATACAAAAATACGCTCCAACCGAAAAAAATTACCTTTTTTCTTAATTTCCCGGTAATGGCGCCGCGGATTTCGCCAAAACCAATGCAATTTTTAGTTAGTTTAGAAGTTCTATGTTTCAAAAAGTTGCTGCCCAAATTTTAGATCAGTGAGACTAAAACTTGCCGAGATATTCTACATCCATTATCAAAAACTAGTGTTACGAAATAATTCGGTTTAAACTTTGCGTTACCGATATCATGCAGAACGAATTGACCATCAATAATGCGCTGCTGCAGGGAAACGGGTCATCAGAATTAAAACCCACTTGAGGAAGATATTCTTAAGACCCCTGGAGTCCATTTCACAAAAAAAAAATTTTTGAAAATTTTGTAAATTTACCCTTAATTGAAGTCTACGAATTGGGCGCGTTTGATCAACACCCTGTTTCTTTAATAACACAGGGCAACAAATTTCGACTTTTGCTCGGCTTTTCTGGGTTTGACATCAGTTCTAGGGTAATTGGGTGCCGCTGATTTCGAATCCGCAAACCGTTTTTAAAACTTAGTTTCCGTTTTCGCAAAAAATGGGCGTGTCACTTTTTCGGATTTTCCCTGACTTTTTGCACGTTTTCGATTGTAATTTCTAAATCAACAAACCGGTTGACATGGTTTTCTCTTCGTGGCATTTGCAACATCTCACGGCTTCTTTTCCAATGTAATTTATTTTTATAAGTTTTAAAATTCCGCGGTAATTGGACCTCGAAGTCGGAAAATATGGAATTTCAAGGCGTTTTCTTGGATGGTCAAAAACATGCACATTTTTCTTAAATCTATTAATGAGTTAGGTGTTAAATGAAAGCGGAAACATCAAATAATACAACACAGACAATTTATTTGGCGTGGTTCCCATTCTTATCGAAATAATAGGAAAAATGTGCCATCGTGATTTTCATCAATTTTCACACTTTTTCCTTAAAAAAATTAGATCAGTAATGGTTAAATAAAATCAAAAAGTGATAGTTTTGTATTTTTCCATAAATATTAAATAATTTTTCTGTAATTAAAAAATATTGATACAAAATTTACTTTTTATAACAAAAAGGCGTGGCAGCTTCAAATGTCGTGTGCACACTTCAAATGTAGGAAAATGTTTCATGATTTAAATATCCAAAAGTAATATCGAGATACAGGGTAAAATTCGGGGTCGAAAGGGTTAAATCAAATGAACGTTGGCAAACTCGTTCTGCAGACGCATACATACATAAATCTAGGCGCTGACATGTTCACGCCTCTCGACATGCTGCCGCTTTTGCAGCACTTTTCATGTAACAGGTCACTTTGACAGTCATTTTTCTACCGTTCGTTGGTTTACTGCGGCACCGCCAAGCGCCCGCTGCCCGCTTCCCAACCATTGTTGTGCCAGAAAGTGCGAGTAGCGCTCGATGTCGCGTGCATTTACATAAAAGCGAATTCAAATCCGCATTCAGCAAGCGCCGACTAACACCACATACTCGTAGAGCAAGTACAACGACGACAACAACAACTGATTGCAGTGTTTTTTGTCGTTTTTTTACAATGCCACATTTTTACATTTTTTCTATTTTTGTTTTTTACTTGAAGCTGTTAGGTTTTTTTCACAAGTAGTTTTTTGTTTGGTTTGGTTTTTGCTCTGTAAGGCCAGCAAAATTCGCTGGTGTTGTCTTTGATATGCGGAATTTGTGCCGCTCTGAAACTTGTCGCCGCACTGAACTCTGCGCATTGCTGTGATTGCAATGAACAAAACAGAAGTGCTGTTTTGTGCATTGTTGGTGCTATTGCTGCTAGTTTCCGATTTCGCATTGCAAATGCGTTGCGGCGGCAAACAATAAAAGTGAGCTGCGGCAAAGTGAAATGCGCCCGCGCAAAGGTCGTTGCGTTGCGTTGCGCGTAGCAGCGAAACGCGTAGTGTCACTTGACATGCGCGGCCAGATTGCGTCTTGAAGTGGTTTGAGCGTTGAAACAGCCAGCGGGAGAAATTCACTCGGCAATCAGCGATCGGCGATGATATTGAAAGAAGGGCGTGTCGGCATGCTAAATGAGATTTTATATATGTATGTGTGCGTGTGTGCCTTCTCTACAACTGTCCTTGTGCATAGCTAAGCACTCGCATCACCGACATTTTGGTTTATTTGTTTTGCTTTGCATTTGTTTTTTTGTGGAAAGTTGCGTTGCGCTGTGCACGCAAAACGCATACGAAATGCAAACATAGCGACACACAAGCCATCGAAAACCTAAGGTCAAAAATCTTTAAGTCACAACAATGTTAAATGAAAGTACAGCTTGTGCGCCAGTCGTAGCTAATCTCACTTTTGCGGCAACTCCAAATTTTGGAGGTTAGGCTGAACAAACTGTAAAGATGATAAGATTCGTCCTTCAAAATGATGGACAATTTAGAAAACCCTTGTCACATCCTGCTGGCTTCCGAACCCGATTTTGTGCAAAAAAATATTTCTATAAAAAAATACAGCAGCCAAAACGTATGTTTCGATTGTGGCTGATAAGATGCGCGCCGAGCGGCTGCTACATGTTGCGCTCTGGCTGCTGCATGTTTCTGTAAGTTGTTTACATTTAGCTGCCGGCTATTATGCGCGGCTGCCATGTCTTCTTAAACAACAGCAAGGCCCCATGCGCCCTTAACAAGCGGCCACACTTGCCGGTCAATTGAGCCAAGCAACAACTTGAGCCGACAACAAGCCACCTATGTATGTTGTTGCCGTTGCTGTCACAACTTGGTACATAATTGCATCTGTTGCTACTGTTGTTCCATGCTAAACGTGTTGCTGTGATTTTTAAGGTGACCAGCTTAACCCATTAAAACCTGACCCCAGAAGGGCTTGTGCGATTTCCATAAAATTTTACACAATCTTAGTAATTGACCTAATCAAGAAAAAAAATGAAGCAAATAATTCATACCCCCACCCCCTGAACCAGAAAGGTACGTTGCGCAAACGCAATTTGGGCCTTAGTCACATACAAAACATAACATTAAAAAAAAAAAAAAAATTTTAAAACTTATTTTTAAATAGTTTAGCATTACAAAATGCAGCCCACAAAGGGATTTTGATAGGTTTGAAGAATAAGTATTTTTAATTGAATTTCAAAAATTCCCCAAAAAAAACCTTTGACTTTGGATCGAAAAAAAAGATATGAATATTTAAAAAATTTTGAAATTTGAGTATGGCAGAATCTAAAACGATCAATTCGAATCCAATTCTACCCATTTTCAAGTCTTATATCTTTATGAATTACTTAATGTAGCGAAATTCCCAAACGTTGCGCAAACGCAACGCTCAGGGCTTAATGGGTTAATTGGTCGCCATTACTGCGTGCAATGCTGTTTGTGTTTTTTTTTCGTTTTTGGTAATGTTTTTTGGGTTTGCTGTAGCTGTTGTTGTTGTTGTTGTTGTATGCAGCGTTTAATTTGCCAGCAATTATTGAGGATTATTAATTGTTTTTTGCTGTTTTTTTTTGGTACAGTTTGCTTTGGTTATTGTTTTCGTGCTGGTTGTTTTTGTTGTAGAGCTGATTCTGCTCTTGCATCTATTAATGTGGCAAATGTTAGCCGCTTCGTTGTTAGTTGTTGTAATTGCAATGGACATTTACGAGTATAACCGTTAATTATGGAAGGCCCATAAAATTAAACGGGCCAACGAGTGGTCAGCGGTAAAATGGGGGAAAGAGATCGTGCAAGAGAAGAAGACAAGAAAATTGAGATGCGCATCAAATTTATGCAAATGTTGCCACACTGTTTAAATAAATCACACTATGAAATAAATAATCCATATATCTGCGTCCCGCTCCTCACATGGCAAACATGAAAGCACTTTCGAAAAATTAATTCTCAATCAGCGACGCCGCCTGCTCCACCCAGGCGCAACACACACGTTCAAGAAGTTGGACTTTGGCATTCTTGCAGCATCAGCCAATGTAATGCGCGCAAATATGCCTCACTTCAGCATCGCGAACCCCAATTGGGCTTTTAGGCCACTTCAATGACGCTGCTGTTGAATTGTTTGCTCTGGGTTGGCTGTGTCTTGATGCTTCTACATGCGGCTTAGTGCGTTTTCCACACACCACATTGTGGCGCATCGACAGCGACGCGTTCTTAATGGCAATGCCGCCTTTGTAATGACCGCTTTTGATGCGCTTTTTCCATCTTCGTTGCCGCTAAGAGCTACAACAGCGGCAGCACAAAGAACGACTGCGACTGCAAGTTTTTATGGTTTAGAGTGGCGCAGATTATTATTGAAGTGGGTAAAAGCGTAGCGACCGTCTATAATTGCACTTGTTGTTGCTGTGCAGTAACACGTGCTGCATAAAGCTTAAGGGAATCTGGATACAATTGAACCATTCTGATTAGACAAATTGCCATTTCGACACCTGTTCCATTTGAAACCTCGACTAAAAAAACAACAACGCAGCTGCCGTTGTGTGTGTGTCCTGCGCGTACATGCGGTCGGTGGTGGTATGGTGGAAATGCCATAAAACTCTGAGTGCTCCGTGGTGCGGCAGCTGCCTCAACGGACGCGGCAGCACAAAACACATGAAGGCAGCACTAAGTAAAATGATTCTACGATGCTTGGAGATCGATCGATTGCCGCACTTTAAAGCCTAATTGTTTCGAATGAAGCTAAAAATTGTAATGAAATCAAAATTGCTTGAAATATATATTGAAAAGGGGAGAATAAGGCATGTGGCTTTTTTTATTAGAATGATAATAAAGCTTTAAACCGATTCAAAATCGCATGTTGAGAACTTTTTGTGAGCAAATTTTTGTATAAATTTTGTATGTTAACACAGTTTTTCGCACATAAAAATTAATATAAATGGAAAAGCGTTCGGTGCAAATTTTACGTCACGCGGCACACGGTGAAAATGAAAACTCGCCGCTATTACTGACACTTGCTGCACCGGTTTGCACTGGCTGCCAAGTGACGAGTTTTCAGGCAACAACAGCAAAAAGAAAGAAAACCGATGTACATGTGTAGAGACGAAAGCATAATTTTTTGAATTTTTCACTTTTACTATCAGCGAAAACCTGTTGGCGTCGTTAAAGCCATCGCCAGCGTTGACGTTGCCGTTGTCGACGCCATTGGCGCCACGCACGCAGGCGCAAATCAACAAAAGGCCAGCGACATGTGCCTCAATCTAAGAAGCTGCCAAAAACTAAAAAAACGCCACCAAAAAATGCAGACAACAACAACAACAAGAGAGTGGTGAGCGTAGAATTAACCGCGTGCGCATGCGACGTCTGGTGTGTGTGGCAATCAGTGGCGTCAACGTGCCGTTGCCATAAATCTGCAATCTATGGACTAAAGACGCAATTCAACGATTTTGGCAAAAAATGCAACATTAAACAACACACACGCACACACACGCAGGAGACACAAAAGCCACCGGCACTTAGAGAAAAGCGAAGAAAATCATTGGCCGAGCGCTGAGCACCGGCATTCAGTTGGCCAAAAGGAATGCCACCGTTTGGAATGCGCAATGAAAATGTGTGTGTGAATGCGCTGTCGCTGAGTGAGCGCAAAATAAAAGCGAGAAAGCAAACAAATACAAAAAATCATTTTCATTTTCTTTTTGATTTTATGTTGTTGATGTTGTTGCTCTTACGTTACGCATGCGCGGCGCATGTTAAACATTTCGTTCGTTTTTATATTACAAAATTAAGCAGAGAAAAGCAACAAGCATGCAGAAGCCGAAAAAGCCGCCTGCAACATTGCGCAATGCAGCAGCAACGACAGCAGCCATGCGACAATTTTCTCCATTGAAAAGCGTCAAAAATTAAAGATGACAATGCAAGCAATAAAAAGCTAAATAAACAAATGTACAATAGCTGAGCGTAAGCGCCGTTTCAAGTTCAGTCACACAGCCACACGGCGCGCGCCAACTTTTAACTACCGCTTGGCCGGCCGCCCCCTCTGCCATAAATAGTTGAAATTTAATAACTCGCCTGCAAAAAATATCATTTGACAGTTGTTGCTTTGTCTGCGCGACTATTGGCCGTTGTCAGTTCGGCCGCTGTTTGTTCGTCGGTCTGTCCGGCGTGCGTTCGTAACCGCGGAATGCAATTTGCATACATCATTCGCGGCCAATAAATAGAAAATCAGCCCAACAAAACGCTAATTCACTAATAAATTACGGTAGCGATTATAAAATTTTTACAACAACAATGCACAGTTTACGCAAAACGCTTTCGAATGGAACGCAAACAAAGAAAATCGCAGGCGTCATAATAACAACAACAGACAAAGTTGTTAGTAAGGCAACAACAACAAAACTGCCGCCCAGTCCATTATTGGCGGAATCAAGCAGTCAGTTATGCCGGAGCGAAGTGGAAGTATGTGGGACCCGCGCAATTGTTATGTGAGCGCCAGCGATTTTACAGCCATAAAAGAAAACGCTGCCGATAATCAGTTTATTAGTAAAATTTAATATAAATGGAAGCGTTTGCTGCGAAAATGCAGGTGTGGCGATGCTATCGTTTGGTGTTACTGTGTTTTCATTTGGAACAGCAGAGTTCATACTCTGCTGCCGCACACATTTTGCTGATAACTCGCAAAAGCTGACCAAACTATATGCGACCCGAAGATTGCTGGCGCCCATTAGCGATATATTAATTTAATTGGATCCAATAAATATTTGTCTTGGTCGCGCCAAGTTCGAACACTAGACCGACTCAAATTCTATGTTATTATGAAACTTTACTCAATTTGCAGTTCGTGTTTGCAATGTGTTTCTCATTCTTCCGGGTGCGATTACTTCTAACACAGAGCAATTCTTACAGTTTAAACTTGCATAAAAAACATCCTAGTCCACATCGCATAATTCTATGCGCGTCTACTATAATTTTTTCGAAACTGCAGTAAACAGCCCCCAAACAAACAATAAGACAAGAGTCAATGATTCAACAGTTTTACTGGCTCCACTGCGAGCACAAACCAACGGTGTTGCGTTAAGTTGTGCGAAAATTACCTCACATTTCGTTGGAGTTGCAACAAATGCGCCGCGTACCCGGCAATTTTGCTTACTGCCGCCCGCAGCCACACGCCTCGTGCGCTCGCGCACCGGCCACACGCATTTGCTCGATATTAGCGAAATACTGGGCAATTACATGCCGTATGCGGCCGAGTAGGAAACTTGATGGGCAGCTTCCCATTTTGGACGCGCTGCCGGTTGCACTCAAACCCGGCAGAGCAACAGAAAACGCGCAGTGCGAAAAGCGCCAGCAATTATTTGCCTTCTGCCAAATACGCCAAGCACAATTATTCATGCACAGTCGCCAGCATGAACGCACACACACACACAGATACGCGTGCATACGTGGCTCGACAACACTAATAACGAGCGCATTAAAATGTCGTTGCTGTTTGTTTATACGGAAAAATGTTTTCGTGCAACATTTGCGCTGATCGCTTTAACTCGCGCAGTGCATTTCTTTTTTTTATTATTTTCGCGTAGAGCGAGGAATTTTTATTTAAATGAAATAAAAGAGGAAAATCCGCATGTGCGCAAAACATATATGAAAAATGGCTAAGCAGCGATCAAACAGAGACATCGGAAGTTATTAAGTCGTTGCCCAAGCCGAAGGCGAAGACGCAGCAAATGGCCAAAATCAATGCAGCCGCGCCGCAGCCGCAGCCGCAGCCATATCGGAAGCAATCAATTTAGCGCTCGCAGTGGCGATGAGCTGGCGCTGCTGCCGCTGCTTTCTGTGTGCTGCCGTTGGTGATGTAATGCGCAGCTTCAAATCAAATTTATGCACATTCACTACTGCGGTCGCAAGAAAACGAATTTTCTCCTTTCCGCTCTTCATTTCGTCATTTTTGCAATACATAAACAAAACCGTTTCTATTATTTATATTCATTTCGCTTTTTGTTTGCAAAGAAACCGCGAACAAAACAAACCCCAAAATGGACATGAAAAAAATTAAAAATAAGTGGATGGCACTGCTGACATTTATGATGCAAAGGTAACGAAATGATGCAAGCAAAATATGAATTTTGCAGCAATTGGAACGTTATTTTGACTAAACTTGAAGCTTTGATGGCAATTCAAACAAATATTTCGGACTACTTAACCTTCCATTACGCACCGAATGGTCTATGTTCATTTCTATATAAATTAAAAGAAATTTGTTTTCGTTTTTTACCTTCTTCACATTTAAACATTCGTTTTTTTTATTAATTTTTAATTTACTTTAACATATTCTCTTGAACTAATTAAATTGAGATCTTGAAAAGCCTATCATAAAAACCAAATTTTTACGTAGCTGGCTTAAGGGCCGAACGAAAGGTTAAAATACAAATGATACGAGTATATTTTACTATATGATATGATACTAGAAAAAATTTTGGTCGGCCCTATTCTATTTCTATTTAAACAAACAATATTATTATTAAAACAAAGTCCCTAAGCAATTTCATGAAATGTATACACGTTTGTTTTGTTTTGTTTTGTAGAGTCAAACTTGTAGACACTTGAGTCAGAAACTTTGTGTGTCTTGTGCTTTCACTTTGACCTTTGCGCCGCTCGCTCAAGGCCTCATTTTATTCTACATAGAAGTCAAAGTTAACGACGGTGTTTCCCACCACTACGCATTATGCAAGGTTAGGACAAGTTCCTCGTTAGTGGTCATTCACTTTTCATTGCGTATGGTTTTGTAGAACTTTGCGCAGTTTTAACCCAAAATTATTGCTGCTCTATTACTTAATTAGCTTCCCTCACGAATATACTATATATGTATGTAGGTATATTGATGTATTCAATTTATTTTATCTCAACCAATTTAATTTGTAGCATGAAATTTAATTTTTGGCGTACAACACTTTAGCATTTGGCCAGTGTTGCCCCCGCTCCATGCCCGACGCCATTAAAGCTTCCGTTCTTTGTTTTCACGTTTTTTTAACAAACTGCATTTATTACACCAACAAACAAACAACAAGTTATCAAATGGTTGTAGCTTCTGCACAGAAACTGAAACCAAAATCGCGTTGGCCATTTCCGCTCCGGGCGATACTCAGCAGACACATCAGAAGTAGCTGCTTGCTTGTGAATAAACCTGATTCTGTTTTAAATTTTACATAATGTTCAACTATTTCTGCAACAGAAACAAAAACAACAAAGTCGAAATTCAACGAAGAAACGACGCGATTTTGCAATGTGTTTGTGCGCGCATCCGCGCGCGCTTCTCGACCAGCGGGGCCTAGTGCGCTGCTCACTGGCTCAACGCGACGCAAGCGGGCAGGAAATGACGCCACTAAAAGCAATTCCATTGATGGAGTTGTTGGAATCGAACAGAAATTTGCCGTCGTACAACGTGCGGGCCAACAAGCAAATAAAACACCGCCAACAACAACGGCAACTACTAGTAAAAGTGAAAGATGGCAATCGCGCGAAACGCGTAAAACCAGCAGCAGCGGCAACAATCGCTGTTCGAGCAACAGCCGCCGCTACAACAACGTGACAACATTGCAATGCGACGACATTAGCGGGGAATTTCCCTCACAAAAAGACCACAGCAACGCCACAAGCGGCAACAAGAAGACGGCCAACTACGACTATGAGGGCGCGCCACACACATGCGAAAGGCAGTCAAATCACATTTGCCGCCGCTGCAGTCACAGCGGTCAACGCGAGCGTGTACCACATGCAACCCACACAATGTTGCCAACAAACGGCGACAGGCAATGAGCGTCGGCCGCAATTGTGGGAATGAAATTTGTTGTTACACGTTCGCCAGCATTGCGGGCGATTTTATGTTGCTGCCTTCAACAACAAAAGCCAGCAGCAGCGGCAATCGTTGTACGTGCGGCGAACGCGAAGCGTAAAATGGAGCAGTGTGGCGTTTTTGAAAATCAAAAGTCACCTTGTGACAATGAGCGAATGCGAGGAACACAGAGCCGCGCAATTCGTGCAAGGCCAGCACAGCCCAACGGCCCACCACCCCGTCGCTGCTGTGAGTTGACGTTTGCGTTGACTGTGCATTTTGCACATTTGCAGGCCGCATTGCGCATACGCACCACAATGGCACAGTCGTAGCACCGAAGTCAATAGTCGCATGACCCGTGCGAATAGCTGCAACGACCCGCAGCCATGTTCGGCTTTTCTCTGCTTTATTTGTCGGAATTTACGCGCTGCGGCCAATCACAAACGAAACGCGCGCTAACCGATTCGCTTTGACTGCGACGTTTCGGCCAATGCGGCTACTGCAGCAGCAATAATAATAATCATCAGCAATCAACAACAACAGCAACAACTGTAACAATAGCAAATTGCCAGCATTGTTATAGCGAGTGCAGACAAGTTTTGTTGGTGTTGTGTGCACATTTGTGCAAGAATTGGCCATGACCAGCGCTGCAATTAACTCGCAGAAAGAAACACTAAACAATGAGGCAAAGTTGGCTGCAGTTCCATGGTTGGCGACTTTAATGCCTTTGCAATTTATGGACATTTCTCTGAACGGGTGAATGTGCCGTCGGTTCCATGGCTGATAAGTCCCCATGAAATTACAGGCGAACTTTCCAGGACGGGGTAAAACTATGACCTGTGCAATGTTTTCGTCCTGCAGCTTGAAAAATGTTGAACAATTCCGATGAACTACATTCTGCTTCATTCAAAAGGAGTCGTCTGGCTTAGAATTTTCTTAGAAGTTTTTATAATTTGTTCTAAGGAAACAACAAGCTTTTTTTTAAGGTTAGAAAAATTAACAAGAAAATAAACTTCGTAAAACTTCAAGAAGATATGTATGTGTCAGTCCGAAAACGTTTCAAAAAAGTTCCTAAAGAGATAACAAACATGTTTATGAAAAAAAGGAATAATTGTAATTTTAGTAAAATCACTCGAATGATATGCAGAATGTTTTTCCAAGTGCTTAGACAACAGTCTGAGACACGTTGGAGCCAGAAAACTGCGCTTGCGGCCAATGCGTTGCCATCGCTTGGCCAGCAGCAACACTTTCGTTTTCGCATGAACATAAAAAATAATAAAACGAAACCAAAGCGTGCAACGCGCCAGCCGCACAGCGTGAATGGCATAATTAATGTGTTAGTAGAGCAAATATTGTTGCAGTCGTTGCCATGGTGGCAAGTTGCAGGCGTTTCTTTTTGTTGCCAACAACTATCCAATTGTTGTTGTGCGCACAACGCATACGAATTGAAAGACTCGAAATCGAGTGAAATTTGATACCTTTGCCGCTTGGCGCGCCCACCACTCGCACTCGCACTCGAACGCTGGGAAGAAGGACGGCAAATGGCGAAGAGGCAATTGAACTTGACTTTCGTTTGCATGCGCTGCAGCGATGTTGCGCGCCACTACTGCGTTACGCGTGCACAGCCGCACCTCCGGCTACTGCGCCGCCTCCGCCGCTGACGATTCCATTGCACTCGGCTTGGCGTTTGTTCGACTATCGGCTTTGACCTGAAGTGCTGCGCGATCGATTTGTAAATGCAGCGAAAGCAGCGTCTAATACCAAAAACAACAACAACAATATTGATAATACATGTACGTCTATAGTGGCCGTGCGTTAGAAAGTGAAATTATTACAAAGCATTATTGAACGCATTCAGCATTTAAGCGCACTGCAATCGGCTGTGGTGGACAAGAAATCGACATAAATTTTTAGCAAGCAGATTAAAAGATAATTCTGACATTTCGAAGCACAAATCAAGTGCCGAACCTGGTTTGTGGTTAGCAGGACAGATCGCCTGAAGGAGCAGCAGTTGCCAGCAGCCATGGGAAAATATTCAGCAGTTAAGCCTTTCTGAAGCACTACGAGGCACTGGACCTCTCCCAAGGCCATTCCCAGGCAGTGCGGGGGGAAAACCGCAGCCGCGGCAATAGCCGAGCAGGCAAAGCAATTGGAATTGTGGCTAATGAGAAGCAAAACACGAAGCATTGCCAGTCGATTGTGCCGCCTAAATGCAAAGTGTTGCAGCATACAATAACAAAATGAGTCAGACGGACAGCGGGATGACAACAAACCACTACAGCCAACGCTTTGTGCAACACAATGTAACAGGAAAACAGCAACCACAGTAGCAACAAATGTCAGCTGCCATCTATTTTACTTTCAAACAGCCACAGACGCGCAACAAGTAGCGAAAAAGCAATACAACTTACAATATCGTACAATTTGGTAGCAATAACAACAATAACAATAATATTCGAACTAATAGCGGTTAGTAATAAAAAAAGGAAAGAAAAAATAATAATTATAAATTGAGTTGAGTTGAGTAGCACGTTGGCCATCGATGGCAAGCGATATAGCAGTGTGCAAAAATATCAACAACAATCACGAAACAAAAACAACGCCAACACCGGCAATGCGCTGAAGCTGAAGTGGGAAAAAGTTGTCACTTTTGGCGCTGTTGTCATCAGTGCAAGCTGTAGTTTGTAGCTGTTGCTTCTGTTGGGGGCTGCAGATGCGCCTGCAACAGATGTGCCTGCAGCATGCGAAGTTTGTTGCACGCGCGCGCGCTTACAAAGCCGCCGCATACAGTGGAGGATGACTGCGGAAACAACTTGCGGCAGTAGCGGCAATAAAAATGACAACCAAAGTAAACAAAACAACCATACAACGAAGGCAAACTGAACAAGAAATGCTCAGCAAAGCAAAAGCCTGAAAACAGTACAAACAATTTGTGGCAGTTTTTAGTTGTTTTAATTTTTGCTTTTTTTTTACACAATGCACAGTGAGAAAAACTAAAAAGGTTGCTAAATATAAATTTAGAAAAATATATATAATATCATTAATATAAGAATTCCCAAGGTAATCATTTCGAGTACATTGAGGTCTTTTATTGTAAATAACTTTTATTACATCGCTTTCTAAAAAAATATCATACGTGATTTTTATTAATTTTTAAAGCTAAATGGAATAAATCAATTAAACATATTGTAAAAAAAAGTTTTTACCACAATTTTGCAAACTTTACCTTAAGCAAGTCAGAGGATTGTTGGTTCAAATTCTGTCTCAACGAACTCAAAGCAAGGAAAAGTTTGCTTGCAAGATGTAAACAATTGCTTGTGAAAAACTCTTATTCCGCAGTTTGAAATGGACATAAAACTTATATAAATTATTCAAATAGGTTTGAGAACTAAATATCCCCTAAATGTTCCCTAGATATAACAGTTTTATAAAGCGGGTGTTTCATAAGAGGGGAGTATCTGGAATCGGCGTTTAATTCCACTACCGTAAGATTAGTTGTTCAATCAGCTGGTGGCCGCTCGTACGACATTAATCTATCGACGCGAAGTTTGAAATATTTGATTTGAAAAGCATCTTCATACGCATTAGCCTTCTGTCCCGTACAGTTGGACACACACTGGGCGATCAGCTACACTACGAAGCAATTAGTTATGGGTATATTGAATTATTGTTTGTTACTTGAATTTGAAATCAATTAATTTTGCTGCAAACTTGAACTAGTTGTTACACAATGCAGGTATAAACGCCCCTTTAATACTCGAATTTGAATAAATGTCAATATTTGCTAAGATCGTGAAAAACAAACTTGTCAGCCAGCCTCACCACTGCCCACTGCTTACAATTTTTCACAAAATAAAACTAAATACAATCCCTACAAAGCAACAACCCAAAATTAAGTCAAGTCCTCAGGCCTGAAAAGTGTGCATTATCATAAATTGTTTCACGATCGTTGTTGCTGTTCGTTGAGTCTTTGATGTCTTTTGCCATATCGACCGTTCATAGATGCGCATCATGTCGCCGTTGAGGAAGTCCATGCAGAGCATGACCCAAACTTGTAATTAATGACAAGGAGCGGTCGCCAGCGGCACAACAGCGGCACTGCTTGCTTGCCCCTTCTGCCGCCCATTAGCGTTGCACAGATAACGCCACAACCCAAATGAAAATGTTTCATTCCGTTGCGAATGCGCGGCACAGAGACGCCGCCGCCTTATAAAAACATAATAATGACAGCAACAACAAGAACAACGACACAACAGCAACCACAACAACATTTACAAACAATCCAAAGCACGGCACAGTGCCAAATTTGTTGTTGCTCTTGCCATTGTTTTTATTGTAAAATTTGCATATCTGTGAGGGGGAGGAAACATGGGCGCACAAACATGGGTGCTTGCGCCGTTTGGCGCTATTGCTGACGCCTTGCGAAATTTCCATCGCCATTACCAATCGCGATTGCCGGCTGTTGACAATGTCGGCGCTGTTGTTGTTGTTATAATAATGGCGCCGTTGACCCCTGGCGCGACCCCAAATGTGACATTTTGCCGGCACGATCGCTGCGCAATGACGGCGGAGCGGTGGCAGCGACGGTTGTTTTGACAAGCGCAGATCACGCAAATAAACGTGCGGCGGCTCTGCACCGAAATTCAGTACCAGCCTGCGGCATAAATAAGTGCATATGTATGTATGTACATGTGTGGCGAGCAATCTAGAGCAGGGCAAGGCCTTGTTTTTATATTTGCAGCAGTAACTACAACGTTGCTGCTCTGCATTATTTCGAGTATCATTTTGGCCAACTGTTGTAAGCTTGCAGTCACCAAACCGGCTAATCGACTAATTTTTTACATCTATAACTGCGCACGCGCCGCAGCTAAGGATGGGTTATTACAATATCTCTAATTTGATTACAACAGCAGTGATAAAAACAGCAATCACGTGTCCGCCTGCGGCTGCGGTTTTGATTCAAAACAGCTCGTACATACATATGTACACATATTTTTGTATGAGTTGTTAAGAGTCAGCTCAAGGCAGTCGCTTTTGACGGCATTCCGCGCGTCCCTTCATTTCAAAGGGTTCCTTTCGAATTTAAAAATCTTATACACGAAAATGTCAGCGCTGGATTTCAGCCATTATCGGTTTCATTCCCGAAAAAAACGTGTGGCATTTTTATGGACGCGTTTGTGCTCCGCAGCGTAAGTCTCGCTGCATCATCGGCAGCAACGCTTCGTTTACGCACAAATTGCCAACAAATTCTCATCAAATCAAATTGCAGTCGAGATGACATCATTTACGTCAATGTGGCACACTGCACCACTCGACGCAATACCTTTGAGTGACAGCGCATTCAATTACGACTGCCGTCCCGGCCACTGACAAACGCATGGACGCACGAATAAGCGAACGGACAGACAGTTTTTTGTACCCACGCTGTTGTGCAGTTGTTGTTGGGCTGGTTTTGTGTGTTGCCGCAGGGCTTCGGTGTGCGCAGCAATGCCAGCAGCCGCCGCCAGTGAAGCAGCCGTCCAACGGCAGGCCGCCATATTCGGCCGCCAAGCACCGAGTTCAGGAGCGTGTGAATACGCGCAATTTATCGAATGGCCGCCAAGCTTGGCAGAGTCGGGTCGCCGCTTTTGGTTCGAACCACTCGTGCGCTCATTCGGGATGTTGTATAAAAATGTCAATGTGTCATTGTGCGAATCGTGTGCGCTTTCTGCCATCCAACTAATGTTCGTCTTCTTCTTTTGCGTTTTTTTGCAGATGCAACTCGAAGGCATCGTATCTACCGCGCCAGAGTCTGGAGAAGCTGAACAACTCCGACCCGGATCATGGCAGCTACAAGCTGACCTTAACGTCCAACGAGGACTTGGTGGCCCACACACAGCCCTCCTACGACATACTCGCACACAGCGGCAAGCTGCCGAGCAATCTGCCGGATGTGCTGCCGCTAGGCGCGAAACTCCAGCCGCAACCGGCCTCGCCAACTTCCTCCAATGGCTCGCCGTTGCGCTACGGCTCCAACAACAACTTGAATGCATCCACACACTCGATGCAGCAGCAGCAGCAGCATCAGCAGCTACAATCATCTCCTTACCCCATGTATCCTCCCGCACAGCATCGCTACTCAACGCCGGCCATGAACTCCTACAACAGCAATAACAACAGCGGCGGCCACGCGCCCGGCTACGCCAGATCTCAATCGTTCGATGTCAACCATAGCCACGGCCACAACTCGAACAGCCCAACCAAATGCATGTCCCAGTCCACCATCGATCTGAAGCGCACGCACCATCTGGAGCCGACACTCGAGGAGACGGCCGCCATGCTGAGTGAGAGCGCGTCACTTCTGTCGCCGGCGCAGTCCGAGAACAATCTCAGCAGCCCGAGCAAGCAGCTTGCGCAGCCCGCAACCAGATCGTTGTCAAGCGCCAGCAGTACCGATGGCGGTAGCGAAGGTCGACTATTTCGCGCCGAACTGGTCAACGCCACGCTGTCCACCTCACCGAGCAGCAGCTCAACCGCCGGCAAAATGATCGCTCGCAAGGACTCTCTGCGCGAGAACATCGAGAAGATCACGCAGCTGCAGTCGAAACTCATGTCTGCCCACCTATCGGAGAGCAACCTCATAAGTAGCTACGGCTCCAAGACGGCGCTAAACGCGGGAACGCCACCAGCCTCTACGGCAACAACGCAATCACTCGCACAAACAGAACCAAAGGCAACGGACCCGCTTGACAGCAAACAGGAGCATCAAACTAGCACTAGCACCGGCGCGGACTGCAATGCTAACTCAGAGCATAACGCCAGCAGCACCCACAGCCACAACGTCTCAGCCTCTCAGTTACCCGAGAAACCGGCGTCGCCGCTACCTCAACTCGCAAACACCTCGCTCGCAGCCGCAACCGCAGCATCGCCTCCCACCACCTCGCCCCACAACAACACTGCCGCACAATGCGCTGTCGACGCGGTTGCTGCTGCTCAGATTACACAGATGAACTCCAGCACCGACGGCCTCAAGCTGATGCAGCGCAGCGAGATCATACTGCGCGTCCATCCTAGCACCACTGAAGTGGCCTCCCAAACCGACGATGACTTGTCAGCCAGCGAATGTGACGATATGGCGCGATTGGCCGAGCAGCAGCAGCACCAGCACGCCAAGGACGACGCACAACAGCGCATCACGCTGCAGCCTCGCCAGCCGCACCCCATCGAACTCGACTGTGATAGCATGTCGCAGGAGCTGGCCAACCTGCTGGCGCCCAACGACAAGCTGGTCGCTATACTGGCGCCGGCCATGCTCAAATCGCCCACAGATTACGTCTGTAACCTGTACAATCCAAATGTGCCGCTGCGGCCGGCCAAGCGGGACGTAGGTACGTCGACACTGCTGCGCATGAAGAGCCGCGGCGCGCACGACGCGCAGAAGATGACCGTGGAGCTGCAGTACGCTGAGGTCGAAGTGCTGCTGAGCAATGGTGGCGAAGCGGATTCCTGTGATCTGCTGAAGAGAAGAGTGGCAAGTGGAAACGAGGCGGCGTGTGCTGTGCCTAGTCACGTTCTTATCAATGTGTCGCTTTCTTTACAGGACGACCTCATCAAGCAACTTAACCGAAAAATACGCATCCTCAGCAAGGAGCAGCTGGCGCTCAATGAAGAGTCATCGCTCAACGACGAGCTGGGCAATAATCTGGTCAGCAAGCTTACAGACAAGGTTCGCCCCATCGAGGCCACCAAGTGCCGCACCTACATTGACGATGTCGGCCACATAACGAGCCTGCTGCTGTCGCTGTCCGAGCGCCTGGCCAAGGCGGAGAACAGTCTGGGCACCATTGAAGCAGCCGCAAGTGGCGACCACAGCGCAGAGAAGGTAAGCACATTGATTCAGATACTGAATACTTCAAACTCGACGCATTTTCCTTCCTATTCCGAACAGAAATCGCTCGAGCAGAAGCGTGAACGTTTGATGGAGCAATTGGCCGAAGCCAAGCGACTCAAGGAGGATATTGAGCGCCGCGGCAGCAGCGTCATGAACATGCTGGAGAAGAACCTGACCGTCGATGAGTTTGCCGACTTTGACTACTTTATCAACATGAAGGCGAAACTGATTGCCGACTCGCGTGATATTGCCGACAAAATTAAGTGCGGCGAGGAGCAGTTGAACGCGCTCAGTGAGGCGCTCATACAAAGCGACTGCTAGAGACAGTAGTAGATATTTTGGGTTTGAGAACGGGATGGCGGGCTGGAGATTGGGTTTCTGTTTGCCTTTTGTGCTTGTGTCGGGGCCATGAAAGGGCGAACGACTATTGTAGGATGCTATTACTCGCGAGCATTGCCAGCCAATCGCTCTTGAAATGAGAAATGCTGCCTGTGCGTCTGCGGATTTTCCGTGCCTTCAACGTGCCAAGTTGAGAGCTCCACGTGAGAATCGAAACGAATCACTTCGTCGTAGCCGGTAAAGAAATTTGGACTTGCAGCAGACTTTGCATCTGGCAGCAGTTCGAAACCACCAGAACGCAGACAGGAATCTAGTCGAGAACGTTGCATGCCCCGTGAGCATTGCGTATTTACGGTGCTGCGCCGCAATTAAACTCAACTGATATGTGAATTCTGCATTCGAAAACTGTCCACTGGCCTCACGGGCGCAATCTGCGGCAGCAGGCCAAATCATTTGTAAATTTTCGCAAGTTCAATTAAATTGAAAAATTGATTTAATTTAAACTAATAAATTGAATTGAAATTTGAATTTGCTGAGGCGGACATTACTAAGTGTGCTGCAAAGCAACTTTAGCGGCATTAATTGTAAGCAACATTTATAACATCAATAAAACAAGAACAACTTATTTCATAATTTGTGATTTTACCATACGATTTGGTTAGTACTAGTAAAGGCGAAGAATTCAAAAAGAGATGGAGAGATAATGTCGCAAAAACTTAAAAAACCAATTGCAAACTGTGTATGAATATGCGAAAATATTATGTAAACGAAACTGTACGCAAATTGTAATCTAGATTTGTCAATATAGAATTGAATGTATCGCATAGAATTAGAGTAGAGAAAGTCGCCA
This sequence comes from Melieria omissa, assembly GCA_963971225.1. NCBI lineage: Eukaryota > Metazoa > Arthropoda > Insecta > Diptera > Ulidiidae > Melieria > Melieria omissa. The sequence continues at coordinate 7,445,943 of OZ020269.1, read as the reverse complement.
ATGGTTTCATTTATATCCATTTATTATAAGTACGTCTAAGTTTAGATTCATCACGGAGCTAATGTATCATAAATGAAAGAAATCAATTAGGGGCAAGTTCCGCTGAAAAGTAATAAAAACTAAAGCATGCAATTGCATTTTTTGTAATCTTAGTTTTGCAATTTTCGATTTTGATGTATTCACTAGGATTGCAATAAATAAATGAAACAATACACACATCTAAATAAATAAATAAATGCACTTGGTTTTTCTTGGGACCCATATATGGATTGAATGAAGGTAATGTTATACCAAAGAATATGAAGTGTTTGTTTTCTTTGGTTATACTAATACTTTTCTGTAAGATTCATTGATACTTTCAGAATTTTGCGTAAATACACAAATGATAGCAACACATGCTCACATCAGCTTTTGGTCGAAAGCAGGTAAAGACAAAGTAGTAGAGTAGAGAGTATTTCACAGACATTTTTAATTTACGCTTTTTAAAATGTCTGTGAAAAACCAAGGTGAATTTTTTCACATTGTTCAGGTATATTGGCTAGTGGGTCTTTGTTAATTTCATGTACCAAATATATGTTCATTATATGTGTGCATTATAAATTTTAGGAAAAATTTTAGATTTAGGGAGAAATGGACTTAATTCTGTGGTCAAAAGCAATAACCGCTTAAGTCGACTTAAGAAGAAATTTAGTTATGGATGCCACCACGTTCCCTTGACTGTGCTCTACGTTTGTGTGAAATCGGGGAGGTTGTAACTTTAAAATAAAAAAAGTTATTAATAAAAACCTATTCGCATTCCCATAACGAACACACTACACGCTAAAACTTTAAAACGAGATTGCTCGAAACAGCAATTTTCGACTTAGGTGGTTATTGCTTTTGACCACAGAATTATAGGGTGATTGATTGAACTTAATTTGGCAACTAGTGATGAGCAAAACGGCGATTTTCAAATCACAGTGTGATTTGCGATTGCGATGTGAAAATCACTGTGATTGAAAACTGCGATTTTGAATCACTGTGATTTTCAAACACAGTTCTATTGCAAGAATCTATCTATCGCACGCGGCAGCTCGCGGACTTGTTTGAATGCGAAAAAATTAACATTGGTTTTCCATTCAAATGTTAGTCGGAAGAAAATGTCTAATATTAAGGAAGTTACACATCCAGTTCTTAGCAATTTACATCCAATAAATATTCACTTTATGACTTTATGTTGCTACAGTTTTGCATTATAAATGAGCAACTTTCCATACAAATTTCAGTTTGATGATGGGGTTGTAATTCGTGGTGGAAACGAAATAGTGATATCAGCTGTTTCTTGCTTGCGAAAATTTCCGCGACTGGAAGTTGGGCCATAGAATTTTCTTTTATATTAAAATCTGTGCCGGAAGCAGATTATCAGCCCTGTTCCAGAATCCGAATCGGATCGGAAATGGATTTGATTCCGACCGTCGGTGTTCTACATTCCGATTATCGGAAATATTTTCCGATGCAACCCTGTTCTCAAATCCGATTAAGTTCGAACTAATTTGAATCGGAAATTTGGTGTTCTGCATTCCGATTATCGGAAATTTTTGTCGAAAATAATCCGCTAAACAAAAAGCTGGTGGAATTGAAATCGGAAAGCAGCAAAACGAAAACAAATAACGAAAATGTAAGCAAATAAATGAAACATCGTGTTAAATAAAACTAATAAATTCATTTTTAATCACGGGAAAGCATAAGACTGCTGGCCAGAGCAAAATGGTCTTGGATTTTATGGAGGAGAATGCGGACACCGCGAAAGGTTTCTTTAAAGGCGACAAAGTCGATTTTGAAAATAAACGGAAGCATTTAACGCAGTCGCTGAACGGGCAAGGACTACCAACAAAAAGTGTAACGGGATGAAAAAAGGTGAGAAGTAAATTAAATCAATTAATTTTATAAAATTTTCTTCAATCATAGAGTTGAGTTGATTGGAAAAGTGAAGTAAGAAGGAAGCTAGCGCATAATAGAAGAGAAGCTTTAGTGACCGGCGGTGGACCTTTTAAGAAGCACACACTTTCCGAAATGGAAAAGGCGGTTGCCTTTTCTACCGATCGTTGAAAGCCTCCTTCGGCAAGAAATTGCAAAGCCGTAGCCAATTTCAATTCTGGCGGAATGGAGCATTGCCGAAGGAAAGGTTTCACTTCGGTCAAGATCATGTTGAATGCTGCTTTGTTTAGGCGGTACTTAGTAATAAACCTTAAATAGGAAATTTTGAACATAACTGAAATGACTTGTACTAGTTACGACGAATCTGGCAATTCCATGGGATTGCTGTGGTCTCGCAAAATTCTGCGCTTTTTCAACGGCGGACTGCTCGTTCTCAAGCAATACTGCCAATAAAATAACCCAACTCATTAAATAAAATAAAAAATCTTACAAAATTTTACAATTGCCTTTTTCATTTGAACATTAAAAGCAAACAGCTGATTGAAGCTTTGTTTAATTTGCTAACAATCGGATTCGAAATAAACTTCGAATGTGACAATTCCGCTCGGATTGCAGAACACCTCTTCAAATCGGAATCGGATTTCATTCCGATTCAAATCCGATTCCGACTCGGATTCTGGAACAGGGCTGTATATGTTATTTTTCAAACTTAAGAGAAAATGTAAGGAGTTTATCATCATTAAATCTTAGCCAATGGTCCTTATATTGTCACAATTCTGCATTCTTCCGACAGCTTTTCTCATACAATTTTCGTGCTGCCAATGTGCAAAAGATACGCTGAGAAAATATCAGCTGTTTTTTTGATTTTTCATAATGGACCTGGTATCAATGGATATCAACCATTTGCCTGTAGTGGAAAAGGGAGCACTAGAAAATGAAATAAATGTTAGCAGCATTGTCACAGTGCAGAGAAACGAGTGCTGAAATCGTTGCCAGTCAAGGTTCGATTCGCTTCTCATTTGTTCACAGCGATTTTGGCAAAACAGTGATTTGGAAAACAGTGATTTACAATCGCTGTTTTCATTTCCAGTCAAGGTGCGATTCGCTTCTCATTTGTTCACAGCGATTTTGGCAAAACAGTGATTTTCAATCGCATTTGTTCACAGCGATTTTGGCAAAACAGTGATTTACAATCGCTGTCTTCGTTGCCAGTCAATCGCAATGTGACACTGTGATTACAAAATCACACTGAAAAAATCACCGGTTGCGATTTTTTGCTCAACACTATTGGTAACACTGGCACGTAACTGCATGATTATGTTAACCCTCTAGGTTTAAAATTAAAACTTATCGAAAAGGATTAAGAGAGATATTTTTGCTTCGAACCAGAGACAATGGCGCATAATCATAGTCCCGCATAAAAGCCGGCTTTAGTTAGCAAAAGACTAAAGAGATAAAGTCGACTTTAATTTTTCAGTTACCATAGTCAGTTTAGAACATGCTTCTACGTAGCAGCGACTTTTTGAAACAGCAAACGAAAGCAACGACAACTCTGCAAAAACTAGCGATTCGGAGTTACAAATGAGAATTTATTTTCGGAATTATGCCCATACCGATTTATTTTGTAATAAATTATTTTGCAATATTTGTTTTCCTGAACACTAATTAGCAGTTAAAATTGAACGACTACGGTCGGCTACTTGTGGGAAACACACGACAGCCTAAAAAAATCGACTGCACAATTTTCCGAGGATTAATCTGCCCATCTCTGACATAAACAAAACAAACAAACAGCTGATCGATATGCAAGTTTTTGCCTACTTTACGGGGTAAAGAAAACAATTCTGTGGTCAAAAGCAATAACCGCCTAAGTCGAAAATTACTGTTTCGAGCAATCTCGCTTTAAAGTTTTAGCGCGTAGTGTGTTCGTTATGGTAATGCGAATAGGTTTTTATTAATAACTTCTTTTATTTTAAAGTTACAAACTCCCCGATTTTACACAAACGTAGAGCACAGTCAAGGGAACGTGGTGGCATCCATAACTCAATTTCTTCTTAAGTCGACTTAAGCGGTTATTGCTTTTGACCACAGAATTGTATTCTATTGTCGCTTGGTTCTTGAATGTTCAAAACATCAATTGCAAACTGAGCAGCAACTTTATTGACCGGTAACGACTATAGAAGTCTTCGTCATCGAACTCGAAGGGATCCATCCGGCTTTTATATACTTTTCGCCGTCTCAGCACAATGTCGTCGTTCATAATATTGAAACCTCTTTCAATTTCCTTGAAATGAAACATTTTACATTTTTTTTTTAGATATATTTCGTTTTATGAATTTAAAATATTTTGAAAAAGTGACATTTCTGCTCATTTTGACTCATTGCTAACTGGTTTAGCAACAGCTTTTGCTTGTTTTATAGTTAGAGTATACTTTTAGCGTTAAAGTATGCTCTAACTCGACTATGATTGACTTAGAGCCTACTTTATTTAAAAGTATACTTTATTGATCTTAAAGTGTACTTTATTTCGACTATGACTATGCGCCAATAAATACATTGATTACTTACTTATTTTGTCAAAAACATATAAAAACTCTTTGAGAGCAAAGAAATCAGCTGCTGGCAATTTGGCTACAGGGGAAAAAATTGTCCCTGCTTCGAACATTTGCTGAAAATTAATTCGAGCAGACATAACCTGCAAGCGGTCAAAATGACTGTGGCGAATGAGACGCACAACAAAATGCAAAAACTGAAACAACAACACGATGCAGCGGAGGCAATCAAACCTGTTGTTTTATTGCTCTCTGTTTTGCTGTTGTTGGTTCATTGTGTGCACTTTCGCTGCTTTTTCGGGTTTTGCGACTTGCTATTTCACATGAATGCAACTGCTACAGACGAGCAAACTCTAGTAAACGGAAACGTAAGATTTTAGGACGCGCAGTTGTGCTCCCGCTGCTGCTATGTTGCAGAATATTTACCGCTCCAGCTGGATACGTCATACTACAGCATCAACAGCATTGGCCTATAGGGCAACAACAGTCGCAGAAAATTCGGTGCACACGCAACTCTGCAGCGCATTAGCCACTTCAAGGCGAACCAGTGCAACAATAGCTGGCGCTAGTCTCCACTCGGCACTCCCGCTGTTCATGTAAGCCACGCCTACAGGGCTAAAGTTTAATTGTTCTTAAAATTGTCTTTCGGAACTGAAATCAGTCAAATTTTTACTTGGAATATGCTGTCAACGCAACATCTCACTCGCAAAGCGTAGCTCACAAAGTTATCTTGCTCGCAACATGTCCAGCAATCAGCCGACAGCCAGCACGTCCACTCCGCCGACCGCGCACCAACACACCAATCGACTATCGCAGGAGAAGTCGCCGTATCTGCTGCAACACGCTCACAACCCGGTTGACTGGTACCCGTGGGGCGATGAAGCCATCCAGCGCGCTCGCACGGAAAACAAGCTCATCTTCTTGTCGGTGGGCTACTCGACGTGCCACTGGTGCCATGTCATGGAACGCGAGTCATTTGAGAATGAAGCCGTCGCGGCCATCATGAACGCTCACTTCGTCAACGTGAAGGTCGACCGCGAGGAGCGGCCGGACATCGACAAGATATACATGCAGTTTGTGCTAATGTTGAACGGCAGCGGTGGTTGGCCGATGTCCGTCTGGCTGACGCCAGACTTGGCGCCCATAACCGCCGGGACGTATTTTCCGCCTCACGATCGGTAAGTCGACAAATAGTTGTTAGAGGTTATGAACGTTTGCGCGTTGACACGCTCTGCTTGTAGTTGGGGTATGCCCTCCTTTACCACCGTGCTGAAGACAATCGCCGCAAAGTGGGACTCCGACCAGGAGGAGCTAAAGGCCACCGGTCTGCATGTTATTGAAGCCATACAACAATCGCTCACCGAGAAATCTTCAGTGGACACTATCTTCAATGCAGGCAGCGCTGACGCCAAGCTTCAGGAAGCACTGCGCGTCTTTAAGCAGCGTTATGATCAGCAGCACGGCGGCTTTGGCACGCAGCCCAAATTTCCGGAGATTCCGCGCATCAACTTTCTTTTCCACGCCTACATCGTCACAAAGGACGCCGACGTGCTCGACATGGCACTGCAAACGCTTCAGCACATTGGACACGGTGGCATACACGACCACGTGTTCGGCGGCTTCGCGCGCTACTCAGTCGACCGCCTGTGGCACGTGCCGCACTTCGAAAAAATGCTCTACGATCAAGGGCAACTGATGGCGGCGTATGCGAACGCGTACAAGCTGACGGGCGAGGCGTCGTACTTGCGCTACGCTGATGGTATCTTTCGATATGTGATGAAGGATCTGCGACACCCGGACGGTGGCTTTTATGCGGGCGAAGATGCTGACTCGCTGCCACAGCCGGATGCCGCCGTCAAGGTTGAGGGCGCATTCTACGCTTGGACGTGGAGCGAGGTGCAGCAAGCGGTGAACACCAATTCGGCACTTTACGCCGAATTCGACATGGAACCGGCACGTGCGTTCGAAATCTACGCTTATCATTATGATCTACGGTCCGGGGGCAACGTACTGCCCACGAGCGACCCCCACGGACATTTAACGGCCAAGAATATTCCAATAGTACGCGGCTCCGTTGAGGAAACATGCGACAAATTCGGCCTCAACCAAGAGCAGCTAAAGCATGTATTAGCCACCACAAATAAGGTGCTGCATCAGCTGCGCGATCAGCGGCCACGTCCACATCTCGACACGAAGATAATCTGTGCATGGAATGGGTTGCTGCTGTCCGGATTGGCCAAGCTGGCCAACTGTGGCTCCGAGAAGCGTGCAGAGTACCTGGAAGCGGCGCAAAAGCAGTTCGAGTTTATGCGCGGACATCTGTTCGACGCCGAACGCAAAGTGCTACTGCGATCCTGTTATGGCTGCGGCACGGATAGCGCGGCGCTGGAATCGGTGGGGTATGTACATATATAAAATCGGAATTTGTGACATGTCTGGCAGCTGTGGTTATGCGTTCCTCTTTTAGATCAAAACCTATTGACGGCTTCTTGGACGACTACGCTTTTTTGATCAAGGGTCTGCTGGATTACTACAAGGCGTCGCTGAGCGGTGCCGTACTGCAGTGGGCCAAGGAACTGCAGGATACGCAGGATTCTCTGTTTTGGGACGAGCAGCGTGGCGCCTACTTCTACTCGCAGGCAAACTCGCCCAATGTGGTTGTGCGCCTGAAGGAAGGCGAGTTCATTGTGTCGCCTCAATCAACTAATCGTCAAGTAAACGTATCGTTTTTTCGCAGATCACGACGGTGCTGAGCCTTGTGGCAATAGCGTGGCCGCGCGAAATCTCATATTGCTGTCGCACTACTTTGACGAGCCAAATTACCGCGAGCGAGCGAGCAAGCTGCTCGAGTTCTTCTCCGACATCCACCCCTTTGGCTACACGCTGCCCGAAATGATGTGTGCGTTGCTGCTAAATGAGTTCGGATTGGACCTGGTGGCCGTCGTTGGTCCTGACTCGAACACGACGCGGCGTTTCGTCGAGGTCTGCCGCAAGTTTTACATACCTGGAATGATCATACTGCATGTGGACCCGCAAAATCCGGACAGCGCCTACAACCAGCGCGCGCAGGCCAAGTTTAAGATGGTGGATGGCAAGACGACGGTGTACATCTGTCACAACAAAGTGTGCCGGCTACCAGTCACCGATCCGGAGCGGCTCGAAGAGAACCTTACAGAGAATTTCTTCAAGAGCCGCATCTAAAGCTGATGATAATCGTTGGAAGATTATTAAGTGTGCATATTGCAACTGAGGTGCAAGGGTATCCGACCTTGTGGTTGTAAACTCCAAATTCGATTTAAATCTGCTCAAAGCATAGAGTCGCGTTTATGAATCGTTAGTAATGGCGTCTCCTGCAATTCCTCTTTTGCGTTGCCTGCACAACTCATCTAAGAAGAGTTAGCTATCGTACTCGTAGTTCGTTGTACTCGCGAAATGTTTTTCAAAACATAAAACAAATTTAAATGTTTGCTTAAACTTTCCATTATGCTTAGCAGAAATGTACGAGTTAATCTGAATATATGAAAAAGTTAATAAATTCCTGTTTAAGAAATCCCCAGTACTTTACACGGTGTTTCTTCTGAAATGGAACGCAGCCATTATAATCAAACTGAGTAGAATGGAGGCAATAACCAACAGTTCAGTAGTTTCGAATTCCCAAGGCAGTGGGTGACAATAGCACTCCCCCTTCCGATTCATGGAAAATGCGTTGGCAGACATTTTTGTGCATTTATTGGAATACATCATCATGACAGTTTTCCTGTTTTTATTTTTGCAAATGGAACTTGTGGGACTGTTTGGAGCGCAGCGCTCCTCGTTCGCTACTCACATACATTTAGAACGCAAATAGAGAAGAAAACAAACATTTCACACAGTCTACAATTGGCAGAGTGACCGGTGCGCCTGCGCGGTCGCCGCCACTCGCTCGACGACGTGCGGTCGGACGGGCGCGCAGCCGTACGGCGGCGCCTCTTTTAGTTTACAATACAATTATTATCATTATGCTTTGTTTCGTTTCGTTTTTGTTTTTTAAATAAAATACAAAAACAATCTATTCTTTTGTTTAAAGTTAATTTTAAGAAAAATGGAGAACAAATTAATTATTTTAATTCATTAATTAATAATTTAGCTGAAGAAATTCATATTCATCACATTGAGACCCATTGGAAGGTCGACGTCAGCGTCCGGTTCTGGGTCAGCGTGGCTGACGACGTAGGCGTTGGCGTCGACGGCGATAGCGACGGCCAGCAACACGTCCTTCAGGCGTCATTGAAGCGCATGGCGGCATCAAAGTTGTCTACCATGGCGTCCATGCGCTCCTGGTGCTCGAAGCGTGCGAAGCGCCGTTGCCTCTTAGTCTGCAGCAGACGGTGGCGCGAGAACGACGGCTTGAGGCGCGCTAGGCGCCGAAAGCGTGTCTGCTCCTCTTCAGCGTCATCATACTCGGGCGCCGAAACGGAGTCCTCCTCCTCGCCGCCGATCGGCTCCCGAAAAAACTCCTTTGGATTTCGGTGGATCTTGAAGATTTTGGTGCTGGCGTCGTGCTTCCGTATCACGCGCGAGGCAGCACTCACGCCTCGCTCGGGCGGCAACTTTGACATGCGGGCGTCGCTGCCGTTGGCCAAGCCACTGCTGTTCCCGGTGCCGCCGCCACTCCCAGTGGCGCCGCTCGTGCCGCTGCTGGTTATCGTCACGACATTAAACAGTTCCGCCAGCTCGGCGTCAGTACGCTGCTGCTCTTTGAGCTTCTTTTTGTACTTGGGTGCGTAGTCCAGAATATAGAGGAGGCTGTTGAGAGGCTCGTCGTCAGCGCTCACGTTCACGTGGATGTTGCTGGAGGCGGTGGGCGAGGGCGTGGGTGTGCTGCTGGCCGTCAGCGACGTAGGCGTGGACGGTGGCGCCGGCGGAGCGCCGTGTGATACCGTGTAGCGACGGTGCGGCCGCTGACGGCGCTTCACCACCTTCCAAGAAAAAATGGTCGCCGCTGCCGGCTCCTGCGGCACCAGCTCCAGGTCAACGATCTCGGCCGAGGGCGGTGGCGTCGAGCAGAGCTCCACATCGTACTCCTCATCCGATTTGGCCATTTCGATTGTCTGCGCGGGTCGGTAGCCCCCAGCGTACGAAGATGGTAGTCATAAGATGTAAGATACAACAAAGCAAGCAAGATTCGATGAAATGCGGTTTCTATTTGTGGTCGTGCGGTGCTAAACACACTATTCACCTGACTGGCCAAATATCTGATTTCCTACTTGGCCATCTAGCGGCTCTGCCTGCTTACCTGGAAAAGATATTCGGCTTCGGTGTACTTCTGGTCAGGCAGTCGATGGTACTCCGCCATCATTGAGTGTCGTCAGGAAAATAAACAAAAACAAAGTGAGACGGCGAGGAAAACGGCGAATACGAGAAGTCGGATCTTTTCGACGATTTGATTTTCACGATTTCCTCTTTCCTCTTTGTTTTCGTCTTGCTTTCGTGTTTCGTTCTCTCCGTTTTTGTTTTGCTGCTTTTTGTTATTGTTTTTCGCCTGCGCTTCATACGAATATCCGTCGACCAGTCTTTCATTTTTCCAAGTGCTGCCAGACTCACATATCGTTCATGAGTACTTTTGCTCAACTGTCACACTCAGATTTTTCTACATTCGAATGTAATATAGCAGCATTAATTTGTTAACTATTACTGTCTTTAATTTCATAAAAATTACCACAAATGCTCGCGAAAAATCCGTTTGCCCTAAAGGAAAAAAGTCGAGCAACACTGCCCCAGAGCGTTGCCAGCAGCAACTAACACTGAGCTGACAAAAGCAATTGGCCGACCAGTCTGTTGAAAATTCGCCGTCGTTTTGCTTTTGCTTTTGCGGTGTTCGGTGTTTCTGTCTGCATTGGTTTTTAATTCGAACAGCAGCCAAGGAGGAAGAAATTAATCCGTTTGAATCCTTCGATCCGCAGCGCCAGCAGCACTTGTGACAATGAACGCCTTTCCGGGTACATTCGCATTCGACGAATATGGTCGGCCTTTTATTATTTTGCGCGACCAAGAAAACCAGAAGCGCCTCACAGGCACCAATGCCATCAAGGTGAGCCTTATTTCTTCGAATTGCATTTAATGAAGCCGGGCAGTTACAGCGGGTCTAGTCGACATTGGAAAAATGTGCAGAAACATTTTTACTCACTCCTGAGGTTTATTAGAAGCGTACTCCATCACCTGATTGGAAAGTTCTAGACCGCAGCTGCTTGGGGCTGTGGCTTTTCTTCAATGAAATTCATGTCAAAAGTGTCCAAATGTGTGAAATTATGTTCGGTATTGACGAAATATTTCGTCCATCAGTGAATTTTTTAGAACTTGGCTGATTTTCCAGAATATTCTGGTCACAATGAGTGTGAAGCCGCTGCATGACGTCAGGGAATGTGCACTTTTGAGGTTAAAAACGCGCATGTAAACAAATCGCAATGGTGACTGACTCATGACGGCGATAGCGTGAGTCTTCGTCTAACCCAAAATGGGTTAACAAACCGAATTTCAATTTCGGTGTTTGTTCGAAAAATGCTAGCGTTAAATATATATATATATATATATATATATTTTTTTTTTTAGAGTCACATACTGGCTGCACGCCAAATTGCCGGTACGTTGAAAACCTCCCTGGGCCCTAAGGGACTGGACAAGATTATGGTGAGTTCCGATGGCGATGTCACCGTGACTAATGACGGCGCCACCATCATGAAGTTAATGGAAGTCGACCACGAGATCGGCAAGTTGATGGTGCAGCTGTCGCAGTCGCAGGACGACGAGATTGGTGATGGCACTACCGGCGTTGTAGTGTTGGCCGGCGCACTGCTCGAGCAGGCAGAGGGTTTGATCGATCGCGGAATCCACCCCATTCGTATCGCCGATGGTTTTGAGCTGGCCGCCCAGTGCGCTGTCAAGCAATTGGAGGCAATCGCCGAGCCCTTCCCCATCGACCCGAATCATAAGGAGCCGCTGATCAAAATCGCCATGACGACGCTGGGCAGCAAGATTGTGAACAAGTGCCACCTGCAAATGGCCACCATGGCTGTGGATGCAGTGCTGAATGTGGCTGACATTGAAAAGAAGGACGTAAACTTTGAGCTAATCAAAATAGAGACAAAAGTAGGCGGCCGAATGGAGGACTCGATGCTGGTGAAGGGCGTCGTTGTGGACAAGACCATGAGTCACGCCCAAATGCCGAAAACCCTTAAGGATGTTAAGATTGCTATACTCACTTGTCCCTTTGAGCCGCCAAAGCCAAAGACGAAGCATAAGCTGGACGTAACTTCGGCGGAGGACTATCGCGCGTTGCGCCAATATGAACAGGAGAAGTTCACAGAAATGGTGAAGCAAGTAAAGGATGCGGGCGCGACACTGGCCATTTGTCAGTGGGGCTTCGACGATGAGGCGAATCACTTGCTGCTGCAGCACGAGTTACCCGCAGTGCGCTGGGTGGGCGGTCCGGAAATCGAGTTGATTGCCATTGCCACCGGTGGCAGAATCGTGCCGCGCTTCGAAGAGCTCACACCCGACAAACTGGGCACGGCCGGGTTGGTGCGAGAATTAGGTAAGTGTACATGGGTGATGAAGGGGAGAACAAGGTCGTAAACTAATTATATCGACTTACAGCTTTTGGAACTTCTAAGGATAAGATGTTGGTAATTGAGGAGTGCAAGAACTCGAAAGCAGTGACCATCTTTCTGCGTGGTGGCAATGCTATGATCATTGCCGAGGCCAAGCGCTCCATCCACGATGCTTTGTGCGTCGTGCGATCGCTGATTAAGGTACTACATTTCTTTGCTTTTGTTATGAATTGACTAAAATTGTATGTTGCTCTGTTTGTAGGATAATCGCATTGTTTATGGAGGCGGTGCGGCTGAAATTAGCTGCTCGTTGGCCGTGGCCAAAGAGGCAGACCAACTGTCCACGCTGGAGCAGTACGCGTTCCGCTCGTTCTCGGTTGCACTAGAGAGTATTCCGTTGGCATTAGCCGAAAATAGTGGCTTACACCCTATCGAGACGCTGTCGGAGCTAAAATCTCGCCAGGTCGCGGAGCAGTGCCCTAACCTGGGTGTTGACTGCATGCTCACCGGTGACTCGGACATGAAGAACCACAATGTCGTCGAATCGCTGCATTCCAAGAAACAGCAAATTCTTCTAGCCACGCAACTGGTCAAGATGATATTGAAGATCGACGATGTTCGATCCAAGAACGACCAGTAAATGATAAAGTAACAGCATTACAGCAACTGCATTAACTCATCGGTTCACCCTCGCTTTTTGTCTGATCCCACAACGGTATTCCCGCTTTAGTTTCTAACCTCAACCTTGGCGTAATTTATACATTTAGAATTTTGTTCGCATAATTTTGCCTCACTAATAAAACACTAATCAACGAGATTAAAGTCCTAAGGGTTATTTATCTATTTGGTAGGTATTGCACTAATGAAAGGAACATCTCAACTCGAAGTTCTACTAAGTAATGGGTCCTACAGTCGCCGCATGTTTATACTTTCTTGCCGTTGATGCGCGCCAGTTGCTTCCGGTTGATTTTGTCGAAAAACAGTAGTCCGGCCGACCGCTCGATGGTCTCCGGAGGAACCTGAAACACCTGGAGCGGAGTGTCGTCGGTGATCACCTGGTTAGGCATCACGTACGCCTCCATTTCCAGCCGCTGGTCGGCCGTCTCCCCAACAACTATCTTGTAGAAGTGCGTCGGCACAGCCACCGTGTTGGCACCTATCACTTCGTACTTTACATACGACTTGCCGTCATCCTCCTTGTGTGGCAGGTACAGGGGACCGGTGCACACGTACACATTCGGATAGGTTTGTGTCAAGTTGCGCACGTGCATCTCCAGGCGGTTCCACGAGTCGCGGTTGAAACCCTGTCCCACCTGCGGTGCCATATTTGTCAGGTAAAACGTATCGTCGCAGTGCTTCTGACAGCGCCGATGATTGGCTGCCGCCGCCATGTGACCGCGATCATAGCCTGAGCGCCTGTAATCGGTGTTTTGTGCGCGGAAGTAGGGGTGAATGCTGTCGTCGGCGCGAAACTCGCTCTTTGCACGATCCACGATTTCATTCCGGGCCACCGACTCGGGCGTCAAGTGCTCGAAGACCCAGTGCGGAACGCGATTGCGACGATCGTATGACAGCACATAGTCCGAATAAGAACGCACATGCTCCAGTCCTGGAAAGCCGAATTTCATAATCTGCGCAACGCGACTAGGTGTAGCCACCAGATTGACCTGGTCGGCGGGAGCTGGAGCGGGAGCGGGCACTGCAGCAGACACAGTGGCAAAAACGGGCAGCGCTGGTTTCGGCTTTAGCTGCAACAGAAGGCAATGAGTGTCAGCCTAGGTGCCTCTGCCTGCACTTACCGATTGCACATTCTCAGTATTGGCGGATGATGGGCGCCTTTCCAGCCTCTCCGTCAACTTGCCGCAATAATAGGCGCCGGTGGCGGTGGTCGTGAAGAGCAGCAGATTTCTAAACAGCCTTTTATTCATCCTTTGATTTATTTAGTTGAAAAGATGTAAGTAAAATTAATTGTAAAATAAAAACACCGGGTCGAGCAAACGCCCCACGTGAGCAGAGGGAAACGAATTGGGTCGCAGCTGGTTTTGTTATTTAATCACACGAACAGCTGACTGAGGCAGCTGATTGCGGCCGCACTGTGGCACAAATGACAATTTACCTACAAACCTCACTGCAAATGTTTTCAAACACTTACCTGAGTTGCACCAAATACATACAGCTCGCCGTAACCCCGATTTAACAACCAAAATGTGATGAAAATGTTTATCTTTTTTTGTAGAATTTTGATTTAGTTACATAAAATTATGTTCATAAAATAAATACAAAACTACTTTTGAAATATTCATTAATGCAATGCCATGTCGTACGAGCTAAGGTGTTCAAGTATTGGGAGTTAAACAGTAGGTCTAGCACAGAGGCGGATTCAGCAAAATATTTTGGGGGGGGTTTTAAAAAGTAATTCTTTAGTATTCATAGAATGCCTTTTAATTTGTATGTAGTTTTAAAGTCGATCATAATATTTCGGGAGGGGTTTCAACCCCCAAAACACCCTCCTGAATCCGCCACTGGTCTAGAACAATTCTTAAGTAAATACTATATATAATAGGGGCAGCAACTACTGAATGCCTTTGAGTTTTTAAGGAAATGCAATTGGAATGCTTCGCTCAAAAGGGCCATCGTCGAATCTCTTTTAAATCACATTTTCTGGTTTTACTAATTTTTATTCTTGTTATGCCTTTCTTATTTTTTACACATATTTTTCATGGATTGGATATGGGACAGGGGACACTCGCGATTCTATGCTGCCTTGCAGCCTGCACGGGAAATGAGGAGATAAGAGAAGAAGCTGGCTGGTGATCAATGCCACTAGCACGACTCCTTGTTGCAGTCGACGAAATTGCTGAACTCTGTTGCATTGGGCGGACCCTCGCTGTATAGATACGTAACGGGCCACAGTCGCGCCGCGGCGAAGTCGCTCAGGCTCTGCAGACCGCCGGGCCGCGGTGGGTGTTGATATTCACTGGCGATGCTGCCGCTGCTGCTGCTGCTGCTGCTGTGCTTCTTCTTATCGCCCTTGGCAGCGACCAGCGTAATGTCGGCGTGAGTGTGATTGCCCGGGTAGTAGCGATCGCTGCATTTACGCCACTGATCAGGCTCGTCGCCCACGAAACACCTGTCGGTGAGGCGAGAGAGAGTGAGAATAGCGACAACAATGCGACTTGACGGCAGCCTACCAAGGATAGTCGAACCCCTGCGAGTAGCCGCAGGGGTGATCGGCCTTGCAGCAGTAATCCCACGAGCCCACCTCGCCTCCCTCGATCTCGCACGAGTAGAATCCGGTGACGAGGTTCTTCTCGCACGGACTGCTCGTTCGGCACGCTTTGCCGGAGACGGTGTAATGACGCCAGGCAACATCCCCTGTACGGTTCGAGTGACGAGCAACGGCAGCGAGTGAGAAAAATTCAAAATTGTTAGCGATTTAGTTGCGAGCAAGTGGGGGCTGGGCTTAGGGGCTGTTAGCACTTCGATATTGGTTAAATATGTTCTTTATGTACATACATATTTTACAGTGTTACCGGACAGGGCGGAGCGGGGCGGAATCAATACAAATGCAATTTTGTATGTAAGTAGGTAAATACAGTATTTACATGTTAATATACATAAGTACTCGCGCATGCATTGGGTACGCGAGTAGTTACATGCTAGACTTAGGACTACTGTTTATTGTTGTTAGAATCTTTTGCACCGAGGTTACACCACCAACGACAGGAAAATGCTAGACTTGCGCTATTGCGGTCGGATGCTTTAGTTGTTGCTGTTGTCGTTTTTGTTGCATGTTATTTACACTATTATTGAGGTGCAGCACGTTAGGATTTTCAGTTTACCCGGTTCGCGGAAAATGTCCATACGCCGATCGTTGTTGACACGGGAGCCGCCGATTGTGTTCACCTTGTCGCGGCACGTCCAGTCGAAGGGGTTCCATGCGAAGAGCCAATAGTCGCGATCGCCAGTGTGCGTGTAGTGCACGTTCAGCTTGAGCTCCGTCTGGTCCAGATCGGACAGCTCGCAGTTGTAAGAGGTAGAGCTTGAACTGCAAAGAAATTCATTTAAGGAAACATTCATTTGAGGCAGAGTCCACGCACCCGTAGCTGAACGAGTAGCACTTGAACGAAGTGTTTTCACGGAAGCGGACACATTCGTTTTTGCACGCCACCTCCGACGGCACCGATATGACCTTCTTTATGGCTGCCGATGACAGTTTGGCCGGCGATCCATAGCCCAAATAACACACTGCTGAAAGAGATGAGGCGAATATGTTCGAAAATTATATCTGAGTTAATTGCTTTGTTCGCCGCCGGCCACTAACATTTTTTGTGCTTCTCATCGACGATGGGCTGAATCTCGCAGCCGTGTCCATAGCTGGCGCGCTCGAACACGTCGAATGCGTTGTCCTGTATTAGGTGACGCTCCTTGTCCATGTCGCGCACCGGCCAATCACTCAGCTGGCAGTTATCGATGACGCTAGCGTGGCGTTGCTGCCCGTAGCGGTAGGCGAAGGCGCGGCAGGTGAATTTGCTCGACTTTATGCATTCCATTTCACACTCACCCACTGAACGAACGGTTAGCGAGTCACGTACAATGGACTTGAAGAAGCGCGTAGAGTCGATGGCACGGAAGAAACACTCTGAAATATTCAAGCAAAAATTATTGGGACTCAAGTTTGACACTTTAACTCGTCTGCCACAACTTACGTGCGTTTCTAGGGTCGGATAAAGCCGTTGAACCCGGCGAACTAGGACCGTCGCTGCGTGACGGTTTCCGGCAAACTTTCATGTCGTCTGCCATCGAATAGATATCATAGTCGCGATCAGGCTCAATGTCAACGTAGTAGTCCAGCAGGTTGATCGGACGATCGCATAACATGCAGTTGTCGCGACCCGCCTGTGTGTAGCGGTAGCTGTAGGTCTGACAGACGAAGCCGTCCTGGCCCGAGCATAGACGCTCACATTCGGTGAGCGAAGGCGCGGTGGAAATATGCTTCACCACGGTTTTGTGCAAGCGAAAACCTTCGCCAGCCTTCGCAGAGCATTCTAAATAGAATTTTTATTAGTAACTACATACATACATTATATATATGTGCCTATATACATATTGCAATAAAATTATGTGTGTACTATGTACATATTTAAATAAATGTATTTACCATCTGGTCCCGGGCGACGTGTCCACTGGTGCCTGTAGTCGTGCCGGTCTCTGTATCCGTGCGAGTCGTCACTGCCATAACTGGAGCCCGGGTAGCTGAGCATAGAATTGGGTTCACGTGGTGGCCCTCTCCTCGATCCGCCCAGTTCGAAGTAGTTAAAATCGAGTGGATCTCGACGTCGGTGCTGCTCATTTAGGCCCCAATACGAGGACTGTTTGTTGTGGCTGCCGCCGTAAGTGCCGCCGTAACTGCCCCAGTCATTTTCGGAACCGATCAGATAAGGCACGAATTTTCCGGAACTCTTGTAGCTGCCCGGCGGACGGCTGTCGCGGTCGAGGTAGTTGTGCGTTGACGGTGGTGGCGCCAGGCCCGAGTGATAAGAGCCAGGCGGCCCAGAGGGACCGTTCACGTCGTGTGTCGAACCTGGCCGGTACGGTGAATACTCTGAACCAGGACGGTATGGTGGCCGAAATCGATCGTATTCGGGTCGAGGTCGATATTTGGAGCTTTCGTAGCCCGAACTGCTTGGAATAGATTCCCAACGATCTGGCCTGCTGGGACGATAGCGATGATGATCGTCGGGTCGCATGTAGTCGTAGCGGTCGATTGGACCCGAGCCGGTGCCGCTGCCACTGCCGCTACTGCCGTAACTGCTAGGCGGCGTGTGCTCATAGTAGCTGGAGCCGTGCGACGAGAACTCATGCGAGCTCGAATGATAGTCGGCAGGTGGACGGCGATCGTATGATATGGGTGGCGGCGGCGGCGGCGGTGGTCCTGACGGGCGATAGTGGTCAACGGCTGTGCTGCTGGGCGGGGGCCGATAGCGATGCGAGTCGCCACCGCCGTAGCCACTGCTACTGGGTGGCGATGGTAGGTAAGGGTCGGCGCGATAAGGCGGCTTCTCACTCCATCCACTCGGCTTGAGGTATAGCGGCGGACTGGAGAGAGTGCCTTTCGAGCAGTCACGGCAGCCGGTACGCCGACAACTGGACGGCGCGTTGCGGTCGCGTTCGTAGTAGTCGTAGTCGGGGTGCCGCAGCAGATTCGAATCTCGCTGATTGGGGCTGGAGTACAGATCCATTTGCGAAAGTGGAATCTCGATCAGCTCGCAGTCGCCCTGACCATGCCCGGACGGATCGAGGCGGTAGTTGAAGCCTTCGCACATAAAGCGCTTCTCGTGGCCGCACTCGCGCATGCAATCCTCGACGCGCTCGCAGGCGAGCGTGCGGCGCACCCAGTGCGGCGCGATGCGTTTGCCTGCCAACACGCGCCGGAAACAAGCTGCAAAGTGAAAATTTCGACTCGGTTTCATATGTACAAGTATGTATCTATGTATGTGCATGTAATGCAAGTTAAAAAGAATTCGCTGCAAGAGTGTAGCCGAGCGTCTGGCAGTTGCAAGCAGCGAATTGCTGCAGACGTGGCGTACGAAGTTAGGGCGTCACAGGCGCCACAAATGAATCAGCCACATATTGGTGGCTTGCGTGTACGGAGCTAGCAGAATCACAAGCGTAACGCGAAGGTCATGTAGCTCAGCTACAACAACGCCAGCAGCGCAGCACTTGAAACTTTATGACGCCGCTTTGTAGATGTTTTAATGGAGTACTTTATGGGATTCAGCTGGCAGGTAAACGACTGCCACTCACTGCATTTGGTTGTTGCTGTTGCTATTGATGTTGTTGGTGTTGCTCTTTCATGAATTACTAAATGGTTGGCGAGAGGTTTGATTATTCAGGGAATCAGCAGAAACAGCTGGCAATCGGACAAACACCAAACGCGCATAAAACAATCATTGAGATGGCTAGCAGAAAAACGGAATGAATGCATAAGTGTGTGTGTGTGTGTGGGTGCGCGCGTGGGCGGTGAGGGCAATGATGCGGGTGAGTGACGTGCAATTTCATTTCCAACACGGCGGACCTGTATTACTTCAATTTGCTTCTTGTTTCTTCTTGTTGCTGCTCTGGCCGATTGTTGTTTTTTGTTGCACACATCCGCTCTTTTGCGAAATTGCGTTACTTATACGCCCCGTTGCCCGTTGCTTCATTATGTGTCTTCTTCAATTGTGTCGGTGGCCACTGTCGGCCGCTTCTGCTTTTTGTTCTGCATGACGCCTTGGCAATCTGCTGCTTGAGAGTCAACTAATTACCGCTGACAGATGTTCTCGCTTGACATCATGTTTTTGTTGTAGTTGTACTTGTACTTGTATGTTCTATGCGCATTGTTAGAATACGTTCAAGGTGCAATCAAGAAAATTATGAAAACCATTCCAACACACTTTCGGCTGTCTTCTATTATAAAGCAATTCGAAGTACAATGACCGACAGGCACATTTGACCCCAGCACGTTTACAACAGCAGAAACAGTATCATGCTAGAACTGGAAAAGTAGAGTAAAGCTGAAACGTGCGGAAGTCGAAGTTGAAAGGCGTTTCGATCGAACGAGCAACCATTTGACCAACAGTGAATCTTCTCACATTGTAATACACAAGAAATTGGTACGAAAATTATTCATAAGTTTGGAATGTTTGCATAATCACATCAAAAAAATTGTGTAAGTACAATCTCAAGTTGAAACATGGCCTCCTACATTCGAAACACGTACTTTATTGCTTTTGAAAATCCTTTCTCTCTCGGACAAAGAAATCATAAATGGCACCTGATGGTACTTTGAGCTGATTTCTTAGGCATAAATACTCGTAAATGGAAATAGTGAAACATGCTCTTATTTTAAAAATGAATTAAATAAAGACTGCAGTTATCGTGAATCAAAAATTGTAAAAAAGAGAAATAGAAAAAAAAATGCTTTGAGTCCCACCATTGACCTAGAAAACTTCGTATCAAACTGAAATATTTTTCTCACTTCAAGTCTGCCACCACAAACCAAAGTTTAGAAATTATAAATTTGCAATTTATATTTAGAAATTATCCTGCATTCTAAGCTGTGTTAATATTTCCACCTAATAAATTCTTCTTTTGTTTCTATTGGAATTTAAATTTTTTCCATAAGGGGACCTAAGAGTATTATTTAATTTTCTTGTGAAATAAAAACGCACTCCTGCCTTGCCGCTCTTCATGCAGTTTCAACGTTGTAACAATTACCTTTCGCATCCTCCACAATTATGATTGTGCTGCTGTAGCCGTTTGCTGTCACTGGCACCAATACGCACGCAGCAATACAAAATGCCAGCGGTAGCCCAGCGGAAAAGGCTGCCCGCGACCGCATTCTAACGCAAACACTTTCGCACTGAATCTGAGATCGGAAAATTGGTGTGCGTGCGCACCACAAAAGCAACAATTCAACTGCAGCCGCGAATCACAGGCTCGGCACTGTGCCGGAACGCGGCTCGGCAATATAAAGCGATCGACCAGCGAAATTGGGACTTTAGCGCACGCTCACTTATTGTTTTGGTCTTTTTCAATTGTTTTTTTTTTGGTTTTGTTTTTCAATTTTTCACAATTACGTAAGCGCACGCCTGTGACACGGCGTGTTGTTGGTGTGCTTTGCGCGTCAACAAACGTTAAATTGTTTACAATTTGAATGTCAAATACATTAAACACTCGATGTCACAACAGAGCGCGAAGAGCGCGAACGGCATCATGTGGTGATGTGTGGCACTGGCCGCGCCGAGTTGAAATTAAATGAATATGAAATCGCACAATTTTGACTTTTCAATGGCCAATGAAATCAGCAAACCGCTCATAAAAATGCCCAAAGCAATGTTCTTTTTATTAAAAGCCTAAAGTGTTGCGTGTCGCTGGCGGTGGCATTATCCTTGTGTATGTGTGGGTTCGTTTGTGCATGGGCCACTCTTTGTGATGCAAATTCTATATTTTGGCGCGCAGCTAAAGTGCAAGTGACAGCGAGTCTGTCTAGCGCGGGTGCGGGCACGGGCCCACTGAGCGTAACGATTCCGCGGCGACACTTCAACCACGCACATACATGCGCCACTCACATCTGTTGAGCTATTGCTGCTGTACGCCGAAGAACCGTGGCATCAAAAAGAACGCGGTGATCGCTTGAACGTCGAGCAGCGCTTTGAGAAAGTTGCTTTGGGGGTCTTAGAAGTGTTTATCCGGCACAAAGGTCAAGAAGGTTGCTCCTGTTCAGCACTTGAATCAAATATTCTTTATTATTCTTTTGTGGTTTCACCAGTTTTTCCGTAGCGCGAATGCAAATGCCGCACGGCTACTGAGCGCTTTTGGCGCTACGCATCTTGGTTTTATATTTCGCGCGCTTCGATTTTCATGTGCGCCGAGCTTTCATGCATCGCTTCGCGTGAGTCTGCCTTGGGGGTGGGAAAACTGAGCGAGCGCTGCGAAGCTTTCAATTAGAATGCGAGTTTTCTGAGCCGTTCTTTTCGTGCTGCCGCTTCTTTTAACAACAAACGTACATAAGAATAGAGTGGGAGGGCAGCATTAACAATACAAATTTTAAAGTTATCAACTGGCGATATTTAGAATAAAAGTTCGGCTTCGTGCAGACTGCACGAAAACACTAAGCTACTAAACTCTCCCTCTCACACAACTTGCAGAACGGCATAAAATATTCAACACCAAATGGATTGGAATTGACATCTTTTAACAGTTAAGTTATATATAATTAAATATTTTTATAAAAAAAAAAATCAACTATTTGCTTAGTTAGATACCGAATTATTCAAATATTTGTCGTTACTTTTGTTTGGTGGTTTTTATACGCATAGGCAATTTTGGATGTGTTTTAATCTATAAAACATTTCACAGTTTAACACAGCAAGTTAACACAGTTTTTATTTTCAAAAACCAGTAAAGCTGTCATAATGCCAGCAAAACAGTTAAGCTTAATTTTGATCCGCCTTGAGCCTTTCACTTGTATGCTTTCAATGTGCTCACCGGGGCCAGTTTTCAGTGAAGATTTCATGCATTTTAAGTAAATACCCTCAATACATATTCAAACGTCAAAATCAGAAAGGGTAGAAACACCTGTTCACATCATATCGTGGAATATTTTCGTTCTCTCTTTTACGCCGTCTCCACACTTTACTGTTCATTCATGCTGCACTCCATACACTGACGCATCTGCCCGTCTTATGAAGACATAAAATGTACGACTGTTCTTTATTGTTACTCCACTCATTACAAGTGCGCTTCTTACAACAACAACAACAACAACAACAAACAACCACAATAGACGTCAAGCAAAGTTGCTGCGTAAGCTTCCGAACAATGAAGACACCGAAACAGGAAGCCGGCCAAAGTTAATGAGGCACACCGTGACAGCCCCACAACAACAAAATCAACAGCAACAGCAGCTGCATAAAAAAAACACAAACACCGCATAGATAAAAGTACCAAAAACAAAGAAATGGCAAAACATTAAAAGACAAGAAATATTCTCGCGGAATGTACACAAATTAATTAGCCGCTTCGGCTGTTTAAGAACAAATTAAATTGAATTTTAAATTGGAAAATTCCCAAGTTGGTTTTAATTAAATTGAAACAATGCGGCACTTTCAAATTCTTGTGCCTACACAAGTATTGTTGTGCCATAAATTAAAGAAAAATTAATTGGTCGGTGACATTGAACACCACGCTCGCAGAGTTCATCACACCAACCATACAAATTTTACACAATTTGAATAAAATCGTAATACATTTTCGAAAGCATAGCATTGATAAATAACTAACTACAACTACAACAACGAAAACAATACTTTGAACATGATTGCTCATAATTTCCGCAAATTGAAAAGAAAACAATTGCAAATCAAAAGACTTAAGCAACGAACGTCTTTTCGCCTACGCTGCAGTGAAAAGGAAGAACTGAATTGCGAAATGGCCGAGCAGCACAATTCGAAATAAGAACAATGCTGCGTTCATCACAAATGCAATTCAGCTGTCATAAGTGCAGCAAGAACACACAACAACCACTTGAATGTCGAATGTGCGCAACAACAATGAGAATAGTTCAAGCTGTTGCCTTTGCCGGCGCTTACGAGTACATGGCGTACGTGTGGGCATTAAGCACAACAGCGGCAGAGCAGCTAAGAACATGCATTCAAGCAGCGGCAAGAGCACCACCAACAGTTGGCACTTCCGTTTCACAAGCGGCTCCGGTGGCCGCCATCTGTCTAAGGGCGGCATTTCCTATGCGCCGGCCGTCCAAAACGCGCTGCGACTGTTGCACTGCTCAGCCAATGTTCTTGCAGCTGATTTGCATACAATGTGGCGCTTGCGCAAAATTTCTCGAATCGACAAACGAGCAAAAACGAACGCTGCCGCACAACAACACATTCATCAATAACTTTATTCGACGCTTTTGTCTTTTTTGTCGCTAGCGGATTTTGCTTGTTGCAGACATTTTGTATGTGCTGCGTTCGCGGTGTTGCGCCATTCATAGTCGATAGCAAAAGCAGCAGCAGTGTCAGCGCCGAATCCGTTGCACCGATGCCACGTATGTGCGTAGGCGCCTGCAGCGCGGCACGTGCGTGCGCGTATACTTTCAACGACTGTCCGTATACTTTCAACGATCGTCCAATACTTCGTTAGTGAAGAACACGAAGGCATTGGACAATTGCTATAACTGTCATTACAACTAATAAGGCCCTCTGTTTAGTCGTTTTTAGATAAGGTACATCACTTTCGTCAGCCTGCGCAACTTTTAGAACGATTTAGCGAGTTCAACTTGGCCATGGTGAGAGGTAAAAGATGTTGGCGGTATTCACATTGAGCGGCAACAGCCTTAGCCACATAATTAGCATTTGACCTGCAAGTTACGTTGGTCAGACAGTTGTCAATTATTCTGATAATGAAAAAGTAAATTGGGATGTTGAGAGTTAAGACACATTGTTAAGTTTCAGAAAAAGCTTTTTAGTTAAATTTTTCTTCAAAACATGGTCTCGAATTAAATTCATTTTTTTATGGGTATGGACAGTTTTTGCAACATTGAGTCGGACAGCACACTCAGCAAGTCAAAGTGTGAAGCGCAAATCTGCTATTTGCAGGCGCGGATTCAGAACAATATTTCGGGGGGGTTTTAAAAAGTAATTCTTTAATATTTATAAAATGTCTCTTATGTAGTTTTATAGTCGAGCCAAATATTTCGGGGGTTTCAACCCCAAAACTCCCCTGGATCCGCCACTGGCTATTTGGCCAATTATCACAACTCGTTAACGCCGTTATTGTCAATTCGAATACAACATGAGGCAGAGCTTTGGTATTTAATTTATTTTTTATAATAAAAGGTTCATATAATATTTTCAAGAATTGTTGAATCGCTTTTATACTTGAACAGCAATAAGTTTCAGATGGCGACCGCCAGAAAATAATTTCGTAAAATTACTGTGCTGTCTCGGCGTCAAATCAAAGGTCACGTGCATCTTCATGCATGTCAATCTTATGCTGTCTGCATATGCTGCGAGAATCCAGCATTCGGAAACAAAGTGAAGCATTTCTCGCTCTCCACATGAAGGTTCCAACGTTTTTCGCTCAACTCATCAGTCATACGCACACATTCCCACCATTCCAAACGCTGCACTCGATAATTAACTTGAAAATATTGTATTAAAATGTTTTAATATGACATGAAATGCCATTCATAGCGAGCAAAACAGCAGCTGGCAACACACTTAATTGTGTTAGCCACGCGTAGTCGCACGTCGTTGCGGTGAATTATTTACACTTTTTTTTCTATATTTTGCATATGTTTATAGTATTTTTTTTTGCAAATTACTTTTAAATAAGATTATGTCATTCGACCGCGGAGATGCTCACTCGATCATTCGCCTGCTCACTTACCCTGTCTGGCCCTATCGGTCCAGCCGTGCGTTCACATATTCGTCACACTCGAGATGTCGCCATAAAATTTATAGCCAGAACAAAAGGAAGTTTGCGGTTGGCAGCTGGCCCGAAAGACAGACAGACATGCAGCATTTGTGTCTGTCTATTTCCTAGTGCCATGTATGAAGTCATATTTGGCACCGCCGATGCCGTGCCCACCCAGGGGAGGGTAATAAAAATGTTATTATTTTTAAATAACAATGGAAATGTTCTGTAGATAGGTGCGGGCGGATGAGTGTGTGTGATTGTCAGTTTGTGTGATCTTTAATAAAAAGCGGTGACAATGATTAATTACGCTATGCTTTGTAATTATTAAGAATTTTCAAAATAGTCCTAACCAAAAAATTACAAAATTGACTGGGCAGAGTGGAGAACTGGCAGTGACAGCTTTGCGCTTTTAGCTTTGCGTGTGGAGTCAGCAGTTCGAAAAAGCTTTGCCGCTCAAGTTGGGGTTTTTGTCTATGAGATGAGCTGCTACAAGTTTTCAATTTTCCGCTTAACGATTTTTTCGCGATTACTTGTTGGTGACGCAGATAAAAAGTTTAATTAAATGAAAAACATGCGTTTGGCATATTTGATAATTACCACACAATTGAAATCAATTGCAAAATATTGCATGCACAAAATATTGAATATGTTATTTAAAACATCTGTTGAAAGGGAATTATGTAGGCATTCAAATGCAAGTGCCAATATACGAAATCGTGTTGATGGCAAGTTGAAACGCTTTTCACTCTCTCACAATGGACAACTTTTCACACAGCTGCAATAACTGCTGGAATTTTCATTGTGCCTGTTGTGTGCCCTTTCACAAAAACGCCACCGTTTGTTCTCCATCGTCTGTATCAATCGCATTTACTATAGAAGTCACCGCAAAACCCCAAATTTGCGCTCTAATTGCCCATCATTTGTATGTCAACCAAACGCCCCTGCTGCGCTTAGCACTGCCACCACATGAATATTTGTCATGTGCAATTGAAGCGTCCGATCGCCCGAACTTTTTGTTCCATTGAGCAGGTTTGCATTCGCCAAATAATTAAAAATCGCTTTTCATTCAACAAAGAGCAATGCAAATAAATAAATGCGATGAGAGGAACACACAAATTCGTAGACTATGAACGCCACCGAATGTGGGTCAGTTTAGCGACATGTTTGTCCAACATGTGTCCAGCGTTTGGCCAAATAGCACGTTTTTGGAAAATGGCTATCAATTAGTATTAATGTAATACTCTATATTTTATATAATTCTATATAATTAAAATTTCTTTCATAGATTTTGGTACTGTTTAATTAACGAAACGAAACGTGCAGTGGTCCCCCAAACACAAAAATTGCTGGTACAAAATATGGCTTGAAGTAGTATTAGGCTCAAAAGTTGTACGCGAAACCCCTGCACCCACTCAAAATGAAATCCAGTGTGCGCCACTAGAAGCATGAGTCCTAAGCCATGATATCAAAATTGATAACTTGTGCTAACAAGCTGTGTCAATAAATTGCAATTGCCTTGCAACAAATTTAAAGAGCAAGAGTCCATAACCACTTCACTCATAACCCTATCTCCTAACCTTTATATCCTTCCTGAACCAACGCAATGCTTCGCATTAATAGGGGTCATCCCCTGCGCGTTTGTTCCTGTTAAAAAAAAAAAAAAAAAAAAAAAAGAGTGCAAGGCATCACTTCAACCTTTCATATTTATGTTTTAAGATTAGGTTAGGTTTTAGCAAAGACAGGGCTTTAAAAATTGCCAGTACTTCCGCTTGGAAGACACTGCAGAAATTTAGAAGGCGAAAACTGTCCCCGAAAACACCCCCTACTCTACCATCCAACTTGGAGCTGTCTGTGTAGAAACATAAGTTCTACACACCGAATTTTGTTTCCACTCCAATCTTTGGGGTATGTGGGTTGAGAATTTGGAGTCAAAAAGGGATGACGGTAGAGTGTGATCTTAGTATATTGTTGCGAATGTCGTATACTTTACCCAGAATACGGAGGTGACCGAAATCAGTGCACGCCCATCCCATATAGTGTTCAATCTTACTGCGGAAAGGGTTGCAGCTTGTTTCCCATAAAGATCAACGGGGAGAAGGTGGAGCAAATAAAAACCTAAAACTTTTAGAAACACATTTAAGAATATGTTATGAAATATCCTCGATACATTTTAAAAAATATGGAGACATTTTAAGAAACATGAATATCGTATTTCATAGAACAACGAGCTTCAGAGATACCGTGAACGGATGAACATAAAATGCAGCATCAGAACTGGCTTGAGCAGGTAGCTGGAATGTTCAAAAAAAGCAAGTGTACGAGAAGTGAGAGATATATCTCCAAGAACTAATTATTGCAAGTTGTCAATCCGAATGATGCCAACAAGCATAGCAAAAAAACAGCTGACACTTAATCTTGGATTCAACCGCAACCATATCTATGATTATGATACCATTCAAATTTAGTAAGTATTCAAGCAAAGCATTTTTACAGCCATCTCACTCCGATTAAGCAAACCTGTCTCTTGCAACCTCAGTCTAGCATTCTTCCTTTCCTTATTGCAATTGAAAACATCAACGGTTTGACACCTACCTTTCACCTTCTCAATGGGATAGCCCGCGTCGTCTCTGTCGCCAGGTCGTTCTGTAATAAAAAATAAACCATAGCTTTTACATTTGAATTTCCATGGCTATTTCCACCATGCGCTTACTTTTGTTGCCCCCATAGTAGTCCTCCGGGTTAAAGAATGTGGCAATCATCTTGTCATCATTATATCCACTATCAGGACGTGCTGCAGTGCCATTGCGTCGCACATAGCCATAGCCGTTGGCATCGTTTTGATCGCCGTTCGTGTTGCCGCCATAGCCGCCTTGCATGCCGTCTGGCGGTTCGCGCACGGGTGGACGCATTGAGGTGACTCCAGCGGGCAGCGGATCTGGGCGATTCGTGTAGTCGACAAAGTCGCCCGGTGGCCGCTGACCATTCGCCGTGGGTGGTGACATGGACGACGGCAGTGGCGGCGGCGGACGACGCTGGTCGTAGGAGGGCATGCGATTCGAATCGCCGTAGTCGGGACGAGGGTAGTAAGCATTCGCTGGAGTTGTGTGATCATAATCCGGTCGGTTTGGTCGCCCACCATTAGGGCCTACAGGTGGTTCGGGTCTTTCCGGCCGATCGCTGGGGTATGAGCCTGGCCTGGACGTGAAGTTGGGCCGATTGCGATCACGATCCCAGTCATTTGGCGGACTTTGCTCGTAGGGTCGCATGGTGGAGGGGTTGTAGCGCTCCGGCTTGCCGTAGCTATAGCCAGTTCCGTAGCCCAAGCCGAAGATGGGCCGAGGCGGGCCGTGCGGTGTGGGTCGCACACTGTCATCGATAGGCGCATAGCCAGGCGGACGATAGCGGTCTTCCACCTCTGGCACGTTCGAAGCGTAGCCCCCTGGTATGTAGACCTCCTCGTTGGGTGCGGGGTAATTGTGTTCGTAGAGCGTGGGGTACTTGTACAGCGGATAGACGTCGTGCGAGAAGTAGAGACGATCACCGTCAGAGGTGGTGGTGGTGGTGGTGCCGAGCGTGGGCTGAATGCTCTCGGGTACGTAATGATGCGGCGTTGTGTCGTAGCTTATTGTTGGCGACTGTGGTCGATTGTCCAGCGTCGTAATTGCGGTTGTGGGCGTAGGATTCACCACCAGCAGGGGAGTGCTCTGGTCGTCTGGCCGGCTGGACAAGTGGACGGTGGGCGTGGGCGACAAGCCACCACCATATCCGCCACCCGGATCACCTCCGCTGGCTGTGGTATCAGTCATGGGAATAGTGTTGTCAGTGAGGTCGAAGCAGTTCATCTTCCGGGCGTACATATCAAAGTCGGGATCGAAAATGAGGCCACTCGGCCGTCCGCCGGTCGTGCTGTACTTCTCCGTCGATAGCTGACAGGTGCCGTTTCCGCGTCGGTGCACACTACATGCGAAACGAGAGAAGCGCAGCGATTAGCGATTAGGTAACCATCTGAGACAAAGATAGATGGGCAGCTGTAATGATTGACCCGAAAAAGCCAATCACTGCGCCCACTTAAGCAAGAGCTAACGACTGGTGTGACCAACCCGAAAGAGATCGACTGGCATTTATCGCCCGCCTGTATACATTTCTCCTTGCAGCTCTTCAGCGAATTGGTGTCTTCGGTGCGAAAAGTCTTCTCGAATGGCAGCATGGCCTCCAGTGCGATGCGCTCAAAGCAGTCTGCAATTGAAAAACAACAACAAAAACTTGGCATTAAAGCAAAATTGAAATTGCCATGGCGATGAAAAGGGCAGAGAAAATGTTGTGTGAATTGATTGAGTCAAATGAATGCGGAAAATTTAGCAACTAGTGGGGCTTGTGCGGATATTGAAATTGTTGTGAAATGCGGCAAAGAGTTTTCGGCTATTTGACGAATTGAATAAGTTTGAGTAGACCAACATGGGAATAATACAACGAGCATGCAAATGTCTGGAAAAACACACAATTATCCGTGCAGCTGTTCATTTATCTAATATTCCCTAATTTTTGGAAAAAGTAAATTCTCAAATCTGTGATCAAAAGTAATGACCGCTTGAGTCGACTTAAGAAGAAATTGAGTTATGGATGCCACCACGTTCCCTTAACTGTGCTCTACGTTTGTGTAAAATCGGGGAGTTTGCAACTTTAAAATAAAAAAAGTTATTAGTAAAAACCTATTCGCATTCCCATAACGAACACACTACGCGCTAAAACTGTAAAACGAGATTGCTCGAAACAGCAATTTTTGACTTAGGCGGTTATTGCTTTTGACCACAGAATTGTTGTGATTTTAAAGTATGAAGTTGAGTTAAGGTTGAGTATAAAAATAAAATAAGTTGCTCGTTTTAAATTTTCGTTTTCAATTTACTGTCTTTGAAGTCGTGACGACTCGGCTGTATCGAGCGAATGCCATCACGATGCTGCCAAATATATAGTCTAACAAAAAATGGCATGACAAACCCCGTCAAGAGAGTCTTCCAACGCTCGAACTCGAAGCGAACATTTTCTTGAAATTCGAATTTTGGGCCCATTTGCGTTGGCACTGGCGATTAGTTTTTTGGAGCAACTCCGACGCTGGCATTAAAGGTTGATCTAACAGAAATTACGTTGTTGTTGTTGGTGTCGCTATTGGTGTTGGAGTTGTTGTGTTTATTTTCTGGTGCATGACGGATACACAAACAAAATCGTTGCATGCAAATTTTTGCCATAACTAACGCAGTTTGGTAGCTGTTGTCACCACTCGGAAGGTGAAAAGTTTTATTGACATTTTTCGACAGCAACAAAAAGTTGATCTATTAAGGCGTGTTTTTTGGTATTTGCTGCAGGCTTTATACCTTTTCACATCTCATTTGTGGCAGCCGTTTCAATGTCACGTCATGCGTCTGCACCTGCACCGTTCGATGCTGAGGCGCGATAACCAATTGGCGGCGCCGCCACCGGTGTAAGCGCACAGCTCACAACAACATCAACATTGACAGGCGTGTGTGCTGACAACATTTAGGCACATTTTTTATTTCGGTACGGTAGGTTAGTTTCATGCCCATTGCTGTAATATTGGGCATTCGTTAAGCTTTTGGCGACACGACGAGCGCGGGCCCGACTATGCGTGAGTGTGTGTGCTATAGAACAGCTCTCGTGTAATGCCGCCACTGCTCGTAGCAGCTCATAAATTATTCAATAAGGTCAACATATCGAAGCCGGGAAAATGGCTGTTTGCGGCATGCGGCACTGCAAGGCTGGACGCTGCGCAGTCGCATTCAAAGTTTTTCAAACGTAACCAAACAAAAATGAATAGAACAACAAATTCAGCGAACAACATAATAACAACAACAAAACGAGAGCGCACACCGAGGGCATTACCCCACCAGCAGCATCACAGATCCGCGACACACCTTGCGCGCGCTTCGCCGCAACTCACGCTTGCTGGGTCGCGGTTATAAATACATTAGTTTTGTATTTGTTGTGGTCTTTTAACTTTTAATTATTGTACAAAATTTTGAACAATTGAGCGTTCGCTTTTCGGGTTGACGTTGAGTTGTTGCTATTATTGTTGTTACCATTGTTGCGCACATGAGCAGAAATCATACAAAAAATTAATAGAAAAAAAATGTTAAAAATAGAAAATAGTAATAAAAATGGAAACTGGTAATGTGAACGCTGGAGTGATGGTAATAATTTTTTCAAGGGCATTTTCGGAACTTTGCAACATTTATAAAACGACAAAAGTTCACTTGAGGGATGTAACTTGTTGAGGACTTGTAAGCAATCTTTTGTCAATATAGACACAAATAAAAAATGTGCTTCATATCGCTCATCATGAATAGAATGAAGAGAAAAGGTTTACAGAAAATAGGTTTAAGGACAAAAAAGGCTAATCACCAACCATTTTAGGGAAGTTTCAAAACCGGTAATATTTTATTATAGTAGCCACACTACCTAACTGATTAGTGAGGTCGAAAGTCCAACTTAGCTACAATGCAGACAAATACAAACAATTTCACTGCGTTTTATGAAGCCAAAAATAAAGCTTTCAACCCGATTTGTGTTTCCGGTGAAATCTTCTCAATACTTAATATAAACGTAACGAAACCATTTAACGTTTAGCAAATCTAAAGAATTGCTTGCTCTTCCTGGTTTCCTTTCCATTTACTTACCATTTCGCGCCGACACCAATTGATTGTCCACTGTTAGCGCAGAAATGCCTCGCAACGTCCATATGAGCAGCGGCAGCAGCAGCAGAATTTGCAGTTTTAACGCTGAACTCTCGAATGTCCGCAGGCCATGTCGGTGATGTGACATTTTCATAATCTGCATGCAGCACTAAAAACAACTTTCACTGCAGTCTCGATATTTCTTTCGACTGCTCGCGCTAACAGCTCTCGCGCATTAAATCTGTCCACAACAGTCAGCAAAGAGTATTTCAATGAAAATTTTACACCAAAAGTGTTCTAGATTTTCAAATTCAGGCACACACGAATTGTTAAAATATTTAATTTCCAATTTCTTATTGTTAATCTGAGCAGTGACGAGAGCAGCTACCGCTTGTAACGAAATTAGCGTTGCTACTGAACGGCGCGTGAAAAGCTGCAAAGAAGCGCTGCCATTTCCAGCCAGCTGTCCCTCAGTCTGTCTGTGTAACTGCTGGCTAGAGGAATTTCTTTCTTATATTTCTGCTTGGCGTCTCCAGCTCACCAAATTTCACTAATTGCCTAAGAGGGCGAAAAAATTAACAACAACATGAATGAAAGAAGTGAAAGAACGAATAAAATTAAGCAAGCGAAAAGCGCCAAAGATGTAGTCGCTGAGGTGCGGCCAACCGAGCTGTCACTGCCCTCCAACTAGCAGCGCTCAGCGCTCGTGTCAGCAAGCGTCTGTTGTGGATCAAGGAAAAAGGTGAAATGGCCGCACAGAACGTGTGTGAATTGGCTGCTTTCCAGTGGCATTGCTGTTGAGAATATTGACAGCCATAGCAGCGGTGACGGCGACGCACTGTCAACAACCTGCAGCGCAGCCAAGCGCGGAAGCACCATCAGCAACGAAAGACTCAAGTAGAGAACCTTTGCAAGTTGAGCGTCTTTCTAGCCGCAAAGTATCCGCTAACTATGCGCAAACGACAACACTGCGCTGGACAGATTTAGCAGAGCGACTGTTTATTTTGGCAGTAAATGGTAATTAATGCCACTGGGGTCGATACGCGAGATGCGGTTCGACAGTAGAAGCTCGTACGCGTGTAGTACGACTACGCGCTGTGGCCCCGTCGAGTTGTTCTAGTGCGGACGCCGCGCTATTAGACACGCAGTGGTGGCCAAACGCTGATTATGCGCCATTGTTGTGTTGGGATATTTACGGTCGTTTTGTCGGGTAGTTAATGACAGTGGGCGGATGCGTAGGGCGTTGGGTGGGCTCGTGTTTTATTAGTATGAATTGTGCGGAGGCATCGGAAAGATTCTAAGATTTGTTCACATCGAGCTTATATTTTTTGGAGGTTTTTGATTTTTGCAATTTGTTTCATTTGTCTTGAAAATGTATTAATTAGAATTAAACTCGACGAGACATTGTGCTGTATGGCGGCCAGTGCTAACAAAGCGCTCAGCTATGCGTTAACAGAACAATTGCGAAAAGCGGCCGAGTACAAGAGCGGCTCTAATTGAAATACAACAGAGGCAAGTTGGTTATTTTATTTCGAATTGTTGTTGTTTGTTTGTTTTCTGCTTTGCGCTTCTATTTGAATTTCGCGCATAAGTTGTGGCCTTTTGACGATTTTTGGGTTCAGTGTTCAAAAATTTTAATTATCATTTTCGAATATAATTTGCGACCTTAATACGCTGGACAGGTCCAGCACGCACGCTCGCACGCACACACAGACAGAACCACATTTATACCTGGAAGCAAACCGTAAACATGCACACTTTCGAAGTGCATTCCGAGAAATTTTCTTAAAACTGTGCGTATTCAAAAGCCGAGCCCACTCCACCTGGATGATTTCACAAATTCGCACAGCTACACGCACATGCTACACAAGTCGCAAAAAGAACACTGCTTCACAATTTCACTGCCACACAAATATGAAAGCCTCGGATGGACCCACAATCCGAAACTGGGCCAACACTTTGCCAGCCGCAATTAGTGAGCGCGATGATTCGAGCTAATTCGAGCTTGAAGCTGATCGTCTTGCGGCTTTCGTTCTTTCACCCACTTGGCTGCTACTGCACGCACGCCAAGTCACACGCAACGGTACTTCGGGCGATTAGCGCTCACGCTTCCGGTTCCGTTGATGTCCATTTCCCCACTTTCGACTTCCCACTATTCGGGTTCCGCTGAACTGCCACAAGTTCTAAGTACTTTGTCGCTTCTAAATTTACTGCGTACATTCTTGCCACTTCAACTCACTCACATTACTACAACGACGAGATCATCAATCGATTTGGAGTCCGCATTTAAAAAAAATATGTACGAGTATTTTGTGATTTTTTTTCGCACCCGGCGTCTATAACGAACGTTGGGGCCGTAATTGTAAACGGCGCCGCTACAGCTGTGAAACGTTGGAACGGTGTCGCTGCTGGCGTTGGCGCGTCCGCACTCTCTAAACAATCGAAACTGAATAAATTCTGATTTAGTTTTGTGTTCCGATGAGTTTGGATGAAATTATTTTCAATTTTTTATTTCCATTTTGCCGTCACTATCGTGCTGCCGTTGTTGTTGTTGCTGTTGCTGCTGCTTTTGTTGTACGCTATACGCTTTCGACTTTTTTGTTGTGCCGTTGGTGTTGGCGCTGTTTCTGCCACTACTGCTTTTGTTATTGTTTTATTTCAAGCGTTTAGATTTTTGTTGCTGCTCAACCGGAGACTGAGCGCTGCACAGAGTGTTGCTATACTGCTGCTGGTTCGTAGCTCCCACACACACATACATACACACACATAGGCTTGAACGCAATAAACTCATCCACTCTTCTACGTGAATGCTCATCTTCAGCGCGCATTAGTGTACATACGATCTCCATTATATTCACACAGATATATAAGGGACATGCATACGTTCGTGTATGTGTATATCATGTGCGGGTTGTTTTGGCAGTGGTGGGATTTCGGAATTTAATAATTTGGAACTAAAGATATTTAAGGGATTTTCGAATTTTTAAATTATCGCTAGTAGTATTGTAGTAGTATTGTTATTAAAAGATTATTGTTAGTTTTATCTGTTTAATATTTGCAGAGTTTCTTTTCGGTTCGGGATTGGAACTAGTTTCGGGATTATAACATTACGGAAAATTCACATCACTAAGACTCACCGAAACTCTCAGCAGAATCATACCTTAAGCCTTGTTTAGTTCATAATCATTGTAATAAATTTGCGGTTTTGTTTTCTTGCTGGTAGGGCACAGACATCCACATTTTTAAACTCAACCGAACTATTCTTGTTCCTAAAACAACCTATTAGGTCAGCGAAGAAACACGAGTGTTAATTTAATTACGTTACTAATTTAATATTGGGAGAACACATCTATATTTAAAATTATCGAAAACGATTTGGTTCAATTGGACCCAGTTAATTTTTGATCTCCTATAATTTCACAATTCGTATACACAGTTCGAAAACGGGTGAAATATGTGGTATCACAATTGGCCTTTCGGGCCACCGGGTGTGTCTCTTATAGTGGCAGCCACCGCAACCCAACCTAACCTAACCTAACCTAACCTAACCTAACCTAACCTAACCTAACCTAACCTAACCTAACTTTAAATATTGTTTTAACAATTTAAAAGTATTATAGCCACCTCTGAAGTTTGTAACATACTTCCAAAATTCGCGGGAAAACAGATTTTGGAACAGGTGTTGAGAGTATGGGTCTACATGTCCCAGTGGATTCTCTGAAGGTTAAAGATCTCATCATATTTGACGGCAGCAACACTTTTGAAATTGCAACGCCATCCTCCTCTAAAGTAGAGTTAGATAAAGCATTACCCCTAATCTATCAAAGCAAAGCCAACTTGAATTTGAAAATGTTTGCTTGTATTTCATCCAATAATTATTTATACTTTGTGTTCATTGTCTTTGTCTTCACTTCCTAACTAATTTTGGCGCTGATGCCCACTTTAACATCATTTCTTAAAAATGACCCAATTTTTTCACTCATTACATTTGGCTGTTGCTGTTGTTGTTGTAGACTTTTTAAGGCAATTGCAAACATTTAAATAATTATTACACTTTTTCACATCGTCTTCGCAGCAGCAACACGGCCAACTGGGTTCTTAACATTATTGGATAATTTACATTTTACGCTTTGCTGGCAAATTCAGCTGAAAAGCCGCCAGCAACAAAAACCCCATACACATAGTAAACAAATGCAAAGTTTGAGCACCAGACAGGCAGAAACAACACCCGGAACAGCACAATTCCAGCTGAGCAATTTTCCAGAATTAAAGACGGTTGCCGGCGAGCCGCTGCATGAGGCCGACAATGAAAAAGATCCAAAATTCAGCCGGTGAAAGAACAATAAACCCACAAAGTTGCTGACAAAGAGTTTGTGTGGTTGTTAAGGTTGTGGTTGTTGCTGTGCAACCACTTAGAAGACGCCGTGAAGCAGAGTGAATCGTAAAAATATCCAACACAAGTGGTTGAGCGCGTAAATAATAATAATGATGGTAGGAGCGTACGGCGCTCAGGCGCTATCGTCAGCAGTTAAAAATAAATAATCGCTTCAGCGCAATTAACTAAGTCCAGTTACTGCTAACGAAACACAACGCGCCGCCAATGCGAGCCACAACACAGTACGTCCCAACACTTGCACACCTCACTGGCACTTGGAGCGCTGCCCACTGCCGTAAAGTTCAAAGAGAAAGGAACTTGTCTTCCAGTTGGTCAGAGGCTCAATGTAGAACGAAATGACCTTGTCGAGCTGGCAGCCGGAAATCAAGATGTACATAGTCTTCTTCGAGTTCATCGCCAGGCAGTGACAAATATGAACGGAATTGCGTTCGAATTCAAAAACAAATAGCCAGGCAAATGGGTCAGTTATGCACACTTAGCTGATGTTTCAAAGCACTGTGCAGCACTCCTAACCTTCCAAATATTTTAACAGAAAACTGTGCCTTTTCTAGAAACTCCATATTTTTTAATTAAAATGCTAATATATTAAATACTGCCATCTCACACCCAGAAAACGCCAATTGAAATTCCTTGAATTTTAAAATATTTCTTTAAATTTTTTCTGCATTTTGTTTTTGATTTTTGGCTTTATGCCGAATCATTTTTTAATTGCAAAAAATGACTAAAACGGTTCTGCAAAATGTGAAAAGGGGAGGAAACGATTTGCAATTTGGCAGCGCATAAAAATTGAATTGAAACAAATAAACAACAACAAGCAGCACAATGGCCAAGTGTGCATAAATTACTGTTGCCCATTCGCATAATTAGTATGCGCAGTTAATTTTGATTATCAACCGAATACACATACGAATATTTACAGGGTATTTCAATTGAAGTGTAACATGTTTAATAGTGTTTTTTTAATCAGTATTAGTAATTTGTATCTGAAATTGGTCTCAAATTGTCAGAAACTATATTCTTTTTAAGGACTTTTACTTAATTTCTAATATGACCTCCTTTTGACTCAATAACAGCAACCAATCGACTGGCAAATGCTCAGGGCACGTTTTAGAGCATCGATGCTTTCATATTTTTTTGCAAGACCTTACTTTCCAAAATGCCCTATATGGCAAAGTCCATAGGATTGAGGTCTGGAGAAGACGATGGCCATTCCGTTGTCGAAATGAACGCTGGGGCGTTGCGTTGAAGCCAACACTGCGTAGTTCGACCATTATGAGCAGGTGCAGAGTCCTGCTGGAATATCCAACGCTCTCTTTTTGAACAGCTTGGCTGCTTAGGGTTTCAAGCAACCTTCCAGTACAATTTCTTGGTATGATCGAGCCGTAATTTTCACTCCTTCAGGAACAAAAACAAGCGGTGTGTGTCCTTTTTCGGTAACTCCGGCCCAAACCATCACAGACGCGGGTTTTTGGCGTAGATAGGCTCGCAGTTGGTCTTCGTTGATAGCTGAGCGTTGTCTCAGCCAAACTCTTTCATTTTACTTGCTGACAAATTGCTGCACGGTGAAAAATTTTTCGTCGGTGAAGACTCAATTTTTGAACTCACCACATATGAGCCTCTGAGGAACGCTTTTGCTCTAAGGAGTCGCATTTTCTTTTGGGTTGCCGTAAGGTTATGAATTTTGAAAGGCTGCATCTTTAGCTTATTCTTCAAGATTCGATGCATTCTTGCGGGCCTTAGCCGTCAAGTTTCCGCTCCGACGAGGATTTCGGGATAATTTGCTTCTCGCCTTTTTACGTTCTCAGCGAACGTCGCAGTTGGTTGACGGCCACCTCCACACTGTTTTTTAATAGAGCCGGTCTCCTTGTATCGTTTTATGGTGCGAAAAACCAAAAGTCTATTTCGGCGCAAATGTTTCAACTCTGAATCGATTGCAGAAGTCGATTTTCCAGCCAAAAAAGTGCGATCACAGAATTACGTTCGCGTTTAGGTCCATTGCGTTTGCTATACTCTGATTTTGGGAAACCGTTATATGCATTTGACAGATAATTCAATGGCTATTAAGTTGTGAAAACAATTATTTTCTTCTATTTCATGCTGCAGTATTTTTTACGTTTAAAGTTGGTTACACTTCAATTGAAATACCCTGTATATACATATACAAACTAACAGTAGGTAAAGTAGAAAATATTAATAAACTACCAGCACAAACTTCCTTTTTTAATTGTATTCACTTGCATTTCAGAAAGTGACATTTGAGAAAGTCGCATGTTCTGACCATACATTGAAATTTTTCCTAACTTCAAAATAGTGAGCCTATTATAGGCCAAACCAAATTCCTAAACCAAAAGCGACGTGATGTCTTGACCCTTGTCGTTGCAGTCGGTTTTAGTCGTTATTTTTTCTATTTGGTTTTTATCGATAAACGATATTTTGTACTCAACAGTGCCACTGATGACCTAAATAAAAACATGTAAAACACGTATAAAACATTAGTGTAATTTAATGTTTTTTTCAACCACCTAAACCTCTACCAATTTGGTAATTCGTGTACAATTGGCAATGACTTCTCAAGTCGTAATTACAAAACAGCACTTTGTATTTGTCTATTGGACAATATGGATTTCTTGCCCACAATTACGCAATTCGCTCTCATTGACCAACATTCGGCTACCGACGAGCACTTGCGACCTATTATCGATCGACCCACCTACACCGACTATCGATTTCCACATTTATGTCACTAAACCAAATAACAACAAAGTCTACAAACTAAACAAAACTCCAACGGACCAGCTAAAACAAAACATAAACAAAATTGCAAAATCGAGTAAAAAAACACCAACGAAGTCGATCAAAATTCAAAACACTCTGCAACGTGCGAAACTGGCGCATTTCGCATGGCATGCGGCAAAACCAAAATAAGACAAGAAACCACGACAGCAAATCAAATGAAAATGACCGAAAACGGCGACAAATATTGCGGCCGTTTTTACCACATCACGTTTTTGGCGGAAAAACATGGGCATCTGATAAGCGAATAATGTGTCTCGATCGCGCGGCGCTGACAGTGGGACGGAATTTATGTGCAGCTGACAGCGGACAATCGATATGAAACCTTATTACGTGCATCGGACGGCGCTGATTGGTATGTAAGCCGGCGGCTGCGGTGTGGCCATTAGCAGCGAAACCAGTAACGCACACCGAAATCGAAATCCAAACTGAAACTGAAACCGTAGCGGAAATTTGAATGCGAATTGAAAAACAGCATAGAAATTGGACTTGCAATCGAAATTTGACTTGGACAGCGGCACCGTTAACCGGCGATAGTATGATGCATGGCCGGCTGGTGTGGAATCAAATATTTTTACAACCAATTGCGTGTTGCTTAAATTAAAACAAAACAAACAAACAAAACGCGTAAATGCTTCAGCGAGCACCAACGATGCCGATAACGATTGACGCAGAGGAGAAGCAGCACATTTGTCAAATTCACTACACTTAAAAAAAAATTGATTAAAAAGAAAATTTTTGAATGCAATGGTACTGGAATCGTTAGGGCTTTGTAGATCAGTCTTTAATCTAATAACACTTGAAAGTAAACAACAAAACTAACAATCAAGTAATAAAAATGGTGGGAAATTGTGAATAAATCACTTTTACGTCGCTTTTTTTAGTTGCCAGCATCGATGACTATCTGCATAGTGTTTACTCTGGATGCCAAATTTCCTGTCTGCCTGTAAATTGGGTGACGTTCGGCCAGCAATAACTTTAAGTAATATGAAACCAACAACAACAGCATAAACCAGTCAACGTCAGATGGGAACCATTGCAGAAAGTTCGAATATCTTGAAGCAGCAAAGTGTTACGTGGCCGCGTGTACAAGTGCCGACACGCCGCTTGACCAACAGGCTGATTAATAGCACAACGAAGTGGGGTATGGTGGCAGTTGTGCAGCCGCACAGTTAACCCAATTGCTGGCGAAAATGTGAAATGTGAAAATGGCGAATTCCACAGATTTTTGTCCGAGTGTCATTTGGATTTTTGTACTTTACAAGTGGTCAGTACTACTATATCTCCTTCTGCCGCCTGCTTTCATCCCGATTATTTAATAAAGTAAATTCGCAAATAATGCACCGATTTCTCGAGCTCTTCGTGAATTCAATGCATTATTTATTTCGCATCAGCTAGACTGTTCTTTGCCTAAATCGGCTTTTATTGAAGTTCTTAGTTTAATAGTTTAATTCATTCATTATTTAGTTTGTAATGTACATTGTATGATAGACTTAATTACTTAATTTGTACATTATATGGATTTGATATTATCAATCGATCTAGTCTGTAAGGTACTTTGTACTGTAGACTTTAAATAAATAAATAAATAAATCCGTATTTATTAACTGATTGGTTTAATAATAATTGTTAAAACCTCAAGAGTAAAACATTTGGTTACAGTTGCATCAATTGGCTGTACTTCATTGACTTCTTTCCCTTTTCCCTATATGCTCAGCAGCTCTTGGAACAAATTTAATATTTTTCCATAGTTGTTAATTTGTTAAGAGATTTATGTGTTGAGGCCCTCTTGCACAGTCCACCACTGTAGAAACATTCAACTTGTTGGCGGCCACAATATTTGGCTGTTCGCTCCAATACCCTAATTGCCTACTTAATACAGTTTTAGTGCATTTCTGCTTTTCCTCTTTCGCTATTTCTCTACCCCGCTCTCTACGCGCTCCTCGCCGTACACTGTTCCTTCATTATCCAACCTTCATTATCCAGCGTAGACAGTTGAAAATCACAGCCGCTTGGCATTCGCTTGCGTCATCGATAAATTGATTGCACATTGGCATAAAATACAAAAAGACTTGCATGCAAAAATACATTAAACATTTAATCTATGCGCATTAATCAGTTTAAAAACGAATTTAAAACTGCTTACAAATAAAACACACACCCAGCAACACTCGCTCATTCACACCCAGCCAACAATATGAGTACACACACACACACACACACACACATGTATGCACATTTGAATGCTGCCCAGAAACCACTGCAATTTCACCGCAAATTGAGTGCAAAGTGTGGCATAATAACAGCAACTACAACAAAGACACAAATAAAGAGGTTCGAGGCGAGCTGCCAAATCAAAACAACCACAACAACAACATCCATGAAAGCCACTACGAAATTGCGCCACAGCATTAGCCGCCAGAAAAACCAATAACAGTTTTAGTTTACGAATCACGCAAACAAACAAACAAACAAAAGCACCAGCCTCCGATATAGCAAATGATCGGCTGGCCAACGACCCCATTCGATCAGCATACCAGATTTTCAGCCCACATCAACCAACGCCTGCTCTCTCTTTCGCACTGGCACACGCGTCCTCTGCGGCGTTGGGGAACTCGCTTTGCAGGAAGTGTTTGCCGCTATCCTGCGAAGTGTGGCGGATGAAAATGAAAGTAAGCCACTCACATACACACACACGCAAGAGTGCAATATGTGTATCAATTGGCCACGCTACTTATGCAATTATAGCCGAAACAAAGTCAATTTGCAAAATGCCTCACATCACCGCACCGCACCACACCGCATAGCATCGCGTCGCACTACCGGCTTTTACGGTCGCAAAATTTCACGTCAGCGGCGCTTTACAGCTGCGTGCAGCCGACACACAAACACAGTTGCACACATTCCGTTGCCGTTGACCACTTTTTGCGCCAACCTGTGTGTGGTCCTGAGTAAAACGTCAAATAGCATCGAGTAACTAAATACGTATTCGAAAAACTGCCAGACAAATGCACTTTGAAAATTTTAATCCCTGAAACGCATATGGCCCACTTACGCGACGCACGCTGTGGCTAGAAGAAGATCAATTAAAGTCGTGCATATAAAAAACAACAATAAAAGCACAACAAAATTATGGCAACTGCACAACAGTAACAATTACAACCAAAATGTATGGGTTTTTTCATTACAAATATGAAGCAAAAGTCAGCACAGCAGCAACAACAACATACAACAACAGTGGCCATAATTACACACACAACAACCGAAAGCAATGACGATGTAGCACATGCAACACTTTTCTGTCACGCTTGATGCACCACAAACCTAGGCGACACTCGGCAGTGCCGCGCGGCAGCCCCTCGTTGGGTTGCAAAATCCATCAGCAACTGTTGAGTAATTTTGCGATATCGCTGCACACGCTCGTTGTGGTCTCGGTGGCTTTCCCGGCACTGGCCACAAATCCGCGCATTCTGCCACTGCTCAGTGCGGTTCACTCTTGCTTCGTTTCCAATTCATTGGTAATGAGTTCCTTTCGCTTTTGCTTTTGACCCATATTTGCGCTGCCATTAAACCAAAGCCCCAAATCCGAGCCCAGGCCGAAGCTTGCGCGTTACGCAAAGAAATTCACTCTCAAGGTCAGCGCAAGTCAATGACGCGCACAAACACATACATCCCGTTACGGGCAACTTTGCGCATGCAGACAGGCACTCAGCCACACAGTCACGTACGAATCTTAAGCTGCTGCATGCAAATAATGTGTTTTTATTGAAATTGGACACACAAAGCCGCAGACTGGTGGCAGCAGCAGCAGATGCTGCAAGTCGCCGCTCACTTTCTGCGCCACTCGATTGCATAATTGCAGTAATGCGCAGTCGAAATTCGCTTGCAACAGCTGCAACAGTCACTAAGTCCAACTGAGGCGGTGCAATTAATTCGTTTTCAATAAACTGCATACCTACCTTTGTTGTTGAGTTCCACTGACAGTTTAACGAATGCGTGCTCGACACTACGAAGAGTCACGGCAACTGAGTGGTCAGTGTTTTGGCGTACAAATCAAGGGGTCGTGGGCTTAAAACCCCGACTCAATTAGCTTCAAATAAATGAAGTTTGCATTCAACGGTTTTCCATCTAAATCGACCAGGACAAACCTCGAAGAGGTTTGCATTGAATTGACAACAAAAAATATCAGATCTTGAAATGTGAGACTTATATAAAACCATTTCAAAAATTCGCAACCAAACTGTATACTTTCAATATTCCATTAGAATCGAAAAATTGTATTAACATTCAGCAAAAGGGACAACTACTAACATATAAATAAAAAAAATTCGAATTCACCAAACATCTCACATGTTCGTAGGGTACTTATAAATCTTTCCTGTTCGAATCAACACGCATTGCGAGCTCCAGCTGAGCATTTCTCAAGTAACCATTTTTGCCGTTCACTTATAAACGCTTATTGCACAGCGAAATTAACCATCGCTTCGCTTTATAGATCCGCTGAGTGAATATGACGGAAATCTGTTGAAATATAATTAGTTAGTTTATATCATGTTTATAAACAAGCTTTTGTAAGCGACTTTGAAAACACTTTGACCAATCAATGTCTGATTATAATTTGCGTCATACACTGCGGATGTTTTGGAATCTCCCTTGTACCAATAAAAAATTATGCTTATTTTTACATATTGACTCATCTCATAAGTAATGCGGTTCTTAAGTATTTGAGAATTCTTTGGGTTATTAATATAAATATTAAGTAAGGAGCATTCGAATCTCAGTCCATTGTGAAATCGCAGAATATTTTGATTTGCCAATACTTTAGTTGGGAAATGTCGGCTTCGTTTTCTTAGTACAGTTTTCTTAAAACTGTTCCTTACGAAATAAATAATTAACTAATTTATATATAATTACGCGTTTCCATTGAAAAACTTTATATTCCATCATAGAAGGCAAGCTGAGGCTCACACTGCTTACGTTCAATGAATCACAATTCCATTAGTTAATGAAACCAAACGGGTCGCATTGTTTTATAAATAAACAGTATTGGCCCATCAAAACGTCAACTAACATTTTAGTGTTGTCAACAACAAACTTACCGAAAACTGTCAATTGGAAAAAATGGTAACGGATGAGCGATGTGAATAATTTCTATAAGACTTTATGCTAATCTTGACATAAATAAAACTCTGTGCCTCTACCTGCGCGTTTCGAAACACTTGACTGAATACGTTACAACAAAAAAAAAAACAATATGGCATGCAATTTAATGATTACTTAATAAGTTCATTCAAAAACGAATACTACGCGATCATTTACAACAACAATGGTAGGCAACAAATTGAAATGTCATGCACGCATCTCGGGGCAGGCCATGGCAGCCCACAGCGGGAGGGCATTGGCGCAGCTGTCATCAGGAAGACAAAACATCAACAAACAAAAAGACCCAACGAAGAGTTTGAGTTATTTTTATTACTATTGCTGTTGCGATTTTATCTTTTTCACACATAGCAAATTGCGGTTTTTCACGGTCCGCAATTGCGATTTAACCCACTTGCGGTTGAAAGATTGTTAAGTTCTTGCTGCAAATGTTTCAACACAAAAAGCATTTTTCGATTCAAAATAACTTTGAATTTGAATTATTACGCCAGAAGGAAAAATAATTACTAAGAAACCGAGGGGGAGGGGAGGCATACAACTTTTAAGTCCAATACTACTTGAAACCATATTTTTCCTCAGCAATTGCTTTGGGCACCTAAAACCCCCTGTGTGCGCCATTGGTCTCTTATGTGTTTTATGTATCAAAGTGGTTATCGAAAGCTAGATAAATAAAATAAAACAATTATTTTCATAGGTCAAAATGTAAAAAGTAAATGCATTTGGTATAAGTATTGTCTCTACGTTACTGAACAG
Organism: Melieria omissa; assembly: GCA_963971225.1. NCBI lineage: Eukaryota > Metazoa > Arthropoda > Insecta > Diptera > Ulidiidae > Melieria > Melieria omissa. Next base: position 7,401,134 of record OZ020269.1, on the reverse strand, counting down.
CAAATACCCAACGCTCCCGCAATGGGTTAAGGCATTATTCAAAACGAATGTCACCGTTAATGGGCGAAATTACGCGAAAATTTTTTTATAGTAACCAACAACACTGCACAACAAAACCAATGCACATTTTGTTTACTACAAAACGAAAAACAAACATCAACAAAAACAATTACAAAAACTGTGAACAAGAATGGCTGCGTTGCAGCAAAGGCAGCAGGGGATCGGAGTCGCTGTGACTTAAGGAACTCAAAAGCGAAATATCATGAAACAAGTTTGTTGCTCTCGTGTGTTGCAATCGGCAAGCAGCAACAATGCGGCATTTGTTGCACACAACACATGTGACTACTGTGAGCTTGGCTGCATTTCGGCGGCTGCTCTCGGTCTATTGTGCAAATGCTGTTTGTAAGTCAGTTTTGTTGTTGTTTTGTTGTTTAATACGGTTGTGATTTTCCCTCCATTTTTGTGTGTGTACGTGTGTGCTTTAGGATTATTACGTGGACGTGCCACTTTGCGGAGCACAGTCAAAGTTCGAAACAACAAAAACAATCAATTTAATTTCAAGCTGCGGACTAAGTGATGCAGCAACGAGCCACTGCGCGCGGCCAGCAGCAGCAACTTAGCTTTACGACAGCCAAAAGTGACAACAATTCAATAAAAATGAAGAGCAGCAGAAGAAAACCTTACATTCACCTTACGGTTGGCCTTTGTTGGGCAAATGACGACGTCGACGCAAATGACGGCCGCGGCCGCGGCAGCAGCAACAACCGGCAGCCAACAACAGTTGGCAGCAGTAGCAGCAGCACAGGTGACCGTTGCCAATGCTGACGACTTACAGCGCGCTGTTAAGCCCTATGGTCACTGCTGTTAGCGCCTTTTGGCCATCGCTAACACGACCGCAAGCATAAAAGCCAACGGTCACCGCACCTCACCAACGTCTCTGGTCCACCATCAGTGCGCAATTGCTGTAAGCGCGCTCGTGCAAATGCTCTGCAAAACTATATTGTTTTTGTTTTTTGGTCAAAATTAAATTTGTTGTTTTTTTTTTACTGTAGTTGCTGCTGGTGCTACTGTTGCGGTGGTGATGCGAAGCGATGCAATTGCTGACTTGAAATTTGCTCAACATTTTGTACGAAAATTAAAAGCGCCGGCTACCGAACAAACGAAACGCAAAAAATGGCAGAGAGTCGTCATATGAGACGTGCGGCGGCCGCCGCGCGTGCCCGCAACATATAAAAACGTTGGATCGCCGTTGTTTGGTTATCAGTCACAATTAGACACTGCGCTTTGCAACGCCGGTTACAGCGACGAACTAGAGCTCGCACGCCACAAGTTTTATCACAGCCGTCCAGCGTCCAGGTTACCAAACATGACCGCCCTCAAAGTCTTCGTAAGTGCGAACATGGAAAGCATAGTGAGAAACGTGACGAGTGCAACAAAAAGTTATGTTTTTAGTTGAGTGAGTTCGGAGAAGGATAATAGAGAGTGTTGTGGCTGAGTCCACCCTTGACGAACTGCAAACAATTTTAGTGATATGGAAATTTTAGTGATAAGCTTAAAAAGCTCGAGAAAGGATCATCGAATGACGATTTAATTTTGTGATGAATGTGTTCGGGGATTTTTAACTACTCGCTGGCCATGGTATCAAAACGGTGTCGCAGTGGCGCGAAGAAGAAAAAAACGCACATCTTTGAGCCTGTTGGCCCACAAACTCAGTCCAACCCACAGTGGAACCCAAACCAATCCTGACTCTGGAGGAGGAGTGTAAAGCTCTTTAGCAATATAGACAAATAGCAGTGCGTGGTTTCACTTTCCGTTTATATTCTCGGGATTATTGGAAATTTTAATACAAATTTACGATTTGCAAGAAATGATCTACGCATATCTACGATATGAATTTCACATACAAGTGTTTTATACACTGACTGACTAAATACCTGGAAAAACACACAGAAATATACTTTTTTGGAAAAGTCTGTGAAACTTACATATGTTGATCTTTTCAAAGCATTACCAATTAAGTAAATAGTTCTTTTGTATCTTATCAAAAATAATTTCGAATATTCAACATTAATTTGAAATCCAAACACACACCACTGTCTGTTAAGTTAAATTTTCATTATTGTTCCTATTTGGTGTCATTTATTAGCTTTTAAATATTTTAATACGTATACATATGTTTGTCTATGAAGTCCTGAGCTCTGTCGACTAAAATCTGGGATCTAGTTAGAAAGCTCAAAGGGATCCTCAATCGTTGTTGAGGAAGCAGTAGCCCGAAAACACAAGTTGAGTTGGCCCATGAAAGGCGAGCTATGAAAGCGACTAAGTTCAGCTTACCGGATAAACCTACCCTCACCTAACCATAACCTTATTTATTTTACTTAATATCCTCCACGCTTTCTTTTTGTGTCTCCTTCAGGTAATTTTCAGTGCCCTCTTCGCATTGGCATTCGCTGCACCCAAGCCCGGCTTCTTTGGAGGTGGCAAGCAGTAAGTATTTTAAGTCCATCAATCCACTCAACCACCGTCCAACAACAATGGAAACACATTGCAATTACCCCCTATCAGCCCGCCTTGAGCAACTATGATATTTGTTGGCGGCTATAAACCCGCCAAAACGCCAATAACCTCCAGCAATTGTCAGTTGCAGAGGTGACAAGAAAACTAAAATTATAACTACAACATACACAACCAGCTGCCTATCTGCCCGCTTGTCGCTTGGCGCATGCGAAGGAATTTCTCATATTAATTTCGCCGCACAAACTACAATGGCTGAAGAAACAAAAAATAATTAGCTGTGATACGCATAAATTATTTATTAATTGCGTTCGTTGGTCTCCTGCCAACGACGCACCAATCCAACGCAACGGCGTGCGATCAGTCGATCAATCCAACGATCGATGCATTAATCGCGCAATCGGGCGGCCGCTTGTACAAGTTCAATTACATTGTTATACGTTCATATTTGTGTTGTTGCTGCTGCTGCTGCTGTTGAAGCAATCGCCGACAAATTGTCAACCATTACTCCAGCGCAGCAGCACCGCCACTGCCAAGTCCATTGCTTGGTAATCGGCAGCATTTTTACTTGTTTCGAGTTGGTTTTGTCTGTCGCAACACTGTATCTTCTGCTGACTTAGGCTCCCGGTTTTTCCACATCCTCGCAGTACAATTCATATAATTCAAGAGCACTCACTTCTTGCTTCCTTGCAGCGAGCACCACACCATTCACGTTCCCTACAAGGTGCACACCATCCATCACCACCACATACAGAAGGTGCCCATCTACAAGGAGGTGCAGGTGGTGAAGCACGTGCCGGTCATCAAGGAGGTGCACGTGCCCGTCTACAAAGAAGTGCATGTGCCAGTCCACATACACCACGAGGAGCACCATGAAGACCACCACGAACACCACAAGGGCTGGTACTAGGCGCACACCTGGCGCACTCGTCGCACGCCGCTGTAGATATGCATTCGTCGTAGCTGTCGTTCGCGCTCGCCTCTAGCCTAGTGTGGCGATCGAACGACTCCCAGTGTACAAATTCCACTCATCCTGTGTATTACTATACAATCTATCTATATGTATTTTATGTATGTGTGTATGTATGTATTTTAACGTAATTTACATCCGACTGTATCCCACATTCTGTCCGCGTGTGTAATTCGAACAAACGAATAATCGCGAATAATCTGTTCCATAAACTGTAAATAGCAAATCACAAAATAAACGAACAAACTCATTTTCATTGTTAAAATAAAATATGCGTTTCCTTGTTGCCGCAGCCGCATGCTCGTACAAGCGGCGAGTAAGACATGACAATTGTGTTGCCGCCTGGGAGTTGCGCCATTGGGAATTTATGCGCTGTCGTTCCACGCGATACGAATGCCTGCGCGCTTTCAATGCGGCACAGGCGCAGATGAAAGTGCATTGCAACACCGTAATTGCGATCTTCATTACTACGCTCCGGTGAGGTAATACTCGTAAAAGCCGCTCGAAATGCGAAAACGGAGTAATGTCGCTCGGCCGCAAGCCAACAGCCACAACTGGCCTTTGTAGGAGTGGGTCGTCAGCAACGTCTTGGTCTATGCTCACATGTGTGTATGTGCACGGTATTACACAAATGTGGATCTAAGCTGCCACTTCCTCCCTCATAGCGTGGTGTCTGCTATTACATAACATTTAGATTAATATCGCCGCCAACGAGCTGCGAACACTTAAAAATTTCCTTGAATCTGAGTGGCCCAATACTCATAGTGAAAAACTTTAAATATTTGAATTGCAAAATCATACTACAAATATTTAAGAAAACATTTAAATATATTTAGATAGTCAAATATAGTCATTTTAATGATTCATGATTTTATGTTAATTTTATGTTCTATGTTATGGTTCACATTTCAAAGTAGTCCGGTAATTTTCTTGTTTCAAAACTGCAATTATAAAAATATCTACATACAACTTTTTTAACTGATATCTTCAAAATAGTCAATCTGTATATTTTTTCAGATTTTAACCTGTTGTTTCAAACACAACTTGGTTTTTAAGATAGGTTTTTCAAGATATTCAAAAAATCTCAATAAGCAATACTTGGTTTAACGGGCTATGGAAAACAAAATACATTATTTTTCGCTTATAACGAACCCGTTTAAAACAAGCTTCCGCCTAAAAGGAACCAATTTCAAAAGTACGCGCTTTATTTTTTCGCTTATAACGAACCCGTTTAAAGCGAACTTTCGGTTAAAACGAACCATTTCTCCCGATCCCTCGAAGTTCGCTTTAAGTGAAAAAAACCGTACTTATATCTTTACATTTCAGTATAGTTCAGTAAGTTCAGTAAGTTATGAATATTTTGACACCATGAAGTCTGCAGTTTGCACAACTTGGAGAATGTTTGCTTTTCATACGGTTTGAAGGCAGCGAAAAGCCTGGTGACTGCCAGCTAAACAAATATTTGAGTATTGTCCCTTCCATTTGTTTATATCATAAGAACAATTTCTTGCTGAAAAAGAATTCGGAACCATAGACAAACGAAATCACTTTGGCAAACCAATTTGAGGTTCAAAAACCAATGATAGGCAAATATCACAATTATTTAATTCAATCATTCAACTATTTGCAATTACTAATTACTTATCTTATTTGTCTTATTTCTATGTAGGCGCATTTTTATTGCAACAATAAAATCACACTTCTTACAAAGGAAAATTCGCAAATTTCCATATCTAAACCACAAATCTAGCGCTTTATGTGACTCGGAAGCCATTTGCAGCCACCATACCACACCATAACCGGCGGCTACTTAAGATTAGCGAAACAGCCATTACGAAGTGTACACAAAGACAAACAGCGACAGCCAGACAGACTATTAGACGTAAATGCAGCGACAATTCACATTCCACTAGCATCAAGTGGACGGACAAAGCGGCCGATATAAAACGTGTTTGGCCGATGTCGAGCGTGGACTTGACCTTGGAGTGTATAATGGAACCAGTGACTAACGGTTATTTCATTACTTGGCCAGGTGACTGAAAACAGCATAGAACAAAGCAAACTACTTTCACAAATGCACCGCGGTTCCGCCTCGATGGAGTTGACAGTTTTGTAGGCGTGTCGCAGCAAAAAACAAGCAACTTAAAATATGCAGAGCACGTTGCGGCCAACAGTTTCTGATATATGCAAACATCGAATGGGCAACTGAGTCCATTAGCGGCGCTTTATAGTCCATCGGGGAGCAGCAGGGGAAGGCCAAGTCTAACAGCAGGGATCGAAAGTAAAAACGAAGCGTATACAATTCGAAATGCACATTTTATTTGGGATCAACAACAATTTGCATACAACTTTAGGGAGATGTATATGTGTTCAGCATGTTGCGAACTCGTGGGAAGCAGAAGTCAATGTGGCTGGAGTTGGTGTTGGTCCGAAGTCCAGGACGACCGTTAGCCGTGCCGCGGAAAAGACAGAGAGAGAAAGGGGTGGGCTAGGGCGGGAGTATGTCCGACACACAGGAGGCGAAGCAGCAGGCAACGTTTGGGATGGTGATGGAGAGCGGTGATTTAGTGGCAGTAGGGGAAGTTGGGGCACGTGTGCGGCGAAACGCCAGCCGGGTACTGACGCTCGGTCCAGCCAGGCAGTGGGGGCGCAGCGACGGCGCCATGCTGGCCAGCATTCACATCGCAGAACGGATAGTTGGGGCAGGCGTGCGGGCTGACACCGGCGGGGAACTTGTCGCCGCCAGCGCTGGCCGCGGGCGCACCCCACGCGGGCGCCGGCGCTGGCTGCCAGGCGGGTGCGGGAGCGCCCCAGTGCGGCTGTGGCTGCCAAGAGGGCGCCGCGGGCTGCTGCCACGAGGGCACCGCCGGTGCACCCCAGTGCGGCTGCGGATTGTGTAGGCGCGCGTTATCACAGATGGGAAAGCCAGGACAATCCGCGGGGTTCACGCCAGCTGGGTACTGTGCGGCGGGTTGGTGCTGCGGCGCCGCCACGGCGAGCGCAATGACCGAGACCAAAACCTGCAATGGAGTAAATGTCAGCCCGTTCGTTTGCCTGCGCACAGTGTCAACGCGATTACTCACCAATTTAGTGAACATTTTGCTAAAGTCTGCTCCTGCTCCTGCAACAACGAGAACGAATCCAAATGCACAACGCAAAATCCAATCGGACTATAAAAATTGAAAAATTGAATTTTTAAACTTCCAATTGGCCTTTCGCACAGAGTCGAACTGTTGGAGCATGTGGTCGGAGTTGACACTTATATACTCTGGCCATTAGAATTTACGTTCGTTGCGCGCACCATACGAAACTGTATCGAACGCGCTAGTCGCTCGCTGTCGCACTGCCGCGCCGCCCTCCTCCGTAAACCACTCCCCGCGCACCATGTGAAGGCGGCAACACCTTGCTCAGCGGCCGCTGCAGCCATCGCCGCCAAAAGCCGACGCCGCTGCGGCAGGAAAGGGTGGAGTGGTAGTTGCGTTGGTCTGACTTACTGACTGACTGAGTGACTGACTGACCGATCGCATACTTTGCTTGATTGGTGCAACAGATTATTATTAGGCCATGTTGTTGTCGGCTCATTGGTCGCGTCGTATGGTAGACCTGCGCGGCGGCGCATGAGCCGCATTGTACATTGGCAATGGACTCGGTTATACTTTGCACCACTTCACTTTGTGCCACCACACCGCACTCCAATTCAACTTTCATTCATTCGGGCAAAAGGCCAAAAGCGCAGGTTCGCTATCCGAACGACTGCGGTCGCCGTTCCGCAGGGCGCTGAACTACACTAAACTGAACTACAGTTTTAAGGACTACAATGGCAAATACTCCTCGACGAAAAATAATGTGAAATGACTGCCGATAAGAAACAACAAGAAGATTAACTAACTAGTTGCGGTCGCCTCCAATCTCCCCGATTATTTTCGGGCCCTGCTATCGAAAGCACCACCACTGTTGCTCTAACAGCGCGGAGGCTGTATGAACGATTTAGTGTGAGTCTGTATGAATGTGTGTGAACGATTGCAATTGCTGAACAGCCGAAGAACGAAAATTAATATACAAATCTTTTGTACACATTTGCCGATATATTTGTTGCCATTGCTGTTGTTATTCTTGTTACTGTTATTAGTGAGTATGGAATTGCCGCTGCGGTCGTTGTTGGTATTATTGCAACGACGGTTCTTGTTACTACACTCATTGTTGCTGTCATTGCCATTATGCATTATGAAGAATGTCTGGGCGCGAGCACCGAGCACGGTTAATTGGTAATTGGTCAATATTGGCGAGCGCTGATCGATGCTTTGTGTCGGCCACACACTGAACCTCACCTTCGGTGCCAGCTCGCTTACACGGCGACACCGACACGCATGTGTGCGCCGTAACCGGAAGGTAAACGTTTGAATTTACTACTGGTTTGTTGCCAGTTCTCCAGCCAGTTTCTCATTGCGAACTTGCACCAGTTTTTTTTTTATTTTCAGGTTAAGAATTTGTGTGATTACTAACCACTTGCAAGCGCGCCGACGAAACAGTGATTTTACTACATATGTATGTGTATATCTGTACGTTTGTATGTATGTCAGTAAGACTTAAATAGCATGTGACATACTGTGATAGTTGCTATTTTGTGCATGTTCTCATTGCAGAGGCAGTCGGGTTGTTGCTGCCCCCATGAAATGACTTGCGTGCTGAGAGGTCAGCGGTTGGCTGAAAAGTTGTCTTAATTTGGTATTGATTCGAGTCGGGATCCGAACGCAGGAACCTCTGACTTGTGGCCTAACGCGTTTACCACAAACTCATGGCACTTGTATCTGGCGCATAGATTTTTGTTTTTACTTTGTTTGCTCAATCTACATAAAACTTATTGAGCCACTTTTAGCCTCCAAATTTCAACAACTGGACGCTTTGTTTTTACTCAAATAAGACAATTTTATAAACTTTTTCTTTGGTTAGAAAATTTAAATGCGCGTTTTAAACTAAGAGAAAAAACGATTTAATCTCATAGAAAACCCCGCTTTCCTTGAATTGCATAATTTTTATATTTCCGAGCATAATTTCAGGCGTTTGCCGGTTCACACCTTAGTGATTGGTCGACCAGGTTTCAAGAATCTACATATAAGCCAAGCGATCCGGGTTTGCTACCTTTGCTTCCATTTGTACACACACACACACACACGTGCATAGCTGCCAATTTGGCAGTGTTGTGATTGCTTGGCGCTGTTTCGTTCTACGAGTGATCTTAAATTATTAGGTGCTCGTATCGCGTTCACTTCGAGTGGCGTGCAGCGCGACCTGACATAATGAGCGCCCATGGCCCGCCTCAGCGCCGGTCGCCGGGTGACGCCGTTCGGCTAATGCCGTGTTGCAAACAGCTGCAGCCGCTTCGGCCGCTGCAGTCGAGCGAGCGAACGCAGCAACACGACCATTACGCGAGTGATTGCGCATTCCGGCGCGGTTTCCTCGACGCTATTTCAATTTTGACTTGAATTCTTGCAACAGCTCGGCCAATTCGACGCGGACCACAAGAATGTCGTCAGCACTGGGCCGTGGCAGAACCGCCGACAGAGCGACACATGTTTGTAAGCATGTAATTGAAAGTGGCCAGCGGCACTTTACCGCTGCCAGAGCAATGCGCCACCGTAGGTGGCTGCGATAGCGCCCGCATTGCGCTCCGTGTGCCCGTTAGCCTTGATCGCGCTGCTCCGGAAAAATATTCACGTCACATCGTCAGCGAATCGGCATCGGCAACAAGAACCAACAACAAGCGCAAAAAACTGTTATTGTAATATGCTGCGGTCACTAGTTCGACTCTTGTTGCTGCTGCTGCTGCTGCTGCACAGTGTGAGTCTTTATCATTTCCAATATGATATTCATGATTTGTAAAAATATTTCATACACTTATAAACAGGAAATCCAGAAATCTCTGAAAATTAACTTCTAATGAATACTGCAATCTGCCGTAGCCAATTACATTTAAAATATGTCTCAGTACTGCAACGAATTTTGGAAAAAGTTGTCAGCAAAAAAAATAAAATTAAGGAAAATACAAATGTTTACGAACATTTCCAAAACGAAACAAAGTTTTAGACGTACGCTTTGAATGAATAAGTATTCACAAAAATTGTTTGTATATTTGTCTATGCAATATCAAATAATGGTTACATCGTGCAACATATGACTTTTAGCACACTAAAATGCAGAAAAGTCCCACTGTGCGCTGCCGTCACTAACGTTAGTGAACTTAAAGCTGGTGTTGGCGGTTTTCAAAAGTGATCTGTTGTGGTGCCGACTAGTGCTTAGCAATTGCAAACAGCACCAACCACGGATTTCTCCACGTTTTATTGGTTACTCGCCTCAATTTTCCTGCTTTTGTTCACATGGTGAAGTTATGCAAAATGGCTGTGGTGGGTGGTTCGTGTCACATATGCCTGCGACAGTGAGCGCGTGCAGGCCGAGTTCACCAGTCCACATATAGTACTTATTCATTTATTTGCTTTAATACTTTGTACATGACTTTGAACACTGCTGTACGTTGGTGCTAGTAGCGATTGTTCGGGAACGGTGGCGGTGCAGTTGCCGCAATTGGACTTCCCACTCGCGCCCACCTTTGCTTTGGTTCGTTTTTGGTCATTTAATCAGCATGTTTTGGTGGGTTATGGTGCAACTGACTGGTCACCTCTTATGGCAGTTTTGTTTCGCTATTCTCCTAATCCATCGATAAATTCTGGCATTTTGTGTTCAGAAATTATCTAAAAATACCAACTATCAACTTGCATTCAGCGTTGTAGTAATAAATAGGCTGTCTTCTTAAACATCCCTATGCAAAGCAGTGATGCTCTATCACTACTGTCGTGATGCCAGTTAGGTATGCAGTCGTGATATATTGCATACATTTATGTGTTAGCACTGCTTTGCTTATGAATGGTTCTGATGCAAGCAAATACTGCGAAATGGACGCACAGCAAAAGCGAAAAGGGACTGCGAAACAATATTAGTATTGCAAACTTTCAATACTATTTTGAGTAATACATGAGTATGCGTCTAGCAGGTCTTTGGCATTTAAAAAAAAATAAATTTCGAATCTTAAGTTACATTAATGTAAAAAACAGGAAACTAGTTAAGCATATAATAATTTCTTGTGTGAATCTTATAATATAATAACAAATTCCGAAGGTCCTGGAGAACTGAATTATGAGTATACTGAAAGTCAAACCAATTCCAGAAATGAAACTGTTAATAGCGAAATTCATGTCAATGCATCGTCGATAATAATGATGCGCAGTTTGCGATGCCGATGCGATCGATGTCTCATTGGATGCGTTCACGAACACGATGCATTGTAACACTGTTACATTTTTTGTTTACGAACATGATGCTTTGTACTGTTGCAAAGCAACTGACGTTTAAGAAGACAACCATACATTTTCACTACAGCAGCATTTTACGCCGTCCCTGCATGCACTGAATGACGCGTCACTTATACTTCGAGTTAAACAGATCATTAAGAAATTGAGCAAATGCGCATTTTAAAAACATTTTTTACCTTTTTATTATTCATTTGTTTTTCAAGTTGTTTTGATTAAAAACGGAACATTTCTTCCGTGCATATCATTTAAATATTCATTAGCTAAAATATTTAAAAATATGTACATTGGGTGCTTAATTCAATGTATTTAATTTCATTGCTTGTAGCTCTTCTTCGATACAATTAAAACGAAACGAAACTCTTCGTGAGTGGATCAGCCGGTATGGGCTTGTGTTGGTGTATGGGGTGCGTTGCAGTCGTTGGCTTTCGCTTAAGAAAGCGCACAGCAGTTGCATGCGTACTGGGCAGCATTACAAATGAAAGTATAAAAAAACGAATAATTGTAAAAACTGACTTGTTATAAATAAGTAACAAAATTCATCCATTTCTTCTCCATCAGAATTCAACAGTTTGCCATTAGCAAAATTCCGCTATTTAATTTTCTTCCCCTCTTCATCATCGCTCTCGTTATTCAGGGACTCTTTTAACTGTACGCCCTCTTCCTCCGCCGCATCGTCGTCCGGTGTTGCGTATATGCGGTTAAAACGCTCTTGCAACCGGCTCATTTCATCCGACTCTCTTGCTGCTTCTTCACGCGACTGCAACACGTCATCATCCTCCTGCACAGCCGGCGCAGCAAGCACAATGTTAGGCTCAACGTCAGTATTGATGTCGGCGTCGGCGACTTCATCGTCGACGTTATCTTCCAGTACCACTTTGCTTTTCTCAGGCACATTTGTTTTCGTAGATTGTTCATGGTCAGTCAAAACTACACGCGGAGGTGTTGGTGGCACTTGTGGGCGCTCGCGACTTTTCATATCTGTTGCAAAATAAAACTATTAGCGATGGGCACTTAATTCGACAGCTAAACGTAATCACCGTCGTCGGAGTCAATGTCCGTGGATGATGTGTCAGAATCGGAACTGCTCTTTTGAGCGATGGCGGGGAACTGCTGCTCGGGCAGACGTGGTGCTATGGGACGCGCCTTACGCGACGGATTCAACGCATTGCAAAAGGCACAGCGGAACGTCATGTAGTCAAAGTCTTCCTTCAATGCCATGCCTGCAAAAAATAACGATTAGTACCATCGTTCGGACCGCACGGCATCTGCGCCGCTTACCGTTGTGTGCGTAACACTCCTTGCAGATCATGGCGAACCGATCTTGTGGTCCGTCGCCGATTAGTACGTCCACAATGCGCTCCAACACACCTTTGCCCTGCTGACTAACAATAGGGAAGGGAGTGCGCAAGCGTAATTCTTGTCCACTTTGGTTACGTTGCGGCGTCAGCGCAAGTGTGCGCGGCAACATGGCCTGTGGATTGCGGTCGCTCATAAGTTGGCGGGGCATGCCCCCAGCGGGCGTTGCTCCCAATGAACTGTTGGACATATTATTGCGCAGCACATGCGAGGACTGGCTCATTGAGAGACGAGGTGCAAGCCCACTGGGGCTATTGCTGCTGGGTATGCGGGGCGTCATGGCTGCAAATAAAAAACATTTGATTATATTTCCCAATGTTTTCGCAAGGCATTCCCCTACCATAGAGCGATTTGTGGCCATTGTTTTTGTCGCCGAAGCGCGCTAGGAGATTCACTGCCACCTGCACGAAATTTATAAATAAACAAAATCTCTATTATAAAAACCGCTTTAAACAAACAACACGTGGTCGAATACTGTCAAAGCCGGTTCAGAGGCTGATATGGAGCACAAGTAAGATACTTTAAGACAAGAATAAGCAAGAAGTGTACTAATAAATGGCTCCAGTGTTTAAAAAACATTATATTCTGTAAATTTCAAATGTAAAATCTTTGAGAAGATTGCCAATATTGTAGGTGTAACACCCCGGACATCTTTAGTGATATCTAGCCTAACCTTATTAATGCCGAACAATGCATGTCCAGATCTCACCTCACCCCACCCCACCGCAACCTTACCTTGTACGTTTCTTTATCCATGACCTGCTCCAAGATTTTTTTCTTTTGCGCACGTAGTGCCGACAGCTTGTCCGAGTTTTTGTTCAGCTTTCGCTGAAAATACCACGTAAACACTCGGCGCAGGAGAATTATGCTGCAAATACAAATACAACAACAACGACAACATCGTTATGAGCAGTTGCAACGGCAATCACTGAAGCGCAGCAGTCACGCCCGCCTGACACCTACACCAGTGGAAACAGCAACAGCGGCACCGAGTACACAATCCGCTCCCGCGTCGTCGGCGGGAAGTAGACGAAGTAGAAAATGATAAATGCGATCGCGTAAATGCCAATGGAGGTGGCGAGAAAGTTGCCGACGAAGCGTTTTTTCTGCTCCTGTGTGTTCAGCGTGTACTTCTCCAGCTGCTGTATTTCCTCCTCTAGACCCTCCAGCACCGCGGTGGTCGTCTTCTCTTTCTGAGGATATAAATAGCCCGGTTGAATAACACAAGCGGCAGCCAAAATTCAAAACGCAAAAACAAAAATACGGGCGCTCGCAAGGCCACGCAACCAGCCTTTCGGCACCGACATCAACTTACCCTGAATTTTGCCAACACTGCACCCATCGCGCTGCTTTCGTTGTTCCTACTTGGTTCCGTGTGCCCTTGACCCACGCGTTGCCTTCCACACAAATCACAAATCAAGTCTTTAATGCAGCCTCTAAAATTACACTCATCGCTCTGCTAACGTCCGCTCGCCGCCTTTTGGTGTCTCATTCCAGCATCAACTACAGTTGATGAAAACAACGAAACTAAATGCTGCTGATGACGGCAGAGATGATCGACTGCAAGACTTCGTTCACGTACGTTTTGGGCAAATTTCAATTCGCACAATCGCTGCCTACCGCTGCAACAACAACACAAACAACAATGATTCAGTCTAAATTTTCGAAAGCAAAAAGCAAAAATGCCTTCAGACTGCCGCCCGTAACCCCGTCAGCAGTTTTTGGAGCAAAACCTCAAGCGCTGGGTTGACAAAAATAAAACAAGCGCCAGCCCAAGCACAGGGCTGTTATCGCCGAACAACCAGGCACGAAGCCACTGTGTTCCGTGCTTTGATGAGTTCAACTTTTCTTCTTCTTCGAATAATTATAGTTAAATTCAATACCGGTTTTTATTAAAACTTTGGCAAAAAACTGCAATATTGTGTTTCAAGAGAGACAATTTTAAAAGTCAACTCGGACGCACTCACATGCAACCCTGCCAGTAGCCGTGGTGTGTTCAGTGGTGATGACGGCAGTCATTTGAAGCGTTCGCACATTACAGTAATATATTTTATTATGGAAGACGTTAGAACATTTTATATATTTGAGTAAAGTGCAGCTGTACAAACAACCTGCAAATTAGGAGAATTGTTGCATATACAACTTTTAATCGTTTTTTTATGGTTTTTTGGTACGAAAGAAACTGACTTCAGGACATGCTACATCTATGTTTCTAAACCTGATTTTCACCCAAAATGCATTCTCTACTTGGCTGTTTACTGTCCGCCTAGTATAAAATTCACACGTATGTGCATAAGTATGTACAATCAGCGCCGTAACTAGGCATGTGCAGGCGGTGCGGCGCACCAGGGCCCCCGGCCCTGAGGGGCCCCCGAAGATTTCTTTTTTTTATTTTTAGAATTCGTTTTAAAGTATGAGCTAGAAAAGATCTTCGATAACGTTTTTATAACATTGTATAAAATTGGATCTACTTTTTTATTTTGGGGGAAAAATTCCTGATTACATATCACCATCTTTTCCTGCACAATTGTTATCAATGAAATCTACTTTCAATTCAAAAATTAAGCAAATGAAAACGGTAAAACAGCTAGCCGATTTTCTCATGATTGAACACAGTTCGTTGATGTCAACTTTTTCGGATATTTATACTGCTTGTATAATGTACCTTACTATCCCAGTGACTGTAGCGTCTGCTGAACGATCATTCTCAAAATTAAAGCTCATTAAGAATTATTTGAGGAGTTCAATGGGGCAGGAAAGATTAAATGGGCTAGCTGTTCTGTCGATCGAGAATGAAAGAGCACGAAAAATTGATTTCACGAAAATTATTGATGGTTTCGCCGCCATGAAATCGAGAAAAAAGTCATTTTAGAGAAATAAGTAAACGCAAGAGACTGAGGAGACACCTAATGTGCAGGAACAGTATATTTTCATGAGTGATGTTTCTGTGATTTCGTTATTTGTAAGTTACAAATAATTACGTGCAGTCTAGAATATTTGGCTGTAAAAATATCTACCTAATACAGAATATAGTGTAATAGTATGTGCACACATATGAGAAATAAAGAAATTGTTTAAACCAAAGTATAATGCTGTTTTCAATTTCTCACGACCTTTGAACCCTTTTTTTAATGGACTTCGAAAAGGCTTCGAAATCACCTTTTTTTTTTTTTTTAGAAATTCATTTTCAAGGGCCCCTTACGAAATCTTGCACAAGGGCCCCCGAGACCCTCGCTACGGCGCTGTGTACAATGGTTGCATTTGGTTTTCAACCCCAGTTTTTTGTTGGTAAACAAGTCAAGTTGTCTGCGAGCGAATCAGTTGTCAACACTTGATTGTTCATGTTGTTTTTGTTGGCCGCAAGTAATCAGCGTGCACTTCAAACTGAACCCAAAACGGATCTAAGTGTTCTTATCTTCAATACAGGGTATGAAACACTTATATGAACTGCCTAAAATATTGTTTCTGCCATTGCATAAAGCCAAAAGGGTCACCAAAACCACTGACCCTCACAGTTTACAGTGCTGCTACCTATCCGTGGCTTGATGGCCGACACACACAACTTTTACCATTGTGCTCTAGCTGATTGATAGTGCTTTATCTTATCGCCATCTGTGCGCAAACACCCTATAATTTATGCAAGAGATGTAAACAATTTAAATTCACTTGTCGACACAATGTTGACCAGCGCGAGCTCTCACAACTCGACTTTCAGTCACTACGCGCTATCGGTCGACACGACTTGCTGCATCTTACAGGTGAACTGCTGCAGCATACTTCAAACTGGTTTACTTCAACTACAGCTAAACGGTAGTTTTGGACTAAGAAATGGCGAGTGCACTAGCCACCGAGCAGCTGCTTTTCGAGGAGAAGCCACTTCACGTGCCAACGCTGGAGGAGCTCAAGAATGGTAAGCAGCCATTTGTTTTTTCCTGTTGTGCCACTTTTCCCCATTTCCGTGAATAACTGCCAACACTGGGCATAAGACGATTTGACTTTGACAGCAGTCGAGCGGTTGCTCCTCACCACCCACTTCACCCCCCTTCGAACAATATTCAGTTAACAGCTGAGTGAAAGCTTTTTGAAGCACGGTCGAGCTTTTCCATACTTTTAAAACCCGAGGAGATTTGGCCGATTAGATTAGCTTTCGACCAGCACAGGGTTGCAAGGTATTCTTCACTCGCCTTTTTCGATTCAACGGCTTTGCAAGATATACATATCTTTAAGTTTGAGTTTACTTACTTTATTTACTACTTGCTATAGAATTTTCAACAACTAATTAAATTGTCTGCCACTTGTCTTCCAGTTATACAGATTGCATTGAGCAAAAACTTTGAAAATGCCTCGGTGGATGTTGGCGACTGTCCGGATTTGAAAAATGCCGACTTCAACTTGATGGATTCCGGTAACGTAGTTTCATATAACTTTACTATATATGCACCAATCAATTACTTACGAAAATTCTCTACCCTTCATGCCACAGGCCTCGGTGGTTCGCCGGTGCTTGTAGAGGTCGGTGGTCCACCTTACCTGTTGCCCACTGTGCAGCGCTCCAAGGTCTACAATGTCAAGGAGATCACGCAAAGATGTCTGATGGGCCCAGGTAAAATTTTGGCTATTGGCGCCGGCGCTGGCCCGTTTCCCTTGCGCAGCTCCAACTGCGAGGGCATCTTCAATATGGGAATCGATGCGGACGGAACACTGCACAACGGCAGTTTTACGGCGAAAGTGCACGGCCCGCAAGAGGAATGCGTGCTTGAACGCATCCCCGACAGTGAGCCGCGCTGTGCGCTGCTGCTTAATCTATTCGTTTGTCGCGGCGAACCAGGCCCTGTGCTGCATATTAAATGCAGCAAACGCAGCGGCGCTCTGAACTTCATCGAGTGCATACGCAAGGGACTGGAGCTGCACTATGGCGAACGGTGCGTGGGCTTGGGCGGCATCTTTGTGTTGCGGCGCGGCGCTGCACATCAGCACGTGATGCGTGATTTCAGCCGCACGCCCATTAATTCCGAGGAGGAGTTAAATGAGTGGCTTAAGTTCTTTGAGATGCCAGCGCAGCTGAACGCGCTGGGCACGCTGATCACGCACGAGAATGTAAGTCATCTATAGTGGCTGATACTTTCATGTTAATGTTGAACATTTTCGTCCGCAGGACTTGGATCTGCGCTTGCAGCACTTTCACTCCTTCTCAAAGTCCAACTGGGGTGGACACTACCACTACGATACCACACCGGACATAGTCGAATATGAGGCGTACTTGAATGTGGCGGAACGTGTGGTGCGCGTTGACAAGCCGCTGGAAACGCACAAGTTCGGACGCGACTAAAACAATCGCAGATGGCGTAAAAAGCACATTACGTTCCGATTTTTTATTGTGTTGTTTACAATTTTTAAAAATAATAAATTCCCAAATCATTTTTTCGAAGTATAGCAAAATTTTTCATGTTGATTGTAAAATACGATAATTAAATATAAGTATCCTTAAGTCTGTGCCGCCACATCTTTAACCCTTTCGCTGCAGGTTTTTACTGGAGAAAGTTAAAATTTTAAATTTTACGTTTTAAGCTTCTATGTGGTTTTATTAGCAACATTCCATACAATTTTTTTAATTTTCTTACTCGGACTCTGTATTTTAGAGTGTTTTTCTATGAGAGCAACCACATCGTTGTGGCTATAATAATTATTTAAACATACAACTTTTTACGCATAACGAAAATTTGAATATTTCTTCATTTACTTCAGCTAAAATGAAAAAAAAGTATCTAATTGAAAGAAAACGCCAAATTAAAAAGTTATCTAAAATTTTCAATATATACCATTACAAAAACATGTATACTTCCCTTCTTTAAACTTTAATATTCAGTTTTTAAATTTCGTATTTTTCCTTAAACTTCAAACTATTCTAAGGACCAACAAAAAATGTATTCTTGAAACCACAGAGGGTTCAGACGTCCACAAAGTAGCATGTTGCCATATGGCAACAAAATAGCGAAAGGATTAAGAAATGTTTCCATATTTTATATTCTGAAATTGTTTTCCAACACGAGGGGATAGCTACCGAATAATCGCTATGGTTTTTTCTATCTAAATCAACATATGATTTATGACTTAATAGCTTAGCTTAAAAGTTAGTTAGCTTAAAAGCTAACCCATCCAGTTTTCAATACGTTGACTCTGATTTGATAACACATATTTTTGTCCTCAAACTGGGCCAGCATCAACTAAACTCCTTTTAATAATTCGAAGCAAATATCTGTTGTCTAAAATATTTCAACATCTAACATAAAAATCTGCGTTCATTCGTGAGCAGTCACAACTTTCTAACTTGTGAAATTTTTACGACAGCTACTGCCAAACATTGAACCTCTTAACAGGCTGTAAAATTATTCGAATAAAGGCCAACCATTTACACAAAAGCGGCTCCGTCATTTAAGCGTTTCATTATTTTCGCTTGTTATGTTGCCTCATTTCATGCACCGAAACGTCATCGTCGAGCGGGGGTCGCGGCGCGGGCTGAAATGATTACCGCTGTTAGTGCCGTTCATACAATGAAATCATTTCATTTAAACGGCTCTCTTCCCCACCCAGCTACCAGCTATTTATCACACACTTCGTTCCCGTACTACGTGCAACGCGATTTCCGACTATCGTTTGCTCGCACAAGCAACGCGAATACTGCAGCAGTAGCAACAACAACCATGCTAAGGGTGTGGCCTCCGTTGCGCAGAGCTCATTAAAGGAATGGCAGACATTTTGCTTTTTCTCTCTGCCAGAACGCGTTTGGCAGCCAATCAGCTTCGACTGCGTTCAGTGTGAGCGTGTGTTGGTGCGCGTGCCCGTAGTGGGAGAGTTGCATGGGTGAGTGGGTGAATGGGTGAGTGGCTGCATAAATGGCGACCGACATGTGGAGTGCGAGCTGAAGCAGAGCAGCAATTGAATGCGTCGCTCTGTGTTCACATGCTTGGTTGCGTGTTGGGGGGAGACGGCAGGTGGCATGCGACTGTTTTTATTTATATTCATAATGCAGCAGTCATAACGTTTAAAAGACACATCGTCAAAAGCGTAATAATTGTAGGGACCGAATCGCCCACCTCCGCACCCAAGGCTCTCCTTTCATACTCACTCGTAACCTCTTTCTCTCTCTTTCGCTCGTTGACTTCTTATCTCTATGGCGGAATTTTTCGCATCGCGGCGTTTTGCACAGCTGCTATGCGGACTGCAATGATAAATGGTGGAAAATGCTTAAAATTAATAATTGAGCCATTTGGCGAAAATACGAACAAGCGAGTGCTGGTGTTTGTTTGTGTGTGTGCAACAAAAGAATAAGGACTCGGTTCATGCGATGCGGCAGTTTAAGTAGCATTTTCCAATCTACTTTACAATACGAAAGAACCTCCAATTGAAGGGATTGCAGACAGTTCAGTTGATGGAAGAGAAGCCAATCAATGTAATAGCTCCAACTGTCGGCGGCTGCATTCACTGTTTTATTGTTTTATTGCCAATGACCAAGACTCAGAATTTTTTTGCACAAAAAAACTTGCCCAGAATTGAGAGAAGTTATTTATGCATGAAGGAACAAAAGTGGATGTTAAATCCAAAGCGAAGGCCGTTAAGTATTGAGTTTGTGTTCAGCAAATGGAGATAAATTCCAGCAATTCCGGCATTGCAATGGCTCCGATGTCATTGTGAAAATTGAAAACACTTCAACACCTGAATTCAAGAGGCGCAAGTGTAAACATTTATACTTAACACAAATATATAACCACGAAACAAGGTATTTCAGTATGGTGGGTAAATGCGCGTAATCTGCGAGGCTTCGTGTAATAATTTTTTTTTTTTCAAATTATTGAAATACTTGGAAGAAAAAGGACAAAAGATAGAGGAGTGTTCAGAAGGAAGAAAAAACTTCGGTAAGCTTCAAAGCGAAACCTTGAAGATCCTTAGACACAGGCCCACTTCAGGCTCGAATGGAGAAGTAAACAAATACTCTTTAATTTAATAGCCTTAGCGACAGTAAGGTCAAAATGTAAAAAATGGTCCTTGCACCTCTCCTCTGCTACTATTACCTTTGACGATGCTTGCCATGCGTCCATTGTCTTCCCTCACAATGTGACGGAATGTGACCGGATGAGGCAGTGATTGCAACAATTTATACGTTGCGGTTCTATCCTCCCTCCCTGAGTATGTTCCCCTACTTGTGCACATTACTCGCCGCAAGAGACAAACAATTAGCTGTTTTCAAAGTTACTTTTGTTGCGCTTATTATACGATTTTATCTCAAACCGCAGCACAGCCGAAGTCAATGCCTTTCACCGCGTGCGATCCCATTTCCAGGACGCTCCCTCGTTCCGCAGTTGTGGGTGGATGGTATCGATGACATATCACGGCGCTAATACACATCGAAGCAATTTTATTAGTGTTGGGCAGTGAGTCGTACGCCCGGCTGCACACGGTTGCAGGCTGAATGGTGCGTTATTGTTGTTGAACACAATCGATGTGTTGTTGTTTGTGTTGCTTCATTGGTTTAATTGGTGGTGTGATCGGTGGCGTTGCTGTTGTTGGTACTAGTGCTGCCAGTGTCGAAAGGTTGACATTAATTGCATATGCCCAGTCCCCGACCGTGGCGCTTTCGCTGGCGGGGTGCAAATTGATTGCTTTGCGGTTTTAAACGACTGTGGCCGCGCACATCCATTTATTTTCGCAATCACGTCGCATTAATTTCAATCAATTGATTTCCTACAGGCACTCATTGTTGTGGCTGCTATTGTTGTTATTGCCACAAATGTGCGAAAAGTGGCCGTTTTAATTGGAACTGCTTAATCGCATCAGCCTGAGCGACATGTGCGTTTGCCGTGTAACTGCATTGCTGCAAGTTGGTTATGGCCACAATTACGAGTCCGCAAAATGACATGTTATCTGTCTGCAGAGATTGAATACTTTGACAATTTTAAGCCACTCTCACAAGCGTTCAGGAGAGCCTCAAAAGCAGACGGTTCTTTGTATTTTTCGCCTTTTTGTCGGTGTTTTGTTACTTGGTTTTCCTCGACAATTTCGGCAACAATTCGCAACTCATCAACTCATCATGGCGTTGTTAACCTTTACACTCCCTTTGTCTAACCGGGCCCGGGCTCATGCACTGCCGCATTGCCGTTTACGTAAATGCCACAAAGTTAGTCAACAATGACACACAATACGCAACACATTCTTCCTTTATTCTTTCGCAAAAAACGAATGTCTTTTCATGTTTTACAACTCTTTGGGCTGTACGTTTTTTGTTGCGTTTCGTTACTTTCCCTGGACTCGAATTGTCGCGGCGCGCTGCATGGTTCTGACTCTCTAAGGGCCCATAATGCGCCATATAACCCGATGATGCAAGCCTCTGCTAGATAGCGTGTAACGCGTTGCATAATGTTGGCGTAGTGGTTTCTGGCGAATTTGGCCGCCGCCTGCCTACCTGTGGTCGCGGTTTCGCGACGTCGGCAGTAGCATTGCAAATCGGTGTGCGGGCTCATTGCTACGTACCCCGGCCGTTTCCGGTTAAAATTGCCGCGCGAGCACAATGGGAGGATTGCATAAAAAGGCGTAAGCTGTCGCTTTCGGGTTAAGCGGCTTCTTAGCTAAGCAAAACAACGGTTTTATTGCACCGCACGGCAAAGAGGTAATTTGAAGGGTTCAACGCAAAAAGCACCAAAAAGAGTTCCTCAGAAAATCTCCAATATGAATAGAACGTGGACCCATAGTTGCAATCTACTGAAGATAGTTTCTGGTAGAGTTATGAAATTTTACGCAAGCGCAGTGACGAATCAGAAGGTCACTGCGGGTTAAACAAACGGCTTATTTATGACAGATGACCCTGCGTTGAACGAAAGAAAAGAATGCGAAAATGCATTTTTCGTGGATACTTTGCCATGAATCTTATAAACATTTCCCAATATTTGACTTACTGAATAGGGACACAGCCAAAGCGCAAATTATCATAGTGGTCGAAGGCAAGTGTGGGATTCT
The DNA here is from genome assembly GCA_963971225.1 of Melieria omissa. Classification (NCBI taxonomy): domain Eukaryota; kingdom Metazoa; phylum Arthropoda; class Insecta; order Diptera; family Ulidiidae; genus Melieria; species Melieria omissa. The sequence goes on along the minus strand of OZ020269.1, from coordinate 7,378,922 downwards.
AAGCAGTGCCGAAATTGTTGAACACTTCGTTGTTGAGATAGGTTATAAGATTTACAACAACGGTCCATTACGCCTCGAATGCGTAGGTCCGCCTAAAGGCGGGGTAACATACTATTTAACATACACCTAATTCTGGCTTTACACGGTCTTGTTTTACACGGTTTGAAAATAAAAAAATACAAGCAAATTTTCTTGTTAGAGCAATTGAAATGTGTTATGGTCAAACTCCATAAAGCGCGTTTCAGGTGCTCAGAGTTTGTCGCGTTATGGCGTTTCTCGCGTTATTCGGGTTGCAAAGTGGTATACTGCATAACACGCATTTCACGCGTCAGCTTCTTCTTCTTACGTCAGCTGATGCTAAGTTTTAGTTGTGAAACTGAACTGAAATCAAATTGCTATACGACGTTAAAGACTTTATAGAATTTACTGATTTCATTTTAAACACAATAAATGCATATCGAGCATTGCAAAAAATAAAAAAAAAGATTCAGTTGAATTCAATTTGTAGCAATTTATCTCACAGGAATGAGCAAAATTCGGTATACACCGAATTAGCTATCGAATTTCCAATACAGCGAAGACTGGAATTATGATAATTTTTAAGGATTTCTCCACATTTTATGTTAAAATGTTTAATTTCAAATGTTTCTAAATGTATTTAATAGCTTTCGTGCAAAATAAATGCATTCGACTTTTGCGATAACACAATTTACCATTTAACCACATAATGTATGACATCTTTAGGAGCTCTGTCAGCTGTTTAACGTCGTTAAGCGAGAAACGCGTGAGAAAGTTGAAAATAGTTCAACTTTTGACGCGTTTCGGGCGTATCGACGTCAAGTCATGGAGTTTGCTTCATACAAATACACTGATTCTACTTTTTATCGCAACGCGGGAAACGCGAAAAACGACGATACGCTTGAAACGCGCTTTATGGAGTTTGAACATTCATATTTTGTGAACTATCAATGCAATCAGAAGTGTTTGTATCCTTGTTTTTCACTATTTTTAATAGGTTTTAGAGATAAGAAACCAATCACCTATTCTGGCATATGATCAATGTCTTTTTTCACAGTTTTTTTACACGGTTTTTCTAGGAACCAATCTACCGTGTAAAAACAGAATTAGATGTATTTGTAGAAAACTTCGAATTAAAAACCCAGATACAATTTTTTTAAACGACAACTAAATCCAAGGTATTTTTACAAGAATGCAAGAGACAGTTTTTCAAAGTGGTTTCAAAGAAAACAACAACTATGTTCACCACACACACATACATTCATGCATTTGAAGGTTACGGAGCAAAAGTTTTAACATTTAAGTTATACATTGCCGCTTATTCAACCTGTTAGAGTTTTTTATGAAGCTCAGTTAATTAAGGACCTAAATATCTGTCTATATCTGTCTATAAAAAGTCACCCGGTCAAGACAAGGCGAGGCCTGTAACAACTGTTTGGTAACAGTGGTTATAGTTTGATCTCTTTTTGGCCGGATTCTGGCCATTCAGTGCTTGCTCGGTTTTGGTTGTTCTTTTATTGCTATTTTGTATTATCTAATGAGAAAGTATGACTAGCGGACTGACACTTAGTGAGAGATATATTGCGCCTAGCCAGATTTTGGTTAAGCCCGGCAGGTTAGTTAATCTGATCTGCAGTTCTTCGAAATATTTCCACGTTCAAATTTTTATGCCATTATATATAACATTATATATGTTTATTGACTTAAGTAGGTGCATTTTGATTGATCAAAATTTTCAAACATTTATTAGTGACCCAATTGGAAACGAAGTTCGGTCATCCCAAACTTACACAAGTGGACTTCATTATAGTTTTTATTTGTGTTCTAGTCAAATATCCGGAGCCAACAAGCATCTGCGCAATTTGCGAAAGCATTTGTACTATCTGTCCCGTATTTCCTTCCTTCCACAGTTGAATACTTGCAGTGCACTTCAACATGTGTGTCTGCCTATATTTAAACCGACATTACCGCAAATTAATTTTTGAGTTGCATTTTAGTGGCATTGCGGTAAACTCGACTGTTCGGCGATGCAAACACTAGTTTGGGTATCTGTTGAAATGCTGCACAAGTGCCCAGCACGGCGCGCGGCATATGCGCGAGATCAAAGCGACGACAACGACATAATTGAGAGATCACTTAACAGTTTCGTAACAAGCAGCCAAACAAGTCCCCGCGCAAGTGCTGCAGCCCACAGGCGGTCGCGCCATGTTGGTTGCCTTCATTTGCCACAACAACAATAAATGCCTAATGCGCCCATCTGATCGTGCCGCATTCATTTTACGTCCGTTTATTGTTGTGCTGCTGCGTGGCTGCTAATTGTTTTTTAAGTAGATGCGGAACAGCCACACTGCTGTGGTGGCCGGGTGACAGCAACGATGAATACCCATCCGACTCCCACAGCCTGCAGTGCAGAGTGGCTCCTGCACTACTTGAGTCATTTTTACGTCAGCCAGTGTCGACGACAGCTAGTTGCGGCACTGACTGGCGCTACGGAAGTGCCCCAGCAGTTGTCCGTGAAGCGAACTGTTCGCATTAAGTGCACTAAATGCAGCTATTAAAGGATAGTTGTAAGTTCCCAACGATGATGTCGCATCTCAAATGTAAATGAATTGTATCTGCAAAAGCGTATAAGTGTGAGACACAAAACTCAAAACGCTGCAACTCGAAGCGGCTTCTGTTCCCACAGCCGCAACGTGTGCAGCAACGCAAACAACTTCCGAGAAGCAAATAATTGGAACAATTTCCCAAATACCAATCCATTATGTGTCACGCTCGCAACCGGTGTACGGTCATCGCCCGCCTTCTGCCGATGCCTTACCCTTTGCCATGTTTCCGCCGAAACGAACGCCAGCCAAATGGCAGCAACACCACATCCTCATGCGCGCACAAAGCCGCGGCCGACACAACAAGTAGCACCGAATTAGCAACCCTATCATCCATTTATGACTCTGCCAATTGCCAACGCTGCGACCTTCCGTCTCACAACGAACACACTTTTCGAGGCAGCGTCCACCATCGGCGGCCGGCCGCGACGATCGCTTGTGTGCTGCCGTTTTGCCAAAATGCCGCTTGCTAATCCTTCTAATGTCCGACTTCGTGCTCGGCATAAAAGGATTAAAGTTGGCCTCTGATTCGGCGCAGTCGTAGGCGGATGCGGAGGCGTTTTTCACCATAGTGCTGCCAACAATCAGCGCACTGTTGTTGTACGTTCGCGCTGTACGCGAAAGCGCAATGCAGCGGATCGGCGACATGTTTGCTTGACATTCGGCTAAGCCTTTCGACACGCAGACCGCCGAGCGCGCGAAAGGATTAGCAAACAGCTTTTGGCCGACTGCGAGGGCGTACAGTTTTAAAACAATGGCCGATTGCCGAGGGCAGCGAGGAAGGGGTTCTGTTGTCGTTATAATGCATATTTAATGTCAGAACTCATGAGGATGATGCGCTGAACGCGACGAATGTGATTTGCATTTGGCGTATGTACGGAGCGGCCCGCAACACGGGATTAACTGCAGTTAGCGCGGCTAATCTGCGCATAAAGTTAACTGAAATCTCAAATATTAGTCGCATCAGCTTTTATGTGCGACAGTTTGTTTACACATTTGTTTGTTTTCGAGCATGAAAATGCAGTAATCATGGCAAAGCATGACTGTGCACCCAGCCGAAGCGGAGCGTTGCGAATACTGGTCTAGCTTCATTGCTAACGCGGAGAAAGAGGTGTGCCAAAGGGTTGAATTCTGGGACATGTCACAATAGCTGTGCTCCTCGGCGCACAGTTTGCTTATTGCGAGCAAAATAGATTGCAACGAAACGCAGGAACAGGTAAATGGTCATGTATTTCCGCGTAGCGGCGTGATGGCAAGGCAGGGTGGGTGGCGCCGCAGCAAATTAAAAAGTAAATTCAACGGAACGACGACGCGGTATGTTTCGATAAAAGGAGTAATGTGGGGTCTGCAATTTTCCCCGTTAAAACAGTCACTCGATCGTTTGGTATTTTTTGTGTTTTGAAAACACAAAACTTCGGAATCATATTCATATTCTGCAAATTAGAATTGTTCCTAGCCAAGTCCGGACTTAAACGCATAACCGGAATTTTACTCATTTGTTTAGTTAAAGCCACTTGTACTCTGATAAACACAAAATTATTGGGAGAGGAATAATAGATGCATTGAAATTTTCGTTGACAGAATCTACTTTTGGGCATTTTCATATATTCAGTTCTTTCAGACACAGTGTTCCTAATAGACGATAAATATTTGTATACAAAGGGCGAAACCAGAATTTTGTCAAGAAATGTAAATATTGTTTTATTTTAAGTTTGAAACAACATATACTTCCGGTATTTTTTAAATCATAGCAGGCAGCAGTTCTGTACATGATGTGATCTTTGGTCGCAATGTATAAAATTTTTTTTATAAATTATATCTCCTCGTCTTCCTTTGTGGTATCGCATTTGCACAATCTTAGTATATCTTGCGGCAAAATCCCATCACACAGTCACATTAACCTAACAAAACCTGACAAAAATAATATCTAATAAAAGTGGCTTATTTAATATAGGATAACAAATTTGTATGGGCCAGAAATTTATACATACATACGTATGTAAAACATTGGATGACTCAAATTGAAATTTTTCAAACGAAAATCTTTATTAATCAATTATGTATTCGCCATCATTGCCATCATCAATCCACTCCCAACGATCATCCAACTTACTGATGCCGGATTCATAAAAATCACGTGTTTTTTCGTTAAAAAAGAGGACAAGGTGGTTTTTAACGTCGTCCACGGTTTTAAATCTTTTTCCATTTAAATTGTTCTGCAATGATCGGAATAAGTGGTAAACGGAAGGCGCGATGTCTGGTGATATGGAGGATGCGACATGATTTGCCAGTTCATCTGCTTCACTTTGGACAGAGTCGGTTTTGCAACATGTGGTCTGGCGTTGTCGTGGTGGAAGAGGACTCCTTTGCGATTGGCCAAAATCGGACGTTTTTCTTCAATTGCTTTCTTTAATTGGGCCAATTGCTGACAATACTTATTCGCGGTAATCGTTTCGCCAACGGGCAAGAGCTCTAAATACATCACTCCTCGGATATCCCACCAAGCACACAGCAACACCATCGGATGCAATCCACTTTTGGAGACCGGTTCCGCCTTCTCGTGTGCCCGTTTCCATGTTCGTTTTCGTTGGACATTGTTGTACAGAATCCATTTCTCATCACCTGTCACAAACCGATCCAGAAAAGGCTCATTTTTGATACGTCGAAGCAAAGAAATGGCTGTTGTTACACGGTCCACTTTATATTTTTCACTCAACTCATGCGGCACCCAAGTATCGAGCTTCAAAGTGTACCCAACCTCTTTAAATGACGAAATTCAGTTGATTTGTTGACGTTCAGTTCTTGGGCAACCTCTTCCGTTGAAATGCGTGAATTGTTCTCAACACGAGTGCGAATAACGTCGTCGTCAAGGTCGGAAGCGCCGGAAGGCCGTCCAGCGCGAGGGTGGTATTTGAGGTTAAAATCACCAACTCGAAATTTAGCAAAGCATTTCTTCCAGCTTTCGTTGCGGCGCCAACAGTTTTTCCCTTCCATTTTCAATGCGCTTTTCCAACAAGCAAACTCAAAGAAATCAAAATGATTTAACGCTTAATTCAAAGTTTGATTTGTCACCTTTACAAAGAATTAAAACAAGTATACATTTCAGTCATGAGTACCAACCGTGAACGATTGAAACTCCACCTAGTAAATCGGGCACGAACTTATGCACTCATCCAATACATATAATTGTAAGAGATTGAATATAGTTAGGAAACAGTTGAGAAATTTCGCAGTGATTTAGCTAAAAAGATTGCAGATCACAAAAACGTTTTTTTCTTTTTTCAGGCATTAAACTAGACTTCACACTTTTGTGCATGCGAACATTACTTATTCACCGCAGCCTGTACTTTTCGGACGCAATTTGTTTCTCTCATAAATAAATCGTTTCTGTTCTTGCCCCCTTCTGGTCCATTTTTCCAAGAATTGCCGCGTTCATGATTTTCATTCAATTCACTTCCCTTTGACGCATTGCCGACATCAAAGTCCAAGAGGCTGCCCAACACTTTTACTTCACCGCCATTAACAAAGTTTCCACATGCAAATTACAATTAATTCGGGTCAAGTCAATTAACGAGATTTCGACCAGAAATGTGTAAATGTGCTCATTGCTACCTACTAAAGTGGCCGGCCAGCGGAACCGTGCAAATTTGCCAAGTTGCATGTTCGACCGCGACACATTGGCATAGAGCGGAATTCCAGCAAACGTTTCTGCCGTCATTTTCCTTGGTACGCGCCCCATTGACCTTCTACTTTTATTGTGGGTTTGTATTTAAAATGACTGTCCCGCTCATTGTGCCAGTGGACGTGTCGTTGTTGGCTGTGGCTGCATGAATGTTGCTCGTTAGAAACACATGAACGCTGGGCCTTGGTCTGTGTGAGCATTTTCCTATTCCAGCAGCTCGACGCAAGAGCCCAAGCTGCACAATACCCGTTGAAAATTGTCTACGGTGGCTGACAACCGCGAAACCCGACGCACAACAAGGTTTCACAACACGCGGTACGGCGATGTTTATAGTCGGCCGACATTACCAGGAATTATGAAGTCTTTGAGATTTACAACCCACAACTCAATTAAGTCGCACTGAAATGCGATTGCAACGAGCTGATCAAAGCGGTGATTTGGTGGATGTGTTTAGGTATACAGCTACAATAAAATACTTAACGTTTTCTGTTTATTTTTGTTTTTAATTTGGTTCCAAGTCAACCAATAGCCGCCGATCGGACTAGGACAAAGTACATAACGAAAAGTTCATGGTGTATGTTAAGTGTATGGTATCAATTTTTAAAAAACGTTTGATCAAGATCTTTATTCGGTCATAACTAGAAAAGCCTTTGGCAACAAATTAAATACAGTCGTACCTGGATATAGTGAACTAATTATTGCAAGGCCTGTTCACAGTATTGAGGTTGTTCACTATATCAAGGTTAAAATTTTTGTTCAAAAACTCGTTTTATAGAGTTTTCCAACAAGAGGTGTTATTTTGAATCACCCGGTATTTCGGTAGCTGTCACTTTTGAAGCTTTTATTCTTTAACATTTGACAAGTAGAAACTACGCCATTACTAAAAATGGAACGATACATGCTTCAACAATGCATTGAAATTATTAAAATTCACTACAAAAATGGTGAAAATCTTGCAGTCACAGTTCGCAAAACTAAAGCATTTTTGGGTCGTCGTGAAGCACCTTGTCGGACCGCAATGCAGAAATTGGTGGAAAAATTCGAGCTGTTGGGACAAGTTAGTGATGTGAGAAGCCTCTCCATTCTCAACGTGTGACTGTTTGGTGCGGTTTATGGTCCGGCGGGGTCATTGGACATTACTTTTTCGAAAATGAGGTTGGATCCACAGTTACGGTGAATGGATTGCGCTATCGAGAGATGATTAATGATTTTTTATGATCGGAGTTGGATGGTATTGATCTGGACAACGTTTACTTTCAACAAGACGGCGCTACGTGCCACACAAGCAACGAAACCATTGCTCTTTTACGGGAAAAGTTTCCGGACCATGTTATCTCTGGAAGAGGTAAATATTATACTTGTTTATTGAATTAAACCTCGTTCACTCCCATTAAATAATAACAACAAAATTTGACCTTATTCATCAATTCATTTTTTATCTCTGTGAGTCATTACTAGGTATCGGATTTATATTCAAAAACTATGCAAAAAATGCTAAAATATGCAAAATGTGCAAACATATGCAAATATGCAGTGCATATGTTAGCTCATTCTTAATATTTTTCAATAAAAATAGTTTCTTTCTTGGTCCCGTTCAAATCGGAAGCACCAAAAAAGTATGCACTTGCATATAAATCCGATCCCTAGTCATTACCCTATGACTCACCAGTAGAAAACAAATTTGTTTTTTAAGTTTTTCTTTGGACTAGTGTCAAACTTCTTATTGGACAACATACAATAAAATTCTTATGAATTTCACGAAAGTAAAAATTGCTCATTTTTTATTCGTGATATGTCTCTATCAATATACAAAACTATTTACAATTTTATTCCTTTACATATAGGCACTTTTGTTTTTTTTATATATGCCTAATAATTGCAACTTCATGAAATGTATTTTCAAACACATGCCGCCAAAGCACCATAGTACATATGTACATAGGAACTGTACATACATACATATCAAGTTTGCTCTTACTTTATTAAATCTCGCACCGACAGTCCATTTGCTTTTTCTTATAAATTGGCGAGGTCAATTGCTTTCTTTCGATTCTACGAATTGCAAAAAAATAAACAACAGCAGACTCGGAACGAAACGAAATCAGGATAACTAGAACTGTAACTGTGCGAGGCACTTCGTTTTTTGCTCGCACATTTTTTATTGTGCTAAAAAACTGCCAAATGTGTACTTCTCATACGTATTAGCGTTTCTTATGAAGCCCAATAAAGTGTTTTTCTATTTGCAAGAAGAATTTCTGGAATTTCTGTGTAAAAAAACGGCCGAAAAATGCAGCGGTGCTAAAAAATTAGAAACGTTCATGTCGCGCAAAATAAAACAAAACCAAACCCAACCGACAAACGACGAACCACAGATACACAAAACTGATTTCGTTTTTTAGAATTTGGTGTAACCTCAAACACAAAAAAACGCGCTTCGCTGACAGCTACAACAGCAGCAAATATGTGTTTTATGGCCGCCGTTATTGCACGCGGACAATGGCAATGCGGAAAGAAATGAAGTAAAAAACCGACCTTTGACTGATGGCAAATATCGGTTTAACAAAGTTAAAGACTGAAAAGGTCACGCCGCATCAGCAAATAAAGCACTGGACACGCACTCAATGCACTGGCTGGCACCGTAATTGAAATAACGCTGACCGCGTGAAGCGTCGCCGCACGAACAACCACCACGCAGAACAAAGTCAAGTCAAACCGCAATAAAAGTCTGCCATTTCCGGCTAACGGGAGCACAGCCAGATATCCAAAGATGGCCATTGCTCGCTCGAGTGCGAACACAGTTTAAAAATTCAAAATCTTACAATTGGAACTGAATATTCCCTAAAATCGCCATAAGCGGATTTCCAAGCGAACAACTAAAAACTTCCGCTACTTTGCACACTTGACCTCATGGCCGTCGATTGCGATTACTGATGTGCATATAAAAGCAACAACAACAACAATAAAAACAGCCCAAGCCACTGCTCTCTATATACTCGTAGAGAGAATATCGAAGAAATACGCTCGAAGCAGCCGCAGATGCGAGTACATAAACCGTTGTGTGTGTGTGTAAATATTTGCTGGCACATTGGACATGCGCAGCAGGCATTCCCTGCATGCACACCACTACAATTGCACAGAAAGTGGTGCCATGGAGCAAACACGAACCACCGGGATGCCAATTTTGCCGCAGCACTGTTCGGCACTCCGTATTGCCAGCGAAATTGGTAGCTATCAACGCTTTTACCACACCAGTGATTGCAGCAATCATTTTATTTTCATTAGCTGCCACTTCCACTCCCACCCAAGTCGCATACGCCTTAAACATTTTAAGCCTCTACGAATGTCCCTACACAAACACATACAGATACATTCATACATACATGGATTAGCAAATATGGCTAAAGATGTACAACAGTACTTACTTAGTTATACCTTTACCCAGGGCCGTAGCTAGGGGGGGGGGGGGGTTAGGGGGGGTTCTGACCCCCCGAAATGTTAGAACATTGTTTTAATTTATAATATTCTAAACTAGTTACTAATCACACCATGCATGGCTACGTTTACATTGAGCCCAAGTGCCTAATTAAGTTAAATTAGTCATTTAATTTAGCTTGGAAGCTTGTTTTCAGTCAGCTGTCGGGTTTTGATTTGAGTAACCCCCCCCGAAAAAAAATCCTGTCTACGGGCTTGCCTTTACCTATACTTACTTATAACTTAGTTATGATTATTGCTGGTCAAATGAATGAAGCTTCCTAAGAAAGGTTCGCTTTTGTTGTTGTTATTATACCGTTTTAAAGTTCTTGCTAGCATCTCTGGATTCTCGTCGAATATACTACATGTCTTCTTGCTTGTTATCCCAAATTATGCCCCTAAATTATTGTCCCAAAAATATATATCAGGTTCTTTAAGGGGAGAGATCAGTTAAACTGGTCTTCTTTTCTTTTTTTTTTTTGGTACAAATAATGTTCGAATCTTTCCAAATTTTTTTTATTTAAGCGTATATTAATTGAATTTTTTCTCCGATGCGCCACAAAATGGCCGACTTACAAAGGGTTGAAGTTAACCCTCATTTTTATTGGCAAACAACGTAGAGTCCGCAATTTTTATCTGAAATTAGAAAATCAAAGTACGTTCTGTTAAGAATAGATAGAGCTATGAATCCCCCTAACAAAATATGCAAAAAAATAAATATCGCGAAAATGCCGACAAAGTGAAAAAAACAGGCTCGTTTTTGGACATAGACGTGATGCCAGAGGGGGTTTTTCGCAAGCTTGACAATTCGCTTTAGAACAGATTATGTAAAAAGGGTACATAAAGGTGTGTGCCAAATTTCAAGCCAATCGGACATAAACTTTCCGAGTTACGAGGGTTGCCATTTCAAAAAGTGCAACTTTTCAGGAGACGCGGTTGAAGTTTGGAAACAGGGCCGAGCGGTAGGCGAAGCGCTTGCTTTGTTCTCGCACTATGAGAGAACGCGTTCGAATTTTGAAAAATCCTCTTAGGACGATGTTTTCAAGGCATTGAACTAACCGATTCCGAAAAAAAACATTTTCAACTCTCCAAAAAATTTAACTGATCTCTCCCCTTAACCTGATGAGAATGCAGAAAATGAATATCTTAAGACGTTCGATCCTCATTCTCGCGATAAGTTTAAAAACACAATTTGTGTAACATTGTACTGCAACAGCATTCTAATATAAGGAGCAAGAAGTACTCCTTCTTTGAGTGCGAGTGAAAGAAAGATGATCAAGTAGGTAGGTAGGTAGGTGTGGCTGCCCCACTGAGGCTATTAAGGCCCATTGTAATACCACCTGTAGTCGAGCATAAGACGCTCAATCATTGAACCAGTTTAAGCTTCTTGCGAAGACAGCGAATAGTCTTATTAGTTAGGTCGAAGAAAGAGTTGCCTTAGTTCAACCTTCTTGGGGATGAAGCCGGACAAGTGTCCAGAAGGTGAAGTGCAGTTTCTTCACCTTCCTCGTCCATGTAGTTCCGAAAAATGTTAGTCGTTTCAAAATTGCCCCAAGCTTCTTACGTGGATGCCAATTAAACAATGACCTGCAGAACACAAATTATGGTTCTGATCTGGTCCCCGTATAGTGAAAGAAGATCTCTAGAACGTCGAACGTTTTAGGTTCACCAAACTTGGCACGCAGATAAACTTGCGTTGTCATCAGCTCATCTTAAATTAGCTTATTGTATAGTCGCCTTTTCAATACTGAAATCTAAATGTATGGACCCAATCTTGAAAAACTAAATGAAATTCCAGAGTACAAAAAATTCGTTCATAAGCCGAGAAGTTTTTTATCTAATAGTGCTAACAGAATATTATTTCGATCCCAATGATCTCCTCGCTAATTACAAATTTAATATTGACTCGTTTTCTCGACTGACTTTGTTTCTACACCTTAGTAACTACCTACAGTAAGTATTTTAATAAAAAAAAACTGTTAAAACTAACGGTTAAGACAGTTCCTTACATGTACACAAATTGTAGAAACTACTAAATGTAGCTTTAATGTAAGCGGCCCATCTCATTGGCACTGCGCATATTTATGTGTACATGTTTGCGCTCATGTTTATGCCAATTAATGTCACAACACATTTCAGTCGACCCCGCGCGCTGAAGCCCTCCCTTCCACCAATCGACAGCCATTAACGAATCGCTATCAAATTTGCAAAATTTGTCATGGCGGGTTAATCACGAGCCAACGAGCAGGTTCGGAACCATCTATGCCAGCGCTCATGTCCGTATGGAAATTGCGTGCATGATATCCATGTCGCTTACATCATCGCCCAACATGCCACCCCTCGCTCGCCAGCAATTGTCCGTTTCGGCTTGTCGGGGTTGTTTGCTGTTGAGTTTATTGTTTTGTGGCGAATTTACTTTTGTCCAAAATTGTAGGCAATTTTTTTTGTTGTTTTTCGCAATCTTCATATAATTTTATTTTGATAATCAGCGATTATCAGCGTTTAGCATCGGGCGTTGTGCCATTCCGTTTAGGCGATTTCATGCCTCTCGGCCGTCTCGCAGCATTTTGCAATTTCATTCCAATTGCGCTGCGACCAACATGTCGATCGGCCTGGTGGCGGAGTGGTGCGGCGTGCGACGTGCTCCGCTCTATGGCCGCTTCATTATAGCATCGTCCGGTTGATAAACTTTATCACGCTGAATTATCGCATTGGCATGCGATTTTTCAGCTGTTGTAAATGTTTCGCTTGTATGTAAAATTACACTGAATGCTCATTTATGGCAATTGTCCCTTCTTCAATGTTCCACTTCATTTAGATAGTCAAATCGCTGCGCTTGCCCGCACCCACCGTCGCACATTTCGCAACATATCAAAATGTTGGTCCATCCGTAGAGCAAATCATCTCAGTTTGCTACACACGCCGGCTAAATGGCGACCGAATGCGTCTGTTGTTGCTTTCATTGTTGTAGGTGTTAAAATCGTTGGTAAGTGTGGAAAAATGGATTTTGTAATTGTTGCCTGCACAAAGATGTTTATTCATTGCTATCATTGCCGAAATAAACAGATTGAATAGCACAAAGTGGAGAGCTGTATCAGCCGCTTCAAGCTAAAGTTTTCATAAGACGACTCTGATGAGTTCATTATCTTCTTTGAAAATAATTGGCGAATAAGCAAATGCCAAAGACACACAGAACAACAAACTGACATGGACGAAATTTTGCATTTATAGTGAAGTTTTGTATGTTTACTGCTTAGTTTATATATTTTGATGCGTTTCACTTGAAGAATGGATTTAATTATGATCGCTATGGATCGGACCAAAACGATGGTATACTTATATCATAAAGGCTTAGGCTGCTCTCGAACCAACTTACCAACCAACGTAACCTGAGCGAGCAATAACTTTCGAAAGCAGAAAATATAGAATGAATTGTGCTGGAACTCTATCTCTTACACAATAATCTGTCAGTTTATAAATATTTACTCTTTTTAAACTGATACCCCTTTGAATTAAAATATAAGATATTATTATATTATTTGAATTGGTTTCAGTACGAATAATCCAGAGATCAAGGACTCGAAATGGGTCTTGTTGATGAATTTCATAAACATTAATATCAACCAACACAATTAGAATGTTGCCGCAATTTTTAAATCCTTTTGTTTACTTTTAGACGAAAAATAATAATAAAAAAAATCAGAAAATGGCAATTTGTTGTAATGTGTTGCAACCATTCAAGAACATTCAGAAAATTTGAGGTTGTTTTTGTAGATGTTAAAAATCAGCATAAGGGTTAATCAGTGGCTTTAATTTGTAAAAAGAAAGCTTTATAGGTCAACAGCATAAAGACATGTCAAATGCCAAATCTGCACCATAGCATTGCAAGTTATAATATCGCTTTTAGTTGTTTCTTTCACAACAATGTATTATTTAAGTTCCAATGGTTAAAGCAAATAAATTCAATTTGAAAATTAACAACATTTCAAAAGCAATATTTCCACCTACAATTGACCATGACACAGCCGACCAACATTGGCACTTTAGCAACCAGCAGCCGTTGTCGCTGCGGCATGATCGCTTTATTTTGCCTCAAATTGATTTCACCTCTTCCTCGTTCAAATGAATAGCCTAACCGCTTTCGCAACGCTTCGGCTGAGAACAAAAAGTACGTTTGTGTGGCGCACTGTATCGCATACGCCTAAAATACCAAAACACCAACAAACACACAAAAGAATGCAATAACGCGCTGTAAAAACAACAACTCGCATACATAAAATCATACGCGACAAAGGTGCTAATTCACCATTAAAAGAGTTGAAAACAACACACATACAAATTCAAAAATCCTTTATACTTCACCGCAAACACCGCAGCACAGTCAACGCTCGCACAGCATCCAATAAAATCCATCGTTTGCCAATGCGTAGCCGTTAAATTTCGACAACATCGACTCATAATCTCACATCAGGCCCCAATAAAAGTTAATTTTATTTGACTATCACAGCCATAAAGTGGCCGAAGCGTATAAAGCGCATAATGCGTCTTGGAGTGTATGAAATGTTGCGATGGCTATGCATCGCAGAAATCTTTACAAAAATCGGTGAAGCCAAATAAACTGCAAACACAAATGTAGGTACAAAACAAAACGAGGCAGAAAAAAGTCGGCAGCCGAATGATTGTAAATAATTGTGCAGAAGTTTCTCATGGGAGCTGATCGCCAGCAATTGCCCCAATAAAGGTGAAGAAATTAGAAGTGAACAACTAATTGATAATAATACCTCGAATTTATTTGTGGAATCTTTATGATGTTGCTCCGACCTAAACTACTCAATTCGAAGACTAATAAAAAACGATCACTTATGCAGTCACCGGGCCACATCTGGTTGGGGGTGTTCGCTTAAAGATTCATAATAAAAAATATGGAAATTTTTTACCGATCAGTTAAGCATATCATTGAGTGATTCGTCTTCTAATATATAAATTGATTAAAGCCAACAGCTTGTGGATGTACAACTTTAGCCTTTAAAACGATATCAAACCCGTTTCCAAAATCACGTGGCTTCAAATTGAATGAAGTTATTGCATTATTTCATTCGCTAACTATTAAGTTTAGAGTAGGACTGTTCGATAGGAAGCTAGGCAAGGTATGGAAGGTCTTTACATGGACCAGAATGAAATCCGTAGTGGTAGAAGTAGTAGTAATGTACTTAAATACCTGGAATTATAAATAAATTTTCTCGCAAATTTCTTTGATTTTTAAGAAGAGAATCACATTTTCTAGGCATAAGTCAACTACAGTGGGATATCCAAATATTATTTTCCAAATCTTTCAGCACGTTTTGCAGGCAATTATAGTGCAAACAATACGTAAACAAATACGTAATGATTGTATTTACTTTACCACCAGCTAAATCGTGCCGCTGAATCGGTCGTTGAATTCTAAACTCAATAAACATCAATAAAAAAAAACTGTTTTCTGAAAATTAACTACAGGGATTCTTTTATTAACAGGAAGTATGGCATTGGTTCGGAAAAGATACGAAGGAGCATGCTAAAGTATCTAAGATTTTATATTTAATTTGGAAATTTAATTTAATTTAATTTTTTTGTATAAAATTGTTTCCAAAGTTAACTGAAGGCAGCACTTGAAATTTTTCAATGCCGTCACTTATCAAAACTTGAGTCACTTCGTCTCCCTCAGCAGTCTCCCTTAGATATAATTTCTGTAATTTTTTAATTTGCTCAAAATCTCCGTCCATCTGCCATCACTTGTAAATCGCTGTATGATTAAAATCTAACCTAATTGTCGCCCGCCTGTTCAAACCCTTGAGTGACTTTTCCAACCAGTTATAATGTTGCCTTCCTTATCCCCACACCTCAACCGAGCCAAAATTCATTGCAAATTAAAAACGGAGCAAACATGCAAACAAATAAATAAACACACATCATTTTGTAATAAACATTGCGTTTTGTCTGCGTCGCGCTGCTTGCTGTGTGTGTGCTGACACCGTGTAATCCCTCATGATTAATTATCTTCTGCGCCGGTGTATGTGAACCTGCAGAACTCCGGTTGCTAATCTCCGGTAAGCTCGACAATCTCAGCGGAACATCTGACACATGCTCACGTTGTGGCTGTGGCTGTTCGGGGGCGATGGATAGCACAGCATCACTGTCACTCGTACGTTGTTCGCTAGCAGCACAAACTTCCACCACATCCGCTCACTCCTTATTGTTTTGCGACCTCCGTCTGCTTTTTATCTTTAAAAATTAATCGTCATAACATTTTTCGTTGTTATCCCTTGTCTTGTGTTTATTGTTGTTGTCTTGTTGTTGTTCTTTTAAATTGCTACAAGCTATTCAATTTTCACACTTCGCCAGCACGGCGCTGCGCCAGGATTGCAGTTCATCGTTCGCAGTGCGGCGTTCCCGCGGGAGCTGCCACTAAACCCTTGTCTCTCTCTCTTTATTATTAAGTAATAAAATTGTTACCACTTGTGCCCTCGGTACACACACACACACTTACGAATGCATGTAAGTATACTTGCACGGATATGGAGAACAGTATCTCGGCTTCGGCCGCAAGTAGAAAAAGGACCCGGCGGCAAGAGCCACTAGACAACGCCGCCACCCTCTTAAAAAATGAACAGACCATTTTTTACGGTACTCAACCTGTCAAAACAAATTTGATTGAGCGCGCACAAACACACAAACCCAAACACCCAATTAGGCGGTGCGCCTGCCTTTTCGCGCCTTGCCGCACTATCTGGCGTTATCATGCATTTAATGCCAAAGTATCTACTGAAGCGGTCGCACCCCTTTCCACGCTGTCTTGTCTAACGCACAGCAGAAAATTGTGCGTGATTTTTTTCATATTATAAACGTTATGGTCGAAAATCATTGCTTTGTTCCCCCAGCTCTCATAGGGTTGAATTGATATGTTGAGAAAATTACCTTTCATGAACACAATCAGCAACGATCCGTATACCCTACACGCAGTAAGTGCGGTCTCAAAGTACTTGTAACATGTTTTAAATTTTCTAAGAAATGCCAAGCGAGTTCTAATAACACATATTTATATCAGGGGCGTAGCCAGAACTTGGTCATGGGAGGAAAGAGCGGGATGTTAAAAAAAGCCAGTTTAGTACTAAGTAACTGCACTTTTCAAATAGGGCATAGGTGACTTATTGCATTCGAAATTTACATTTTTCTCTGACTTTCAGTCAAAGTTAAAGTATATTTGAACATCGAACAAGAGCCAATATTAACTTATGTTTTAAACTTGGTAACTTTAACCGAACTTTAATTTATTAACCAACTTATGGAGATTATTGTTTATCCCGTAGCAGAGTTCATGAGTTTTATAGGCGAATTAAAAACGCTCTTAAAAACATGCATGATAACCAACATGTTGACCAACTAAAATCCGCGATCACCACAGAGTCCATCAAAACTGCGTGATTTCATCACAGATCAGTCAAAATCTTAAATTTAATTCTTGAAAGTGGATCACAGATCAGTCAAAATCTTAAATGAAATTCCTGAAAGTGGTTTAAGCTTCCAATAACATTGATTAATCGCATTTTAATTGAACATTTGGTTACCGAAAGGTGTCTGCACGGTTTGTACTGAACAAGTTGACTGATCTATCTTATTGATCGACACTCCCCGTTTTCACCTGATGCGGCACCGTGCAACTTTCACTTGTTCGGGGAAAATTAAAAGAACCCGTTTTAAGGACATAGAAGCCTTTTACCAATATCCTGAAGCAAATCTCCCAGTTGATTATCTCGTAAAACCCTCACTGGACATGCTTTTACATCATGCAAATCGCTGTATTGAGTCTAAAGGGGACGATTAAAAAAAATCGGTTTTGCCAAAAAATGTATTATTATTATTTTTCATAGTTTAAATAAAAATAAAAGACATTTTTGCTAGTGTGGAACTTACATACCGTGCGTAGTGGTTACAAATATTGCTTAATGCAATAGGGTGGAGCGGGGTTCTGAAACTTCGGATACTTCCCTTGGTTACGCCCAGTTTCATATAGAATTTAAAAGCCTATTCGAAACTCACTCCTTGGTCTTCTTCTTCTTAGCTTCTCCTTAGTCACTACCAATTTTTCAAAGCAACAAATAAAACATTTGCTGGTATTAATTTTTAGTTTAATTAGTAGTTCCTATATTTTGATTATTTATTTTGAGTTTAAAAAAGGCATCGTTGTTTTGTATTTCCAACACCCCATTTTAACCGATAATTCTGCCTTAATGTGTGAAATGTGTTGCTAAAAATTTATTATTAACGTTAAAAACGTATACCTTTGCTTCTGACATTTTTTAGAAGAATTATAAGCATTGCTCCTTTACTGTAAATCCCATTTGTAATTTCTTGCATATAACACAAATAGTGTTCAGTTCAAATTATTCATATATTTTTTCCATTTCTTAAAGTGTTCTATTTCATTCCTGTAAGAAATATCTGTCTAGTGTTTGTCTACCGCAGTCATTGGACCAAATGTAGCGTAAACACTTTGCAATGTTGTCTCGTTGCGGATTCGGTGTCGGTATCACGGCGTTTATGAATGAAGGCACATGTTTCTTTGCCAATTAAATGAAAATTTGATTTTGTTTTTTCAATGCGCAAATAATGTGTTTGGTGTCGTTGTTGTTTCCATCACCCCAAGCAATAAGAACATTTTGTAGATTATGATTCCTCTACTCTGACAATTGGCCGGCTCGCCATTCAGCAAATGCTCGCCGGCGGTGCGCACAGTGGGCGCAAATAGATAAACAGAATCACGCGGAGGGTAAGTGCTGAGGATTTTAAAGAAGACGAACAAAGAAATTGAAATTGGAAAGTCGCACAATTAATAATCGAAGGTCAACATGGATATTCATGGTGATGATTGAGTTAGGAAATGCTGTGGCAGTGCTGACACAAAAGCGCATTGCGACAATTTAGTAATTGGACATTTAACTCAAACGCCGAAAGGTGTGCGCAGGAGTGGTCTGACGCGTGGCAGGAAGCAATTGTGTGATGCACTGTATGCAGAAATGTGATTGTGGCCTTGAGACCCTCGCACTGGCACTGGCCTCCCCGCCTGTAGAGCAGCCAGCGACGAGCAGTCGTCGGTGTTTTGGAACATGCAGGGCGTGCAAAATGAAACTGAAAAAACACGCACTGCTGATAATAACATCGCACACGACTACACGACAAGTCACACGATCAGTGTGGCTGTGCAGCGCGTTGCCGGCGATCAACGATTAATGGACAATTAACAATCAATGGGCACTGGCGCAGGGGGTGACCGCCCGCCGTTCGGCTTTCTATCGCATGCAATGTCGAATACGTGCGCTGGCAGAGCCAACAGTACGGAGGACAAGCACGCGTGTGGAAAGTGAAGAGTTTTCTATCGCTATTTGTTTCCTTCTGTTCTGGTTCTGGTTTTTGTTAGCCAAAATAAATTTGGCATTCACTTCGCTGCTGAAAAGGTACGTTGGAATTTCACATCTGCAATCAGGCCTCGGCCCACTCCTACACATTTTTAATGGCTCACTAATCGTCTGCGTCATTAAAATTTATTATTATTGCTAATCGACATAAGATGTCATTTAAGGGATTTATTGCTTTATGGCCAGCATCGCCGACAGGTAGGCCGCTGCCGCCAACGTGGGCTTCGGCACTTCGGTTCGGTGATTAGTAAAGAAAGAGGTGTGGCAGAGTATTTTTGTTTTAAATCTTGGTAAACATGTAAACTATGTTTCGGTTTATTTTCAAATATTGTTTTACTTTTATACTTTTGATTTTCCGCCGTGTAGCTAAGCCTAAACTTAGGACCTAAACTTAAGCCTATTCACAATACGTCAGCGCATCTCCTCGCCTAATGGCACATTCTCAACTAAGTATTTACAATTTGGGTAGAACGGCACACCGTCAAGGACATCAATTTGATGTCTTCTCGGTACGATTATAAACAAATAAATAAATAAATTTGGCCTACAAACGAATTTCAACAATTTTTCGGGCTTAAAACTGAATTTGTACATTCGCGAATTTCCGCCGCTAAGCCGCTGCATCATAACGATGCCCGGCGGCTTTACGCTTCCGTCTTGTACGGCTTGAATAGCTTCGGTTTGGGCTCCGCGATGACTGTATGCGATGGCGACATTGCTGCCGCTGGCCGTTTGCCGGGCATCAGCAGTCCGGACGACGCGTGAGGCACTGCGTCGACAATGGAGTTGTGCAGCATTGTTGCCGCCGCTGAAACTGCGATGTTGCCGTTGCTGTTGTAGACTGTGGCGGTGCTGCTGCTGGACTCGTGCGTGAGTGTAATGGCAGCCGCCGAGCTGCCCACGTCAATTGCTCCGCTAGACGTGCGCAGCGGACTTAAACTGCGATCAAACAGTTTGGTGTGGTCTGAACCGGCGGGACTCAGCGACAGCGTGGACGAGTGCGGTGACGACGACGACTGCAGGTCCAGTGGCGGCGTGTGCGCTTTGGGCATGGATGCGAGTGTGGCATAGCTCTGCGGAGCCATTGCGCCCATCATGCTGGGATAGGCGGAAGCCATGGGCGCGGCATTCATGGCAGCGCAAGCGACCGCAGCCGCCGCCGCGGCACCAGGCATCGCGTGCGGTGGCATGTGCGGCCCGCTGCCGACTGTTGGCGGCGGCGGTGCCGGACGAGCGGGCAAGTGGTAGGGATTGTAGCGGTACTGGCCGTAATGCCCGGCCATGGGCATGGTCGGCATGGCGGTGGCGAGCATCGGGTTGGCGGTAGGGTAGGGCGCGTACGGCATGCCGACGCTGTTGGCGGCGGCCTGCAGTATTGAAGCGGCAAAAGCGGGGTCCGAGTAAACGGCCGCGTATGGCCAAGCAACGGCGATGCGCTGGCGCTTGTCCTTCATGCGCCTGTTCTGGAACCACACTTTGATGGTGGACTCGGGCAGGTTCAGCTGGGCGGCGAGCTCGCAGCGACGGGGTCGCGACACGTAGTTCTCCTTGTAGAACTCCTTCTCGAGCCGGGCCAGTTGATCGCGCGTGAAAGCAGTGCGGTAGCGACGCACCGACGGGTCAGCAGGTATGTCGCCGTTGGAGCGGCTGCCATTCAGCGATGTATCCGGGCTGGAGAGGCACTCTGCGGCGAAGGAGGAAGAAAGAGCAGCGTTAGCGAAAGGCAACCAAGCAAAACGTGCTGCATACTAACCGTTTGGTGAAGGTGGTGGTGTCTGCGGCTTGCCGTACTGGCTGGCAATAAGGTCGACCACGAGCGGTTTCTGTTCAGCGCCGTTGTCGTGATGCGAGCTGTGGTGGTGCTCCATGTTGTATGTGCGATATCCTTGCATGTTGGTTGTGGACTACGTGCGAAATTCTTTTAAACAAAATTGTACTTTACGAAACGTGTTCGTTAGTTCGTTCGTGCGTGCGTGTGTGCGTAGCCGGCGAAGGTGTGCGGCGATCCTACAACTTCGATGATTACAACTCAAGTGTGATGAGCTCAGCAACCCCGAAACCTTTTATACCCACTCGTCGCTGCAACGACTGCGGGGGGTACCCAAGGTAGAGGCGTGCGCTCTGTGCCTGTGTGCGACAACAATGGCCGCACCATGTGGCAGCGGCAACACCAACAGCAAAGCAACGGCCCGTAGCGTGGCAACCGCCAATGAGCAAGTGCCGCGCACCCACACCAATGAACTCACACATTCTGCGCGCGAGAGTGTGTGTGCGCGCAGAGAGCCCGGAAGAGAGCGCTGGTACTGACGGCTTCATCCTGCGCCATTTGGTACCAACCACACTCTGCTGCCGGCCCAATGAGCGAACAATAATGTGACGATGACAGCGATTACGATGCCCGAACAATGGAATTAAGAAGGAAAACGCCGTATAAAAAAAAATGCATTTTGTTCGCTGTTTATTCTGGAGAACCAACAACGTCGACGTGCTGCTGCTGCTACGTCTGATTGTACCAAAAAGAAAATTAACAAAAGCAGCAACGGCCACACCAATGGCAGTAAGCAGCCGACGATTGGAGCGAGAAGGCAAACTCAATAATGAAGTTGTAATGGAGCGGCAGGGCTGGCAGCACTGCCACCGCGCGGTGGGGTCGTACCTATATGGGCGCTGAGACGCGTTCTGGCCGTTGTTGTTGTGCGTTTGTATTGCGGAACTAACGTACAAATTTTGTATTCATAGCAATGAACGAATGTTTTGTCTCAGCAGTCCGCAAATGGCGGCTGCCGCAGGAGCGACTGAGATGCGGCGAAATCTTAATAATTGGATTTTATCTGTTTCATCAAGCATGATATGGCATAATGTGCGTTCGGCATGGTGCAGAGGGCCGGTTGTCGCTGCCGAAGTTCTGACTGGTGGCCGTTGGCGGCAGCGATTTTACTCTGTTTAGTAGTTTTCGTTTTCATTCCGTTTTATGGGCAGTGAGCAGCCCCTTTCCCACTCCACTTCCAGGTGCAGCTGAGCGCCCTTCTCATCCCCTCGCATTCGAGTTGCCCGACGTTCATCATACGCATTAGTTGTCCTGCTTTGGGTTTGTTGGTGTCGAGAAGAAACAGAAGGTGAGGAGAAACAGAAGAAGGACTGCTTATTTATGGCTCCATTTCCGCGCGGCTCCTGCGCGCGCCCGCCCATTCACCGCTCTAATAATGCCGCGCACCGCAGTGCAGCGTATACACGTTAGCAGCAAATTATTTGCTCCTTTATGGCGTCTTAATATTTGTGCTTCGCTTTAATGGCCAACCGAGGTGGCTCAACGGTCCGTGTCGTCTGCCCCTGCAACGCGCGCCTGCATGCCTTCTAATAAATGGCTTTATCGCCGAGCTAAACTTTCTGGTCGCTGGCTGTTATGGTTGTTGCTGCTTTTATACTTTCATTAACCACGCAGCAATTTATCGTTGTCGTCAGTCGTCGGTGTATTGTTGTGGGTTGATATTTTCTTGTGGCTGCAGCCTCGACTGCAGCTTATCAAATGACTAAACTTTTTTTATAAACGGCTATTAAATAATTTTAGGGAAAATCCAATTTTCACCCGGGGTCACGATATTCGGAAGCATCACGCACATTGTTCACAGCTTCTGCTTTTAGCGGGCGAACTATTTATTATGATAGGATAATCATATTTCTTCATGCCGGCAATTACGGAGACCGAGGGCGTATGCGTGAATATATGGATGAGTACATACACATGCTTATACATACAAACATATGTACCATATAAGAGTACGTATGAGTTTCGGCAGGCAAACGTGCGACAGTTAATATCCCATAAATGTATGTATCATAATCTGTTTACAGTTAGGTCGACATAGAGGCGCGTTTACCTAGCGAGGTAGAAAATTCTCGGAAGACAGTTTTGAAGGCTAGACAATTTTATGTACATAATTGTGTTAAGACTATTTACTTAAGTGCACTTAATTGAAGGGATTATAAGAAAGCTAACTTAAAGTCGAATAGTTCAATGAATTAAATGAAGGAAATCGATAAATTACAAAAGGAGTGAAGCACTTCATGTTCCGTCTTGTTTCGTAGCTCTAAGAATTGAATTGCGTAATAACTCCTGATTTCAATGAATTTAATGCTCTGTAATAACGGTCTATATTACGTCGACACAAACAAAATTTATAAGATTAGAAACATTGTTTTTTAAACGATAGCCATAAAAATTTTAAACAGCAATTATTAAAAGATTCAACAATCTACACATTTTTAGATAATGGTTTTTCCTTGGTATTGGAGTCCTTTGATTTATGCATTTATAAAGCTCAAAGACCTGTGCATGACCTCGTATTGTTTGGAAGTTTGAAGTCGAAAAGTGATAACGAGAGATCCATCATTTCGTTAATTACTTCTTGAAACGGAGTTTTTCATGAAATTCATTCCAGAAATATTGATTTATGTATAATTTGTGTTGATTTTTTTAAATAAGAATTTACCTTCAAACATAAAATTGTTTGTGTTATTTGTGAATTATTAGATCTGTACTTATCGAATTATGTCGTAATATTGCAGCGAATTCCCTCAATCCGGTTTCATATAACATTTTTATTATAATTTGTCATTGCTTATACGAAAAGTACGTCCTGCGGCCTTCTACGCTGTAACTTCTCCTTTGTTGATTCGGATTCAGCTACAAAAGCGAGTTACTTGGAAGACGAGGACACATGCAAATGTTAGGGCAGCATTAAATTTAGCGACGCAGTGACACAAATTGATACTCAGCGCACATTCCGGTGAACATTTTCAACGGTTTAACGACACGTCGGCATTGTGCAAAGTTGTATTACTTAAACATGCAAACACACCAAACGAACAAAGCCATCCTCCGAGAATTGCAGCAAAAGTGGCTCGAATGTCAACTCTACGCGCTCTACTCGCCCAGCATGCCAACCATTGCCCAGTCAATGGTCGTCCTGGTTGAGGCTTCTTATTGCCAGAGCTGATTGTTCAAGATGCGGCAATAAAATCCAACACACCAGCCAGCACCGAAAGTGAAATTGTTCCGCTGCAGCGAAATTAACTAATTGCAATATGCTGTCGCCGCTTGCGGGCAACGGATTAACGGAACCCGGTCGCAGAGCATGTCCTGCTCCTTGTTGTGTTGTGTCGTGCTCTGCCGTGCGGTGTTGCACTGAGTCGCCTTTGTTGCAGCGCACTTTATTGGGCCACATTGTGCGCCGCGAGGCCAACAAAGGCATTTGCATTTGCATTTTCCGAGCGCTGCAGTCCTTGGCCTTAGCCTTTGGCTTGGCTATTCAACGGGTACGCTACCCCTGCGGCGGGCTCTTTGGCCATTCCAATTTGGTTGGTTAGTAAAATAAATAAACGCTGAGCATTCTTTAGTCGGTGGAAAGTGTAAAATGTGGCATTACCTCTGCCCCGGCTAGGAGCCATACCTGACAACTGACCGCGCTCAGCGCTGCCTTCCGCGTATTTTTACGCTGACCTGACACTACTCGGTTTGGCTGCAACTGCAGCGCGGTCGCATCGATGGCAGTTCCTGAATTGTTTTATGGTCGCTGTCAAACGAGTTTTATTTGCCCGATTATGCATATTATAAAGAACATTATTATCGCGTGTAGCGATCGTTGCTGTATTTGAAAAACTGGGTTAAGATGTAAGCAGAACCTTGACCCTGTCCATGCGCGCAGTGGCGTGGACAGAACTAAGATGCCGTTGAGCTCGAGCTCGAGTCAGAGCTGTTTTGAGCCGCACAAGGGGGCATCCCTCCCTAGGCATATCCCTGCACTGAAATGCAAGAAATATCTTCAAATGCCAATATTGCACGAGAATCGGTCTGAATATTTCCGCTGCCTTTGCACCGTCAATTGCCCGGTTGCGTTGAACTGCAGTAATACAAATTTAGTCTCTTCATTTGCATTGATTTGTTTGCCTATTTGCTTAGCTATTCACCGCAGCGAGAGTATGCAACTTACCATTATTGACCGAGCAGTAATGAGCTGGGTTGCTCCAAATCATCAACTCAAACCATCCATGTGTCAGTACGCCAAACAAACCAACACACGATCATTGCACTATCTACCTGTGCATTTCCAGTGAAAGCTGCGATTAGTTCGAAAGTTTGCTTCAATCAATTAGGGTGAGATAGTCAAGTTTGGTTTAAACATACTTAAATATTTTGTTTAGTTTCATTTAGCATATTTTTACTTCCACGAAATAAATAAATATACCGAAAACCATTGTGTGTTTTTAGTTGAAGCATTAAACAATTTCAATAAGGAAAATTTTAATCTTTGTAAACTGTTTCTAAAAATAAAATATGTTGTATGAAGAGTCTTGTGAAATTCTTAAAAATTTGATGCTTTTATGATTATAAATAGATAGACAGATTTTCACAGATCAAAAGACCTAGTTTTATTTTCCCAGCGAAAAAATAGTCATCGATATCTTTTCTGTTCAAGCAACACAATTTCGTCCAATTATGTTAGTACAAAACAATAAAGCAATAAAACAATAAAAAAAACAATAAAGTACAATCATCAAGTACTTTATTGTTTTTTTATATGGAAGTGATTTGTATTCTAGTAAATAACAATACAAATTGTATACTTATAATTCAAGTGAAGTTGTCGTTTTTTATTTTTTTATTTATAACAAAAACCTATCAATAACTGTTTAAATTTCAATTATTCTATTTTGAATAACTTATGTTAAATTATATAAATGGATGATGGAAATGGTGTAAATGTGTGAACGCTAACGTTCATATTACATTAGTAATAGTAAATATTTGCATGTATTCGACAAAATCATTCCAAAACAAAACAATTTTCTTACGGGCGCACAGTGCGTCGACTCCATACAAAATTGCGGCAAAAATAGAAGAGGTACATGAAATTCGCTGAAATTTTGCAGTCTAAGTCATTTTGGGCTGCTGACTTCAAAACTTGTGTTTGTTTCCAAAAACAATATACATATAGTTTAAAGAAATCGAATACATATGGTTATACTTATATTATTTTATCATCACCGAACCCAAACCGCTGGAGCTATACTGATGAAATTTGGTCAAAAGTTGTATCTTAGAAAGTCAACCCGTAAAAAGAAGATTCAACCGTTAAAGAAAAGATTTCAAAAACGTCGACCTTGAAAGGGCGGAAAGGGGGTGGTGAAGCTTATATGGACGGACATTGTTTTTTGGTCGGATTGTTTAAAAATTGTGTATATGTATACTAAAAAAGCAATAACAATATACGTATTTTAGCGTTTTTCTAAATTCGATATTTAAAGGGTGGAAAGAGGGCGGTGGAGGGGGTGGAAAGTTGCTTAAAGTATATTTTTTTTGTTTATTTGATATCCGTAGAGCTTATCGTGGAGATGAGACAAGTGAATATGCAATGCAGCTCAATTTATAACGGCGAGACTATTATAAAAATTATTCTTCAAAATTAAACCTTTAAAATTATACATTCCTCCTTTTTTTAGATTATATTAGCATTAAATCACTTTTCAGCAAACAAATTCCATAATAATGAAAAAATTGGACAATTTGATTCATAATGGGTTAAATAGGCGTGCCAAACATATTTTTATAAAAGACATTCATAGTTCGTGGCATTGAGTTGGTTACCCATTTGGTCGCATTTTTAACTCAAGCGATTTCTGTAAAAAAGTCAACATAAATAGTAAAAATAGAATATTTTCAAAAGGCGCCAAAAGACGCAGCATTTTTTTTACAGACTTAAGAGAAGAAAGTCCATCAATGTAAGTTTAATATTAAAAGAAATTACTAGCCTATCTACAACAACACATTTTCTAAAATTTTTTTTTAAGCACCTAAATTTCATTTTTCCCTTATTTTTGTCCACTCTCGAAGCACTGTGGGGCGCATGCAAGCACCGGCCAGTGTGCGGATCAAAATTCATCTATGTATGTAAAATATTAAAATTGGCAACCAACATTCCAAGTATTGCTATGCAAATCTGCATAACTAAACAGCAGAAAAGTAAAACATTCGGTTCAGGGAACTGTCACAGCCACTACTGCCACCACAAAAGACTTGTCGCACATTTTCCAAAAGAACACAAAAAATCGGTAAAAAGACATTTGCATAACGTCTCGCAACACACACACAGAAATATGAAAATATTTCACGCTCAATTACCGGCATTAATCGTCGACGAGAAGGTAATCTGACATAGGCAGCGAGGACTTCTTGCATGGCGGTCGTAAAAAATCAGAGCATAAATTTTTACGCAGAAAACTGCGAGTGCGAGCTGGCACAAAAAACTTGCTCTAGTTTCATGATTTCACTTGGTCGCTGAGCTGCGCAGACGCGGCAGGCGAGTTTCCGCGAAAGCGTATCCTAAGGCCAATGCCATCTAGTAACGTGCGCACGAAGCAATTTGTCGGACAAAAAACTGCTCCAGTTTTGCGGCGAATGGGAACTGCGCTGGCTGGCTGATGAGCTCTTTTAAGTCTATTTGTATTCGAGTTTCTTGTTCGCTGCGTTTTTCCGAAATTCTTTGAAGTGCGTTTTGCGTATTTGGCTCAAAGTTTATGGCGGCAACAATTGCACCAATAAACCAAAACATTGTAAAAACGGCCTCTGCTATCATTGTTCGCTCTTTGCTTTTTTCATTTTTATGCTTCTGCGTGTGCTGACGGCTTACCTGTTAATGCATTTTTACCAAAAACACACACAAAATTGGAAAAAAAAAACAAACGATCCAATTTTTAGACACAATTTTTGCGCCGTCAGAGCCAATCATGACTTTGGTTTGGTTTCAACTCGACACATAATGGTCGCAAGTCGTAAAAAACAACACACGGACGCAGTGGTAAAAAATATAACAAAGAAAAAACGTTAAGACCGAAGAAAAAAGCGAACAGCAACCGAAAAAAACACCACCACAATGGCCA
This sequence comes from Melieria omissa, assembly GCA_963971225.1. Taxonomy (NCBI): domain Eukaryota; kingdom Metazoa; phylum Arthropoda; class Insecta; order Diptera; family Ulidiidae; genus Melieria; species Melieria omissa. The sequence continues at coordinate 7,350,759 of OZ020269.1, read as the reverse complement.
ATGATGAGTAGCTGCTCGTTGCAGTCTCTTCTGTGATGGCCCAATAAAAACGATCGCGGTGTCAAAGCTACTGAGGGGGAAATGCTTAGCGGCAAATTCGGCGCAGAGCTTGACGAAAAGAGCAAAATGGCGGATTTGGAATTGCTTTGCATATTTGAAAACAACAACAACAACAAATATATAATTTCACTCAGCAACAAATCGCAAAAGAATCGCTTTGTTGTAGGCAGTGTTTCTGCAATCTGTACCGAATAATGAATGTAATATGCATCAACGAGAAGCAAGGATCCCCGCGTATCTCTCCAACCGTCGTGTTATACTGTTCGGCCGTATTACTCTAGAAAACCCATTTGAATGTTTAACGTGTGCTTTGTCACAATAATTTTGTGATCTAAGCGTTTCAAAGAGTTACAGAGGAAGCTGGGAAAACCGGAAAATGTTAAAATGTTGAGTCCATGGATCAACTGGATCAATTGGTGGCAACAGTCCTTATAAAGCCGCTGCCCAAAATCGGATTTTGACGACCCTTTTATAATGGCAGGAAACTCGCGATTTAAAAATTTGCATATATTCCCTGAATTGCTTGTCTAGTCAATTCGGCAATGCATCGTTTTCTGTGGTTACGTACGGCGCAAATCAAAGCCGGTTGTTTTTCGTTCCAACAGGACGACGACAGTTTAAACACCAACAAGCACAGTTGGAGTTCTTGCAGCAGTAGTTCACCACACTGACAAATCAGATCAAAGTGGAACCTACCTCCGGTGGTGTGGTTGCTGCGGGGAACAGAACGCACACGAGCATCAGCAACAGCAGCGCAGCCATAGCAACCGCACCGCCGCAGAGCCAAGAATCCTGCGGATAGTTGGCAAGAAGCGGCGCAGCAGGACATACCATAATATTTTGGTTTATGACTTCTGTGCGTTGCTGCAGCTCTACACTCTATATGCCGCATTGGACATGCCACGGCCGGGCAGAAGTTGGCAAAGCAAAGCGACAACGCAAGACTCCATATGCTCGACAGCAGAAGCAGAGAGCCAAAGCAGATCCCCGAGCTGAACTTATTTATTTTGTGTCGATTAGGCACGCACGCCGGGGTAAAGCAGCGCAGTCGAAGTGGTCAAATCAGCAGGGGAACTGTTTTTCTTTTTTGCACGCATTTTTCCACACTTCCAATGTTCTGTCTGTTTTTTTCCGCCGACATTTCAATTGATTTTTTGCGCATTTTGCTTAAGTTAAATTTTGTCGTTCCGCTGGACAGAACGATCGGTTGCATACGAGGTGGTGGTACCGCTGCTGCGACAATTGAATTCGGAATATGGGTGTTGTATTTGTCAACATTTATGCGCTGCCCGTTCGACACGCCTTCGTTTGCAGCGGCAGCAAATTGAGTTACAATTTGCCAGCGGGACACAACCAGCTAGACAGCAGCAACCGACAACTGCTGCTACAGCGACCGCAAATTCTGTTACTGCTTGACGTGTTGATTGTGCTTCCAGCCGAGCGAGCCCAATAACCAAACATAAGCATGTGTTAATTTAGGCTCGAAAGTTGCCGTATTCCTGCGATTATGACACCAACGTATTGCGCCAAATCATAACTTTTTAAGCAACTCAACAGAGTTACAAGTGAATGTATGTTTATAAAAACACAACTTTATTTACTCGTAGTACAGTCGAGTGCGAAACAAAATTAAATTAAACAAGAATTTAATACATTCTTCAATATATGCACTTGCAAGAAAATTGCAAATAATGCCAAAATTAAGGATTTCGTGATGATAAGAACGAGTTTTGATACATCAAAATATTTTTCCCATCGAATTTCACCCGCAACCAAAACACTTTATTTCGGCTGATCATTAAGCTGGTGTCAGCTTGGCCGTTGGTTCTAGCAACGCCCACAGCCCAGCTGCCGACGAAATTGCGCCTAGAATGCCAATTGTACGCGGCGTCAGATTCGTGTAACCTAGAGCCGTCAGCGGTATAAAGAAATCACAGATGTTTTTCACAGTGTCGACAGTCACGTCTTTATGACCCAACAGCATTGCATACGAATGCAGCGCCAGGTGTCCCAAGTCGCGCGGCGAACTGATGCGCAGCGGCGAAAAGGCACTGTTTCCACGAGTTATGCCACTCTTTGAACATGCCTTGTGCAGATCCAAAAGTCGGAATATTTCATAGACATCACGGCACAGATTCATCACTATCGATAGTAGCCAGTACTTGTTGGCAAACTGACCCCAGCGCTTTGTGTCGATATCTTTGAAGAGACCAGTGCGTGCCAGCCACATGAAGTGGTCGGCCAGCAAGAACAGCGCCTGCGACAACTTGCCAATGGTCAGTGTGACGCGCACCGTCAAGTCTGGATAGTGAATGGTGCGCAACGAGGCATAGAACACGTCCATACACCGGCCAAAACGAAGCACTGTAATTCATGAAATGTACACAGAGCATTCGCGATGCAGAAGTTTGAGAGTATTTTCACTCACGCTTGCGGAATGTGCTCAGTATGTACTCAATGGTCTTGAAGCTGTCCGCCATGGCTGGGCTGGCATCAGCACGCTCCAGCACATCCCACACGGCACGGGATGCGTATTGCACCAGGCTGGAAGTAGGCGGAAGATGCATAAATCGAACTTTCCACAAGTATGTTCACCGCACTCACCGAGCCAGTTTATCCCTGCCGGCACTCTGGTTATTAAGCTGTACCAGCTTCTCCATTATGGAATATAATCGTTGTCTGTTCGTTTTTTCGATACCTGCTGGGAGCCAGCCTTGTGCACAGTTCAAGGTACAACGCGATAAATAAACAAAACTTTGTGCAATCGTTTAAAGATTATAAAAACAACCAAATAAAATAATCTTCCAGTTAGAGTGGCAGGGTTGCAGAGATGCGTAGCAGTTGGATTACCTAAGCTGGGTGCTGTTACTGTCGTAGCTGTTGTGGTGTTTCTACGCTGCTAACTAGGCAGTGCAATAGAGAAAGCACTGCAATAAAGAAATGTTGAAAAGTTGTCTAATTGGTGAGACGAGTAAATATAATTTGGCAAAAACCTTAATTTCAAGAAACTGAGGAATTCAAAGCACGCAGCTATCATCCCTGCTTTTGACCTTCTCTGAAACAGCTGTTAGGTTCGGTTTTTTGCTGACGGGTCATAGCGTTCGGGAATGGCTTTTAACACATAGTGAATTGCAGAATTCAGTTGGAAGCGGGGTTTCAATCAATGATATCAATGTTATCATTGGTTTCAATTTCTCCATGTGGACATCAATACAAATTATTTGAATAGCCCATACTAAGTGAATACGTAAATCAGCAACAAGAATGGCGGTAAGTGCACATCTGAGTCCGCATGATTCAAACTTACATTACAATTTACTCCGCAACGCAGCCTAAGCAGAAGGGTAAACAGGGCACGAAAGGAGCCAAGCAAATCGTGGAGGACAATAAGGCCACATTGAGCTTTTACCGCAACATGGCAATGGGCAGTGTAGCCGCCTCGTTGCTGATCAACTATTTCTTCTTCGAAGTGCGGATGGTAAGTGGCTTGAGCTATTAACTGCAACTGACCTTGCACCGGAAATGCCTGTCTTACAGTATATGAGCATCCAGTCAGTGGTGGTTTTGTTCGCAGCGTATCAGTTTATGGTGTTCATGGCGCGACCCTCGTATTCCACAAATGCCCAATCACCAGGCACACTCTTGGATCCCGGCACCGATCTGGATATGGAAGGCGGCCTCGCGGAGTACGTTCCACACAAGCATTTCCTTTCAAAAGTGCCACATTAATTCTGTTAATTGTTTTCTGCAGACATGCCAAGGATCTGATTATACTGACGTCAGGCACATTGTTGCTGACTCTATTGTCCAACCTTTTCTGGTTTCTGATGATTTTGGCGCCCATCCGTGCCGTGTGGCTACTTTGGGGCTTGGTGATAGGGCCGTGGCTAAATCAGCAAAATGCCGCCAGTGAAGAGTCGGACATGGACGAAAAGAAACAGCGCAAAATGGAGCGCAAGATGCGACGCATGAGATGAACACCAATGCGCATTTAAGTCTTTCGCTTTGTTCGAATTGAATGCAATACAAGAGATACAAAACCAATTTAGTGCATACGAAAACATGGTGTCGCATAAGTGTACTAAATGGGTACGATGATACCTATCTAATGTAAAATCGTATGCGAAATTGTGGAAATTACATAAATTGATGTCTTATTTAGCGCTTTAGTGCTCTTAAACTGTAATCAATAAAAAAGCTAAAACGAATGCAAAATGTAAAAAGAGTTCAAAGAGATATTTGGCTGGTTGCTACTGCCTCAGTTAATATAGAGATTTTGGTTTGAAACAAGTTTGATTTCAGCACTAGGCAAAACCCCTCTACATGGGGTCAATTTGGAGTCTTGTTGAAAATAGTTTGTTCGAGTATATTTCGAATAATTTTAGCGTACTCTTTGACACGACCATAACACCCAATTAGCACAGCTTTACTTGACGTCTTCAGGTTGAGGTTTAAAGAATTCAACGTGTACGATAGACATGGACGAAAACTTACCAGTAATCATTAACAGCGGAGTTGCGAGTAGTTTTTAGTTTTTCTCGCATCAGCTGTAGTTTAGTTAAAAGCTCTACCTTCTTTTCACACACAAATTCTGTATTTGCTTTTTATTTTCTCCTCTCGTTTTATATAATTATTGCAAAACATTTACGAACGCATATGCAACAGATTGCATACGCGCATTTTGTTTACAAACGTTTGTGCATGTAACCAGTGCAAAAGAACAACTTCCAATTATAGCAGAGATTATCATTTTCTGTGTTACTAATAAAATTACATTACAGTATTTCGCTTGTCCGTTACCCGTCTTAAATGCATATATAGACTTTTAAGCTCTTCACTATTTACGATCTTTCGCTATTCAATACAACACTCGTGTATGGCATGTCGTGTCGTTCGCCCAACTGTCGTCCAGCTGTTAACGGTCAAATCAACGTGTGATGTGTAAATGATAACAGCGGTAGTTATTGGTGCACTGTGCAGCTACTTGTAAACTTTAACAATTTCACTAAAAATACAATTTCCCAAAAATTCAATATTCCAATAAGTAGATATTCAACTTGGTTTCATATTTAGAATGTGCAATAGGCAAATATGTGCAGTTCGTTTTTTTAAAACTCTTCGTGTTTGCGTCTGTACGCAGACCGTAAGCAGACAGTTTGAGAACCCATTCTATAAACCAAAACGCATAAACTAACACAAGTTGCATATATAATATATAGGTGACCTCGAATGTCAATTTTGAGAGTTGCTACTAAAGTTGTCGTTAATTACAGATAAGAGACTTATGAAATGAGTAGAAAATAAATGCAAAAACTTAAACGAGCGCTTGGAGCGTAGGGAATAACTGGTAAAATGGAAAGGTTTTGAAAGCAATTTTAGCTTAGTGGAGTGTGAAATCTAACCGCTAAAGATATTTGTATATGTATCCTGCTTCTCGTGGGGACTTTTAAACATATTCGCCATTAAGTTTAATATTTTGCAATCTTCAAGCAGTTTAGTTGAACTGCTCCGGCATCACATACGAAATGTCGTCCCACGGATGACGGTAGAGACCCTGCTTCAGACGCTTCTGGTCCATGTAGTGCCCAATAAAGCCTATGCTACGTCCCAGCACGAACAGCGAGTTGATAGCGCCAATGTTGATGTACTCCTGTGCCTCCTCACTGCAAAATATTGTAATCAGTATCAATGAGACAGGACAAATGTGGGGGCTATTAGCGTTCATTACCTCGTAAACGAGCCGCAGTTGCGCAACATATCCACGAAGCTGGTGGCAATCACGCCGTCCACGTTCAGAATTAAATTTGGCTTCTTGCTGGTCGTAATCTTCTCCACCTCGAGTGCGTACTTAAGCAGTGGACACGACGGGAAATTTTCCATTACAAACTCTTTGATGATCTTCACGCGCACGTCAGGGTTGTTGATTGACTTGACGCGATGGCCAATGCCCATGATGAGTTGGCCCTTCTTTCGCATCTGATTCACAAAGTCCATGGGATGCAAATTCGAGTCGTACGCCTCGGAAAATTGGCGTGCTGCACCATCCAGTGCGCCTCCAAAACGATCACCCTGCAATCATAACCAAACGTTAACACAACAACTGATTTCGCTCTTTAAGCCATTGTGCTTACAATGGTCAGCAATCCGCTAACAACGGACGACACCAAATCCTTGCCGGCACGTGCGCACACAATCGTGTTGTGCGCACCGGACACTGCCGGGCCGTGATCGGCTGTCACCATCAGACACATCTCAAAGAACTTGCAGACGTACGGCGGCAAGCAGCGCTGGAACCACAGTAGCGAAATCACGCCACCAATACCCACGTCCTTGTTGAGCACCTCACTGATCGGCATACCCGCATACAGCAACTCTTGACCACGCTCGTCGCAGATGGACGTCATGAAGGAAGCCGGCTTACGTATCAAACCCAGCTCGCGGGCCCACGAGTAATCCATTGGCACAGTCGGCGGCGGCACCTCTTCCTTTGGCACGATGCGTCCCGACTTCACTAGTTCAGCGTACACCTGCTGTATGAGATCGCCCAGAGTGTCAAATGAGTCCGGCACGTAGGCACCAGCCTTTTGCAGCGATTTGTTCTTGGCAGCAGCCGTCTCACGATCTGAATTCGCGCACGAGCCCGCATGCCCGAACTGCACCTCGGACGTGAACATGCTGGCGCAAGTTCCGATACACCACGCCACCAATGGCTTGGTTATACGACCATCCTTGAGGGCCTCACACACCTCGTATTCCTCGATACCGCCCACCTCTCCCAACAGCACAATAAGCTTAGCTTCCGGATCGGCCTGGTAACGCATAATGTGATCCATAAACGTGGTGCCCGGGTAACGATCGCCGCCGATCGCAATGCCCTCCAGCACGCCGTCGGTTGCTTTCGAGATTATGTTGTTCAGCTCGTTCGACATGCCACCCGAGCGTGACACGTACGCCACGCTGCCAGGTCGATACAGCTTTGAGTGCAGAATGTTGTCCAACATGCCGCCCGTGTTGCCGATCTTGAAGCAGCCAGGCTTCACGCCACCCACCGTGGCGGGACCGATGATGGCCACCCCCTTCTTGTTGGCCGCCAGGATCATTTTGCGCGTCATGTTCTCCGGAATACCCTCGGCAATGATAGCCACCGTGCGTATCTGCGGATACTCCAACACCTCCAGCGTCGACTCGTACGCAGAGCGAAGCGATGCGAAATTCACCAACACATCGACGTCCTTGTGCTTGTTGATGGCATCGGCCATCTGCTTATATACCGGAATGAGGATCTCCTTGTGGCCCCAGTAGAACTTCTGCTTGTGGTCGCCGGTGAAAGGATACACCATTGCCACAACGGATGGCTCGTCGCGTCTGAAAAGGATTTACAAAAACTCAGTCATGATCAAGAAAACAATGCGTTGCAAAAGCGCAAGCGAAATCGGTGCTCCTCTCTTGTGAACACCCCAAACCCCTCCCGATGGCACTCACCTGCATATAAAGTCAAAATCAAGCATCGATTGCACGGCGCGCTGCTGCATGCCCCACACAATCGCCTTCGTTGTATTACTGAAGTATTTGCGCGTATTGTTCGCGACATTGTTGTGTACGTCGTTGGCTAGATGGTCATCTGCCGAGATAGGTGGTAGTTTAATCGAGTGTTGTGGTGAACCTATACCTTAAATTTGTTCCCAAATGATTTTTGATTGGATTTTTCAGGATATCAGGTCGATTTAGATTCAATTCGAGTCGTGTCGTGAGCGTGATCGTGATGGGGTCGTGAGGCGAGAGATGCACAGATACACACACATAAACGGTACGTTACGATACGGTGCGATGCGTTCGTCGAAAGCGTTAAGGAATTTTTCACGTAAACAAATTTTCGGTTATCCAATAAATTTTTTTGTCCGGAATTTGGTGGATGTGAAATTTGTGGATATGGTGATGGTGGTGTGTTGGTGGTAGTAGTAGTGATGGTGGAGATGTTGAGCAGGAGGACCAATTACAAACAACAAGAGGACGTAGAGGGCACATACAAATATACAGAAAGATATATTTAAACATAAGTTATTATTTAGTCATCGAAGTAGAAAGAAGCTAAAATTAATGCTAAAACTAAACAGAAATGAGATAAAATTATAGGTTAAAGAGTTAAGTTTCAAAGAGAATGTTGAAGATAATCTGATCGATTCGTATAAAAGAAACTTGTATAATTAAAATGACACAAGAATGGCTACACTAATACATAAAATGAAACAAAAAGCGAAAAAAGCTTCCAATTTAAGCATTTCAGTTATGAAAATATACACAAAAATTCCACATGAAATCTGAATTATATAGAAAGTTTGCGAAAATTTTGGGATTGAATTGGTATTTTAATTCAGAAGTGTGTATTTCGAATCAAAATTTGTATTTTATTCAGTTTTGTTACCAACAGTTGAAGATCAACGAATTGGAAGCTTTTTCTTTGCCGAACAGATATACATATAAAACCGTACTGAAAGCTCGCGCTATTCACTTACCGCTGTTATTCAAGGCCGACGAAGATTTCAGTTCAGACTGCGCTTGTTGACCGCCGGGCAGCAGGAAGTTTGCTGTGGAGAACTCAGCTGTTGCCGTTTGAGGAATCGGCCTTTTACCCAACGCCATGCCACAAATGGCTGTCATGTGTGTTTCCGGCCCGAAAACGTGAAGCGGTATGCCCAGCGTGCTGCCGAATTCGCGCATCTTGCGCAGACCCTCCTGGTAGTTGGGCCCGGCGCGACGCACGAAAATTGACACATTGTGCTCCACCAGCTTGGGCTGGAATTCGCGCAAAGCGGTTATAATACCGCGGAATGTAGCCGCCACGTTGGTGAAGTTGGCAATGCCTCCGCCAGTGATCAACACCTTGCCGGCAGGATGCTTGGGTGACGAGGTCATCAGGTTAAGTATTGTTTTGGCATATTCATAAGTCTGCTGTTCGGACGGAGCGCCACTGTATTCGCCATAGTTGGCCAGTTCGGAGGCCCCACCCTGGTCGCAAATTGTGTCCGAGTAGATAACACTTGCGCCTCCACCAGCCACCATGGTCCAAATACGGCCGTTTCTGTTCAAAATCGTCAACTGTAAGCAAACGAGTGTGCTATGAGAAAACCCTACTATGGATGCTGTTCACCGTTGTGCCTACCTTCAACGAAGCACCACTCTTTGCATCCAAATCGGCGATGTACGCTTCCTCGGGATAGGCGTCGCGTCCAAATGGCGGCGGATACTCGATATCACCCCACTTTGGACGACAGATAAAGTCTGCGGTGGCATCCAGCTTGGCGGCGAGATCCAGTATGTACATGTTGTCCTTGGTGACCACCAATGGATTGATCTCCAGGTAAGTGAAGTACAGGTCAACGTACGTCTTATACAACGCCAAAATGAACTTGGCCAGTCGTTGTTGCGTTGCCGCACCACTGACTTGAGTTAACAGCTTTGCTTTAATCTCGTCGATCGACGTCTCTTTGTTGACGGCCACATCGAGTTTCAGTGCTTTCGAGTCCACATCGCCAATATCGACGCCGCCCTGATGATAAAAAAGTATGGTGTCCGCTGCACGGTGCGAATAAATGCAGACATACATCTCATCAGCCTATAATGGATACAGAAATCAAGAGGAAATATTGTCAAAACAGAACTAACTAACATTTGTTGCAGTTCGCTTACCTCGGCATGTGGCACAAAGGGCTCAATGATAAAATTGCGTAGTTTGCCCACGGCATTGCCCACCTTTTGGTCTTTGCCCATCCGCTCGGTAATCCATTGCTTCACCTGATCGAAATTCTTGTTAACGCCGATGAGACCCAGTTTGCCGCGGCGCTTAATTAACTGATCTGGCTTAACCACCAGAGGCTGCAAAGACAAAAAAAACAATCTATCAATCCACGGGCACTCGCAGTAGATCCGACTAGGTAAATGCAATCAGGGAGATCTAAATGCAGCGTTTGCACAACCTTCCAGTCACATTGTCATTACATCACGACAATCAGTGTCCTACGCGCACAAGTGCACGTTCGTATCGATCGTAGTAAAGATCGATAAGGTACCGGTGAGATTGAACGATGGAAACGTGTTTACCTCGATTTTAATTTATTTTCTTTAACGACTCTGTTATTTTACTATTTTAACGACTCGAGTGATTCGACTCGATCATAAAAGTTCACCTGAAATAACTCTAATTTGTACATTGTAAGAGTAGGGACACACTGCAACTGCAAAAACATTCAAGTACCAGCAGTTGAGGGAATCAATTCAAAACAATCAACAAAAAATTTCAATTTCTGACAAAATTGTTCCGTATTAAACATCTACCATAATGCCTGATTTCAAGTCTTGCGGACAAAATAAATCTATACATCTATTAAAGTCTCCAAAGCATACACAATTACAATGAATCGTTTGCCCGTTCTATGTTTCAGGATGGCAGTACATTGAAGCATCAATTTGCAATCGTAGACTTGGGCAGCAAACAAATCCCCGAATGGCTCAGCAAATCTCGTTTCTTTTGTGTCCACATTGCGTCAAATGAGCACCATCACACCACACCATCTCTAAGTACTTTGTAATCAACACCGACAAAAAAAATAGAAACAACAGCAAGCAAAAACTCGCGAGCACACCTTTATTTGTGTATGTGAAACGCAAGCAAAGCGGAAATTTAAGAGAATTGCATGATTTATGACGTCGGGAGGCACTTATCACTCACCATTAGATTGGAGCCATTACGCCGCTCGACACTTCTCAATCGCCGATAGCGAACATCGCCCTATCTCTGCGCAATTACACACACACACACAAAACCAACTTTCAATTTTTGTCCACCAAAGAAAACCTATCAAGCAACGCTGAATGGAAACGGCCTGATTTACGGACCGATTATGTGTGCAAAACCGGCATGCGATCACCAGCTTCACGAAGCCAATCACCTTGACTTCTTATCGTGACATACATTCATGACAAACTAGAAGACAAACAGACGGGATAAGGCCGCTCTCTCACTGCGGCTGCCACGCCATAGAGTGCTGTCAAGCAACTCGAATCACCATTTGATCACCCGTTCGCGGTCAAATCGGCTGATAATCATGCAGCTTTAATGTGCTCAGCCGCACAGTTATTCATATTCAGACGGCGACCCCAGAGCCAAAAGACAATGCTTAAACTCAAATTTGCTGTGTTTCTTGGAGATCTTAACAGTCGAGGCTACAACAAAACTTACTCAATGTCATGCGTCAGAAATCACCTTATCGACCGACCAGATCCCTAACGCCTCTAATCTCATCTAATCGTGTGCTCTTGCTCGCGCACAGTCTCACCCGAGACAAATGACTGCTGCTCAGCTGCCTTCTACGACGAATTTCAACTCGCATTTGCTTATGTAGCTGTCGTTTTTCAGTTTTTGCCGGTATGGTTCAAGTTCAATGGCAAACGATTTAATGCCGCTTCGAAGTTCACTTCTTTCTCCCGCCAGCTGCCGGCCTGATAATGCCAACAGCGAACATATATACGTGCCCACTGTGCAAACTACGTACAAGCTCCTATACATATAATTGCTCACCGTGTTCAGAAGCCATGGATGCTGTGCGGCCAGCTTGGACCAGTCGGTTTGCTGATTAACTGAAGCGAAGCGGCATACTGCCACCGCGGCGCCATTCTCATTCAAATGGCGATTGAGTATGTCCTTGCCGGTGGCCTCACAGATCGCTTTTGCAGACATGGTTCCTTTCCTCCTTTATTCACTATGTTGCACTGCCAAACACGTTTTTGATGACTTCACGTGGCGATAATCTGAAAGTACGACGGAAAGCAGTGTCAGTACAAAGTGTGAAACACCATTCGCAAACTGAAAGAAATACATCGAATTTGAATAGAATTAACCTGGATATTACACCAAAAGACGGAAATCACAGAGTGTATAAAGGTAAAACGTGATTAGACAACGTGCGCAAACACCACCACTTCACAGTCGCGTCTAGCGAGAACTGAACCAAAACTTTTGCACCGATCACGAAGGAAGCTGCTGTGCTCTGGCAGTCGCATATCTGTCGATGGTGAGTCGGCGGGGGCCGAGTGCTTCGATCGGCTAAAAACCGGCAAAGCAACAACAGTGTGGCGCTGATCAGCCCGCAATCTCGCTGCCAACAATAGGGCTGCTCACTGTTAATGTGCGTGTTGCATTTGCTGTGATTGGTTGTGAGTTTGTCCAAAACTCCCGGCGCTCCCTTTCCCTGAAGGAGATGTGCTGACGCCGGAGCTAACGCAAGCAATACACCCTACAAGTGGCAATGCCGCCACACAGCCAAAGCAAATGGGAGGTTTCAAATCAGTGTGGCGTGTGGCTCAGCAACGTGTGCCAAGCGTCAAGGTGAAATAACGCTGCAGCGCTATTTGCCACTTGCCAAGGGTCAGCCCCTTTTCGCAGCAAGCATTCAATTATCCAGCGGTTCGTAATTAAGTGATTTAACTTCGAACAGTTTCAAGTCAGACCTAATACAAAGCGCAGCTGGATAGCGACCGCTGTGACTAAGACGACGTAAGGATCTGACTGATTTAATAGCTATCAAATCGATGGGTAGCAGCTCATATGTGAGGCCGCAGTTCTACATGACGAATTTAAAATAATTCCAATTTGTATTACGAGTTCTTGTAGTCATAGATTTGCATTGAAAACCCCGCTGACTTTATCAAGCAAATTGTCGCCATAAATGGCTTAACAGTTTATCATAATTGAAATGCTTTCAGTTTATCGCGCTAACGCGGTCCAAACCAACCAACAAATGACCGGCGACCACACAAGGAAGTGAGAACGCAAATTACCCGTACCAAATGTGACAACAAACAGAAAGCATCGCAACCGAAAGGAAAGGGTAAGGAGGCACATTTCCATATAAGCAACGCGCACACAAGCCTGGTGAGCGGGCTAAGGGAAGCGCTCAACCGATACGCTAAAGCAGCCGGCAACAACAGCAACAGCGGCAATGTCAATAACAACAACCAGCACACAAGTCATTGGATGAAGTCGTGTCGCCGAGCTTTCATCATCGCATGATGTTACGACGTCGTAGCCGTCGCTGATGACGCGGCCAATGTCGACATGTGAGTTACAATTGCAGCGCCGAAGAGAACGGCTGAGGCGTGCAATACTATGCGAGAGCGCAAGAAAGCTCCATATGCTATCAGGGCAACCATAACGGTACCAAACAATTTTGTTCCAGCATTAAAGTGGGATGATTAACCCAAGGTGTGAAAAACAGTTTGCCCAGTTTTGTGCCAGTTCGAAATTGTCAGGGCGAATGTAAGAGAATGTCTCTTGAAAAACCGTAAAGTCGCGCTGTTGCGATTCTATTTCTTGTTTTGTTATTTGTGGGAGACAGTCATTGAATGAAGGAATTGATTTGCATATGAGCAAAGCCTCCTGAGCCCCAGCCTCTTGGAACTAGGTCTTTCTACTAGGGAACTAAGTGATTTCCATGGATTAATTTTTTATATAGTCAATGAAAACATTGATTGCCCCTTTCTCTTGGCCAAAATAGCTTTTAATGTGCCAAAACGTTCCTCAGACATATTTCTCCTTTTTCTCCTTTAAGCGCGCTGTCAACCTCTTCTATGTTTGATTTATCTGTCCCTAAACTCTTAGTCCGCTTCTCCGCTATTTACTCCCAGTTTTCCGTTTAAGTTTAATGTTTCAAAGACTAATATTTAAATGAATAAATAAATATTTTGGCGTTCGGTAAAAAACAGCCGGAAAGGGAGGGACGACCATACTACAGATTGACTCCAAATGCATTTCAGCCGTAATCGAATAGTCTGACTATATTTAATACGGGCAGGTTTAATTATAAAACACGTGACCTTGAGGCAGTCCCATTCAGACTTGCACACAAAAATCCTCAGCAATTCAACGACCAATCTTAAACTAAAAGGTTAAATCAAGCACTTCTTGCTAGGTTGTCTGATCCACTTTCAGTGGTCATTGTCCTCTCGAGTCAGCCAAATGTTTAGCTGGTCACTCTAGCCGCACACAAACACCTTCGAGTAGGCACCCGTTAGCCACAGCTACAGCTCAGCAGTGTAGCTCAATTAGCATAAGCGCTGCGTCGGAAAACGAAGTTCAAGCACTGATTTCTTCCACCTCCTTCTGTTTCTTCTTCGACATGTCGTAAGCTCGTTCAGGCACACTCTGGGATATACATATATACACTGGCTGTGCGTACGCAACTATGTGCATACATTTATTTTGCTTGAAATTCAGTGATTTCGGTTGCTGGTGGCGCAAAGGTGTTGCGTTAGTTGTTGTTATTGCTGCCGTTGATGGTAGCATAGTGGCTGTTTCTGTTGGTGGCGAATATCGGCCATATTACTGCACCGACGCAAAAGAGAAAGTGGGTAAAATCAATAGCGGCAGCGCAGTGTCGGCAGTGGCGTAATCATTACGTCGTTGCCGTCGACGCACCAACAATCAGCATCAAGCCTACGTTGCGAAAAGCCTTCGCCTCCGCTAGCATCGTCAGACAGCTTACTCGTGCCGGCGACAGGGGTCACCAAGGACACACTCCAGGCGCTCGGCAGGCCGTAGCCACCTCTTTCGCTCCGTAAGCTGCTGTTTAAACGCGCATGTCTATCGACAGTTATGATTCGCATGACACACTCATTGCGACGTAATTGAAACCAACGTTGCCTTCCTCCCAGCACACCCGTCTATTGGCCAACTCATTCATTATTGCCCCCATGTGAATGCATATTCAATTAATGCAGAATTAGTTAAAAGAACCTGTCGTATTTTTTCATATTTTCTCGCCGCACTACCGCCACCCGCTTGGAAAGTCAACGCTCCATCCGAATTTTACAATACGCACGCTCATTCGCAACACACACATCGATACACGCAAAAGCTGCGCCCCTCTTCCTTTTTTCTAGTCGAGCGTTCGCGGCAGGCGGCAACAGCGGCAGTTCCGCAGACATTTGTTCTGCTTCCTCACATTTTCTCACTGCAACGTTTTCGCTCCGGTTTCCGGAACGCAGGTCGAGTTTGTGGCTACTTCCACTTACAATTCGTAACGCCGCCTAAATTAATTCAAACAGGCTCCGAATATCAGTCTGCAAATTTTTCCTTAAAAATAGACGGCACTACACGGACAACTGCGAACAAAAAGAATGACTCCGATTTCTACGCGAGCGAAAGTCGAATTGGAATGCACGAATGCGAATGCTTGCAACCAAAACGACGTAGCCAGTGCACGACTTGAAACAACCGCATGGTTGCATTTTGTCGTCCCAATATTAACGATTAAATATAAAATGTCAATTATGAAATCTGCTCACACAGATCTGCTCTACAGATTCAAATTCTTAATAATATTTTTAACATAATGCAGAACAATTTTTTGGTGTATACGCATAACCTCTAGTACTTCTTCACAATATATTTCGAGTTATAAATTATGTACACGAAATAGACTGCAATGAAACTCTGCGTTATTCTTTTGTATTATCAATTTCACTTTTCTTTTCATAAATCTGGTAACACCACCGGTGCTAATTTTCTGCTTTTCGATGTTTACTTTGCGGTTTCTTATCTCTTATTAAGTTGTATTAATCACCTAAAAGTTAACTTGAGTTCGTGATTTGCTTGAGCTAACCTATTGAGATTCGTCCTCCCATTCACCTATTAAGATGTCCATTTATCAAGATTTGCCTCAGGTTTGTTGACCAAACCTTATTTTCGTGTACTAATTAAAAAAAATCCGCAGGAGCATCCACGCAAATTGATTCCGGAACTTTGTCGCCAGTTCTACAAGCTGGGGTGCATAATATTTGGTAATAAACACAATGTGCAAAACAACTCAATTTATCGTTTTTTTCAGCTGGGTTACTGGCACTGGTGGCGGCATTAGTATCAAACTCAAGTAAGTAATCATATTCCCTATGGTGCTAAAACGAAAAAGTCTTTATCTTCTTGCTTAGCAATGAGATCTACATAGCGCCGTCTGGTGTGCAAAAGGAACGTATACAGCCGGAGGATTTATTTGTGCAAGATGAACAAGGCCAAGACATTCAATTGCCGCCTGAGTACAAGAAGTAGGTGCTCAATGTCTTTATAAGTCCATATTGCCTCTAGCCAGCGTGTAATATGTATTCTCTTCCGCTGCAGACTTACCAAGAGTCAGTGTACGCCGCTATTCATGCTGCCATATCGGCATCGCAAAGCAGGAGCCGTCATACATACGCACTCACATCATGCACTCATGGCAACGCTTCTGTGGCCAAGCGATGAGTTTCGTTGCACACACTTGGAAATGATTAAAGGCATTTACAACGAGGAGCTGGGACGGTACTTGCGCTACGATGAACAGCTGGTGGTGCCCATCATTGAGAATACTTCGTTCGAGCGCGACTTAGTTGACTCGATGCACGCAGCCATGATGAAGTATCCAGGATGCAGTGCGGTGTTGGTGCGGCGGCACGGTGTGTACATATGGGGTCAGAGCTGGGAAAAGGCTAAAACTATGTAAGTGCTTTACATGTTTTCCCAAAATCACTGAAGCACTCTGCGCGTTAATATTTTTTGCAGGGCTGAGTGTTATGACTACTTGTTCTCGGTAGCAGTGGAAATGAAGAAAGCGGGTATGAATCCAGAAGCGATTGCTGAGTTTAAGTAGTGTTTCCGATAGCGATATGCTGTATATTGCATAAGCAAAATGAAATTTTGTAATATATACCCACATTTTGTTAATTGAGTCGTTATAAGTAATGGTGTCGTTAGGCTGGATAGGAAATAAAAGATGAAAATAAAGGTTAGAGTCCGCACGAGTATGCATTTTTGCTATTCGAAAACATTCAAATGCTTTTGAATAGAATACTTCACTTCATCTCTGCGGACCGGTCCGAATGAATACGAGTACATTTCTCTTCGAGTACGAGTAAGCTCCGAACAGAAACGAGTAGACGTACACTATTTATTCATATTCGCTCGAAGCGGGAAAACGAGTATGTACAGTAGTGTAGCCGCCAAAATGGATATATTCATGCAGGACTTTAATAAAGGTGAACCAAAGTCATGGAGACCTGAAAGTTTTTGTATGAAATGTTTTACAGTTAATTGTGTTAAGTATCTATCTACAAATATATATTGTAATCTACTGTCCACCCCATCTTATACACTGTTGAAGACTTACTCTATTAACGAATTTATATACGTAGTCATTCAATTTAATTCAAGCTTCATAATCAGTATAGTAAAATTGGTTGCATAGGAGTTATTACTAACTAAACCTATAAATACTGAACCTGCATCATTAAGCAAAGTTCGACGAAATGTTATAAGCCGATTATAACCCTTATTTAAAGCTTTATAACATATTTATTTCCATTCGGTTTTGTTTATTTTGTTAAAATAGTTCGAAATTTCCTAGTTCAACCTTTGTAATACTTTTTAATGCCACTCAGTAATTCGTTTTGTGGTCAAAATGTGATTGGATTTTTTAAGTGTTCAGTGGTACGATAAAAGATGGCTGCTGGCAACACTGAACCACTTCACATGACATTTGGTTTGTCATTGGCTGATTATTATTTTTTGCACTTTTACAGACGACGGCGGTGAAGTGTTTTTTAAGACGACTTTGGAATGGTAAAATATTACAAAAAAGTAGGAGAATGTGAGTTTTGCCAAAAGTGAATGAAGTGAAAAAGTTAATGTTTAAAATACTTGGAAAAGAATAGAAGAACTAGGCGCAGACAAATTAAAATCTACATAGGATAGGGCAACGAAATCAACTGAAGGAGAGCAGAGCTACAGCAAGAAAACAACGCACAGTCTTGGGGGGCGAAAAGGACTACCAGCGCACACACACGCAAGACCAATTTGGGGCCTCAACAAAAAAGGTCGTGCCTGAGCAGGAGTAAACGTCAGTGGTGAACGCAATGTTCGGCCCAACGCCATTATTGTTAGTGTTGACACTGTTGTTAAGCCAGGTGGCCGGCGATATCAGCAACAGCGGCAGCCAATTGGCACAGCAGTCAGTCAGTAGTCAGCTGCGCAGCTCATCGATAGTGCAAAACGCGGTGCCCATTGTGGGAACATCGCTACCGTCTTCGTCCGGCACAGCTTCAATAGACGCGTCAGATATGCTGGCCGACGAACTGGCGACTGAGTTGCAGCGCAGTTTGCGCTTTGAGCCTCCGTTACTAGATTTTGGAGCGGCGTGCCCGGTAGGCACCGCACGTGCTCACACTGTCACGCTGGTCAATCAAAACGCCAATCGCAGCGTGTATTTGACATCAGTATCCGGTCGCACGCCGGCCTTCTACTCGAGCTTTTTCGAGGCGAAAGTAGTGCCGCCACAGAGAAACACCACTTTCAGTGTGGTGTTTCTGCCGCGCGCAGATGGCGCCGTTTCGGCGGACTTACTGATACACACTTCATTCGGTCAGGCGCGTCTGCAGGTGCGCGGCGAGGGACGCGTGTGCCCGTACCGCCTGAAGCCACTCGTCGGAGTGACGGCGCCGCTGAACGCAACGCTCACACCAGAGATACACATGTACAACCCACACAGTAAGCCGCTGCAAATACTGGAGGTGAGCGCCCAAGCTGCCGAACTGTATGTCTGTGACCGTCTTTCCATCTAACCAACCCGTATGTTATTTTAGGTCTACAGCAGTGGGGGTCAGTTTCAGTTGGAGCTGCCCAGCGGCGGACAGGAAGGGCCGCAAGCGCTCTGGGAGATACCGCCATACACCACGAAGCCCGTTATACGTATACGGTTTCACGCGCGTAGTTCTGGCAATCACACCGCATATATACGCATAAAAATTTCGGAGCAGCCAGCAGGTGCCACCAACCCTAGCGAAAATGTGCTCGTTATTCCAGTCGAATTCGAAATTCAACCCCAGCACGGCTTGTACGCGGAAAATCCGATAGTGGACTTTGGTCGTCTGGCGACCAACACCGTGTCAACCAACGGCAACAGCAGAACGCCACCGCTTCAGTATAAACTGCAGCTCCGTTCCTCGCAGACAAATCGGCCGCATGAAGTAATTGACTTCCGGTTGCGCAATGTGACCGGCCTGACGTTCGAGCCTAGCGATGCTACATTAACTCTGGAGCCGCGGCTGTTCACCACCACGACCGTATTGGACGAAATGCTGGTAGTTCGTGCAGGTGCGCAGCTCAATGCGAGCCAGGCACGCGAGTTCACCGTTCTTATACGCGCGGAAGTATACCGCGGCACACTGCATTATGACCGCAATGCGACTATTTTCGTCACACGAGGGTCGGCACCGTTGACCGCGGACACAGCGTTGCAACAGCGAACCTTACTGGTTCGCAACGACTTCGAGCATCCACTGGCGCTGCTGCACGTTGGCTTGACACACAACGATAGCAACGTGCTGCGCATGCACCTGAGCGACGTCTACACTGCAGCAGTTGATGTCGCAACGGGTGCGGTAGTACTGCCGCCAGGTGGATCTTTGCATTTGTTGCATTTGCAACTGCAAGATGCGAGCGCCGTTTATAAGACGGCGGTTCGCGTCCAAACAAACGTTACGCACTTGGAAATACCAGTAGTGGTATGCTCCGGCCGCCTGCATGTCTCCACATACGACGCGGCACGCCTCACGCCTGATCCTGTTTACAGTGTGGAGTTGAATCTGGGCGCTATTCCTTTGGCGGAGATGTCACACGATGGTTTCATCGCCTTACGTAACCACAACACGCTGCCCATTAAACTGTCAACATGGGATTTTCAGTCACCGCAAGGTGTTTACTTTCACACAACGTTTCGTGGTTGCCTGCGGCCAACGTCGCTGCGTACGTTGCGTAACGCGACGCTGAAGCTAGATACGGCTAAGTTTAAGCTGTGCACGCAGCTAGAAGAGGGCGACGTGGCCGTATTCCAAGTAGCTATACAGTCGTACATCACAGAGCACCACACGGGTACGCTGAAGATCTGGACCGCATATGAAGAGATCACGACGACGGTGCTGTTTCGCACATGGATGGGAAAGCTGGAGGTTGACCAGGAGCAGCTTTACTTCAAGAACTGTTTTCCTGTGAGTATTTTCTCGTAGCTCTATTTATTTTCGTCGGTTAATAACTTTTTCTTTGGTTATTTTCCCCTATTTTATTATTCACAGGGCAAAAGGTGCATCGCCGAGCTAAGCATACGATCTACTTTTCAGCACCCCATACACGTGACCTCCATAAATTTTTCGGACACCGGTTTGCACTTTGAAGACTTTAACACCAACGGCTCTACCATTGCTCCTAACGCTGTCACTAAGGTGGGTCGCATCCACTTCGAGCCGGCGCTGCTGTGTCAGAACCGATGCTACATACCACAAGACGCGCGTTCAAATGCCATCGCCTTCCCAGCGCCACAGCAGACAAAGGGCGGTCGTAACAACAACTTGCACTTTGATGAGACGGAGCTGCGGCGGCGAACGGAGCTGTTCCGGCACCTGAAATGGTACTTTCAGGACATCGCTTTCACGCTTAATAGCCACGAGGTGCGGCAGTTTCTACTGCAATTAATCATAGACATCGAATGGCCGAAGTTAGTGGCCAGCAAACAGACGCTACCCACCATTGAGGCGGGAAAGTCGCAAGAAGTGCATGTGCTGCTGTCAAACCCAGCCGACACGCCGATATTGGTCGATTACTTCCTCGCCGATCCGCAGTATGCCAAGGAGACGCAACTTTCGTTACCGCTCGAGGTGGTCGATATCTCACCACACTGCTATTTAACGGACAAAGTGGTGTTTTCGTTGCCGAATGGCGCACCGCGGCAGCCGATAGTAGTGCCGCCACACACCAGCTTGCCGGTGCTGGTGAGATTCGAGGCGCTGGCAGCAGAATCGTACTGCACACTCTTGCACATACGCAACAATCTAACGCTATACGAGGCAGTGTGGCTTAGTGCAAAGACGGTGCAGTCGCAGTTCCGTTTTGGCAACCGAAAACCCGGTTCCACCACGCCACTTTTATTCGAGGTGAGCGAAAAGCATCTTGCGTCATGTGTGCAGCATTCACAAAACCAACAGCAGCAAACGCAACAGTTGCTGGAGCAAGCTTCAAGCGGAGGTGTCGTGAAATACACGCCGGTGGTGACAAGACGTACATTCACCGCTCGAAATACCGGCGAGATTCCCATCTGGGTGGAGTCGTTTCTAATCGGCGACCAGCCATGTGCCGGTTACGGCTTCAAGGTGCTTGACTGCAGTAGCTTCGCACTGAAGGCCAACGACTCGAAGAAGATCGATATCGCATTTAGTCCGGACTTCACAGCGTCACGGATATCGCGCCCCTTAACGCTGCGAACGAATTTGTCGTACGAAGTTGAGTACGTGTTGCTGGCACAGTTGCCAGCTGTCAGTCTGGACCAATGCGCTGCGCTGCTACCGCGGCCCGTCTGGGAGGAGCGCGTTCGCAACGCGGCTATTGTATTCTTGGCGACAGCCTTCATTTTTGTACTTATTGCGGCACATATCGACTACGGAAATATCCTGGTCAGTCAGTCGGCGTTGTACATGGCTCGCGATAGGGGGCCGGTTCATCCGACTTTTAATCTGCGGAACATTGCTCTGAAGGCGACACAGCATCAGCCGGTGGAAGAGGTTTTGCAAAGTGGTATCGCTGCGCCTGCGGCTGCGGCCACAACAGCTGTGGGACAAGCGCAAGCGGGTGCAAATGTCCAGCGACGAAACGCGGCACCGCAAAAGAGCAGTGGTAGTGGTGGTGGTTCCAGTGGCAGTGGTAGTGGCAGTGGTGCTAACAATGTGAACAGCAATCTGAAGAAGCGTAGCCTGCGGCGCAACAACAATTCTAATGGCAGCATTAGCGCCAGTACTAGTCACAGTCGTTCCAATAGCGCGTTGGCAAGCTTGCCATGGCCTTTGGACCTAGGTGCGTTAAAATATGGAACGTCGGGAAAAGTGGCGACTGCCAGTGATGGTGTTAGTTGCAACGAAAATGGCAATAAGCCCAATGTTACGTGTCCAATGCCGCGTGCAACGCACAATGAAAAAGTAGATGCGGGTAATGGTTATGGCAGCAGCAGTGGGAGTGTAAACGGGGCCACAAAAAAGCAACAACAACAGCAGCAGCACAGCCAACAGTCGCGCAGCGTAAAAAAATTTAAAAATTCAGCATCAAGCGCATTGACAACGTCGTCGGGCGGCGGGCATGACAAACTCGACACTACCGGGTCGCAACAAAAACAGGGAAACGTTAGTGGCAGCAGTAACAAAAGCCCCAAGCTGGTGCTGGACTCAGTTACGATAAGTTCTCATGTAAAAGCAAATGTGACTGAGATAGCTTCTCAGTTTTCTCCAGTCCCACTATCGCCAACCAAAGAGACGAACGGCTCTACGCGCAGCTCTAAGTACGGAAAGACACCAGGTCGAGAACGTCGTCGAGAAACGCAAAATCACTCAAGCACTAGCAGTAGCAATGCATCGGCTGGTAATGACGCGGGGCAGTCGCACTCCTCATCAGCGTCGTGCTCCTCCAACTCGTCCAGCAACTCTGGCAATACAAAGCGATCAGAACGCAAGCAACGCCTCAAGGTGAATGCAGTCAGCCAAGCTCTAAATTTCGACTCGGCCTCAGGGGCATGTCTCATCAACGGAGCTAGTACCGGTGCCGAAACGATGCCACTATGCTGCATCAAGTCACCATGGGAAACGAGCAGCCAAGTGTCGTTCAGTGACGTGCTGCAAAAGCAGGCTGGGACGATGGGAGTCAATAGTAGTGGCAGTTTAAGTGGCACACCTCTGCAAGCCTCCATGACAACATCTACTGAATTCAGCGATACTGTTGGCGCCTTGGGCGCGCTTTATGGTCTACCAAAAAAGAGCGACTCGGAGCACTCGCTGCTGGACATAGAGTTGAAACGGCAGCGACCAGAAACTACGGACGCTCAGGATCGCGGAGTGGCGTGCAACGTGGGTAGAGTGGTGCAAGACAAGGCTGGCAATAATTCGGCGGAGCTCGGCCCCATCGGATCAAAGAAATCACCCTCATCCACACCGGTATGGGAACCCGTCAACAATCAAGCCACAGTTAGTACGCTACAGATGCCGAAGCCCACCATGACGCCGAATTGCAGCTTTTTCTCAAACGTGTTGCATGCATACGACTACGATGGTGGACAGCAACTAAGAGGTATGTGCGATTAGCAAATGTTGCCAACCAGCTTAGGTGCCATGTGGGTCGGGTTTCTCCTACGATACGGGTACATATCTGTGGCCGTAAGGAATAACAGCCAAAGTGGATTTTATGAAGTTTTCAGGAGAGCACTTTTAATTTTTGAATTTGCTTTAGATAAATTTTAGATTTTTGGGCGTAAAGCATTCATTTTATGAGCAAAAGCCATAGAATTTTGTGTAGTAGTACATTTGAATACGACGAATGCAATGGTGGTAATAACTCAATTTTATCCTAACTCGACTTTGGCTGTTATTCCTTACGGCCACAGATATGACAGTACGGTTTATTCTACATTCGAAAGAAGCCGCGTTGTTGCAAAGTTGTAAATGCGCGTGTATGCTCTTGAGGGTTAGTCGCGCAACTGGGCGTTAATCTCTCGAGGCTCTTTGAAGATGATATCGGTATAAAGTATAAACTTGTATTTTGTTTTCCCTCTGAATTTGAACAGGCGTCGATGTGGACTTGTTCGACCGCAACAAAATGACGGAGGAGTACATTGGATACATGTATATGCGTCAGCAGCTGGAGGCACAAGTACAAGCGCACGTTCAAGCGCAAGCACAGGCTCAGGCGCAGGCCCAAGCGCAAGCGCATCAACAGTTGCTGCAGCAGGGCGTGGATTGGAGCCGCCCCCAGCCATGCACTTGGTCACCGATGACAACATATCTCGGACCGCAGAGCGTGCCAGCATCTGCTGGTACTGGCGCAGGTACGGGCGATATGGGCAGCGCTGGCACGATTTGCAGTGGCTGGCAATTGGGGGGCAATGGCGCCGCCGTCGTCCGTCCGCCGCCCGGACTAGAGCCCAGCTTTTCGGGTGGGAACAATATCAACAACATGCATCATGTGGTTGCAGCTCAGCAGCCAAAGCCACAAGTGGAGACTGGCGGTGGCGACACTGGTGACATGCAAACTTACGATCCGTTTAGCTCGCTGAGCGCCATTTGGTCAGACAGCTGGCAGAATCGCAACAGCGGCAACAACAACAATAGTAATTTGAACTGAGTCTTATTCGAGGCGTTCAATAGCCTTTTGGACTCTGCACTATTGCGCACACGCAGCACAGTATACAGTCAAACCAAGAGTGTAGCCCTTGTTTTTGTTACCACCCGAATCACTAACCAGCATCATCATCCTATTCTGACTCCAGGCGCCATTGCGACAATATTGTAATGTTCGTTGAGTCAATTCGCTGCCAAACGATGACACCCACACGCAGACAAGCATGCGTCCAGAAATGGGGCGCAGCATACCCCTGTACATCGTAAGCGAATTTTGCAAGGAGAGAACACAAAAGCCTAAAACAAAACAAAAATCGAACAAAATTCGGAAGCTGCGAAGTTAGCAAAAACTCAGTTGGCATTCAATGCTGATTCTAAGTATTGTTACTGACGAAAATTCGATTGGAGCGCAGTGAAAATTGTAGTTTAAGATTTCTGAATTTCCGTTTTTATTTTATTCACGCTATTGGTATTTTTCCTTCTCCTTAGAAAACGACTTTTTCGTAATGAAACGTTTGACTTTGTTAATTATTTTTAATATGACGCTTAAACCTCGAAAACAGCCGTTTATTTTGGATTTTTTTACACTCATTGAAAACGAAAGAATGGCAACCCATGAGCATACAAAAATTTCGATTGCTCAAAGAAAACGGCCTTATTTATTGGCACATACCAACGCAAACAGACATTAAAGCAACGTGCACACGAATATATGAGATATCGTGCATGCACAAACACCTACCAACCTACATACTACTATATAGTATATACTGTTTATATTTACTATTCAAGTATCTAACAAAAAGCAAAAAGCAAATACTCAATATACGCCAATGTAATGAAATCTGAACCGTACTTTATTTTCACGTTTTATTCCGCACGGCAACCAACGACTGTACCGCCTTACAAGCTATTATACATTTTATATCCTTCAAACGACGTGAGTGAAGCATGTGCTCTCTAAGCTTCACAAAGCGCCAATCAAGCCGGACTGAAGCCATACGTCAACTTACTCCTAGACAGCTCAGTGTCGCTCCATTGTTTTTGATTAGCAATTAAGCAATTGACTTGACCATTTTACTAATATTGGTTGTAAATGGCTACTTGGAATATTTTTTTTATTTGTTCGAAAAACTTTTGTCTCCATTTTTTGATAAATTTTTTTTGGTGTAGAAATAAAGCGAAAAGCGAATCCTTGCAAAAAGATAAAGTGAAAGTATGCTGTACAAAAATTTGAGTAATTTCAGCTTATCGATTATTTGTCCTTGTATACGATGATGCCCTTCTCTATAAGGTCAGGAATTTCAACGGCCAGCCAAGGTGCGAGCTGCAAGAAAATGAAAAGTTTTGTATATTTTAATTAAAACCATGCCTGCTGTTGTAAATGTGACGATATGAAAGCGTCAAACTTATAACGCCGGTTAAATTGTATCACGATCTCAAGGATAAGTTACTTCCAGCGCTTTTGCTCTCAACTTACGCCCAATGCCATTGCGTGCGCAATACCGAATTTCGGCACATTACGCGCCCATAGTGGCTTGAAGTGGTCCGTCAGACAGATCTTGCCGCCGCGGTACATTTTGGCCGTTTTGCCATCCAGTTCAGGCAAAGCAATTTCAGGCGCAGTCGCCGGATATGTTATTGGTATCTGAAAGCATAAAGCTGCTTTTAGCACTTGCAAAGCAATGCGGTCAGCCACTCACATCGAACTCCACGTCAAATTCGTACTTGAGCAGATTGTGCATGTACCAACACTTGCCGAACCAGCGTGTGCCCTCCTTGTTCGACTCCAGTCGGAACCAGTCACTGCCCGACTCCTTGTTGTTCTGTACGTACTTGATGAGTGCCTGGTATTCTTCCTTGAGGCGTTGCACCCACAGATCTTTATCGCGTGGTCCAGCACGCGTCTGCAGTAGCGGTATGTTACTCAGCGTCTTCTTGGTGCATTCGTCAACCATTCTGAGAAGGTAGTTTCAGCAGAGAGTACAAAATCGTTTTCTGGCGATCGCGAAAGGATAACAGCAAAACAATTCGGATTTGGACACTTTCACCTGCCAGCTGTTTGACACGTCAAAGTTCTCTACCGCCGCTGTGAAGTGACATCAACAGTGACCAGCTGTTAACCGTCGTATAAAAGTAAGGTAGTCCCATAGTGAAATTGATTTCACTATGGGAAATTGATTTCACTATGGGTAATCCAATAAAAACACTCCCGCTCAAAGAAAACATTTTTTTGTTAAAAGTGGTTAAAAGTTGATGTCTGAAATTTTTAAGTTCAAAAAATGTTTAGCCACAGTCACATTTTCATGCAAATAAAATCGTACTTAATCGGAACCGTTTTCTTAGACTATTTTATTATTATACTATGCTGTTAACTAGCAGTCACAGTGAAGACTCGTGAATATTTTGGCAAAAATATTACCGAAGAAAAAATGCCGCTAACTCGGAACTGGCTGCATTTACAACAACCGTACGAAAAGCATCCAGCACTTAATGCACCTGGCCTATGCAGACATCGATAACTCATACTTGTTCGATAATTTCTGAAGCGATTCGATTCTTATAATTTTAAATGGTCCGCTGACCTGTGGCAACGCCACGAGTTAATTGCTGTCAGCTGTTTCGGCGAATTAAACCGAAAGCATCGAAATCGAGGAACTGTTTGCAGCTCCTTTCAGCTCCTGCATGACCACAGCCTGCAGTCGAATTGCGGTTCGTACAGCGTTCGACTACGAAAACAACTGCAACAACAATATGCAGTACCAGTATATGCCTGTGCAAAGCAGCCGGGATATGCACAATCGCTGCTGCGGTGGGCGCGCTTGGTGCGTCAAGGTAAGTGATCCTTAACTTCGCAGTCTGCTTGCCTGCTGACAACATGTGTGTTTTGCATTTTTTCAGGATATCTGCGGTATTGTCTGCGCCGTTCTCACCTGGATGCTTATACTATTTGCGGAGTTTGTGGTGATGCGCGTCATATTGTTGCCCAGTCCATATCCCATCTTCAGCACGATAAACATTTTGATTTTCCAAGCCCTTGCCTTTCTCGCTTTTGCCTCGCACATTCGCACGATGCTCTCCGATCCGGGCGCAGTGCCGCGCGGCAATGCCACCAAAGAGCTAATCGAACAAATGGGATATCGGGAGGGGGAAATGTTCTACAAGTGTCCAAAGTGTTGCAGCATCAAGCCGGAGCGTGCGCATCACTGTTCGGTGTGTCAGCGGTGCATACGTAAGATGGACCACCACTGCCCATGGGTGAACAACTGTGTGGGCGAGAACAATCAAAAGTATTTTGTGCTGTTCACGGTGCGTCCGCCTCAACTGTGACAGTGAGTGCCACTATTTAAATTGCATTGACTCTTTTATAGTTCTATATAGCATCGATATCGGTGCACGCCATGTTTCTGGTGGTGACCGAGTTCGCAGAGTGCGTGAAAAGTGAGTGGCGCCACTGTTCGCCCTACTCGCCGCCGGCTACGATATTCCTGCTCCTATTCTTGACATTCGAGGCGCTGATGTTTGCCGTCTTTACCATTATCATGCTTGCCACTCAGCTGACAGCCATACTTAACGATCAAACCGTAATGACATCCACAATTAACGCTTTGAAGCAAGTCTATCGGTTCATATGGTATTGTTGTTTCTCTTGCAGGGTATCGAGCAGCTGAAGAAGGAAGAGGCGCGTTGGGCTAAGAAGTCGCGCATTAAGAGCATACAATCCGTATTTGGACGTTTCTCGCTGGCTTGGTTCTCGCCATTCACTAAACCCTCCTGCAAAGCGAAATTCAACACGCACTTTTATTCGGTTTAGGAAAGCAGATTTGCGACCATAATTTCGCCCGATTCACGTGATACTTGAACGAGGGGACTTATCTGATAAGAAAGACAAACCATTGCGATGACGAATACCTTGACGCGCTTCATACTTATTTTTATACAACGGCCCCATTACATATACAACATAGCCGGTATTCAACGTGGCTTCTTCACTAAGCTGGGCGCCGCTGGTGGTACGTCATTGAGGTACGGTTTGGGTTGGTGTGGCTTGCGGCACAGCAACCACGCCAACAGGAAGCATGTCCTGTTGTGTCAAAACCAGACATCTGATAATCGATCAAATTCTACTTGCAAAGACTTTATTACATTTTTTTTAATTATTTTTCTTTTTTCATTATCATTATTGTGTACGCATATGATCACAATGATATTGATGATAGTGAAGTGTGTCATTTTAAATACTTTGAGCTAAAATCTGTAGAAGCAAAATTATCCAGCGGCAGGTAAACCATATACTATAACACTAGGTACTTCCACTATATGTGATTTCTGCTACTACCGGCGGCACTATTTTAAGGATCTACGCTGGAAAATGTTTGGAGCGAAATTTCGCGATTGCATGCCTCAATTAAACTACGTAATTTACTACTTGAAAAATTCCTGCTTATTATGATGCGTTAAGTAAATACAAACTGTGAAATGGCATCTTGCGCTGTAGTGGCACTTTAGTTTGTAAAAACAATTTTGTGACGAAATTAAAGACATTTTATCAAAAATTAAATCAGAATCGACCAATAAAGAAGTCAGTGAGAAAACATTTTGCTAGAGAAATCCTATGTTCCTTTTATTTAAAGCAAACATACTGCTGCGGTTGAAATGATTGTACTTTTGGAGCTTATTTAACCCTTTCGCTACAGGTTTTTACTGGGGAAAGTTAAAATTTTAAATTTTACGTTTTAGGCTTCTATGTGGTTATATTACCAACATTCCAAAAGAATATTTTTAATTTTAATACTCGGACCCTGTATTTTTGAGTGTTTTTCTATGAGAGCAACCGCGTCGTTGTGACTAATAATTACTTAAACATAAAACTTTATACGCATAACAAAAATCGGAATATTTCTTCATTTACTTAAGTCCCCCCTAGGACCTGAACCCTTTATTGGGCTGGGCAAAAGCGCCTTAACGGAGTCACTGAGACTTGAGGAAAGGACCAGGAACACAGAACACTGGACTAGCGCCTCCGGTCTCAGGCAATCGAAAATCTTTATCAAAGATTACAACCCCAAATGGAGTGAAGAATGCCTCAAACTAAGGAGAAACCAGCTTAGACAGGTCACAGGTCTTCTAACTGGGCATTGCAGATTGGGGAAACACATGCATACAATCGGGATAGAACAGGTAAGCGTCTGTAGTCTCTGCGAAACAGCAGAGGAGACTCCCGAACACATTATAATGCACTGTAATGCGGCTTGTCGCAGCAGGTTGCGTTACCTGGGCCAGTTTTGGCTTGCAGAAGAGGACGTCAAACACCTAGGCCCCCGCGAGTTACTAAGTTCCATTAGGACGGTAGGTCTAGGGGATGTACTCTAACATTTGTAAGGGGCACGATAGATCAATCCTGGTCTCAGTGCAGTTTACCCTAATCAATTCTATTCTATTCTAAGTCAGAATTAAAAGTAAAGAAGTATCTTAATTGAAAGAAAACGTGAAATTAAAAAGTTATCTAAAGTTTTCTGCTTCTTCTTCCTTTACTATGTCAAGATATACCATTAAAAAAAAGTGTAAACTTCTCTTCTTTAAACTTTAATATTCAGTTTATTAATTTCGTATTTTTCCTAAAACTTCAAATTATTCTAAGAACCAACAAAAAATGTATTCTTGAAACCACAAAGGGTTTCAATTAGCAATGTGCCATATGGCAATAAAATAGCGAAAGGGTTAAAGGAAGGAAGGCCTCAAAGTTTATCTTAAAAGTACTTCCAGTCACAATTAACAAACAACTAACTGATCGATTTACCTTTTCAGTAAATGCATGAGCGGAGTTCTAATTTAATTGCTTTTTAATTCTATAGTCATACATTTATGATTTCCTAAAGTAAAAGTTTCACGATATGCTGCCGATAGTTACGGATTGCTTTTATGTTTTTGTGTGAATTGCCAAGTGTATAAATTCGAATGATTTAAATGTCTATCTCGATTGCACGCATTGCGTCTGCTCTATTCTCTTACATATGTTGTTTGCACTCGCCATTAAGCACGAGAGCATGAATTTCATATTTCAGCTTTTCTAAAGCACAAAATGAGCAGATATTTGTAGCAATCATTGTTGCAGAGTCCGAATGTGCGAATGGTGACAGTTGCACCGACCTCTGCTTTTGCGTTTGGAATTGTTATAATTACAACAATAAGTCGAAGAAGACCTGTCGTCTCTGCTGTCGTAAATGCAGCAGTGATGCAGTTGCCGCGCGTACTCCGATGCCTCGCTGCTGTGAGTATATCGTCTCGCACAACTCTTGAACTCAGTCTGAAGAGTGCTAGCCGGCTGCCCGCGTTTTCTGTACCGAAAATAGCAGACGACCACGTCGGCGGTGGCGACGACGATGACGATGTTCCGAGCGTACACGGTCCAACGTCAGTCTGAGGAAAACTATCGGAGATCCAGGAGGTGCCGTTGCTGGATGCGGATGCACGCGTATCGTACACAGTCGAATGGTCGCAGCGGTCGAAACGAATCGAAACGTGCACACAGTGGAAAATATTACTTACTAAAATAGCGTCAAATACGCAAAAGTGATTTCACGGCTGCAAGTTGGCCGTAAAGTTGAAAAAAATATTTAAAGAAATCAAACACATCTCAAGAGTTTCGCATACAAAGAACGGTACGGTCAAATATATGTATTATATACCCAGCAAAATATACCCAGACGATCTATGATCGCTGCCGTATTCGAATTTCAAATTGGAAATAATCCATTTAATAATTTTAGGTTAATTGTGTTTTTGTTCCGATGAGTGCAAGTGGTCTGCAAAAATAATGAAAAAATCATGTACAGAATAAGTCAATGCATGATGAAAAATGAAATTTGTAAAATATTAAAAAATACGAACAAATCGCTCGAAATTTTGTGGCTGACTGTGCACCAGTGTGTAAATGTCGGCGCGTGTGTCTGTGTGTGTTCGCTCGCTCGCGTATGAAGACCGCTGTACGGCGGCATTCTAAATATAAATATTATATTTTGTGCTTCAATTTATTCCGCATTCATCTTGAGAACAAAAATTTTAAAATTAGTTGTTTTTCTAGAGCCCAAAAGAAATTTCGGTTGTGATATTTCGAGTTTGAATTTCGAAAGTTGAAAGTTCAAGCGCAAGTCGGCGAGTCGGCGAAGCGCCGGTCACACATCATTGGCGCACGCCCCGAGAACTCCAATGACTGACAATGGAGACGGCAAATAGTACGCAGGCTGGTTCTGCTGCTGCTCCTGCCACCTTTGATGCACTAGCGGCAGCAACTTCTACACCAAAAACAACAACAACACAAGGTACCCGGGCGAAGGTTATTCAACCCACTGACTAATTGGCCGTTGCGCCGGCATTGGTTATGCAACTTTGGCAGTCCGCATTGACAGTAGCTGAATTTTTCAATGCGGCTACTAAAGTTGCCCACTTCAAAACTGGATACTTGGACAACGAAATGTTTTCCTGTTTTCCGCTGCTTGACAGCACATTTAATTTGTAGCTGTTCCTTGGCGCTCCTGTTCTCCCTTCATCGTGCACGCTCGCCCGCTCGCATTATGAATATGAATAATGCCGCAGCATGAAGTCGCTGTACTATTTTTAGTTTTCTGTGCTGTAGTTTTGTTGAAAAGTATTTTCCAATGGTGTACAGCGAACATCACTGAACGACTCACTATCTCGCGGGGACGTTGTGCCACATGTCCGCGGTCGGCCTGGTCGAATATACGCGTGTTAGACACAAAAATTGCCACGAAAGCATGCGCCAGCAGTGGCAGCGATTTCAGTTTTCATTTGCACAGCAGCTAAAGTTCAAAAACACCAGACGACAACGGGCCAACATGTAATGCCACAAACTTCCGCATAGGCAGCAAAATGCGCCGTCCGGGACAAAGCGGGAAAAATGCCGCTGCCTTTGTGGTTGTTGCCGGTGCAGTTTTAGTTTAGCTATTTTTGAATTTTGTAGCTGGGAAGCAGCCGGCTGTGGGCCAATGCGCCGCTCTACGCAACACGTAACTGCAAATCCATGTTGCTCATACGCTGCGTAGTGCCACGAGCTGTCGAGAGATCACCACTCCGGAAGAATATGTTGCTGCTCTGCCAAAGCCAATTCGTCGCCTTATTCCCATTTTCAATAAACAATATTTATTTTTGTGCTGATAGAAGATAGAAGCGATGAAATTTAGGGAGAAACCAGCAGCAGCAGCCTCTGCAGTGTGCGCATTCCGTTGTTTGCCAGTGACGTGTTTATTTCTTAACAAATTATTTGTTTGCATTGGCTGAGAAAGGGGATGGGGGTGTACTGAGGAAATATTTACGTTGCGTAAAGTTGCTGTTTTTCGCCATGTAAATGGATGTCGAGGAATTCATTTGGTCGGTAGTCTTGAACATCCCCGTGGGAACGCCAGAGTTTATGTTGAAGCTTGGTAAATAATGTACCTTCTCAGGCTAGTAGCTTTGTGGCAGACCCAGTTTCTCTGTTTTTCTACTTTTAACATTTAACTTTTAGATGTACGAATATTGAACACGAAGTAGTGTGCATTCTTATGAAGTTTTACACTTGAAGCGGTCCATCATTGGGGTTTGCTGAGCATTTTCAAAGAGGTGTTCGTTAGACGCTGATAGTATAAGAGGACAGCGTGTACGTATCCATACAATTTAGTTTAGTTACTATATTTAGCTTAGTTACTACTAGTTAGTAGCTCTTATACAATTGTCTAACATTTCATTTGAAACAAGTTTATATGATTTTGAGTACTAAATGTTTGCTTCAAATTTATTCCAATAATACAGGGCAACAAATTTCGAGTTTGTGTCGGCTTTTTTGGGTTTGACATCAGTTCTAGCGTAATTAGGGACCGCTGGTTTCGAATCCGCAAACCGTTTTCAAAACTTAGTTTCCGTTTTCGCAAAAAATGGGCGTGCCACTTTTTCGGATTTTCGCTGACTTTTTCACGTTTTCGATTGTAATTTTTAAACCATCTAACCGGTGGACATGATTTTCACTTTGTGGCATTTACAACACCTCACGGCTTCTTTTGGCAATGTAATTTATTTTTATAAGTTATATAATAATAATAGAAATAGAAATATTTAACATTTTATTTGCGGCTTAGGTTGCATTACAATGAAATAAATAATAAAAGAAATAGATAAATTCTAGGTCGGTTCTACAAAGAGATTTCTGATTATTGTTTTTCTATTTGCTGTTTCTGGCGGGTTAATATATTTTGATGGCAGTTTAATTATCAGGGTTGGCATTTATGCGTTTAGGCAGGTTCTCACCTTGTGGATCCGAAAAAGTGCACTTTTTTTAGGAATTTTTTTTGAGAAAACGGTTAAAGATACAACGCTGAAAATTGTTTCTGGATATGAACACATATTTATTTAGAGAATACAATTTTTCAAATTGAATGAATCAAAAAAAGGGGGGAGGGGGCGTCCATCAGTGGCGGAATGTCGGCGAGGAGGTGTCCCGCTACCGGAAGTGATTCCGTCAAAACCCGTGATCGGAAATACAAAAATCGAACACATTCTTAATGTGTACCGTATTATCTATTGAATGAACCAAGATCATGACAAAAAAATCAAAATTACAAAAGTTATGAGGTTTTGGAAAAAAAATTAAGATTTTCGCATTTTTTTGTTCACTTATTATTTTTTTAAATAAACAATTTTCAATATTTTTGGCTGATCGTGGTTCGTTTATTAGAAAAAACCCTAAGGAACATTTGGAAAAAATTTGGTGACGATTGGTTCATTCCAGCGCCTTCAATCACTTCCGTAAGGTCCGAAAACGTGGTTCTGAGAAAAACGCGTTTAAAGTTTAAAGCGCGCTTGGCCGGTGCTCTACACTGCTCTATGTAACGCCCTGTAACTTTTGTAATTTTTCAGATTTTGATCTGAAATTTCTGAAGCATATTTTTTAAACATATATCTACACGATAAGGCAAAAAAAAAAAATTGTTTTTTTTTTCCACAAGGTGAGAACCTGCCTTAAGGGTATTTATTTCGAAGTACTATTGAGTAGAGATGTTTTGAGAATGGAGCTGATTACGCTACCTCTCCAAATACTTCATTGTATTGATAGTTTTGAATTCCTCAGAGAAACAAAGCGGTTTGAGAAATTAAATATGTAGTCCTAGCTCCTTTCTTTTCTCTGTCTCTAGGCGCAATAGTTTTGTTTGTGGACTGCCTACTTAGCTGCCTAGGTATACATCCATGTTTTCCAATATCCAGATTTGGCTGCGTAAATTTTGTAATACTGCTGAAATGAATATTTCACAGTGCTGCGCAATCGATTTGCACTTTACATTCCACTTGTTTATATTAATTTCCAATGTGTCTTTCAGATATCCGGGGTTTTCCTCTCGATAATGGACAGGCACACAGGCCGCCACCGAAGATTACATTTAGCGAAAATTCGAGTTCGCTTATACGATGCGTGCCGAACGAGAGAGCAACGTTTTTCGTGAAAATCGACTGCGACGACGAGTCGGATCTGTTGCCATTAAAATTTGAATGGTAAGTTCCAGGTCAAACGATGCAACCAAACGTACGTAGGGATGTACGAGTAATGCTTTCCGTCAGCCGGGGTCGGGTCAATTTAGCTGGGGTGCACTGGTAAAATATGGCATTCTGGGCGAACGAAAATACTGTACTACGGCAGACTGGTGCTTAGGTGTGACAAACGAGTTGGCGCACTTCCAGCGCCTGACTCACATGCAACCGCATCCGCTCGGTTGGGACGCAGCGTTGTTTCGGCTGCGGCGCTAGTTGAAGCTGCCTTGAGACAGTTTTTGACTTTTGTTTACGAGCGCCAGCAGCAGCAACAGCCACAGCCACTCGCCAACCAGATGAGCACGTCCCATCGAGAGCGGAAGTCCGCGAGCGTGCTACGCTGCAGATGTGCGCGGGAGTGGCTGGCAGCGCACCGCACTCGGCTACTGGGCTGCGGTGACAGAATGTAGGGCGGGGGCCGTGCGTTGAGGAGAGGGTGCAGTGTAATTTGTGAAGTTTTTGAATGTTTTAGCGTCCGACTGCTCATAAATATTTGGAAAATCAAGCGTTTGCGCAAAGAGATTAGCTCGGCTGCTGAGAGCGCATTCGTGCGCGAATTTTTTCATGGGTTTGTGCCCGAGCGGCTCAGGACTGGGACAGTCCAACTTTGCCGATCGCCTCGTTCAGATATCCGTTGCCCAAAGCAAATCTGGCGTCTGCCTAACGTTCGCGCGTGTCTGCACACAATTTCACCAAAAAACGGAAATTGAAATCGAAAGAAATATATCGGAATAGTGAAAAATTCATACCGCGCGCCAACTAAACAAAACAAACAAAAGAAAATTAGAAATTAAACGTTTTCGTTTGTTACTTAAATTCATTGCATTTCTGATTTACTTTTTTGTTAATGAAAATATTTGTAGTGAGTGAATAGTGGAGGCGTAGAAATAATAAATTACGGCATTCGAGTAAAAATAAATAAATAAGAGCCGGCCCAGTCGGCGCTGCGTGGTGTTGTGTGTGCGGCCGGGTGCGTTGGGCAGCGACGGGACGCGACTAGGGTGGCGGCTGCCCCATTTACTCTTGGTACTTGCCCCAAATTTCGCCGTTCGTCGCCACACTAATTTTAGACACTTTTGTTAACCGAAATTGCGTTTGAAATTGAAACGGTGTGGACGAGTGCGTGTTCCAGCTGCGACTCGTCTGTGTCGTTTTTGGACTGAATGTTGCATATTCGTGCTGAATTTCCTAAATGAGACGTCGTAGCAGTGTTTTTGCATTCCATTACATAATGGTGGTGGCTGTCGCGGTGTGGTGCGCCTCTACGCTGCTCGCTGTGTGCTTGTGGCGCGGAAGTTAGGAACGTTCTTGCAATTAGTAAATCCGAAGCGAGCTGCAGCAAACCCATTCAACAAGACCGAGCTGCGAAGCCGACAGTGAAAAGAAAGTAGAACAACAAGAACTTTGTCGTACATACAGTTCGACAATTAGAATTTGAGGAAAATTCGACAAGCTCGAAAACAAGGCGGTTATTAGTGAAGACGCGTCGGACGACCGAATTCATGAGATACGCGTCCCAAAATAGACGCGCAGTTTTTCTTTTTCTTTCGTAGCGTCTTGACGTTTTTGTTTGATTTTATTTATAAAAGCGAGCTTATTGTTGTTGCATACATGTTTTCTTCTTTGCTATTTAGTTGCTGTTTTCATTTTGAAAAAATTCAAACAATTTTGTTAAAGTGTGCAAGTGGCGCAGAAGTGACACTGACAATGCCGATCGGCCGAGCGATCTATTGAGTTCACGAATTGTTTGTCTAGCCTTGTGCCGCGCGCTGACGTATTGGAGGCATTCGGCTTTAAGTTTGTTTAAGTTTGTTTTTCGGTTTGTCTACTGTGTTATGAAAACAAACAGCGCACAATCGCAAATTTTGCGCATAGTTCGCTTTTAATTGCCCATGTATTTAATCGATATTAAGTTGTTCAAGAAATCTTTATTCTTTTATGTAGACTTTCCTAAATTCCTAAAATAAAAGAAAGATGTTTTTAACATTTAACTAAGCAAACTGAAAACTCCGCATTAATTAAGATAAAGATTTACGTTCGCAAGACGCGTCGCTTACGCCAACGAAATGTATAAAAAGAAAATAAAATCAGCATCGTGTACCTGTTCATTGTTCCGCTGTTTGGACGTGTTGTAAATCAAATACACGCTTCGGAAACAGTAGTAACTGTTACAACACGAGAAAACAAAAGATTGGCAATAGACAGACAGAAATAGCGGAAAATCATAATTTCGCCAAGTTTACTTCAGCACAATGGGCAACGGCTGCTCGAAGTGCTGCCACTGCAACGATCCAAAATACCATGGCACACTCTCATCGACTTCGTCCGTCTATAGGAGAAGGTAGTTGCAATTACTGTAGAATTAGTACTTATTTAGTTACATGTATACATATATAAATATATACATACATAAATGGCACGACAGCCCGATTGCGCGAATAAGGTCCAGCTTCCGCAACCATCGCGTGTTGTGAATGTGTATTGTGAATTTCTACAGACGAGATTTTCAAATAGTTGAACAAATGACGAGTGATCGTCTTATTTACAATTGCTTGTTTTTACATTTTTACAATTAACTGCAACTGGTGACAAAGATAGGTATTTTATTTTTTTATTTTTTTATAATTTTATATTTTTATTTTATTTTTACAACAATAAATTATTATACAAATATCACAGTAGCAGCACTAGCGGCTTTGGCCATCGGCTGGATAGATAGGAATAGTTAGTAATATATAGCTATATATAGATAGGTATAGTATATATAGCTATAGTATGATACCAGAATTTATAAGCTTCATGTTATCGCCAACTGTTTTGAATTGATCGTAAAAGTGTCAAATATATTTATTTCCATTATTATTACTTATTAAATGGCTCAGGCAGATGTTGCCAATTGTGTTGCTCATACGCCCTGCTGGCCTTAAGTAGTCTAGAGGGAAACTTCAAAAAACTTGCCCCCTCAATCATTTCTTAATGCTGGTGTAAATAGTTGGCTAAACTAAATTGGCTTTTATTTTGTAGGAGCCGTGGTGATTTACCTATCGAAAATTCTGATCGAATGAATTGGTCGTAAAAGTGTCAAATATATTTATTTCCATTATTATTTTTTATTAACCCATTTTTTACCGCCGTGTCTTTAAAGACACGGCAACTTTGAAAAATTCTAAAAATTACAGTTTCTAACGCATATTAAGTATTTTTACATAATCGGAAACCTACATTCGTTGGCTGCAAACTGCAAACAACTATTTCCGAAATTTAGGGTTTCACTCAGTGTAAAACTGGGATAAACAAGACCAACTTTTTTAAGGGTTTAAAAAATGGTTCAGGCAGATGTTGCCAATATTGTTGCTCATACGCCCTGTTGACCTCAAGTTGTCTAGAGGGAAACCTCAAATACCTTGCCCCCTCAATCATTTCTTAATGCACTTACGCCAGTTGGCTAAATGATGCTTTTATTTTGTAGGAGCCGTGGTGATTTACCTATCGAAAATTCCGATCGATTTCGAATAACACAGACCAGCAATGCTGTTCAATTGGCCGTTGAACATGTTCAACGCGACGACGCTGGCCACTATACGCTTTTTGCGCGAACAAAAGGCAACGACGTTATTCGAAAGGATGTGGAGCTCATTGTCGAGGACCGATCGACGGGTGAGGATCCGCCCCTATTTTTGCGGCGGCTGGTCGATCTGTCGGTTAAAGTTGGAACGCGTACCCGGTTGCTGATCGAAATACGCAGTTCCACGGATGTTAAGGTGTGTGATCAGCTGTCGCAGGCCGGGTGTTCTAGTCTGCTCTCATGTGTGTAACTATTTGTTCGCAGCTTACTTGGTACCGCAACGATCGCCGAATATGTGAAAACGACAGAGTCAAGGAGATTAACGAAGGCTCCTTCCACTACTTGGAAGTGAGTCCGGTCATACTGGAGGACGGTGGGCAGTGGATGGTGCTGGCCGAGAATATGGGAGGGCGTAACTCGTGCATTGCTCACCTGAATGTGCTCGTGCCCAAAGCGTACAAAGCTCCCGAATTCATTGAGGAACTGCGTGCCGTGCTCACACAACAGGGCACGGTCTCGCTCGAGTGCAAAGTTGTCGGCGTGCCAACGCCGCAATTGCGTTGGTTCAAGGACTCCAAAGAAATCAAAGCGGGCGATGTGTTCGCCTTAACCGCCAACGTGGATGACCCCACGTCGCTGGGTACCTACACTTGCGAGGCGGTCAACTGCATGGGTAAGTCGTACTCCAGCTCGAAGGTGCACGTGGTAGGACGCGGCAGCCGCGAGGGCTCTCTGAAGCCAGCCGACAGGTAAGGCAACCGCACAATCGTCTTTCTTCCCAATTTCAATCGATTCTCTCTTCCTCTCACGAATTCAACTGATATCGCAGCTTAGCAAACAATGCCGCTCCGCCGATATTTACGAACGAATTACGAGACACTAGTGTTAGCATTGGCGAGACAGTCATACTCGGCTGCCAAGGTAAGTGTAGTTGTGAGTGCGTTTGTGGTGGCATTTGGCACATTGCCAACAGAAAGAACAAAACAAAAAACCAAAACAATCCCAAAAGCAAAAGCAAGATGCGAAAGAGGAGCAATCGTGCACACATTTACGTCACTCGAGGCACACGCGACGCCTGATCGCTGTGCCGCTGCTTCGACGCCTATTGCCGCAACCCCTGCTAGCGGTCGACCACCGCTAGCCAACGATGCTGCGATGCGGCTTGTTTGCTTCCGCGGAAACACTGAACATATCAAACTTGAACTCAAATCGTTGGAATGCCTAACGTTGTGGTAGGTCAGCAACATTCGCGCATCTGTGGCATTTCGGCTTCGAGTGTGGTGGTGCTGATGCTGAAAAGAAAGCAGAATAAGAAACAACCGCATCAATTGAATGCCTCGATCAAAACAAACAGCCGACAATTATAAATAAATGAGAGAAGAATAAGAGCATCTTTGCGAAATATAAAAAAATCGCTGTATTTCTCATTCTCTTTCAGTCTTCTCGATAAACGAGATTTTCAAAATAAATTGTCACAGATCTTAAATCTGTTCATTACTTTGGCACTACCAGACGCCACAAAGGGAGCAATCACTTCTCAAATATGAAAACTGTTGCCTTACTTTTGCAAACAATTTGTTTTTTATAAATAAGAAATCCATCGTGAAAGTTACTTAATTTCTGAATTTTGCATTTCAAACCCCGCGTTGTCCGTTCCGTAAGCTTTGAGCCACGCACAACTTAACGGTTTTGGGTGATACTGTAATAAAATCTTATTTGAAATCAATAAAGTTTTGCTGCCACTTAAGCCTTCCAATTAGCTATTAATTAATTTTCAATTCAATTATGCAGTGGTTGTTCCACCTTGGCCAAAATCTGTCGCTTGGTACAATAAGGATGGCCGTGTCGAGGCTGGCGAACGCTACAAGTTGATCGAAGACGGCCTCGGTGTATACATGATTGAAATAAAGCCATCCGAAAGCTGCGATGAGGGCGAATGGAAGTGCGTGGTAACCAGCTATGAAGGAAGTGTCGGGATCTCCACTTGTTCCGTTTCTATGGACAGTGAGTGCAATAATGTTTGCATGAGTCAGCTTTTTCTTTTTTTCTGGATATTTTAATTTACCTCTCAATATATAAATTGCAGTACCCAAGAACTATCGGAAGCCACGTTTCATGGAGAGCTTGCGCGCCGTGCTTACCGAAGAGGGCTTGGTTTCATTCGAGTGCAAGGTGGTTGGTTTTCCGACGCCTGTGCTCAAGTGGTTCAAGGACGGGCAAGAATTGAAGCCAGGCGACGTTTACCAACTGACAGGCACTAATTCATTGGGTACGTACTGCTGCGTTGCCAAGAACTGTATGGGCCAGTGTAGCAGCGTTGCCGTGCTAACCGTCGAGGACATACAGAATCAGCTGAACGACGAGGAACGTCTTATGTTCTCCAACCAGAACCAGCCACCCAAATTTGTGGTCGGTCTGAAGAGTCAGGAGGCAAAAATCAATGAAGCCTTCCAGTTTTCCGTTGTGGTAAAGGCTACGCCCGACCCGACGCTCTCTTGGTTCCGTGATGAACTACCCATAGAACCGAGTGAACGGTACAATCACTACCGCGGCGAACAGGAGAACTGGCATCTGGACATACGGTGCGTTGAGTTTGTCGACCAGGCCGAGTGGAAGTGTGTGGCCGTTAACGATTTCGGAACCAGCGTAACGTCTTGCTTCCTTAAGCTGCAAATACCTCGACACTACAAAAAGCCACGCTTTCTCGAATGCCTGCGTGCCGTTCTCACCGATGAAGGCGCCGTTAATTTGGAATGCAAAGTGATCGGCGTGCCACAGCCTGTGCTCAAATGGTACAAAGACGGCGTTGAGTTGAAGCCCGGAGACATTCACAGAATAATTTCTGGCCAAGATGGCACCTGCTGCTTGGGCACGTACACTTGCGAGGCCAGGAACTGCATGGGCGTGGTGGCCAGTTCTGCGTCGCTGCTCGGCTTCGAGGATGCTTACAAGAACCAAAAATCAGAACAAGTCCAAGAGAATGAGCTGCAACGCAATTTCTCACTCTCCACCATACAAGAGGAGCGCACCTCACAGCTGTACGAGACGCCAGTGGGCGATATTACGATCGACGAGAAAGGCGACGTGTCATTTTCCTTTGATGGCAAAGAGGTCTCGGTGTCACTGTACGAAACACCGGACTTAACGGAAGAGGAGGCACTGAAGATTGTCGAAATGTATGCCGACCAGATATCTGAACACGTAACCGAGCACAACATTGTGGAGTTACCGCCGTTGCGCTTCGTGAAGGAAACATCACAATCGGGTAAGCTACTAATGGAGGCGGTGGTAATTGATATTTCGCCGGAGTACTTCACGCATGAAGAAGACATGCGCACCGAAGCCGGCATGGATGACATATCCATCACGGAAATAACTGTACATGGGTCATCTGGACGCGAGGGTGTTTTCGATAAGGATGCTGAAAATTATGCACAAAAATCTTTCGAAAAGATGGAGGAGGAGCTGTCAATGTTGGCTCCGGCGCGAAAACGAAAAAAGTCGCGTCCCACCGAAACCACAGAAGAATTCTTCAGTCTATCAAAAGCGTCGGGCAGTCAAGGCGATGAAGACGACACGTCTGAGTTGCAAACTTTCGCCAGCGCTAATGCACTGTTGTCATCCAAAATGGATTCTTCAGCGGCAGCATCACCATCCCCACCGGCAGCAGACACGAAAAATCTTGAGGACAATGTACAGCCGCCTAAAAGGAAGAAGAGTAAAAAGCAAACCGACAGCGAATCGTCAAAAACAACAGAAGAGGAAACTAGAATGCAAGACATTTCTGGCGCAGTTGGTGATGGCTTAAAGTCTGTAAAGCCGGTCAAGGTGGTTTCCAATGCAGCCGAGATCGACAAAAATCTAAAATCCCTACTACCTCTGGCAAAACTTCTCAAAACCATCGAGAGCCATTTGAACGCTGTGGCGAACGAGGTAGTGGCTCAGTCAGTGATGCTAATGACTCCTACCTCGGCAGACCAAAGCATTGCCATCATCACCAATATTATTGAACCGGTGAAACAGATTGAGAGCAAACTGCGTGCCTACTCCGGCGAGACGCCGCTTGACGTGTTATTTCAGTCTATGGAGGAGGACATACGAAAGTTGCACATGGGTCTACAAGTCATTGAGAAGTGCGTTGAGATCGACGAGGCCGGCGCGACGCTCATCCAGCGTACAAGCGTCTGCATTATAGACTCTGTGGGCGATCACATGATACAGACACTGGGAGCCATCAAGAGCATCGCCTCGGCATTCGAATCAGAGAACTTGCGAACACAGATATATCTAACGGCAGACGACATCAAGCAGGGCCTGGAGATAACGCAGGGTACCATAAAGTCACAGGCTTTGCTGCAAGAAGCGCAGGAATTGGAAGCGGCCAAGCATTTAACCGAAACCGTTGCCAAGCTGCAAGCCTCACCAACTACCGAACCACTGCCGTTTGCGCAAATGTCCGAAGCAAAATTGCCAAACGAGGCTGATGCGTTGAAACTGATTTGTGAGCCAGTATTGGAAATACAGGCAGCTTTGGAGCGAGTTGAGAACGAGCTAAGTTTGGAGGAGAATGAGGAGCAAATATACATGAAAGTTCGAAAAAAAATACTGGACAACATTGTGGAGCCGGTAAAGAAGATGCAATCGGTGCTGGAAACTATCGAGCGCAAAGCGGATGCATTGGCTGGCACAGAATCGACGGAGCAGAAAATCAACATGACAATACTAGACATTGTGACGCCAGCCCTCTTCGAACTGAACAAAGGCCTTGAGGTAATATTAAATGAGGAGTCGGACAGCGTGGAAGCTGGTATGTTGACGGTCAGCACAGTTGAATCTATGGTGCCCCCGTTGCAGGAAATTCAAAATGGCCTAGCACAACTTGGCCACGACATTCAGAGCGGCCAGCTTAACGAAGATGTGGGCGTTGATTCGGTCGATACTCAAAAGCTGCTGCAGTCGATCGCACAGGCTGTGTTGCATTTCGAAACGAACATCGAAAGGCTGTCAACACGTCTGTCGCCCGACATACAGAACGGATTATACTGTCTGAAAGAGGAAATGTCCAACCTGCTCGGCAACATACTGGACGGCAACATTACCAGATATCACGTGACATTGTTGGAAAATCTAAAACGTCCCGTCGATGAGCTCAACTATTGCATACGTCAAATAGAGGAAAAATCTATA
This sequence comes from Melieria omissa, assembly GCA_963971225.1. NCBI lineage: Eukaryota > Metazoa > Arthropoda > Insecta > Diptera > Ulidiidae > Melieria > Melieria omissa. The sequence goes on along the minus strand of OZ020269.1, from coordinate 7,307,147 downwards.
TCCGGCTCCTTAGCCGACTTTATAGATCCGATTCATTGTTTAAGCGAGAAAGTGAAGCTGGCCCAGGACATTCTGCATATGTCTGGTGTGGAGGTAAACGAGAAAAATCTTTATGTTCTTGAGAGAATGCAGAAAATAATTAAAAAAGTCGAGATCGACATTGAGGATCACGAATTCAAAATACTGCAAAAAGAAGTGGAACTAGATGAACAACTGGCTTTCGAACAAGAAAATTCATTTTCGTCATTGCGAAAGGCAATGGAAATGAAAATAACACAGGATGATGCAGTAAAAACAATACAAGAACTTCAACAGGCCGTCCAAAAAATCACAGAATCCACTAATGTTCAGAACAATGCGAAACAGCAACTGGTAGAACTAGATGAAACTCTCACACGTGTTGTACTCGAAGTGCAAAAGTTAAGTGAGCCGTTTAGCACCAAGCAGGACAATGAGGCAGCGACTTTAGTTTTGAGTCAAGTTTCAAAACCAATTCAGTATTTAACAGAGATCCTAAAAAAGTCATTTGACACTTCGATAACAGCGGAACAGGAGTCCTTGCAAACGGACGAATGTTTCCGTGCAGCTTTGGGTGACTTAGAGGCTGCCACTATTCGATTGTCAGATCAGACTGGTTTGCAGACAAGGCTGCAGGCTATGCCAATAGTACAGTCGGTCGCAAATACTTTGTCGGCTCTTCAAAAAATCTCCAAACTGCCACCAGTAACTTTATCTGGACAACATCAAACTCTGAAATCTAAGGGCGAAGAGCAGCAATTAGAGAGCCCGAGGAAAAAACAAAAAACCGAAAACGTAATTGAATTTCCCTTGTCTGGTTCAGAAGTGGCTAAACCATCAGAGCTTGAAATTGCAAAGCCGAGTGTCGAACAAGCAGTTAAGAAATTGGACGAAAGTACCAGACTTCCCGCAAACCAGACCGAAGAAGACCTATCCACACTGGAAGATGTGTCCGCAATGAAATCTCTGACTGAATCCTTAGATGCTTCAGCCAAACAAGATCAAACCGACCATCTCCATGCCTTTGAATCGAACAAAACTAAGGTCAATGCTCTGCTCTCTCAACTCAAAAACAGCATTGCGACCGTTCTGGCGCATTGCTCGGAGATGGACGTGGGGGCATTGCAAACGGAAACTGCCCAACAGGTGCAGGCAAGTTTCTCCAAGCTGGGAGACCTCAATAAATGCATTGCTGAAATCCGCCAAGCCAATGTTGTTGAACCCCTTCTCTCCCTGTCAGATGTTAGTGAGTGTAAAACGTTTGCTGATGCTGTTGGTGACTTAGAAGCATGCGTAGTGGAAGTTGAGGAATGCATCGCTCAAAGCGATATCCGAGAATTGAGTGAAAATGAATTGTCGGAATTGAAGACGCTAGCCATGCCTTTGCGTGAATTGAAAGAATGTGTTCAAGTCTTGCACAATCAAGAGTTGGAGCAGGTCACAAGTCTGCCTACTGCAAGTATGCCGCTAACGTGTGCGCAAGTTTTGCACGATGTGCAACCATTTATGTTGACCATTCATGAAAGCCATGCCCTGGAAACTCTTCAATCACTCGCCGAGGACGAATCACTTTCACCCCTCAAGAAGTTCATACAGCCCATTCAGGAACTGCAAAATGCGATATTAAGCATTGATGACCAAATGCATTTATCCCAAGCTGACAGTATATCGAAACCAGATGAACTCATAACTCTGGCCAAATCCGCCAAGCCCATAGTCGACCTGCAAGAAGCCATACTTCATATCCAAGACGAACAACCCTTCTCCACTCTTCAAGATTGCCCAACGTTTGAAGTATTGAAGAATCAAGCGAACCCTATTTACGAATTATTGCAATATTGCGAACAAGTGGATTTGGGAGCACTGGAAAATGTTGGCGATCTAGCTACACAAAACGACGTTTCCGCCATGAAAACATATGTAGAACCCAAAAGTGCTCGAACTGAGTTAGAGGAACCCGCTAAAGTTCAAACGGAAAATGTTATCAAAAAGGACGTCAGAGACAATATAGTTGTTGGGATTAAACAAATTGAGGAATATTTAAAGATAAGTGAGGCGGCAATATTAACTGAATTACCGGAAGTTGGAAAAATTATGGAAGAATTGAAATCTGATTTGGTAAATATGGAGATGGAGCTGGGAAAACCATCCGGACAACAAGAAACTACGGCTGCAAAAGACAAAATTGCAAAAACGATGTTCAAATTGAAGGAATGCTTAGTTCACACATATGAAGCAGGAGATGAGAAATCGTTGGATGATATTGAGAGGACGTTTGAGGATATATTACTGGCACTTCCAGTTCTAGAAGTTCAATTGGCTGAAGAAATGTATTCGAAAATCGAAACTAATATCCTCGGATTTATATTAGATTGTTCGCAGCCTGAATTTGTGAACGACATACAGCGAGTTGTAGAACCAGTTAAGGAGTTACTCAACAGTATTCGGGCTGTCAGTGAAACAAATAGCGTTGATATTGAAAAATCATCCTTAGCGTTGGCGAATCTCCAATCTAACTTGATGGCAACCTTTCGGTCTCTAAATGACGCGGACGAGCTTGTGGATGAAACCATGCACGCCGATATATTGAAAGCTCAAGATAATGTCGTATCTATATTCGACTTTATTGAAAGTAGTGAGAACAGTTTGAGAGTTATAGAAGTGTTGCAGGAAATCGATGCGCTCACACCTCAACTAATCGCAATAGTAGTGAAGAGAGTGGCTGCGAAAAACGATGCTAAACGAGCAGTGATCAATGTTTTAACTCAGAATGTTTCAAATGGAAAACAATTTTTGATGGGTCTGAAAGAAGGCCTTATTAAGAGCGATGTTTTAGCTGTAAAATTTGTAGAAGAAAATGAACTAGAAGTAAAGAGTTTGGAAACCACATTGAACCGCATAGAAAATGAAATCATGCCTAAGATTGAACACCAACAGCTAAGCAATGAGCAAAATGATTTAATCGAAGTGGTTAAGGTTCACTTAAAAACTTTACAGGACAATTTCGCTAAATTACAAATCGAAATGGTTGAAACTATAAAAACTCAACCAGAAGCATCAACTAGCAAAGCCGATCAACCGAAAGAAACGATTGCATCAATTGAAGCACATTCCTCTGGCAGAGATGGAGATGATACCAGCAAGTTTAACGTCAATAATCAGGAACAGGAGACTATACAACCGTCTGCAGTGCAAGTTCCAATAGAAGATGAAGCATCCACTCTAGAGGATATATCAGTTCTGAAATCGATAGCAGAAGTTTCATCAAAGTCCGAAATAGTTCACACACAAATAGATGAAGCTATCAAAGGTAAGGTTGATGTCTTGGTGTCCCAACTAAAACACAGTCTAGCCTCTGTTTTGGCTCATTGCTCGGAGATGGACGTGGGGGCATTGCAAACGGAAACTGCCCAACAGGTGCAGGCAAGTTTCTCCAAGCTGGGAGACCTCAATAAATGCATTGCTGAAATCCGCCAAGCCAATGTTGTTGAACCCCTTCTCTCCCTGTCAGATGTTAGTGAGTGTAAAACGTTTGCTGATGCTGTTTGTGACTTAGAAGCATGCGTAGTGGAAGTTGAGGAATGCATCGCTCAAAGCGATATCCAAGAATTGAGTGAAAATGAATTGTCGGAATTGAAGACGCTAGCCATGCCTTTGCGTGAATTGAAAGAATGTGTTCAAGTCTTGCACAATCAAGAGTTGGAGCAGGTCACAAGTCTGCCTACTGCAAGTATGCCGCTAACGTGTGCGCAAGTTTTGCATGATGTGCAACCATTTATGTTGACCATTCATGAGAGCCATGCCCTGGAAACTCTTCAATCACTCGCCGAGGACGAATCACTTTCACCCCTCAAGAAGTTCATACAGCCCATTCAGGAACTTCAAAATGCGATATTAAGCATTGATGACCAAATGCATTTATCCCAAGCTGACAGTATATCGAAACCAAATGAACTCATAACTCTGGCCAAATGCGCCAAGCCCATAGTCGACCTGCAAAAAGCCATACTTCATATTCAAGACGAACAACCCTTCTCCACTCTTCAAGATGGCCCAACATTTGAAGTATTGAAGAATCAAACGAGCCCTATTTACGAATTATTGCAATATTGTGAACAAGTGGACTTGGGGGCACTGGAAAATGTTGGCGATCTAGCTACACAAAACGACGTTTCCGCAATGAAAACATGTGTAGAACCCAAAAGTGCTCGAACTGAGTTAGAGGAACCCGCTAAAGTTCAAGCGGAAACTGTTATCAAAAAGGACGTCAGAGACAATATAGTTGTTGGCATTAAACAAATTGAGGAATGTTTAAAGATAAGTGAGGCGGCAATATTAACTGAATTACCGGAAATTGGAAAAATTATGGAAGAATTAAAATCTGATTTGGTAAATATGGAGATGGAGCTGGGAAAACCATCCGGACAACAAGAAACTACGGCGGCAAAAGACAAAATTGCAAAAACGATGTTCAAATTGAAGGAATGCTTAGTTCACACATATGAAGCAGGAGATGAGAAATCGTTGGATGATATTGAGAGGACGTTTGAGGATATATTACTGGCACTTCCAGTTCTAGAAGTTCAATTGGCTGAAGAAATGTATTCGAAAATCGAAACTAATATCCTCGGATTTATATCAGATTGTTCGCAGCCTGAATTTGTGAACGACATACAGCGAGTTGTAGAACCAGTTAAGGAGTTACTCAACAGTATTCGGGCTGTCAGTGAAACAAATAGCGTTGATATTGAAAAATCATCCTTAGCGTTGGCGAATCTCCAATCTAACTTGATGGCAACCTTTCGGTCTCTAAATGACGCGGACGAGCTTGTGGATGAAACCATGCACGCCGATATATTGAAAGCTCAAGATAATGTCGTATCTATATTCGACTTTATTGAAAGTAGTGAGAACAGTTTGAGAGTTATAGAAGTGTTGCAGGAAATCGATGCGCTCACACCTCAACTAATCGCAATAGTAGTGAAGAGAGTGGCTGCGAAAAACGATGCTAAACGAGCAGTGATCAATGTTTTAACTCAGAATGTTTCAAATGGAAAACAATTTTTGATGGGTCTGGAAGAAGGCCTTATTAAGAGCGATGTTTTAGCTGTAAAATTTGTAGAAGAAAATGAACTAGAAGTCAAGAGTTTGGAAACCACATTGAACCGCATAGAAAATGAAATCATGCCTAAGATTGAACACCAACAGCTAAGCAATGAGCAAAATGATTTAATCGAAGTGGTTAAGGTTCACTTAAAAACTTTACAGGACAATTTCGCTAAATTACAAATCGAAATGGTTGAAACTATAAAAACTCAACCAGAAGCATCAACTAGCAAAGCCGATCAACCGAAAGAAACGATTGCATCAATTGAAGCACATTCCTCTGGCAGAGATGGAGATGATACCGGCAAGTTTAACGTAAATAATCAGGAACAGGAGGCTATACAACCGTCTGAAGTTCAAGTTCCAGTAGAAGATGAAGCATCCACTCTAGAGGATATATCAGTTCTGAAATCGATAGCAGAAGTTTCATCAAAGTCCGAAATAGTTCACACACATATAGATGAAGCTATCAAAGGTAAGGTTGATGTCTTGGTGTCCCAACTAAAACACAGTCTAGCCTCTGTTTTGGCTCATTGCTCGGAGATGGACGTGGGGGCATTGCAAACGGAAACTGCCCAACAGGTGCAGGCAAGTTTCTCCAAGCTGGGAGACCTCAATAAATGCATTGCTGAAATCCGCCAAGCCAATGTTGTTGAACCCCTTCTCTCCCTGTCAGATGTTAGTGAGTGTAAAACGTTTGCTGATGCTGTTTCTGACTTAGAAGCATGCGTAGTGGAAGTTGAGGAATGCATCGCTCAAAGCGATATCCAAGAATTGAGTGAAAATGAATTGTCGGAATTGAAGACGCTAGCCATGCCTTTGCGTGAATTGAAAGAATGTGTTCAAGTCTTGCACAATCAAGAGTTGGAGCAGGTCACAAGACTGCCTACTGCAAGTATGCCGCTAACGTGTGCGCAAGTTTTGCATGATGTGCAACCATTTATGTTGACCATTCATGAGAGCCATGCCCTGGAAACTCTTCAATCACTCGCCGAGGACGAATCACTTTCACCCCTCAAGAAGTTCATACAGCCCATTCAGGAACTGCAAAATGCGATATTAAGCATTGATGACCAAATGCATTTATCCCAAGCTGACAGTATATCGAAACCAAATGAACTCATAACTCTGGCCAAATGCGCCAAGCCCATAGTCGACCTGCAAGAAGCCATACTTCATATCCAAGACGAACAACCCTTCTCCACTCTTCAAGATTGCCCAACGTTTGAAGTATTGAAGAATCAAGCGAACCCTATTTACGAATTATTGCAATATTGCGAACAAGTGGATTTGGGAGCACTGGAAAATGTTGGCGATCTAGCTACACAAAACGACGTTTCCGCCATGAAAACATATGTAGAACCCAAAAGTGCTCGAACTGAGTTAGAGGAACCCGCTAAAGTTCAAACGGAAACTGTTATCAAAAAGGACGTCAGAGACAATATAGTTGTTGGCATTAAACAAATTGAGGAATGTTTAAAGATAAGTGAGGCGGCAATATTAACTGAATTACCGGAAATTGGAAAAATTATGGAAGAATTGAAATCTGATTTGGTAAATATGGAGATGGAGCTGGGAAAACCATTCGGACAACAAGAAACTACGGCTGCAAAAGACAAAATTGCAAAAACGATGTTCAAATTGAAGGAATGCTTAGTTCACACATATGAAGCAGGAGATGAGAAATCGTTGGATGATATTGAGAGGACGTTTGAGGATATATTACTGGCACTTCCAGTTCTAGAAGTTCAATTGGCTGAAGAAATGTATTCGAAAATCGAAACTAATATCCTCGGATTTATATCAGATTGTTCGCAGCCTGAATTTGTGAACGACATACAGCGAGTTGTAGAACCAGTTAAGGAGTTACTCAACAGTATTCGGGCTGTCAGTGAAACAAATAGCGTTGATATTGAAAAATCATCCTTAGCGTTGGCGAATCTCCAATCTAACTTGATGGCAACCTTTCGGTCTCTAAATGACGCGGACGAGCTTGTGGATGAAACCATGCACGCCGATATATTGAAAGCTCAAGATAATGTCGTATCTATATTCGACTTTATTGAAAGTAGTGAGAACAGTTTGAGAGTTATAGAAGTGTTGCAGGAAATCGATGCGCTCACACCTCAACTAATCGCAATAGTAGTGAAGAGAGTGGCTGCGAAAAACGATGCTAAACGAGCAGTGATCAATGTTTTAACTCAGAATGTTTCAAATGGAAAACAATTTTTGATGGGTCTGGAAGAAGGCCTTATTAAGAGCGATGTTTTAGCTGTAAAATTTGTAGAAGAAAATGAACTAGAAGTCAAGAGTTTGGAAACCACATTGAACCGCATAGAAAATGAAATCATGCCTAAGATTGAACACGAACAGCTAAGCAATGAGGAAAATGATTTAATCGAAGTGATCAAAGTTCTCTTGAAAGCCCTGCAAGACAAATTGTTAAATTTCCAAAATATTGATGTTCAATCAGACAAAGACGAACTTTTTCAGGAGGCCACAGATTCAGACATCCAAAAGGAAAAAGTCATGACTGAGGAAATAACGGTTGAGCAAGTCGATGAAATTACGTCTGACATTCAACAACAACCAAAAACTATAGATACAGATCTATCCGTAGCACAGGATAGTGAGCCCTCTCCAAAAATTTCTACAGTGGATAAGGTGGGTGCTTCAGGACAAAACAATGAAGACATTTTGCAGCTGATTGATTCAACTATTAGTCACATTAAAAACATCGATTCTCCAAATCTATCCAAGTCCACCTTAGAGTGCATGAAGTCAATTGGAATAAGTTTGAATGAAATAAAAGTTGCTATTTTTTCCAACACTCGCATCCCAATCGAGGATCGTATATATTTGCCCCTGTTTAAATTAAGAGACTTGCTTGCGTTTATTAAAGGAAAACCTATGGAAGAAGTGACTAAAACAAACGAATCACAGCAGATAGTTCGAAATGCAAATTGCGTTCTATTGAATATTTTAAATGCCAATGAAAGTCTGCGTCGCGCTTTGGTCCATGACATTTCTGAAACTACTCAACCGTACATGAACAGCATCGTCTCATTTATCACTGAAGCATGTCGTGAAAGCACACAATTGCAAAACTTTTCCGTCGCGACCCAAAAGCTGAGCGCTGAAATTAGCAAAATAAGGAAGGAATGTCCTCCCAACATGGACCCAACTTCGATATGTTATCAAAATTTGCAGTCCACAGTGTTGCATTTTAAGGCTTGCGTTGATCAATTACGCTCGAATTCGCTGATTGATTCGTCCGTAACGCAAATGGAAAGCTTGAACAAACTGTGCGACTCTTTGGAAAGAGGTGTTGTCCAGGATGCGATAGAGATTCTACAGGAGTTGGAAGGACTGAAAAGCCTGTTTGTGCATTTATTAGAAGGAGTGAAATTAATACCCTCGCAGACTAATTTACAAGCAGAACAAGACCAACCAGAAATAGCTCACGAGGACGATCTCAACGAGAAACTTCAAACTGTACTTGAACTAATGGACGCTGGTGAACAATTAGACTTAGATGCTGAAACCAAGAAATTATTAGAAAACCCACTCGACAATGAAAACATTTCAAAGTTTGTATTCAAAATGAGGGAACACATTGTTCACACCTATGATGGAGGACCTTTGGAAGACGAGGAAAAGAAAAACTGCATGGAAGAATTGATTAATTCATTGTTAGCGAATAACTCTGAGGCCGCACTGAATTTATCTCAGGAATACTATAAAAGGATTGAGGAAAACGCTAAACAAATTTACACAAATATTGAGGCCATAACAAACGTAAACCTTCAAAATGAATTTTTGGCGTTAAAGCCCAAAGTGGAAAGCATCGTAACATTATCCAAAGGTTTCACAGAAACAACCCATGTAGACAAATCTGCAGAGCAAATAATATCTTTGCAGAAGAATTTCACGGATATATTGGAACTGTTTAATAGTGGGCTAACTGCGAACATTGAGAACTTAAGAGCGAGTATAGAAAAAATGAATTCACTTGTGTTGGGGGAACTCGAATATCTTGACCAATGCAAAATGAAGTTGGAATCGGTGAAAGTCGCAGCAAAAACATACTATCTTACTTCGTACATATTAAAAACGTGCGAAATGCTCCAAAACACTGAACTTGCACCTGTTGAAGAAATTGGCTCAGACTCCGCCAAAGGAGTTATTGATGTATCTGAAGAACCTGAAGTGGAGCAGAGTCAAGATCAAACTACACTTGTAGACGTGGAGAAGAAAGAAGGCGAAAAAATGGTTGCACATGATGCTGATGAAGCAGAACAAAAGGTTGAAAATAGTGCTGAAAAAGTTGAGCCCGCTCAAGAAAAATTAAGTCACAAAGAGCAAGAAGGTGAAGCTCTTGAAATACTATTAGAAAAAATGGAAGAACAGCGAGATGAAAAGTTAGTTGAGGAAGTAATGCTGGACCAAGTTGCTCCGAAAGTGGATATGGTGGATGAACCTGAAAAATCAATTACGAATGAAAAAACAAATCAAAAAGACGTGGAAATGGATTTTGTTGCTGAAGTAATAGAAACCAAAGACATAGTTCGAGCAAGTGAAGAAGAAACGAGTAAAGAGGATATAAAGAATGAAGAATCCTCCGCTGAGATGATTAATGAATCTGTTGATGAGTTGTGTGAAAACAAGCAAGGTGAATTTGTTGACGAAACCATACCAGAATCTTTCATAATGATCGTGAGAAATGCAGCTGAAATCTGCAAACAAGTTGAGACCATAGAAAGTTTGAAAGGTTTAAAAGTCAAGCTTGATAATATTGTCTCCTCTTTAGAAGCCATTGTGAAATCAAAGACGATTGAAAAATCATCAGAAAAAGTAGTGTCTTTGCAAAAAAATCTTATGGATGCATACGTAATGTTTGATGACATGCTGGCAAAAACCGCAACAGGTGTGAATACAGAAATCGAACTAGTGAAAAGCGTTGCTTTACGTGAGTTTGACTATATTGATGGATCCGAAAAGGATATCGAACCATCAATCGTGATTTCTGATACACACCAGCTGACAACTTCTATTTTGGCGGTTGTTGCCAAACTTCAAAGCGTTGCTCCTGAAATTTCTGAGATTGATACAAAACAGGACACGCTAAATGAAAATACGGATGATGTGGAAAAGCTTTCAAGCGATATTAAGACAGAAGTTACTCAAAAGGATACTACTGAGCCAATATTGGAAACAAGCATAGCACATGATGAGCAAAAAATTGGGACCATTATGGACGAAGCACAACAGGAGCCTTCTGAACCAACTGCAGACGATCGAGATAAAATCAAGCAAGAGGAACAACATCCAGTTTCTGCTATTTCTGCTGAAGTGGAGTCAAATGCGGAAGTTGAACTAGAAAAAGACTCGCTCGAAAAGGTTGAAAAATCAGCTAAAACTTTGGCTGAGGAAACACACGATAAGTCAATCGATGCGAAATTACAAGAAGACTTTGTGAAAATTGTAAAAAATATCAAAAATATATGCAAGCAAATTGATAACATGGAACAAGCTTATATCTACCATAAGGTATCTGTTTTAAAACCGAAACTGGAAAATCTTGCATCATCTGCGAGTCTTATTCAACCAGTTAGTACAGTTGATAAGTCTTCAGAAACACTTGTTTCTCTTCAGAAGACTCTTATGGGTATATTTGTACTTATGGACGACTTGCAAGCTGAGAATATAAAAGATTTAAATGTTGATTTGGAAAAAGTAAAATCGCTGGCACTCGGCGAATTCGATTTTATCGATAAGTGCGAGAAACAAATAGAATCCGCAAAGTTGACAGCTGAAACATATCAGTTGACGTCCTGTATCTTGGAAGTTTGTGAAAAGCTGCAATGTGCTTTAATAGGAGTTGATGATAGTAAAAAAGAGGCTGATTTAAAAATCGATAGCCAGCAAGAGACTGTTGCTCAACAAATAGAAAATACTGAGCAGATTGAAAGGGAACAAACTAAATTAGGTGGAAATAGCGAATTAGAGAGAGACGAGCATGCAGTTGAGGATGAATGTTTGAAAGAAGCAGAAACAGAGTTGGCCGAGAAGCTGGAACTGAAAACCGATGACACAGTTGATCCAAAATCCCAGGAATATTTTGAAAACATAAAAAAAAATGTTGCCCTCATATATGAACAAATTGATAATATAAAGAACGATTATCTCCAAGACAAGGCATCCACCTTGAAAACGAAATTAGAAAATATTGTTTCTTCGGCTGAAGTTATCCAAACAGCTAAAGCTGTTGATAAATCTTCAGAAAAAGTAGTTTCTCTTCAAAAGAATCTTATGGACATATTCGTAATTTTCGATGACTTCCAAAGTTGTGAAATAAAAGACCTGAATGCAAATATTGAAAAAGTCAAATCGCTGGCACTTAACACTTTTGACGATATTGAAAAATGCGAAAAATGTGTCGAATCCGTAAAGTTAATAGCCGATACATATTTTCTCACTTCTTCTATATTTGAGACCTACCATAAGCTACAAAGTGCTGAGCTTGACGAAGCAGCTGGACAGAAACGGAAAAAGTCTTTACCGAAAAGACAAAAGAGTAAAGAAGAAAACAAAAAATCAAATGAAGAAAAACAGGAAACTCAGCCAGAAGAAAAGAAGGGTGAGTCATCCGTCGAAACTGTCGCAGAATTGAAGCAGAAGTCAGTTGAGGAACCAGAAAAACTACAGGAAAAAATCCAGGAAAAGGACCAGAAAACGTATGAAGAAGAACCGGCCACTCAGTCGGAACTATCAACAGAAAAAGGGAAGGTCGTTGAACCGAGTCAGAAAGCAGTTGAGAAACCAGAAGATCTTCAGGACCAAAGTAAGGCAAAGGACCAAAAACCACATAATGAGGAACTGGCAACTCAGGCAGAGGTTCCTGCAGCAAAACCTGAGATTGAAATGGATACGAAACCAGCTGTGGAGAAGGTTGTAAAACCGAACGAAACACCAGTTGAGACATCAGAAGATTCCCAGCATAAAATCAGAGAGAAAGACCAAACACCACATGAAGATAAACTGGTATCTCGGGAGGAAGTCTCAGCCGAAAAGACTGAGATTGAAGAAAATATTAAATCAGCTGTGAAGGAGGTTGTAGAACCGAGTATGAAGCCAGTTGAGACGTCAGAAGATCTCCAGGACAATAGTAAACAGAGAGACCAAGAACCACAAGAAGGTAAACCTGAAACACAGCCAGAAATTGTAACAGAAATAGTGGAGAGTATGGCAGCTATTGAAGAGATCCAAGAACTAAGCAAGAAACCAATTGAAACGCCAGAAGAGTTGCAGAAACAGATCAAGGAGAATGACCAAACGCTAGAGGAAGAGAAACTGGCAACTCAGGCAGAAGTTTCTACAGCAAAGGCTGAGATTGAAAAGGATATTAAATCAGTTGTGGAGAATGTTGAACAAAACGAGAAACCAGTTGAGAATAAACCATCACATGAAGAAATACTGGCAACTCGGGAGGAAGTTCCCTCAGAAGAGACTGAGATTGAAAAAGATTTGATATCTGATGAGAACGTTGCAGAATTAAACGAAAAACCAGTTAAGGCACCAGAAGATCTCCCCGAAACGGTCAAAGAAAGTGACCAAAAACAACATGAAGATAAGCCAGTAACACAGCCAGAAAATCTTACAGAAACGGTGGAAAGTGTGGCAGCTATTGAAGAGCTTATAGAAATCAGTAAGAAATCAAACGAAGAACTGCAGGACCAAACTAAGGCGAAGGATGAAAGGCGTCATGAAGAGAAACTGGCAACTAAGGCAGAAGTTTCTACTGCAAAGGCTGAGATTGAAAAGGATATTGAACCAGCTGCGGAGGAGGTTGTAGAAACGAGCAAGCAACCAGTTGAGACGTCAGAAAATCTCCAGGACCAAACCAAACAAACAGACCAAACACCACATGAAGATAAACTAGTAAAACAGCCAGAAATTCTTACAGAAACGGTGGAGAAGATAGCAGCTATTGAAGACTTCATGGAACCAAGCAAAACACCAATCGAGAAGCCAGAAGATCTGCAGGACCAAACTAAGGCGAAGGATAAAACACGTCATGAAGAGAAACTGGCAACTCAAGCAGAAGTTTCTACTGCAAAGGCTGAGATTGAAAAGGATATTGAACCAGCTGCGGAGGAGGTTGTAGAAACGAGCAAGCAACCAGTTGAGACGTCAGAAAATCTCCAGGACCAAACCAAACAAAGAGACCAAACACATGAAGATAAACCAGTAACACAGCCAGAAATTCTTACAGAAACGGTGGAGAAGATAGCAGGTATTGAAGACTTCATGGAACCAAGCAAAAAACCAATCGAGAAGCCAGAAGATCTGCAGGACCAAACTAAGGCGAAGGATAAAACACCGCATGAAGAGAAACTGGTAACTAAGGCAGAAGTTTCTACTCCAAAGGCTGAGATTGAAAAGGATGTTAAATCAGCTGTGGAGGAGGTTGTAGAAACGAGCAAGCAACGAGTTGAGACGTCAGAAAATCTCCAGGACCAAACCAAACAAAGAGACCAAACACCACATGAAGATAAACCAGTAAAACAGCCAGAAATTCTTACAGAAACGGTGGAGAGTGTGGCACCAAGGAAGAAACCAATCGAGAAGCCAGAAGAACTGCAGGATCAAACTAAGGCGAAGGATGAAACACCTCATGAAGAGAAACTGGTAACTCAGGCAGAAGTTTCTACAGCACAGGCTGAGATTAAAAATGATATTAAATCAGCTGCGGGGAAGGTTGAACCGAGCAAGAAAGCAGTTGAGAAACCAGAAGAGCTGCAGAATCAAGAGAAGAACCAAACATCACATGAAGAGATATTAGCAACTCGGGAGGAAGTTCCCTCAGAGAAAACTAAGATTGAAAAAGATATTAAGCAAACCGTTAGGAAGGATGTAGAACCGAACAAAAAACCAGTTGAGCCACTAGAAGATCTCCAGGAGAAAAGCAAAGAGCAAGACCAAGAACCGCGTGAAGACAAACCAGTACCGCAGGCATCAGTTCCTATAGAAAAAGCAGGTGACGAGTCATCTGTTAAAGAGGTTGTTGAACCGAACAAGAAGCCAATTGACAAGCCAACCGTTATGAAGGATGTAGAAAAAGCCAATCAAACAGTTGTGGTGCCAGAAGATAGAAAAGAAAAGATAGATAACGAGCCATCTGTTAAAGAGGTTGTTGAACCAAGCAAGAAACAAATCGAGAAGCCAGAAGAGCTGAAGAACCAGAAAATGGAGAAAGTCCAAACACCACATGAAGAGAAATTGGCAACTCAGGCAGAAGTTTCTACATCAAAGGCTGAGATTGAAAAGGATATTGAACCAGCTGTGGAGCAGGTTGTAGAAATGAGCAAGCAACCAGTTGAGACGTCAGAAAATCTCCAGGACCAAACCAAACAAAGAGACCAAACACCACATGAAGATAAACCAGTAAAACAGCCAGAAATTCTTACAGAAACGGTGGAGAGTGTGGCACCAAGCAAGAAACCAATCGAGAAGCCAGAAGAACTGCAGGATCAAACTAAGGCGAAGGATGAAACACCTCATGAAGAGAAACTGGTAACTCAGGCAGAAGTTTCTACATCAAAGGCTGCGATTGAAAAGGATATTAAATCAGCTGTGGAGAAGGTTGAACCGAGCAAGAAAGCAGTTGAGGAACCAGAAGAGCTGCAGAATCAAGAGAAGGACAAAAAATTAAATGAAGAGATCTTAGCAACCCGGGAGGAAGTTCCCTCAGAGAAAACTGAGATTGAAAAGGATATTAAGCCAGCCGATAGGAAGGATGTAGACCCGAACAAAAAACCAGTTGAGGCACTAGAAGAAGACAAACCAGTACCGCAGGCAGAAGTTCTTACAGAACAAGTAGATAGTGAGCCATCTGTTCAAGAGGTTCTTGAACCGAGCAAGACGCCAATTAAGAAATTAGAACAGCTGCAGAATCAGGACAATAAGAAGGACCAAAAATCACATGAATTGAAACTGGCAACTCAGGAAGAAGTTTCTACAGCACAGGCTGAGATTGAAAAGGATATGGACTTAGCCCTTAGGAAAGGTGTAGAACCGAACACAAAACCTGTTGAGGTACTTGAAGATCTCCAGGAGAAAAGCAAAGAGAAAGACCAAGAACTGCATGAGGACGAACCAGTACCGCAGGCATCAGTTCCTACAGAAAAGGCAGATAAAGACCCATCTGTTAAAGAAGTTGTTGAACCAAGCAAGAAGCCAACTGAGAAGCCAGCCGTTCGGAAGGATGTAGAAACGGCCAAACAAACAGTTGAGGCAGTTGAAGATCTCCAGGACACGGTCAAAGAAAAGGATCAAAAACTACTTAAAGATAAACCGGTAACACAACCAGAAATTCTCATAGGAAAGATAGATAACGAACCATCTGTTAAAGAGATTGTTGAACCGAGCAAAAAACCAATTGAAAAACTGGGACCGCTGAAGGATCAGGACAAGGAGAAGGACCAAATATCACCTGAAGAGATACTGGTAACTCAGACAGAAGTTTCTACTGCAAAGGCTAAAATTGAATCAGCTTCGGAAGAGGTTGTAGAACCAAGCAAGAAAACAGTTGAGACATCAGAGGATCTCCAGAACAAAATCAAAGAGAAAGATAAAAAACAACATGAAGATAAAGTGGAAGTACAAAGTGTGGCAGCTGTTAAAGAGGTCGTAGAACTTAGTAAACCACAAATTGAGAAACGAGAAGAGCTGCAGGAACAGAACAATGAAAAGGACCAAACATCACAGGAAGAGAAACCTACTGCAATGGCTGAGATTGAAGACAATATTAAATCAGCTTTGGAGGTAGAACCAAGAAAGAAACCAGTTGAGACGTCAGAAGATCTCCAGGACAAAATCAAAGAGAAAGATAAAAAACAACATGAAGACAAATCAGTACCGCAGGCATCAGTTCCTACAGAAAAGGCAGATAATGAGCCATCTGTTAAAGAGGTTGTTGAACCGAGCAAGAAGCCAATTAAGAAACTAAAACGGCTGCAGGATCAGAACAAGGAGAAGGACCAAACATCACATGAACAGGAACTTGTAACTCGGGAAGAAGTTCCCGCAGAAAAGGCTGAAATTAAAAAAGATATTAATCCAGCTGTTGAGAAAGTTCTTGAACCGAACGAAAAACCAGTTGAGACACCAGAAGATATCCAGGAGACGGTGAAAGAAAAGGACCAAAAACCACTTGAAGATAAACCAGTAACACAACCAGAACTTATTAAAGAAACGGCGGAGAGTGATGCAACTATGAACGAAATCGTTGAACCGAGCATGAAACCAATTAAGAAACAAGAAAAACTGCAGGACATGGTCAAAGAAAAAGACCAAACACCACATGAACATGAACCAGTACCGCAGCCAAAACCTTCTACAGCAAAGGTAGAAAGTGAGGTATCTGTTAAAGAGTTCGTTGAACAGAGTCTGAAACCAGAAGAACTTAAGGAAATGGACGAAACTTTGCATAAAGAAAATTTTACATCCCTGTTAGAACCTCCTATCGAAAAGGCTGTTGAAAAACTCGTAGAACCAATGAAAAAGCCAGTTAAGAAATCAGAAAAGCTTCATGGCAAGACAAAGGATGGCAAAGACCAACAACCGGAAAGAGAGAAACCGTCTGAAAAGAATGTTTCAGAACCGAAACCAGAAGAACTTCAGGATAAGGAGGCGCAGAAAGATCAAAAGCCACATGAACCACCACAAGAACTTACAAAAGACGTCGAAACCAGTAAGGTTGTTGAGAAGGCTGAACTAACTAAGGCAACAGCTGGAAAATCAGAAGGGATCAACGGACAAAATAAGAGCATTGAAAATGCTACAGTTCCACCAAGGAAGGAGTTGCCAGCTCAGGTTGAGAATGAAATGATTGTAGAGAAACCTCAAAAGCCTGAAGGTATAAATACCATGGAAGAGGAGCCTAGCGGAGAGAATGTGGTAGCAGATAAAGAGCAATCGTCCGATCAAAAGCAGCTTCCTATTGAAGATGAGATTAATGCAAAGATTGTTGAGCCAACCGCTGAAAAGGTCGGAAAACCGAGTAAGGACCCAGCTAAGAAACTTGAAAAGAAACCTAAAGACAAAAGAAAGAAAAGTAAGGATGAAGACAAAAAACCTAATGAAGAAATCCTGCAGCCAAAAATATCTGAAGAAAAGGAAAGAAAGGGCGAGAAGGAGGAACCAAAGTTAGGTGATCAAATATTACCAATTCAGGAAAAAGCTCCGATCGAATCGGCTGAAAATGCGAAAATTAAGGACTCAATTGTTAAAGAACAGGTAGAACCCAGCCAAGTACCAGAAAAGAAAACAGAAAAACTTAAGAAGAAAAGAAAAATGAGTGAGGAAGATAATAAAAGCCAAAATGAAGAAAATAAGCAGGCTGAGCAAAAACAAGTCTTCCAAAACACTGAGTCTGTAGCGATTCAAGAAACTTGTGCTCCGAAATCTGCAGAAAAGGGCAAAGAATCAACAACAACAAAAGAAGTTCAACCAAAAACACATAAAGAAACGACAAAGAGCAGCGCAAGCGAGGAAAGAATACTAACTGAAGATGTGTCGTCAAAAACCACGGCAATAGCAAGTGAAGAGTCAGCTGTTGCGGAACGTAAAGGATTAAGTAATGAACCGTCCGAAAGGCCCAAGGCACTCAAGGACAAGAAGAATGACAAAAAAGAAAATCAAAAGCCAATTGTAGGAGAACTATCAGCAGAGAAATCAGATGATCGTAGGCAAGACGGTCTGGATAGTGGAAAACAATTGGACATCCAGAACCACGACACCGAATTAACTACGAGAGCAGCAGCTAAAAAAACATACAAATCATTAGATGTCGAGTATAAAGACAAAAAAGAATCACGCAGTGCTCGACGAATGCCCAATGTGGAACTCAAACTAACAAACAGGAATTCGGCTATCGGTAGCGACATAAAGTTGACTTGCAGCATATCCGGAGCTGATTTACAAGTAGATTGGTACAGGGATAAGACACTCGTCGAAAATAACAACAGGTTCAAGAAGACTTTTAACGATGGGCTGTCCTGCTTAGAGATACAGTCAGTGGATGTCGGGGACTCGGGCGTATACAGATGCGTTGCCGCTAATCGGAATGGAGAAGTCGAGACTAGTTGCCTTGTGACTGTTTACGATGTACCAACAAATAAATTTGGCACTCCGCCAATATTTACGCGTAATATAAGAGGTATGCACATTCCTTTCGACCTGCATTTCATTCACTTGCGATTTTGCTTTCTGCTTTTAATGTTGCTGCAACCACTGCAACTATAGCTAAGCGAATTTCAAAGGCTTTTATATTTGTATTGGAAAATACACCTACGTATATAGTTTTCATTGTTTATTGATGTATTGCACAGATTGCTCTAGGAAGATACGCATGTACAATATATAGGAAGGCAAATGCTTCGAGCTTGAAATTGAACAATGCGATTTGATCAGCATTGAACATTTATGTTAAGTAAATGCTTTTCAGCTAAATATATACAATAATTGGGACTTATATTTAAGTTATTTTAGCTTTTAATGCAAACATATTTCAATTCTAAGAGTTTTTAAAACTTTACGCATACTTTGGTGAATGACGTTTTAATAATGAACACATACTAACTTCCTAAAATTGCATTGAAAAACAACAAAACACGAAAACCAAGGACCGTGCAGGTACAGTAAACCTATAAATGTTTTGTTTTTCAGCTAAACTGTTGAAACATTTGTGATGAGAAAGAATTTAAATTCTAAGAAATAACTTTTGCAACTACAATAATTAATAAATGACGGTTTAGCTGAAATGCTCCAAATGCATTTATTATGTGACTAAGCAATTATTTAGAATAAAATAACTTGTAAATATGTCATATCTTAGTACTAATTAACACTACTGAACAGAACCGGTGGTCGGTGATTCTTTGCCGTGATATGAATCAAGTTAAAAAAATGCCGAAAGTCGTGAATAAAGTGCAGTGCCCATGCAAAAGTGCCATCGAAAAATGCTAACTGCTCGAATAAAAAACGAAAACTGTGGAATGAATAAATAAAAATTAAAAGCAAACATCGATTTGTTTCTGTTGTTTGTTTAAATAAAAAATAGCTAAAAATACGCCCGCGAGACGAGGTGGTCTCTTCGGTTAGCTGCTGCTGCTGCAGATTTCCTCAAGCACACATAGGTAACCATGCGCTCGTTTACATAATTGCAAAACAACGCGTGAATCTATGACAATCAAGTAAATATAGATTCTTGGCAATCAGTGCAAATGGACCACAATCGAGTCGTCCGCTCGATGGATCGATCGCCTCAATCGATATACTGTCTGGTCGCATTCAATTGAAAATTCGTTCGTGTCTCCGTTCAACGAGGATATTTTCAATTCATTTCGGCACGTTCGGTTCAGTCGTAGTTAAAATTTCTTATCGAACGGTTTCGAAACGCTCTCTCCCCATCGGTGCGCTGCGGTGAAATTTATCGAAAATTAGTTGCAACTACGCCAACCTAAGCACGTTACTAATTTGCAATTCCCCTAAATTGACAGTTGTTTTTATCGATACGCACTCACATACGTATTTGTTTGTTCGTTATCCTTGAAAAGTACGAGAAACGATGGGAGAGACGGAAGGCGATGTCGCGGTATCCGATCGGCCCTCTGAGGAGCCAGAAGCAACGCCTGCGCAGGATACTTTGCAGGTGCCTGTGCAGAAGAAACGAAAGTTGAAATCACCCACCCCCGGCACGCTCCGTGGCCGAAGCGCCACACCAATACGTGGCAGGAGTCAGACCCCGTTCACGTTGTACATGACGCGTCGCAGCGCTACTCCCTCGACATGGCGCAGCATTACACCATTTTTGAAACGCGAGGAGAAAGAGAAAACTCCCTTCGAATTGGGCAGAGACATTAAGACTCAAATCACTTGCAACAAGGCTGTCTTTGACAGAGCCCTGATAATGGACATATCGGAGTCGGAGGAAATTCAAAAGCCTGTCCGTTACATAACGACAGACATGTCGGTCATTGATCGTGCTGCTGTAATGGACGTGTCCAATGTTGAGGTTATCTACGTAGTAGAGGAGTACGAGGAGTACGAAGAGGAGGAAATAGTGGAGGAGGTGAAACCTAAGAAAAAGCCTAAGGGCAAGAAGGGACGCGTGCCGCGCAGGTCGGCTGAGAAGGATCGAAGCCCCAGCTTTCAATCGGACGTAGAAACAGAGGCGGGGGAAGGTCCTTCGACAGATAGAGAGGAAAGCGTTGATATTGACGAAGGGGATGAACCGGTAAAGAAGGGTAAAAAGAAGGCCGCTCCGAAAAAGAAGGAAAAAAAAGAAAAATCGCCTAGCCCGAAGCTAACCCTGAAATTGGAAATGGGCGGTGGTCAAAAGGCCAGCAAGAAAATGTTTGAACAACAGCAACAGCAGGAGCAAAAAGGCCCAGGTCCAAAGCCACCCCCGAAGAAGAGCAAGATGGTGCTTCAAATGGAAGAGCAAGCAAGATTGGCAGCCAAAGCAGCTGAGGAAGAAGCAGCCAAGTTGTCTGCCAAGCCGAAGAGTGAGACCTATGCGGAACGCCAGAAGCGGCTGCAACAGGAGAAGGAGGAACAGGAACGTTTGCAGGCAGAACTGCGTGCTCAGCAGCAGGAGGAAGAAGAGGAAGAAGCCGATGAGAATGAAGAAGGCACCGAGAGGGGCGAGGATGACTCCGGGGAAGGTGATGAAGGTGACGAAGGTGATGACGGCGGTGACTACGGCGACTACGGAGACGAAGCAACAAGCGAATACAGGGACGAGGAAGACTACAACGAAGCAGACGAAGAAAACGATGAGGTCCCCGACCTCCCCGCTGAAAAACGACGTGGTAGCGATTCATCCGAACATTTTACACGACCCGACCCTTACGATGAGGAGCGCTGGAAGCGAATTGCCGAGGAGGAGGGCGAAGAATTCATGCTGCAAATGCGCAAATACAGCCTGGCAATACTCAAAAGCGAGAAAGAGCGCGATGCCGACTGGCAGCGAATGCGCGAACAGGCCCGTTTGCCACACTTTATCGTTTTTTTGACTGATCGTATCGTTGAGGCAGGGCAGAATGTGCGCCTGGCATGCGCGGTTGGCGGACCGGAGTTGTCGGTGAAATGGTTCAAAGACGGCCGCCAGCTGGAGCGAGATGCCACTCATCGCATCATAAACAACAACAATATTCTAGCTTTAGAGGTAGTCAACACGACAATATTGGATTCCGGCGAGTATTCCTGCGTCGTAGCCAATGTCAACGATGAGGTTATGTCGTCATGCTACGTCACGATTTACGAGGTTTTCAAAGACGAACCTGCCCCGCCCTCATTCCGACTAATCAGAGGTACTCATACATATTGTTGTACGGCATTTCAGAGCCACTGTGCAAAGCACATTGTTTATGTCCTTTTCATTTTTTTTTTATTTTCGCTGAGTTTATCTGATGACTTACGCTTGCTCCTTTAGAATATTACCATTTGCGTGACGACGAACTGACGATTGAATGTCACATCCATGGCATTCCGCGTCCTGTGATCACTTGGTGGCGCGGCGCATTCGAGATCACCCCTAACTACAAGTTCACTAAGCTGGAAGAAGCACACGGTGTTTATAAACTACTCATCTACAAACCGTCGGATCGTGACAGCGGTGAATATACATGCAAGGCAATAAACTCGAGTGGAGAAGCGCAAATGAAGCACACAGTGGAAGTGGCTAAGAACCGGCATTTCCACGTTCACGGCATCTTCCACGCGCGTGACCGCATACAAAAGGACAAGGAACAAACAGCTAAGAAGGCCATGGCGGAAGCACTCCAGTCGAAAGCTGCCTCAGACAAGAAGCGGGCCGATGCCGAAGAACCACGAGTACGTGCCGTTCGCGCTTCTCCCGAACCACAAGTATCGCCGAAGCAGAAGCTCAAGTTCGCCACGCAGCTGCGCGATCGAATGGCACTCGAAGGCACTAAAGTTAAGTTTGTGTGCACAGTGATCGGGCCCGATCCTGCATGCCGCTGGATGAAGGATGACAAGTGGGTAGTCATGGGTCCCACCGTCAAGAATCTATCAGAGGAGGGCAAGGCCATCCTCGAGTTGATCAACGTATCGGCCGAATCGTCAGGCGTGTACAAGTGCGTGGCTAAAAACGACCACAGCGAAATCGAGACATCGTGCTACTTCAAAGTATATAGTGCGCAGGCTGACGGCGACGAGCAAGAGCCAATTTTCGCACTTCCACTTAGAGGTACGTGTAGCAGTGCAATTGTAATGCCTGTCGTTAATGTTGTTGTAGCCGATCGTGTTTTTGACTCTTCGCCGTGTTCAACACCCAATTGTCATTGTATCTAGAAGTGGTTTACATGTGTTGGTATTTGTATGAGAGCACTCGTGCGAAAGCAGACGGGCGGAGAAGATCACTTACAACTATCATTAGTTCAATACAAATGTAAACGGAAAAGATAACGACAAATACAACGCAATAAAACTTCACTCAATTCGTACACGTTTACACTTGTCGCAATCGGTGTTGAGGTATCCGTTCCGAAAATAGACAACAAATGTGTCTTTGTGTGTGTGCAGCTTTGATTGCCAAAGTACTAATTTCAATGCTTTTCTATGGTTTTCTCAGATGTTTATCACTCATCTCAAAACGATCTGATTATCGATACGAAAGTACGCGGCAACCCCCGCCCCGTTATCACATGGGTAAAGGACAACCTGCCAGTTGTACTCGATGATCGTAAGGTGCAGATCGAACATTTGGACGGTGTCTGTGAGCTGATCATTAACAAGCCGACACCGAATGATAGCGGTGTATACACTTGTGTAGCCGAAAATAAATTAGGCAGCCAGAAGACAACCCACACCGTTGTCGTCGACGTTGTGCAATCATCGCGTCGGTCTAGCGTACTGTCCAGCATGGTGACCGAGTCGGATAGTGAAACAGGTGCCGCAGGAGGAGCGAGGAGTAGGAAATCTGAAGGCGGTGACAAGCCCGGCAAGCTTCCAAAGGCCAAGAAGAAGGACGACGACGCCGAGGAGGGCACTTACGAACGACGCAGTCGCATGCCTGATCCATCGCCCAAGTCACAGCTGTATTTCATCGCCAATCTCTCCAACCGTTATGTGGCCGAGGGTTCGAAGGTCAAATTGCAAGCCGTTATTGGCGGACCAGATGCCACCATTAAATGGCAGAAGGACGGCCAGAATATAACGTACGGACCACGTATCCGCAACATGAATCGTGATAGTCTGGCGGTGCTGGAGTTCTTAAACGCCTTGCCCGAAGATTCGGGCGTGTACACAATTATCGCGCAAAACGAGTTCTGCAAGATTACAACATCAGCACTTTTGCACGTCTACCAGCCGAAGGTCAGCAGCGACGTGCAGCCCGTATTCATTCGTTCGCTTAAAGGTGAGTACTCTAACGCAATTGGTTAGTCGGTTCGCCCGTGCGTCTATTTATAGGATATCGCTTAAGTAATCGATGCAAATCGTTTGCATTTGTGACGACGACGTTATGTAATTTGCCTTCAAATATTGTATATTTGCATAGAAACGTATCATCTGAATACGAATGAGTTGATTTTGGAGACAGGAGTGCGTGGCCAGCCTACGCCGGAAGTGCAATGGCTGAAGGACAGCATGGAAATACAAAGCGGCGGACGCTATCAAATTTTGCAGCACCAAGATGGCACTTGTGAGTTGGTCATTGACAATCCGGGCAGCAAGGACTCTGGCAAGTATGTTGTGAAAGCGGAGAATAGTGCTGGAAAAATGGAGATATCACATTATGTGCTGTTCGAGGGTAAGGACTCACATATTGCCGAAAATATTCACGGTGTCTTCCACGCCGACAAGAGTTTGCTGCGGCCTAAGGTAACAGAGGAGGACAAACCAGTCGCGAAGTCAGCTGCTGCCACCGAGGGTGCAGTCAGCGAGTCGGAAGCTGAAGATGCTAAAAGTAAGGGCAAAAAGGGTAGACGCAAGAGCAAAAAGGGTGGTGAAGAGGAAGAGGTGTCGTCGGCCACTGATTACGCTTCCGATGCGGGCAGTCTCAAGAAGCGTGAGAAGGTCATTGGCCTTCATTTTGCCACATCAGTCAGAGATCGCGTTGTAGCCGAGGGCTCGAAGGTTAAGATCTCTTGCTTCTTGGAGTCGAAAGAACCACAGGTGAAATGGTTTAAGAACGACGAGCCCGTCGTCAACGGGCCCAAAATCAGAGGACGTTACAGTGAAGGCTTGTGCCTGTTGGAAATCGGGAGCGCCACTGTTGAGGACAGCGGTGTGTACAAGTGTTGGGCTCGAGATGAAACTGGAGAGGCTTCAACCTTCTGCAAACTAGAAGTTTACGCAGATCCGGGCACGGGCGATACACCGCCCACTTTTACACGCAACATCAAGGACACGTTCCACGGTAAGATAAACGAACTGCAGCTGGATGTGCACGTGCGAGGCTTACCAACGCCAACCGTCACTTGGGTGAAGGATGGTGTCAAGATTGAGCCAAGCGACAAATATCAACAGATCGACCACGACGACGGCACCTGCGAGCTGTTTATAAACAATCCAGTGCAGGCGGATAGTGGAAAATATGTTTGCCAGGCAGAGAATCGCGAAGGAAAAACTGAAATCGTGCATATTGTCAATGTGGAGCCCAGACGTGTTCGCCCAAGTTCGCCACCCAAGGAAGCCAGGCCGCCGGTGAAACCACCAACTGAAGAAGAGGAAGCAGAAAAAGAGAAAGAAAAGGAAAAGGAAAAGAAACGCAAGAAGGCCAAAGATAGTGGCGAGGAAGAGTCCTCCAGGAGGGAGGCACCACCACCGCCTGACCTAAAGAAATTCCTTTACTTTAGAAATTTCCTGTCCAACCGCACCGTAAAGGAGGGCAGCAATGTCAAATGGATGGTGAACATTGACGGCCCCGAACCAACGGCACGCTGGTTCCACGGCGACCAGCCAATCGCGTTTGGGCCTAAAAGCAAAATGTCCTGCCAGGACGGTATCGCTTGGCTCAATTTGATCGGCGTTACCGAGGAGGATGCCGGCGACTACACTCTGCGGGTCAAGGGCTCCGAAAATGAGATCGTCAGCACGTGCAATCTGTTTGTGTACAGCACCGCCAAAGAAGAACTAATTGCACCTGCCTTTACAGTGGGCATCAAAGGTATGTGGTGGGCCGCACTAAGCGCTTTTGGTGTGCGCGCTGTTAGTGTAACAGTGTAGTTGTGATACAGTGATACCGTTTCAGTGGTTCGTGTTCAGGTATGTACATTTGTACTTACAACATACATAAGTATATGTTGCTCTATGTTTGCTATGTTATTATGACTTTCGTGATTCGCTTAATTAGGTCGCTCGATTAAGTTGCTACTGCAGGTACTAACCGATATCACCTCAAACAGTTTTTCATTTTCTTGTTTAACATTTATGTGTGCACTGTGTGTGTGGCCCTTTGTGGCTATGCCATCCAATCATTACAGATTCGTACCGCTCGGCCAGCAATGAAATTGCGCTCGAGTGTAAAGTATCCGGCAACCCAAAGCCAAACATTTTTTGGCAAAAGGACAATGTTCTGCTGCCGCTTGACAGTGCCAAATTCAAGTCTGTTGAACTCGGCGACGGTGTGATGCAGCTGCTGATCACTGAGCCTTCCAAAGTAGACACTGGTTTGTACACCTGTTATGCTGAGAACGAGAGCGGCCAAATGAAGATCAGCAAATTCGTCGACGTGTCGGACTATGTGCAGAAGCAAACTCAGAAGAAGTCAGTACAGAAAATGTTGCAAGATTTGTCAGGTTCAGCGGTGAGTGGAGATAAACAAGAGGAGGATATGCGCGCCAAGGCTTTGGCGAAGGACAACAAAATGAAGCTGACAGTTGAGACGGTCATGAAACCGATGTCCTTGGCGGCCGGCAACAAGGCGCAACTCATTTTCTATGTCAACGGTTATATCGAGGAAGTGTATTGGGTCCGTGGCGATGAGCGGGTCACCAAAGATGCGCGACACAAGATCTACAACATCAACGGTGCCATCAGTTTGGAAATTTACGACGCTCGACCGGACGACTCTGGCGAATACAAATGCGTTGTGCGCAACAGTAAAAATAAAATTGATTGCAGTTGTCACCTAACCGTTTATGATAAATCCGTCGATTGCTTACCAGCCAGTTTTGACAGCACTATTACAGGTTAGCAATCATATAAACACACTGTCACATTCCAACATAATCATCTTAGTTCAGACAGAGATAAGGTACGGGAATTGAGTAGAGAACTGAGTGTGAAATGTTATCCCTGATACGCATGTATTGTAGTAGTAGCCACTTATTCTGAAAATAAAAGATCCGATGGTCCCCCGTTACATTACATTAACTGGGCCAACTTGGAAAGGATTTCACAAACGGCAATCACTCAGCAGTGCTGACTCAGTTCTCTTAACTTATCTTCTCTTCACGATCTCCGATTTCACTCAGTCATATATTATTCATGTTTTTATATACATAGTATAATTATATTATTATTTATTATACTTTGGTTTTTATTATGCATTCAGAGACCTACGACGCCAATCGCAACGAAATCATACTCACTTGCCACGTTCATGGCCGTCCGAGCGTCACATGGCTGCGCGACGATCACACCATTTCCAATAATCGCTACAAGACGGTGGAAGAAGCTGGTGGCATACGTAAACTCATCATCCGCAATCCGATTTCCTCGGACTGTGGTATCTTCTCGTGTTTTGCGGAGACTGCTGAGACCATAGATTCCATTAGTAGGTCCCTACGCACCGCCGACCTCAAGCAACTTATGTCCGTGGCCGCCGAAGTGACAACTAACGGCAGTGGCGGCGAACTGTCGCGAATGCGGCGGGGCTCGCAGACACCATTTGAAGTCTACAGCAATGGCGAGGAGATGCGCATCGCTACAACCGATGCGTCCATAAAGCGTGCTAAGGAGCGCCGACCTCTAAGCATGATCGCGCAAAGTAAACCCCTCTTCAGCACGCTGCTGCATGATCGCACCGTCACCGAAGGCGCGAGCATACGGCTGACTTGCGATGTGGTCGCCGACAGTAAGACGCACATCGAGTGGCTGAGAAATCATCGTCCACTACCAGTGGATGAACGCTACGTGACAATGTACCGCAATAACGTCGCCTCGTTGGAGATCGCCGCGACGAAAGTGGATGACAGCGGAAATTACACTTGCCGTGCTATCAACGACTATGGCGAAACTTTCACGCATGCGCAGCTGCGCATCTACAAGCACTACGAGGACGCGGTGCAACCGTACGCTTTTGTGCAGTCGATCAGAGGTTGAGTACAGACCATTTTGCTTCGGGCTCAAAAATTTTGCAGCGGCGTGTACCCATATCCAAACACAGCAGGACAATAATGTTGAGCGGCTATGTTTTGTTTCAGTGTTTGTTCATGTGGTGACACGTCCTAAGATTTTTCGTATTTAAGTAAATGACTTATTTGTTGTTTTTAAACTTTGCGCACACTAGTATCACCATTCCACGGCTGTTTATTAATCAAATTCCAAATTTCCCGTTCTCCAGATACATATTCTCTCAATGAGAATACGTTGGTTTTGGATTGTCGCGTGCGTGGCAAACCGCGCCCCGAAATCCAATGGATGAAGGGCACCGACTTGATTAATGAAGACGAAAAGTACCGGCAGATCGACCAACCCGACGGCTACTGCAAGTTGATCATCAACAATCCGACCGAGAAAGATTCTGGGGTCTACGTGTGCGTGGCCCGAAACGAGGTCGCCGAGAACAAGATCACCCATCAAGTGGACTTTGTGGGTCGGGAGCGCTTCACGCTGGAGAAGACACACGGTTTCTTCCATCGCAACCCCAATAAGCCACACTTCGTCGTACCACTCGGCAACCAGACAGTGGCGCCCGGCGGCACAGTTGCAATTTCGGCCGAGTTCATGCAGACGACCACACCAGTCGAAGTGCAGTGGCTGCGCAACCGCCAGTCGGTGGCCGGGCAACCGAATACGAAGACATTCATGGAGCACGGCGTGTACACGCTGGCCATATTGAATGCCACACCGGAGGTGGAGGGCACCTACACTTGCCGTGCCTCCAACGCCTTCGGACGCATCGAGTCGCACGCAAATGTTGATGTGGCTGTGGGTGCACCCAAGAATGAACGCCCTCCGCTGTTCCTCTCACGGCCAGAGGCAGAAATGAAGATTCTGGTCGGCGATCCTTTCTCCATATCCTTCAGAATTGCCGGCGATCCGAAGCCAAAACGTAAGTTTGCATTTAACATTCTACTATGTCAATTAGCGCTACATTGCCGAAACAACGTGTTTCTTGACAGTGACCTTCATGAAGGGCACCAAGGACATAACTAAATCCGACAGGGTCAGCAAGGAAGTGTCGGATGACTACACCCGATTCACAATGCAAAAGGCGCAAATTGCCGACTCGGGCACTTACTTCGTTGTGGCGCGCAACAACTTTGGCACCGACAGGATATTCGTAACAGTCACGGTGTGTAATCGCACGTCGCTCCATCTAGGCGCATCACCTTCAGCGCGTTTTCATTTTTCACTCTCTAGTTCTAGCCCTTCATACAATCGCTTACCACACCTGTCATACGTTCCTTTAGTGTTCATCTGCTCTCGTTGCACATGCATATCGCTTGTCATAATTAACTGCTGTATTTTTATTTCGCTTCTATTTTTAGATTAAAACTCCCAAAAAGAAAGAGTAAATCCAATCTAACGCTTACGCTCAGCAACGCCCACCAACTAGCGCACAAGCGATCATATTTTGATTTTAATATTAAATCGACGTCTATACGTTTCTGTTTATATTTTGCTTTGTTTCCGCTTTGCGTTCATGTCCTCACATCCGCTTCTGCTTCGGTTTCTGCTATTGTTGTTGTTGTTGTTGTAAATGTTGTATATTATGTCTGAAGTATGTACATTGTTTAGGTAATGCCACGCGCACGCTCAGAAACGCCAACATCGCCGCGTTGGGGCCAACGTCTGGACAGCTTCCCTGATGTTTCATATTTCAGAGGTGAGTAGCCACACGATTGGGAGTCTAATTGTGTTTTGTTACATTCACTTATTGATGGCACGTATCATAGTTTTCGGTGGGAATCATTTAGTGTGTGTACTGTTCGAGATTCACTTCCATTTGAGTCCATTAAGCTAAGACTGTTCTCATAAATTTGATACGTTCAACAAGTTATCACTTCGTTTCGTATTTGAGCCAATTAAGTAATTTCAAAATTTGAATGCTTAAATTAAGTGTACATTTTGAGAATCAAATTCGGTTTGCTTCTTTGTCAAAGGTATTGTAGTTTGTAGTTTCGTAAAAGTCTTTTAAAGTAGAACCACAACAGGAGTCTCCCCTAAAAATTGCACTAGTACTTTAATGTGTGCATCGGATCATTCGCATCTAGTCCAGTGATGTGTATGTATGAGCATTTCGTGTTATATGTTCCAATTTTGTTGTTGCCGAAGCCATGTTTTTGATCGCCCTACTCAATTCTATTTTCCAGATTTGTCTGGAGCGCTTGTTGGCTTGTTGGCTTCTTCGCAAACAATCTTTCCTTCTTTTTATTCCACGTTGTTTATCGGAAAACTCTTCACGCATAGGTGTCTGTGTACCGATACTCGACGTGATTCACCCAACTTGTTTTGGTTTTAAAATGTTAATGCTTCTTCTTCCTGCGAGATTATAAATTCAACAGTTTGTATTTAAATTTCATTAGTATTCCGATTGAGAAATTTTGATTTACTTATTAATTTTTTACAATTAAAGCTCAACAGCTTTATTATCTGTATATGTATGTATGTACGACGTGATCAACTTTACATTGTTTACATCTTATCCAGCTTATACATTTAGATACAATATATAAAACAAAAATAAATAAATAAAATGATTCTCCGGGGGATGATGCGTTTTATTGTCTAAGCATTTACCTTCTACTTAGCATTTATGCGTAGTTGTTGTAGTTAAATTGCGCCAATACTGCATAGAACTAGGAACTAACCGACTCTTAACTCAAATTTGA
Organism: Melieria omissa; assembly: GCA_963971225.1. Lineage (NCBI taxonomy): Eukaryota > Metazoa > Arthropoda > Insecta > Diptera > Ulidiidae > Melieria > Melieria omissa. Next base: position 7,276,929 of record OZ020269.1, on the reverse strand, counting down.
ACAAGACAATTAAATCAAATTAAACTCAACTTTTTATTGTATTGGGTTGCAGTATATTAGATTAGAAATCGGCTGGCAACACAATTATTGACTACCTTTGTATTTTATGACACAGATCCACCGGGTCCGATTGCCACGGAACCACTAGTCGTTGATTCCGGGCCCACACATCTTAGCTTGTCCTGGGGCAAGCCAGCCAGCAACAACTCGGCCCCCGTCATTGCCTACCGCGTCGATGCTTGGATTGTGGGCCATGAGGGCGGCGCAGTGTGGCGAGAGCTCGGTCTGACGCCCATCAATTCGTTTGACGCCTTCAATCTGAAGCCGAACTTGGAGTACCACTTCCGTGTGACGCCCAAGAATCGCTACGGCTGGGGTCCATCGGTGCAAACCAGCAACCCACTGCAGGTTGGCGGCGCCGAGTGTTTGCCAGAATTTGTGAAAATTCTTCCCGGCCAGCTGAAGGCTTTGCTCAGCTCGCAGTTTGTGCTTGAGTGTACAGTGCGCGGATCACCACGGCCGCAAATTGCCTGGTACAAGGACGGCATGCACTTGAGCACCGAATCGGAAGGCATCAGAATCCGGCAGTCCGGCTCCACGTGCACGCTGGTAATAAAGCAAGTCGCCGAGCGGGACAGCGGCCGCTATACTTGCGAAGCGACCAATTCCAAGGGCCGCGTGTCCACATTTGCCCGTCTGCAGGTGGTCAGCGATCCCAAGGTGTATGCTGCTGATCACAAGCTCAAGGAGATCGTCCACCGCGATAATGTGGCCAGCGTGGGCGACACGTTGCCAATTTTCACAATGCGGCTGCGGGATCGACGCGTGCAAATGACCTACCCGGTGCGGCTAACTTGCCAAGTTGTCGGCTATCCAGTGCCGCAGGTCAACTGGTACAAGGACGATCAATTGGTGGAGGCCAGCCGCCGTTGCGTCATTAGCGACGACGGCCAATTCCACACACTGGAGCTGGCCAGCACCACGCTGGAGGACAGCGGCAACTACACGTGCACAGCAAAGAATGAGCTGGGCTCCGTTTCGTGTCACTGCCAGCTGGTGGTGGACAAGGGCATTCGTGCTTACATCTCGCCTGACTTCTACATGCCACTTGATCCGCTCTACATCTTCCAGGAGGGGCAAGAGATACGGCTCACCGCCAAAGTGGAGGCCTACCCAACAGTGGGTGTGTCGTGGCATCGCAACGGCGTGCGGCTGCGGCCGAGTCGGCGGATTGTGGCGTCGCTCGACCGCAACGGCTTTGTCGAGCTGGTCATCGCAGAAGCGACGTTGCGCGATGCCGGTATCTATGTATGCGTGGCATCGAATGCAGTGGGCAAGGTGGAGAGTAGCTGCCGTGTTGCAATCGAAGAGGCAGATGACGACGAGCAGATGCAGCGCAGTCGATCGCAGATACCAGCCATCGTGACCAGCGACATGCCGTAAGTTGGCGAATCTACCATACTACAAAGACACTTTACGTTAATCTACTTGCAGCTATTCGGAGGAGCCGTTGTTCGTGGTTAAGCCACGTTCCAGTGAAGCCTATGAAGGCGACACAGTCATCATATTCTGCGAAGTTGTCGGCGATCCCAAACCGGAAGTGGTTTGGCTGCGCGATTTCCTCAACGTAAGTGAAAAGATTTATATTTTTACGGATTTTCATAAAGACCCAAGATCATTGTCCTGCTTTTCAAAGTACTTTTTATAAATTTACAAGGTGTTTTAGTTAAACACCAACCAACAAACGACCGGCTACCATAAAATGAGTTATTTCCAAGTTGCTGCTGCCCGAACACGTCGTCACCCTCCCAACTGTCTACTCTCTATCTGCTGTTCAAATGAATCACAACTGCACTTGTGACGTCGACAAGGTGCAACTGCTAGCGTCGCTGCCGTTGTCAGCTGGCTGCGGGTTTAGTTTAGCGAACGAACGCTACGCAAGCGAATGTGGGTCGCGTGAGCATACGGTGTCGCCGCATATTGCGATCAAAGTCAAGTGCAACTATCGAATAACTGTACACAGCCTCCGCAACTGATTCTGCTACCATAAATTAATTCGCAATTTTGCTTTTCATTATCGGCCGCAAGCGACGACAACCACCCAACCCACCGACCGCGTCTGTGTCATACCTCGCGTCGCAGCCCTGAGTGGGGGCTGGGCGCTCGCGTGTGCGTTCGCCCAACGCGTGTTGGTGGCTTCAGATTCGGGAAGTGCAGTAGCTCTGAATTGCTAATTAAATTCGGCTCAATCAGTGCAGACGAAAGCGAAAACATCCGCAACTTTGCGTGCGGCCAGTGCGTGTTCTGGCATTTCTGTTTCAAATTTCGCGCCGTGTTGACGTGTGCCCTCTCCGCAGGCTGGTTGCTGCAGTTGTCCGTGCGCAAAAGAGAATTTTCCCTACATTTACGTCCTGATTGGCGGTTATTTGCAAATTCTGTTCGCATCTCACGGGCGAAGTGCTCAACGCAGTGCTGATTGAACTGTAAAAAACGCTGGCATTCCAACGCGCGCTAAACTAGCAGACGTTTCGAAACAGACTTCGGTCACAAAAACCATTTTAACTGTAAGTTACACAATTCCAAGTTACACAGAACTTGGACAGAACACAGAGAATTTCGAAAAATCTCGGCGGTTGCCGAGTTATAAAAATTAAAGGCACTTTTGACGTGGTTTTGCTCGCTGCACATATTGCAACAGTAAAAGGTGCTAAAAACAGAATCGGAGAAGGAATCCGCGTAACTGGATGAAATCTCATGTACTATGTGGCGTGCCTTCAATAAAAACGTGAATAGCATACGAATACGCGCCTCACCCATGTTATTTCTATATTACAATTGTGTGCAAGTGCGCTGCCCACAAAGAACAGCAGCACGAATTCTATATTTCAACATCAGTGAAATTCCTCAGTTTTCTTTTGAAATATCAACGAAAAGCATAATTAAAATTGTTGTAGTGTTTGGATGTCTTACGCTTCCGTAATTCCACTACGTCATTGCGCTCGAAAAGCTCGGATTTCACATTGTTTTACATGTCGAGAGTGCGACGTTGCGCAAAGTGTAACCTTCCAAGCAGAAAGCAAATGCACCAACTGGATTTCGGATTTGATTATACAACTGCGCTGAATTGCCAAATTTGGCACTTTGCTCGTAATTTTTTTTTCGTTTGCAAACAACAAAATAGATACAACCCCTGAGTGTTGTTTAACGAAAATTCATATTTTCAATTCAAAAAAGGATTTTTTTTATTTTACGAAATCCCAATGTTTATAGGTAAAGGTTAAAGAAGTACTCAGAGTATTCAGGTTTCGTCAGGCAAGAAATCAAATTGACGAGTACGAAGGAGGCGAATCCTTTATAAATGTAAAATGAAAAGTTATACAAATTTGTTCGCTTGATTAATTCTCTTACCGATTAGGTTTATGAATCAAATAAATAGCTTAAAGCCGCACTTTTGCAACACGGCAAACGCAACACCAAGGCAGGCGTAATTTGTTTTCATTTTCTAAAACAGATAAAAACAAATTCAAGTTCAACTGCACTGCGGCCTGTCGAACTGTTGTTGCCACAGCCGCAGGCAGTGTTTCGCCAGTTAGCAACAGCACTTGGCTTACAACGTTCGGCGCAAGTCAAACGACGCCAGTGTGCAGCCACTGAAATTGAATATGCCAACAAACCAACAAAACTCCCCTAGCGCCAACTACCGAGACACAACTTAGCACTGAACAAAGGCAACAACAACTGACAACGACAGTTACGCGTGCGCAACACGAAAAAGGCAAAGCTAACGACAGTTGCTATTTTTAATTAAAGAAACAAAAGTCAAATCGCCAAACCGCCTTTTCCCCCCACCCCCACCCAACTCACTACATAGGAGGAACCGTAACAACAGCAACACCGGTTCATATTGAGTGTCGCATATAAGGCTTTGTGCTGTTGCAACAAGTCGAGTGAGTCATGCAGCGTGCAACAGTTCCATCGTCTGAGCCTCCTTTTAGTCACAAACAAATTTCAAATAACAGGGGAAATTCGAAGACTCAATTTTTTGGAAGTTCCGCAAACCACGCCCATTATTCTATATTTCCTCACATATATACATATGTATATATATCCAACTTCATACCGGTATTTCAGTTCTTTCGAACGGCACACCACATCCGCAGATCATTTAAATTCTATTCTATATTCTATTCGTTTTTTTAACGATATTTCTCTTTGCAGCCGGAATACTATAAGGACGCTCCGCATTTCCGACGCATCGGCGACGGCCCCGAGTACCGACTGGAGATTCCCAGCGCCAAGCTTGATTTCACGGGCACCTACTCAGTCATCGCGAGCAATTGCCATGGTGAGGCAAAGGCCGTCATCTCCCTACAGATTTACGCCAAAGGTACGTACTTGATTGCACCATAAATCATACAAAAGCTCTTCAATTGTAATAAGGGGGGAATTTTTATTTGAGTTTTTCTTTTTCACGCACGCCTGTCGAGCGCTTTGCTAGGCCTAAAATCGCTTAAACGCTACCCTAAAAGTCTACTGGCTGCCCAGGTAGATCTTGGCGAGACGCGGAAATGCCACGTCCTTCCAGAAGTCCTCGGCGGCACCGAGCAGGCTAGCAACGAACTCCATATCCGCCTGCACCCACACGTAGTGCAACGCGCCGCTCGTGTCGAAGGTGGGGCTGAGCACGCAGTACAGAGCCTTCGTCACGTTTGCCATATACATCTGAATCTGTATCTGGGCCATGTACTTGGGCGCAATTGTCTCGCGGCCCTCCAGGTACTTTTCGAACTCCTCATCTGTCTTGGGCGCCTTGATCTCGACAATATGGTCATCAGTGATTCCGTCTGGTGCGGCACAGATGTATGGGTAGCTTTCATTCAGCAACAGACCGCACTCGTTGTATGTCTTATTTTCCAGCTTTTCAGTTTGCTTGAGTATGAATCGCTTGTGTTGCTTCAGCTGTAGCCGCTCCTCGGCGTTGTATTCGCGCTCCTTGCAAAATAACAGTTCCAAAATGTGTTCATCCTCGAGAGCGTCTTTGCGCGAGGCGATGCGGTGTATGAGAGAGCAGCGCAGCCGCATGTACTGCGCCTCCAGCCACAGCGCACTCTTGTAGGCGCCCTTCGATACGTCAGCAAATCGGTCAAACAGGCCTTGCTTAGCCTGGTCTTCCATGTGCTGAACGAATGAGCGCGAGTCTTTCACGCCGTTGTTGGACGCGTCCAATAGTGTGTGGTGTATAAAAAGCGGTTCGAACTCGTCCAGCATGGGGCGGCAATGTCGGTAAAGTGTGGCGTCTCGTAGTCCGAGGCATTCCATTTCGTCCAGCATCGCCTCTAGAAAGGCTTGCCCCTCTGCCTCGTTGACGGAAGCGGCCTCCAGGTCAGCTTCCAGTCGCATTTCGTCGCAGGCGAATATATCTCGAATGCGCAGTGCCTCAGTGCGCTCCTCTTCCGCTAGTGCCTCAGTCTCGCAACCCCAAAAGTCACGTATGGCGGGCGCCTCTGTATCGGTACTTTTGCGATGTAGCCAGAATATGAAAGCGAGAATGTGCGGACAGGAATCTGCAATACATTCGAAAAATATCATTGGAACAGCGCTGCATGATCCACTCACCCTTTTTCACGCATTGCTCACAGGTCGCCTCTACGATTTCATCCCTTTTCGCATCCACCTTGATGGCGACGCGCACATGCGCCTCGTTGTTACCGCCAGTCGCCGCTGGAAATACTACTGCACGCACCTCGTATACTTCGACCGTCTTTCGCACTTGTACATAGTCCACCCGCAAGTCGACATCCGCCTGAGATTGGCTATAGAAAAAAACATTGTAAAGACGAATCTAATCAGGCTCCACCCATACTGGCAGCACTCACTTGGCTGTGGCAACTGGCTTCTTGGTGCCGCCGCTGGTGGCAATCCTCGTGACGAAGCCGAAAATAGTTTCGCTCCGCACAATTGGGATGCTATTGACGTCCGCTTTACGGAAACCAGGCTCCAACTCCATTTGTGTTACAATCATTCTGTGTGGTTGAAAATATACGCGGCGCGGAAGCCCACAAAAATTTGGAAAAATTTGTGTGGAACTTGAGCGGCGCATGCGATGCTAAAATTAGATAAATGCAAAACAGATGGAAGGTTGGGTATTGTCAAGTTGGCAGCAGTGAACTTTCGTACGGCCATCATAAACCAGAACACTAGGTGGCGCTCAGCAGTAGAAAGCGCTGCAAAGTAGGCAATACATTCAAATGAGGAGAACACTGCTAAGAATGGAGAGTGTAGAGTTTCTAGTTTCGTGCAAGGCAGTTTGAATTTGAAAATATTTCAAGTATCTAAATAGCTGAACTCATGATAAAACATGACCCATATTTCATCATGGGTTAACTAAGCAAAGCATGAGAAAGGGTGTAACCAAATTTGTATCTTATACCTTATCTCATAAAAAACAACATTTAACTTTTGTCCCTTTCAGATATTCTAAAGCAATCCCCCATGGAAAAGGGCTCCATTCGTCACGGGTAAGGCGTGTAAGGAGATCCTGTCGCCAGACTTTTATTTATTTGCTTTCGTCTTTTCAGCAATGTCGAGACCTTGCCCCGCTTTATAAGACACCTGCGTGACCTACGCTGTTGTGACGGTGACGCCATTACACTGGAGTGCCACGTAGAAGCGCTGCCTGAGCCTATCATTATTTGGGAAAAAGACGGACGCGTACTGCCCAGCGATAAAGACTTGTCTATGTCTTATGACGGTATCAAAGCCACGCTGAGCATACCACGAGTCTATCCAGAGGACGAGGGCGAATATACATGCGTCGCCAAGAACAACATTGGTCGAACACTTTCCTCCGCCTGTATCATTGTGGACGTGCCAGAGGAGAAGGAAAACATGTTAAACCGGCAGCTGGCGCGACCCAGTGGCCTGCTTTCGGCCAGCTCAACACCGCGCTCAACGCCGCGCTCCACACCGAATCGCAGCTTCTCACCGCACCGCCTGTCCTACCGCCACAGCAGCATCGATCTTGGCGCCAATTCAGCCGGTCGCTATAGGCGTAGCTGTTTGACCAATCAGCCGCTTTCCGCACCCAAATTTTTAGCCATTCCGCACAATCGAGTCGTCGAGGAGGGCGACAGTGTGCGTTTCCATTGTGCCATCGCGGGCCACCCCACGCCGTGGTCCACCTGGGACAAAGACGGCCTGATCGTGACGCCCACCGCACGCTTTTCCATCAAGGAGGTGGACGACCTGCGGTATCTCGAAATAGACGAGGTGAGCTTCGACGATGCGGGCCTTTACCGTATCACGCTGGAGAACGACTACGGTCGAATTGAGGCCACGGCGCGGCTGGACGTGATCGCTCGTTCACGCTACTCGCGGTCGCCGTCAATGCGCGGCGTGCGCAACTCCTCGTCGCGACGGAACGCCTACTTGCATCGTCGCATCATGACGGGTCCGTCGACAGCGATTGGAGGGCGCATGGCACTGGCAGCCGCTTTTCGTGGCTCGTCAGTGCCGTCGTGCAAGTTTTACCACAATGGCGTTGAGCTGGCCGAGTCCGGGCGTGTGCAGATCGCCACGTTCGAGCACGAAGTGCTGCTTTGCATCGATGAGGTTACACGCGCAGACGAGGGACTCTATGAGTGCGTCATTCAAGGCGATCACGAACCAATTGTTAGCGCCACTTGGGTGGAATTCCAAGCGACCGAGGAACTGGCCGCTGTGCAACAAGAGCGGCCGCCGCGCATCGTACAGCCGCTGCCAGAGCTGACACAGTCGATCGAGCGGGAAACCGTCAATCTATGCTTCGAGCTGGACTGCTCCGAACCCTATACGTATACGTGGACGCGCAACGGCCAAGTGCTGGCGGACAGTGACGAATTCAAGTAAGCGTAAAATTATACACAACTGACAAACTGTTGGCATTTTCACTAACGCTAAATTTTCTCGCCAGTCTCATTGATCATGGCAACGGTGTGCTCTGCTTGCGAATTCACGACGTATTCGATTTGGACTCGGGCGAGTACGCGTGCACGGTACACACTGCTGCTGGACTGAGCTGCAGCACTGCCAGTACGCTGGTTGTAAATGACGCCGATAGCTGCGGCGATGATAACATGCCGGCGCTGCTCAAGTCCCCGCTGCCCGTGCTGGCCAGAGCGGGTGACGAAGTGGCATTTTGCGCGCGAATTTTTCCACCAACTGCCGAGGCCAAATGGTTTGTGTGCGGCCGCGAAATTGGCGGTTGCGGTGACGTAGCTGAAGCAACGGTAAGTTACGCTCCGTGCGACCAAAATGCTATTAATTCCCATTTATTTAGTTTAGTGTTTAGGGCCAAACTCTGCTGATGCGTAACGAACTCTTCGTCGATCTTTACGTTCGATTCTTGCAGGCGCCAATTTTATACAAGTTTGATGCGTATTAATGTTATTACTCTTAACACCAGAGGGTATATATATTTTTTTTTTGAGTGAAACTAACCAAATTGTGAGGCTTTTTCCGCACCATTGACACTTGATGGACGTGCGTCTCATTGCTGGCACCATTGACAGTTATAGCCAGAGCTGCAGCGGCACAAGAACAGCCAAAATATCAAAATGGTGCTGGACACAATGAGCACAAGCTCACACTCATTGCTTGATTTGACCCTGTTGAGGACTGCCATTCGTCGCCGCAATGTCATAGCGAAACGAATAATTAAATACCCTACACTATACACAGCATTTTTTTGATATTAGGAATAACTTCATATCGGCAGTAATATTTGTTTTTCATTAAAAAATGGCTGTAAGGGAAGCAGGACTCGTCTGTTTGTCCGCCTATCGAAGTTGTAAAATATCGAGTATCCACATTTTTCAAATTCAAGGACTTTTTAACTTAACGGACTCTTAAAACCGACACTGCTTTCTCTTAACCCTTTCGCTATTTTGTTGCCATAGAGTAGTTTGAAGTTTTAGGAAAATTACGAAATTAATAAATTGAATATTTAAGTTTAGTGAAGAGATAAACGTCACGTATACACGTTTTTTTAATGGTATATCTTGACATAGTAAAGGAAGATGAAGCAGAAAAAATTAGATAACTTTTTAATTTGACGTTTTCATTCAAATTAGATATTTTTTTTTAATTTTGGCTGAAGTAAGTGAAGGCAGATTCAAATTTCCGTTATGCATAGAAAGTTGTATGTCTAAGTAATTATTACAGCCACAACGATGTGGTTGCTCTCATAGAAAAATACTCTAAAATACAGTCCGAGTATAAAAATTAAAAATGTCTTATGGATTGTTGCTAATATAACCACATAGAAGCATAAAACGTAAAATTTAAAATTTTAACTTTCCAGAGTAAAAAAAGAAGCCACTGTAGCCAAACCCGCACCGCCAAAAGTTGCCCCGTGCGGCACAGCGTAGGGTGCACGCTATACGTTTCGTTTTGTTTATGCCCCAAATGCCGAGCACCAGCGGCAATCTGGCTATATGCGTGCGAATTGGGTTTTTCGCAAGCAGCAGCAATAACACCAAAGTAAATCCGTTCAAAAATATGTATGTGCGTACGTCCACACAACTATGTAGAAATACAAAAGTCGCTGTGGCGGTGACGCGGCCAACGATGACGACAAGGCGGCGTGCGCGCCGGGCCAGCCACAACAATCAGCTTAAGTGTAACGCTTACGCGTGCGACGTCGACGGCCCAGCACCCGCACTCGCGGTGACAAACGCTGCGATTGTTGTGGTGTTGTTGCCACCGTTGGCGCTACTAAGCAGCAGAGCACTGCGTTTATTTGGGAGATCGATCGCTTCGATCGAACGAATGCCAACACTTTTGTTTTGTTTCCCTACGTTCGTTCCGCTGGTCGGTCGATTGTCGCACTGCTGCCAAGTTGGGCCGTACCTATTTAACTGGCTTTTGGCTTTTGTCGTTTGTTGTGCGTTGCATTGGAATGGTCGCGCTGTGTGCTGCGTGTAGATATGATCATGTCTGAGGTATAGTAGTCCGGTTGGTGGTGCTACACACTTATAAAGAAATAACAGGACAGTGGTAAATTCGCCTTATCGCGCAATTCCGACTGGGGATGTTCACTATCTAAATTAAGCGCAGTGCGAGCAAACGCCACTAAACCCAGTCAAAGTGCCATAATTGATGGGCTCAATGTGCGACCAGCGAAATTTCGTCGTAGGTGGGGTGAGAAGTGTGCAGTGTGATCAGCTGAAACGAGCGCAAACAGTGGCAGCAACTACCAACACACGCATGTTACTAATTGCTAGCGGCATTCGCGGACTATAGTCCAGAGCGCACGTCTCAGTGAGGGGCGCGTAGTGAAATGAGTCGAACACAGTTGCAAGACGCCGTCGGAGAAGTTTAAAGGAGCGGGCCATGGCAAATGCAGATGTCGGCATTGTGAAAGATAAATAGAGAAATCGGAATAATAGAAATAGTACAAAAGGATTTACAAGTGGCAGTTATAATTGCATTGGCACATTTCGATGAATACAACAGCAATGAGAAGAGTGTTTGTAGTAATGTTTGAATTTAAGGAATTACATTTTTGCTCAAATTTATAACTTTGTTTGGTGTGTAGGGCCAATTATTTTACCAAAAACTATGTTTGGAGCTCTCTCAACAGCCATGCGAGGCAGCTCCTCACCTCCTTTCCTGTTTGTTGAATTTAACTTATCTTATATTATTGGCTAAGACATTTATAAAATTCAAGTATCTGTGCCGAAACACCGTTTTTCAAATCTGACTCACTTTTGAGCTGTAAATATGCAACGACAGCAAACAAATACCTGTCATCTTTTCTCCTCCGCTCACAGCAGCTAAATATACAATAAGCCGCTTGTACAATAAACGCATCTGCGTTGGCTTTAACATCGAAAAAAAACTCTTGCTTATTAAAAGAAAAACATTCGCGCCACTTGCCGATCGCGCCGTCAAGCGGTCGTCACTTTCATGCGACGGCCTAAGTATGTCGAAAGTATGGTGCGCCTCTCTGCTTAAGTCTCTCTCGTCAAATGGCACTCAATGGGTGGACAATATGAAACGCATTGGTTTATTGTTGGGCGGAGAGTAAGCAAGCGATACACACACGCGCACAGCTTAAGGTCGTTCGGTGTGCGCGCGATCGGCGCCAAGTGCAGCTCCAGCTTCAGTTCCAGTGACAATTAATTAGCACAGCGGCAGCGTCCCTTGGCGTCAGTGCTGTGCGAGTTGTCGACGCGCTGGGTTGTTTCTGTTGTGGTTGCTATTGTTGTTGGCAAAGTATTGCGTTACGTTTTGCGCTCTTGAATTGGTTTGGAGCCCCGGATAGGCAGCGAGAGTAATTCAATTTTCATTGTTTGATGTGAGCACATAACGAGCGAAAGTGGTTTACTGTTACTACTTCTTATCATTTTATTGGCTTGGCATTTGTCATCTTTTTTCCCACTGTTTTTTGCTTTGCAGTTGGATGCGAGTGTGACCAGCGAAGAAGGCGGTTTTCGCATTCTGCGCATTCACAACGTGCAGCGAGCATATTGCGGTGAGGTGCAGCTGAGCGTCAGCCACCCGGGCAGGGCGCCGCGGCCCACTCTACGTGCCTACACTAGTCTGATCGTTCTGCCAGAGAAGGTCAGTGCCAGTAGTGACATCGAATCAGGTACCGCGATCGCAGCCGCAGAACAGGAGTTGGAGCACGAGCGGGCAACGGCAACGGAGACAGTGTCCATACCGGCGTACATCTTGGAAGGGCCCCAGGACTGTACGGCGCTGATTGGCGGCAGTGTTAAGCTTAGCGTTAGCTTCGAGGCGGCGCCCCAAGCGCAAATCCAATGGTTCAAGGGGGTAAGATATGCATGCACACAACCACAGACATATACTTACGTATAGAGGCATCTGTGCAGTAGCTCCACTCACTGCCGCGTTCTTACCCACATCGGCGCGTTGGCATTGAGGCGAATGTGGTCGGCGCATTGCTTTCCTTAAAAGTCGCTCGCCGCGGCAGCTAGGGCGTGACGTCCGCACACCTTTAAAGGTATATAATCAGCGGCCGCACCGCAATCTGCGTCACAGCAGCCGTTACAGTGTTTTGAGGCCACATACGGCACAACATCGCGAATAAGGGACTGTAGGTTGTGTTGCTGGGCGGCAGATCGAAGGTGAATCTGTTATATTACTAGATACAGGGTGTGCCAAAAACCAAGCATCGCGAACGTAAAATATATATACAGAGCGTGACTTTCACGTGGCATCGGTTGATGAGCGAAGGCAAGTTTGAAAAGCCAAAAGTTTTGTTTTTCAGTTAGAACTCCTTCTGTGATCGTTGCCGTTCCGTCTACTTCGTTCTGGATGTATTATCCATTTTTCATAACAGCATTAAGCTATAGTTAACCTATAGTTATGAACGAAAATAAAAAATCGCAAGTACCTCAACAAATTTTAACAATTAAAATGTCACGACCAGCTTGTGGTATGCACTGTTGGGTATACGTCTTAAAGTGCATACATAGTATACACCAGAGTGTGTACGTGTGCAATCATTCCAAACCACAAGAACAATGTTGTTTCTGCGGCCGCAACCTAATGAAGGCTTGCTCACATTTCCAAAGACGCTCTCCGCCATTCTTTTTTATTACTTATTTATTTATGTGTAGTTAGTATATTTGAGTGAATGCCCAATTTAGCACTATCGGCCTCATCTGTATGATTTCCCGCCACATTATTGATTTGCTCGCTAATTACAGTGCCGGCCCATTGCTGAGCAACGCAACGTTTCCATACGCAACTCGCCGCACCGTTCGACACTGCTGATAACGGACATAGCAGCTGATGACAGCGGCAAATACACTGTGGAGATCATGAATGAGAATGGCAGCGACATTGCTGCTGCCTCGGTGGCTGTGGAGGGACCACCCGACCCGCCCAGCGGCAAGCCGAGCATCTCGCAGGGGCCCGATCGCATTGCTGTGGCCTGGTGCGGCCCACCCTACGATGGCGGCTGCATGATCACCGGATTTACGTGAGTATCGTCCTGTCGATGACGTCCGGACAGACGGAGCAGGAACTCATTCATTTATTCTGCCCACCTGCGCTTCACTACAGAATCGAAATGCTGACGGTGACAGATAAAGATTGCTTGAAGGCTGAAGATGCGTGGCAGGAAATTGCGACCGTCGTTGATTCGCTGGCATATACAGTTAAGAATCTATCTCCGAGCACCGTTTATCGATTTCGAGTGCGCGCAAGGAACGTACACGGCTGCAGCGCGCCCAGTTTGCCCAGTGATGACGTTGAGCTTCAAGCGCCAGAAATCTCAACGGAAGGTATGCACTTCCAAGTGCTCACAGTTTCTCCCATGTTAGCATACTAAGGACTTTGTTCTTTGCTTCTAGATTTCCACAGGCCGATTTGCGTGAGATCAGGCGGCGAGTTTAAAAGCCGCTTCGAAATACTGGAAGAGCTGGGCAAGGGTCGCTTCGGCGTTGTGTACAAAGTACAGGAACGCGATGAGCCGCAGCAAGTGCTCGCTGCCAAAGTAATCAAATGCATCAAATCACAAGATCGCCAGAAAGTGCAGGAAGAGATTTCCATTATGAAATCGCTGCAGCATCCGAAACTTTTACAGCTAGCTGCCTCGTTCGAAAGCGCGCGTGAGATTGTAATGGTCATGGAATAGTAAGTGATGGCTTTTTGTTTATTTTTGCATTAGAACCAAAACCTTAACGTTATGCATTTGTTTGTATATGTGCAGCATTACCGGCGGCGAACTGTTCGAGCGCGTTGTGGCCGATGACTTCACACTGACCGAACGGGACTGCATACTCTTTCTGCGGCAGGTATGCGAGGGCGTGGCCTACATGCACACACAATCGATTGTGCACTTGGATCTGAAACCGGAGAATATCATGTGCAACACGCGCACCAGCCACCAAATCAAGATCATCGATTTCGGACTGGCTCAGCGCCTTAACAGCAACACACCAGTTCGTGTGCTATTCGGCACGCCGGAATTTATTCCACCGGAAATTATCAGCTACGAGCCAATCGGCTTTCAATCGGACATGTGGAGCGTGGGCGTGATTTGCTACGTGCTGTAAGTGTGAGGTGGATTTCATGGGCTGGGCAAATAGTACAAATTTTAAAATTGTTTTGCAGTTTGTCGGGTCTATCGCCGTTCATGGGCGATACGGACGTAGACACATTCTCGAATATTACACGTGCTGACTACGATTTCGACGACGAGGCGTTTGACTGCGTGTCGCAGGAAGCGAAGGATTTCATCTCGAATCTCTTAGTGTACCGCAAAGAGGATCGCTGGACTGCGAAACAATGTCTCGAATCGAAATGGCTGACACAAGAACATGACGAAACTCTGAGCAACAATAAGATTTGCACGGACAAATTGAAAAAGTTCATCATACGACGCAAGTGGCAGGTGAGGAAATCGTCGAAGCAAATATTGTGGCTGCCAATGCATGTTCTGAATTTGAATGGAAAATTGTTGTATACCTAAGAGTTGTTATGCCTTACACCTCAGGGTTCGATTTTTCGTTTTAAAAACAATCAAAAATTGTTTTGTGCGGTAACCGCACATGATTCCCTTCCCAATTTTTAATTAAGGTTTTGAATGCAATTTGTGTTAAAATTAACGAGCTTGTTGTTGTTCTGCTTTGTTTTTACTGTTTATCCTACTAACAAAACGAACAAAACTCCGGCCATTGCCCACAGAAAACCGGCAATGCAATTAGAGCTTTAGGTCGCATGGCTACCTTATCGGCTTCGCGGCGCAACTCGGCCGTCTCTGCAGCCGGCAGCAATCCCAACAGCCCACGGCCCTCGATATCGGGCATTCACTCGATGTTCAATCCCAACATCTGCGCCCAGATGAGTTCACTCCACGAGGAAGACGACGACTTTAGTGTGGAGCTGCCTAGCTCGGCTATCGAAGCACACAAACGCATGGTGAAGACACTGCGCGGCCGCGACAAGTCACAGTGTAGTGAGCGAAGTGACTCGGGCTACAGTGAATGCTCCAACTGCAGCGCCGGCGGCAATGTGCCCTGCCATTGTCCACCGTCCACAGGGCCTGCGTTAGCTCAATCGGCGAAAGACTGCGTTTTCCTCGATGAAGCGCTGCTCTCCACAACCATACCGCACGATGTGCTCAAGTCAAAGCTGGAGGAGATCGCCCAACAAGCTGAGATTGTCGAACCAAAGCTCTGTGCGGTGACCAAAGCTCAAGATGACTTGCCGATTGTTTGCTCCGAAGCCACCCACAATAAAGAAGTTCTGCCGGAGCACTCGTCTAACGATACTGTGCATGTGCCGCAGACGGAAGTGTACGAATCGCAGCTGGCGCTAGTAGTGGAGCCAGCAGCGCAACCGCATTGTGTGCCCATCATCGACGCCACAATGGTCGTCGGCCGCGAGCCAATCATGCGCTCTGACTTTGCCAACACCATAAAGATGCGCAAAAAATCGTTGGAGAACAACGCCCTCCGGGAGAAGCCAAAACCGCCAGTGGCGAAGCCGCTCTACGATTCCACCGGCAAAGTGTCGCAGCTGAAGAACAAGTTCAGTCAGGTCTGCAGTAACAATAACAACAGCACCATGAGCAGAGCGCCGTTGCCACTGTCTCTATCGCAGACTTCACATACCAGCAAAGATTGCATGGACGTTGCCAATGCCAAGAGCAAAAGTGTTGTTTTCAAGCGCTTAGCCTGCTATAACCAAAGTACCGTATTACGCTTGCTTAGCCGAAAAATCATGCAAGAATTTTTCACTGAAACCGCCTTTTCATTGTCTTTTGGTTTTTTCAGCAGCAGCAGCAACAGCAGCCGGCGCAGCAACGAAAACGAAAACTGTGCAACAGCAGCAGCCGCGACAGTCAACCTCTCTGCCCAGTTCGCCGCTGTTGGGGCGCACCTCCGCGCCAATCCGGTTAAGTGGGCGCGTGCGCGAAGCCACCGCACGCCTGGCGCAACAGCAGACCGTCGCCACAAGTGCGCGCCGCGTTGATGCGCAGCGCACCTCGCCGTCGGCCACGACGGCAACGCTTCCTAACGACGGCAGTGTGGCGAAGGCGGCAACACGCTCCCCAACAACAGCCGCAGCTGAGGCACTCCACAGCCGGTCTGTGCACACCGCAACCTAGTTTGTTAATACTCCCGCTTGTTTTCGTCCCGCTGTCTTATTTATTTTGAATTTATTGATTTGCTTATCTGATAGCGCCCCTTGCTAGTGCAAACTCTCGAATAAACCCCGCTTTATGTCCACTCGAATGAAGTGCAATATTATTGCCGAATGCAAATGCACAGCAAATAATCGAACGCGATTGATTGCATTTGTTAGCAGCTATACACTTATACTGGAATTTGCGTCTGCGGCACCTCGACGTTTGTCGGCGGATGCATCTGCACTTATCATACATATATGTAAACAGTTTATGCATAATTCTAATTATACAAATAAAGTAAATTGTAATTATTTATGTACGTATAGGTACACACCATAATTTCCGTATTTCTACGCGTTAGATCTTATGGACAAATACACTTGGTTGTCGTTGTCATATCTACGAAAACGCAAATTAATAAAATCTTACAATTTTCGAATAATACCAAAAGCTGTTTGTGTATTTTTATTAATTTTCCCACAAACTTAATATTACATATAAAAATATGTATAACCTTTGTATTGTCGAAATGTGATTGTTGAACAAGTGCTAAGGTTGGGTCAAATTTAAGGTACTAGGTAAAAGCGTTGAAGCGGTGGACTATATCGAAACACTCGACACACGATTTGCGTGTTAAACGACAGCATTCCCTTTCTTGCCCATAACAAGAACAAAATAGCATAACGTCTTCACATTTATTTATTGTTTTGCAAAGGCATTACATGTACTACTCACAAACGAAATATACACACACGTGCAGTTTAGTTATAGAAATTCATTTTGCTGTTTCCGATACACATAAATATAGGTACAAGTAAACACATATTCAGAGTAAGTATGTACATAAATACTTAACGCTATAGTTGGAGTCTTACGTATGCTACGGCATAATTTACTGCTACAAATACTCTACAAGCCAAATGCTTCGCGCCACATGTTGCACCGCATCAATTAGGCAGCCAGCTCAATTGTTTTGTTTTCGCGCGCTTTCAACCGTATCCAGAGGCCGCCCGAAGCACGCAGAGTGATGCGAAATGTGGCTTCGAATGTCGTCTTACCCGGCACCGGCAGCAGTTGGTAGCTGCGCAGCAGCCGCGACACGATCGTCTTTATTTCCATGATGGCAAAGCGATTGCCAATGCAGTAGCGCGGTCCGGCGCTGAACGGAATGAACGCGTACGGGTGGCGGTGCTCGGAGTTTTCGGGCGAGAAACGCTCTGGATCGAACTTCTCCGGGTCGGGGTAGATGTGCGGCAGGCGGTGCGTTGCGTACGGACAAATGAAAATGTTACTGCCCGCAGGCAGTGTATACTTGCCCAAGCGCACATCCTCGCCGAGCTTGCGCGCAATGAGCGGCACGCTCGGGTACAGACGCAACGCCTCCTTGATACACATTTCGACGTATCGCATTTCGCGTAGATCGTTCATGGTCGGTGCTCGATTGTCGTCCGAGAAAATGCCATCGATCTCTGCCTGACACTTGTCCTGACAGTCGCGGTTCTGCGCGAGCAGGAAAATCGTGAACGCCGCCGCTGCACCCACCGAATCCTGCCCGGCCAGCATGAAGGTGCACGCCTCGTTGACGATGTCTTCCTCGGTGAAGTCGGGATGGCTGTCCGACACGGCAATCATGTAGTCCAAAAGGCATTTACGTTCGTTGATCTTGCCGCTGGCCAGCATATCGCGGCGACGCTTTATCATCTTGCGCGTGAATTCGTCGAGGCGTTTCTTCTGGTCCAGCTCATCGGAGGCCAGCTTAGTCATGTGATAGATGCTGTCCAAGAGCAGCCACGGCTGAATGAAGCGCTGTGGTATCACCACTTTGCCCCTGCGGAATGGCACGTGCTCAGAGCGCGATAACACTTAATGGCGGCGGCACAAAAACTTACTGTCTGAAGGGCGACTGTTCCATATCCACCGAACTGCGACGCTTCACCGGCACTCCCAGCACAGCCTCTGCAAGGTAAAAAAGCATTAGAGCGGAGGGCGCACCCACAACGACATGCGAGCAGCTCACCATTCAGTATGTCGATCACGCAATGGTTGATGTACTTGGCGATGTTGATCTCCTGGCAGTCGATCGCGCGCAAGTTTTCGTAGAGCGCCTGCGACGCGTCGGCGAACGTGCCAATGAAGCGCTCCAAAATGCTCAAATGGAACGCGGGCTGTATGAGTTTGCGGTGCGTGTGCCACTTCTCGCCGCTGCTGGTGATCAGACCATTGCCGAGGAAGTTGTGCATCAGCCGGTAGAAGAAGACCTTGTTAGTGTGCTTCTTCGACGAGAGTATGACCTGCAGATCGTCTGGCCGGAGCACCACAAAGAACGGGAACAGCAGCACCCAAATGCGGATAAGTGAGCCATAGAGACCGTATGCGGTGGCAACGCGCTTTTGCATCACTGCAGCGGGCGAGAAAGCGGACAGATTGAGTGGTCTTCTTAGTGGGAAAGCAGAGTTTTATGAGTAAACTTACTGTCCTTTTCTTTAATGAGCAGGCAATTGCCCAGAAATGGCACTGCCTGTGGCCCAGACAGCTGCAGTGACAGCAGTACCGATTTCAGATAACCCCAAAATGTGTACACGGACAGGGCAATGATGAGCAGTGTGGCAAAACTCCAAAGCTCCGACTGGGAAGCACGTTCAAACTGCAACAATACACGTCAAATTACACCTTTTCATTGCATGTGAAAATAACGTTTATACTCGTATGTGTGCTTTAACTGCATGTACTGCAGTGGCGCATACCACTCCCCTTGAGCTTCGAACTATGCAAGAATTTGTGCGAAAAGTCATGTGAAAATTTATGAATGCATTTTTACTAGCAATGGCTGCCCCGACAAAAAGTTTAATCGCATTCATTCGAATGGGCGTACAGGAAGCGAGACGAATGCTCGACCCGCGGACGCATGTTGTATAATCGGCAAATATTGTGAATCGAAACAAACGCACCTCAACGCGATAGTTCAATAAAATCGAGAGACACCGAATCGAAAAACTCGCTGCGAAAGCGACATCCGACAACGAAACGAACGCACACTGTTGGCAGAAGATGCGCGCGCGCTTCGAGAATACTTCAACCTCGAAGGTGCAAATGAATTAACCCAATAAGAAGCAATGCGGTGAGGTTGTCTGAGAGACGCCTTCAAGTGCCCAATGTGCGTATGCGTCGATTTGGTTACGTTTCTATGGCTGCGGCCGGTGTCAGTTTTTTGCTTTTCGGATTTCGTAATATTTCCAAGGGTTAAAAAGTAAAATTGAGCGGATGCGTACGTGCTGCAACTGCTGTTCGACGGCGGCTGGGACCTCAACTACGACCGCACTGCGGAACGTGCTGACAAAAATCACTGCGTTCTGACATCGACACTGATTGACGATAGCGCTAATGATGTGGCTACATGGCAGTGATGGAGCATTCCCGACGACAGCATGTCAACCCCACAAAGCATCGTTTGTTGTGCCCTCGTGTCAGATCGCAATTCGTGTGGACTTGTTTCACATTGTGCAAAAGTATCCAGTCTCGAAACAACAGCACGAGCCAAAACAATGGAAAACAATCCACTTATAGACCGGCAAAAGCCTAAGTTGCACTAACAGCCCGATTCTGTACACTTGATAAATTCACCATATTGACTATTTGTCAAGTTTTTATTATTTGTCAAGAATCGGTATTCTATCCCAAAAATAAAAGCTCTTTTCTTGATAAATTGTCAAAAGTTTGAATGCTATTGACAACAGCATACAAATTGAAATTTTGCCTATTGAAAATGGAAGAATTGTGCATGTTTACACTTTTACATCAGAGAAAATAAAAAAAAATGCCGTTACCTCCCACGAATTATTTTTTGTATGCAAAAAGCGCCTATTGTGATGAAACTATTGAAAAAAACGCACGAACTTATTTCCAGCCCAGCCAGGATTCGATCCAAGGGCGCTCGGTATGAGAAGCCAGCGCGTACCCGCTGGGCTATCAAGGCCGGTTTTTTTTGCAAAACTTACTGTACTTAAACTGTTTGTCTTATTTTTTGACAATTTAACAACTGTCGCATATTCACCTTATGTTGAATTAAATGAGCTTTTTACTTTATCAATGTTGGATCAGAATACGAGCAAAGCTTTTGCTTGATAAAAATCTTGACAAAATTTCTTGATAAAAAATTTGTCAAGAATGCACAGAATCAGGCTGTAAATAATTGCGCAAAGCAGCATTCATGACCGACCGTGTCACTATTGCCTGCGATGACAACAACAAGCGCTTCAAATGGCCGACAAATGTTTGGTTATTGATGGACAAGTAACGTGAGGGCGTTTGGGGTTTGTACGAACTTGGCATATTTTTCTCACAACTGTCAGTGCACGCTGTCGCCGATACAGATTACAAATGATGAGTCCCGCGTCTAACTGACTCAGTCGATGCTACGACTACCTTTTATTTATAATATTGTCGTTCAAGAGGTTAAACTTGCTAACTATTTCTTCCCCAGTCTTCTTAAGAATAAATATTTCAAAGTAATAATTTTACCATTACTTTCTATTTTTACTGAAATAAAATACCTAAATAAAAAGGAATTTCAAAGTTCCGAAATACTTGTGCGAAAATTAACCCCATAATTCTTCTTACTTTATATACCTAAATGTAGTTAGTGTTAGTGTTAGTGCCGATAGTTAATAACGACACTGTGTATCTAAAATTTTTGTCAAAATTTCGGTGTTCCCTATATAGAGGTGTTCACTATACCCAGACACGACTGTATATATTTGTATATGAAAAAATTTAAATTTTTTAATTTTTACGATGTATTCAAGTTGGCATTACATCCAAAACATTGTCACGCAAACAAATTATTGCAGCACATACAATTCGCACACGCCCAACAAAAGTGACACAACTCAAAATTTTTTATTTTTCAGGAGACGCAAAAAACTGTTTTTGAGCTAAATCAACATTTTTTTCAATAACGTATAGACCGTTCAGTAGAAAATCCTTACAGATTATGCTTTATGATATGTTGCAAGAACTTTTTTTTCATTTTACACTAGAAAATGTAAAATTTTTGAGTTGTGACTGTTTTGATGATATTTTAAGTCAATAATTACCGAATTATTTCAAGCTATGCCACTTTTTCTGAATGTAATAATTATAAATGACATTTAAAAAGTTGAAAGAAAAATTTTGAAAATTCATAATTAATTTTAATAATTAAAAATATATACAAAAATTGTCAGAATTTTGCTTAAAATTAACTTTAACAAAAATGTATTTCGTCAAAAAGTGTCACAATTTGAGTTAGGACTCTTTTGCATTGAGCTGCAGCGATCAAACAGCATCAAATTTCTGACATGAAGACAGACCTAACTATATTTTTGCAACAGTTAACAACAACAAAATATACTGAGCCTTTGCTGATTGGTAGATTTATGCATTGTGCACAATATTAACACATAAACCCGAAAATGAAAAATTTTGAGCTGTGTCGCTTTTGTAGTGCGTGTGCGATATGTACTCTTATGTACAAGAATGTATACTCATGTACGTGCATGTGTGTCCAAACAGTATTTGAATATGGCACATTCCGATATGCCACAAGGTGCTACCGAAAGCCCTCAGTTTTTGATCCGCGTGCTGCATTGCGCCGGGTTTGATGTTTTTCGTGCATTTGTGTTGAGCGGCAATACTTTTTATGAAAACCTTTAGCAAAAGCATTCGGCCAGTACAGCGTTTGCCTTTGACTCTGCCTTTGCAAGCACTGCAATTCACTATCAATGCGTTAATTAAGGGAATTTCTAAACACAAAATTGTTAATGCAAAAATGTTGAATATCGCTATTTGTATCAACGCATTGATTTAATATTTAACTTTCTTTAATAATTGCTCAGAGGGCTACCTGTTAACAAAAAACGACAATAAGGGACGAGCTGCTGTGAAACGATCCTTTACGAGTTGATTCTGAAGTCGTGGCAACTGAACGCATTTATTCGAATTAACCGTTTTTATACATGTGAATTTTTCAAAACGGAATTGGAGCGTAGAACGTCTACTACTCTTTTCTTAATTAACCTGTTAGATTAAAGCTTCGGTTCTGAAAAATACATGTTTTTATATGGAAATATGAATCACAAAATTATTGCAGATATTCCGAACTTTCGCAGAGATTCACAAGTTCTGTCTCATAAAATTATCTACATTTTTCCATTCAATGACAATATGCTCTTCATAATAAAAAGCGCCAATGATTGGAATATTGATATTTCTCTTCTTCTTCTTGACTGGCACCACAGCCCGATTACTAGACTAAGGCCTAGCTACCCGCAATCAACCGTGTTGTGCGTGCGAATGTTTTTTACAAGGTTGGAAGGGACCTACAGTTTTATGCCGATTCCGAACGGCGAGTTGGGAGCTTTTTCATAGGCAATTTTACTCTCAGGGGTTTGCCATTTCCTGCTGAGAGGACAGCCGCCGAAAGAAAAATTGTTGTTTTTCTTTTTTTTTTGGTGTTAACGCAACGGAGTATTGAACTCGCGGAGTCTTGACTCGCGGCCCAACGCACTAACCAGCCGAGCTACGGCGGCTGCCGTATATTTGTATTTATATTTATTTGATTTAATAAACTCCGCTTAATATCATCTAGTGCCGAATCAACGAATGATGTATCAAACATACAATAAATTCTCGCGTAAAATCCGTGAAAGTCCAAAGAACAATTACAACGTAGTACACAGATGTACCTAATGTGCCATACATTTAAAATAAATTCATTAAGGTGAGGTTCTTTCAAATTTTTTTGAAAAAATCGTGTTTTTCACATAAAATGAAAGCTGTATGTCCGTAGAATATGTGTACGAAAGGATTTTTCGACACGATCGCCTTGTCCGCACACGAGTTTGTTTCTTCTACAGTGTTTTCCCCAGTTTTTGCCCGGAGCTGCTATCTTTCAACACGTTTTTCTCGAAACCACGTTTTCCATCTGAATTTCAAGGATATCTCTTGATCTATTGTTCTAATTTCCTTAATCTAAAGCATGTTTGAAAGGTGATCATTTTCTGTATGGCTTATACCTAAAACGAGCATAAGTTACTATTAAATTGTTATTTATAATTAAGGTTTAATAACAAAAAAAAGTGGCAAAAACAACTTTTTTTTTCGAGCGTTCACATTTCAGTCAATTTTTGGTCAAAAAACATTATAGTTAGGTATAAGAAAATTTCATCTACTTTCATTTAAAAAAAACCTTTTTCATTTCAGATTACTACAAGAGGCTGTAGGCTTGAAATTCGGAGACTAGATTTTTCAGGCAGTGATCCACGAAAGCCGCCATTGTTCAGCCGCCATTTGAATTTTGTTACAAAAAATATATCATATTATTGTATAATAAAATACCCATTCAACCGTCAAAACCGGATGTTTCTATGTTTTTTCATCATGCCACAAATCATTTCCAAACTTAGGCCTTTTTTTGGCCAAATTTGAAAGAACCTCCCCTTAATATCGTAATAGAGAAGATAAAACGCTTCCTATGCTCCCAGAACGATAACTCTGCATCATGTGGTCAGAGCTTCTATTGCAAATTGCCGACGCAGGAAAGGTACAATTACCGGATCGATTAAGCTTCACATAGAAGTCGAGGTGCTCTTCATCAAAGTCCACGGCGGTACCTCCATCATGAGGGGAGTCACAGTGGGCCAGACTGGCCCCCACTTAACCTTCAAATACAGTCATTGAATCCTATTCGACTAGAGAGAGAGGTCTGTTTTTCATATGGGCAGTTACTGTCACTGGTTCCAAAACGTTTTGTCAATAATCCAGCACTTATCTTGGCCTTGGAACACCTTGAATACAAATTTTCGGTGAGTTTTTGTTTCTTAAGAATTGTCACATATGTATGCATGCAAGTGTAAGTGTGGACAGGATTATGTCTGTCTAACGGCTAAGTCCTAATAACAACAACCGCCACGCCGTTCTCGTGCAGCATGTGTGGTTATCGCCAACGCCGCTGTAGTTGTTATTGCGGCGGCAGTTGTTGTTTACATGAGCAATTGGCACATCAATAACACCCGGAAAAAGTTCTTGTACATTGTATTACGACACTAATTTCACTAAATCGCCAACGTTGAGCAAACGCCAAGAGCGCGTACCAGCCGCTCAATCGCGAGATTTCCAATTTGTTGGCCGAAAAGCGATCCAAAGAAATGTAAGATAAGTGAAGGAGTTAGAAATACGAGTTTGAAGAGCATGAGGTACAAAAATAAATACAGAGTCAAAAATGAAAATCACACTTTTGGCATAATGATGACTTTTTACTTGTTTCCACACAAGTGTTTACTTTTTCAATCAATTTGGGCTTTTTGTGCTCGGCTGTTGGCCGCTTTGGCCATTCAGATGTATACTCTTTGGGTGTTGGGTTGGTCAGTGCATGCAGTAAATACATCAACAATATTATCCCCTTATCGAGTACAGCACAGAGGACTCACCACTTTCTCTATCATCATCTTTGGCACACTTTGCGTATATCTCTAAATACGTTTGGTAGATTGTTTTTCTCCAATTTATTATTTACAAATATTTCAAGCACACAATCTTTTGCACTTGGAGCACAGTGTGTATCACTATAATCACTATTTTGTATTAGCGAATATGTTGAGTGACGTTTCGGCAAAAGCTTTACTTCCGTTCCCAGCCGATTTTAGGCGTTAATTCGTTAGTCCTACACACGGCGAATACGAAACTTTAAATGCTTTAATGTACCCAGAGCGGCCTCTATTTATAACCACCAACGAAGCCCACCAGTCAGCCAGCTACTGGCCAGCGGCCCAGCTAAGCAACCGATCGATCCACCGGCTGATCTGCCACTCAAACACCCTCTCGCCTGATGCCATCAGCAGCAACAACAACCATACTGCGAGTAGCAGCAGCGTGAGTTACTGTATCAGCGATTGCGCACTGCTTATATCTTATTTGCGACGCAACGCGCACTTGCGCACAGCGACGACAACAGTTTGACACATTCGCATAAAAATATTAATTTCTATAGAGAATTATTTAATAAATAGGACAATAACATTTTAGATACTTTTAATCTTTGACGGAACTGGCGATTTCTTGGCCACGGCTTGTTTCATGCTTTTTGTGGGATGTTGAGCTCAATTTGTTTGCAGAATATGGCCAAACAAACGCAGAGAATAGAAACTCTGCAGTAAATTTCAAAATACAAAATATGCAGTATGCAATTAATTTATATACTATAGTTTGTTCTAAGCCAATGAGCGAGCACTTGGGTTTAATGAAGGAAGGATATATTACATACATACATATGCCGAGTGTTTCACAGGTATTCACGTTTCATCTCTAAGCAAATGTATGACACAAACTGGGAGTGCTTGTACTACAAAATCGTCTGCAAGAATTAAAATGCCTAGAATTTACATATATTCAAATTTTGAAACATTTCATTATTCGGCTCTGTGAAGGATAGAGCTGTCCATCCATTTATCTACCCACCCAACCAAAAGTGAACGGTTGTGTTTACTGGTGAGCCGCATGTGTTCTGACACGTGCGCCTTGTCATAATTGAAGCGATTAGTGGAATTTCAACGCAAAATGCAAAAACGTGGCGACTCAAACTTGTGACGCTTATCGGATTTTGTTGAACGAATGCTTGAATGAAATGAAAATTCTCTGGGTGATGGCCGCATTCCGATCCGCACCCAAAGCTCGCAATTATAAATACTTTTCAAATATTGCTAGCAAAATTATATTTGTTCGATTCACATGCCACCATATCATTTTATTGTTGTTCTATTTTCATTTGCTATTTGACTGCGCCATCTGTCCGCGCCTCCGCCACCTGCTGACCGTCGTCGAACTGCAGCCAAAAGTGCTCAACTGTGCGCCCTTTTGGTCGGCTTAATAGCTTTCAATAACAAAGTCAACCTGACGTCGTTGATCACTGCTGAGAGCGCTACTCAACGCTGCTGATTGCTTGTTGCAATTTGTCGTTTGATCGCCCGAGTGCGACAAGTGTTGAAAACGCGCGCGCGTACGCGCACACTCAGCCGCTGCGCGCGTGTGCTTGCCGCTGTTGCTGTTGGTGTGCGATAATCTCGCAGCGGAGGCTGAAGGTGGCTGCCTAAGTGGACTAACTGTGCCAATATTTGCCAACCCATCTGCGGCGCATCTCAGTCTGAATTATTTTGTTTTTAACAAAAAGTGACTTTATTAGCATTTAGCGTGTGATTGCTAGATTAATAAAAAGTGTCAACGATGCAAAATGCATTCAACCAACTCGCAGGTTATTTGAGACGCTATTTTTAGTGCTATCATTATCTATTCGGAATGCAGTGGTCGAAAGTGTTCCCTTTAGAAAGAATTTGAATTCTTTAAATATCGAATATATTAAATGCAAAAATTAAGTAAATTGATAAAGGCAACAAACAAGAGTAATGTTAAATGGACTCTCTCGTATCATTGATCGCTAGCTGTAGAGACTGCCACAAAAATGCATGCATTTCGCTTAAAAATTACAAATATATTGCATACTTTCAGGCGGCACTATTGTTAACCCTCTGGAGCACACTTGGAATGAAATTGACTGCGAATTAGGGAGTCGGTACTGTTTATGAACTCTGATTATGTAGTAGATACAACAACAGAATACATTTACATATATATTCATTCACTATATTTTAAATTTCAGTTGAAGCAAAAACGTAAAATTACTTTGTTTAGACAGCGTTCGGAAGGAAGGCTGATCCCACGAAAGGTTACCAGTAGATTTCAACAGCGAGCGCAGATGAGGCAAGCGTCTTTCTTCGAATGGGCTTTCCGTGTTTGTTTTTTGATTAATTATTAAGGGAAAGGGCTGGGTTGTGAACCATTGCCGTTTTTTCTTTCGCTAATTGACATATCGCCAATCTCTCAACTGTCAAGTTTGTCTTATGATATGACTTTGCTTTTGTGGTTACATCGAAGTACAAACACGTATTGCTTGTGGCAGCTACAGACATCGTGTTTGAAAATCGACTGCGAAAACTTGTTAGCTTTTTTTTAAAGTGCTATCCAAGTGACTGATTTCATTGCAAAAATGTAAGTGTAATACATGTTTATTTAGGGTGGGGGCTGGGTTATGAACCACCTGTTTTTCGTACTACATTTGTTCTAACACTGTCAAATATGGACGGATATATTAAAATAAAGTAATTTTATATAATTTCACTCGATTCCGGTGAGTTCACTTGAAGTGGGCCAATGCAAGAACGCGTTCGTATTTCACATGCAAACATTGCGACACCGATTAGGATGAAAATTAAAAAAATTTAGCACTTTCATTCATTGCGATTTTTTGGCCTAAGTGGCGTCATTATAACTTTTTTTCAACCTCTTGAGGCCTCCTGATTAAATAAATTCTCAACTTACTTAAAAATGATGGGTGTTTTCTTAGTATTTTCCGACTTTAATAGGGATTTTCCAGATGGTTCACTACCCAGCCACTTTTTTTGGAAAAGCGAAAAATCACGTACTTTGAAAATTGGACGTAGAGAGTTAAATATCAATCAAAACAGTAATCCGTCTTCATAAAAAAGTTGCGTTTTATATTTACCTTTCCAACGGTATCTTCGATTTTTCGATATCTTTATTCTGAGAAAAGTTAGAGCCAAAAAACAAAACCCGGTTCACAACCCAGCCCTCTCCCTTACTAAATTTCATTCTTACTTTTTATTTTTATATTAGGGGAATTCTTTGTAAGGTGCCACTCTTGGTAATGTGCCACCCCTGCTCGATTTTGACGTTCCAGCAATTCCAGGAAAAAAATTCCTACCGTCATACGTGGGTGGTCCGATAAGTACTTAGCCTACAAAAGAAAAACGAAAATTTTGGAAAAGTGGCGATTTATTTCTTAACGTAGTCTCTTTTCAACTCGATACACTTGACCCAGCGATGCTCCAACTTCTTTAATCCGTCTGAAAAATACGTTTCCTGGAGGCCTCCGTGGTGGCGATAACCTCCTCATTCGACTCAAATCTCTGCCCGGCGAGTGACTTTTTCAAGTTTGGAAACAAAAAGAAGTCACATGGAGCCACATCTGGAGAATGCGGTGGATGGGGCGAATCACCGACCACTATTGCTCTTTTTCCATTTTTCTAAAATCCGCGGACACGTTCGCTTCCACACGCGGTCAAAACAAAACTACAAATCCAATATGATATGAAATTTTGACAGTAGCCGTCTACGAGGATGTACTACACGATAGTAAATTTCTCTTACGATAGTGGCACCATCGGGCGGTGGGGCTAAGTACTTATCGGACTGCCCACGTATATGTCAAAATCAATTTTAATGTGGTTTTTGAAGGAACAGACGCAACAGCACAGTCTGGGTAAAAAAATGTAAAATTTGGTTACAAAAAAACTTTTGGAAGGTTTTTGTTGCGATGAAAACTAAATCTATCTAAAATACGTGTGAAAACTAAGGTAAATATCAGTGTTGGACTTAATTTTTAATGCTTTTTCATAATCCGAAAAGATATCCGAGCATATCGTTAAAGGGAAAAATTTATACAATGATTTCCAAAATAGCATAACAATTTAAAGTGCCACCTTTTTCTCTTTGTAATGTGCCACCCCTCTTCTTTCATTGATTTGTGGTCCTATATCGGTAAAATGGAATCGTCATTTAGATGAATTTAAAGTGTTCTTAGTAAATTTTTCTCTAATCCTATCATGAGGAATAAATTATTTCAGTTTTGTTAATTAATTTCCATACTGATTTTGAACACTTTGGGAAATTGGCTGTAAAATTCGTATTTACGAAAAATTCAAATGAATTTTACCTTGGAACCAAAAAGCTCTTTAGCTCTTTAAAACCTCTTTCCAATGGTATATTAACATTGGCGATAAGTTAATTTTCTAACGAGTTATGGATTGGCACATTACAAAGAATTCCCCTAATAAGTAAATAAATTTGTAGTTGAATTAAAAATTATTTTATTTAATCAGATAGGCCTTACTGGTGGTCTGGTTACGTCTAGCTCATTCTTTCGGTAGACATACCGATTATGCACATTATGTCTGTCTGCCAGATAGATCTGATTGGCTTCCATACAACCCATACTTCCAACCATACATTTGTAAAGATTTATAGCATGCGTGAAGAATGTTATACCAAATCAAACGTACACAAAACGACTACTCAGGTGTGCCACACGGCCAAAACACAAATCTCACCACAATACTGAAGGTCGTATCGATTATGCATACCGGATCATTTAACCAGTCATATAACCGGTAGTCTCGGTGTACTGTAGTCTCCTTTCCTTCGTATTTACTACTTACATCTTTCAATTAAGGCAATTGTTCCAATTGACATAAGTGTAGATTGGAACATCCATCGACTTTCTGCACATCCATCTGTATTCTATAGTTTTCGATATTTTACTCGTAAGCTTTCAACCTACAAAAACCAATAATTTCGATTCTACAAATATTATAGGAGTATTTGTATGAGTTTTATTATAAATATTAATAATAATAATTGATTGGCACGACAGCCCGCTTACGCGAGACTAAGGCCTAGCTTCCCGCAACCACCCGTGTTGTGCGTGTGAATTTTGTACGCGGGTGGAAGGGACCTACAGTTTTATGCCGGTTCCGAACGGCAGGTTGGGAGCTTTTTCATAGGCAATTTTTACTCTCAGAGGTTTGCCATTTCCAGCTGAGAGGACAGCCACCGAAAGAGAAAACTAATTTCCCGTTATTTTTTTTAGGTGTTACTACATGCAGAATTCGAACTTGCGTCGCTCTGCATGCGACTCGTTGGACCGCGCACTAACCAACTGAGCCACGGCGGCTGTCTTATAAATATTATTTAACAATAATACATGTCTGTCTGTATATATATATATGGTGTTTAGGTATTTAGTACGATGTAGTTCACTACATCTACATACACATATTTTCTTCTAATCCAAAATAATGAAAACATATAGTGCAACTCCAAACAAAATTCAATACTTATAGTATTTAAAAATAACAAATATGAAAATAAATTCGTCTTATATACAAACAACAAACATTCACACCATAAACATATGTAATGTCAGAAAATTTTGACATATTTATGTGATTAAATTTATTGTATTATTTATAATGTCCGTATACGTTTAATTCTTCACCGTCTCCACATCGGCATAGCTTATGGTGCGCCGTACCACGTCCAGGACGCCCAACTTCAGACACAGCCAATAGGCGAAGCCGCCCAAAATGACAATCTTGCAAAAACGATCCAAGACGAACATGCTGCCAGTCGCGAGTTATGAAAACCAAAAGCGAAAAATAACAATTAATATCAATCGAATTCGCCCAGCTGTGCCTGCTTGCTTTACCATTTCAATTGTGCTCTGGCGCGCGGCAGTGAGGACAGCGGCTCCTTCATTACATACTGGCGGCCGCCCAGAATGCTGGTGCGCATGTACTCCATGTCATCCACATCATTCGTGTTGATTTTGAAGCTACAAGTTTTCGGTTTTCATTCAAGGAATCAGCCTTACTGGCTTCATAACTCACATTTTCCGATCGCGCGCCGTTAGTGCTGCGTAGATTTGTTGGAAATTTTGTGACTTGAAGTCCCAAGAACGTGTTGTGAAGAACTGCAACACTTCCAAGCCAGTGCCGATTCGCGTTTGAATGCGCACCATGCTGCAAGTTAGGGACGTTTCACAAACAAATTTCAGTGTTAGACTCTGCAACTTACAAACGTCGCTGGCCGCAAATGGCCAGCAAGAAGTCAACGATGTATGCCGGCAGCCACATGAACATGATCACACAGAACCAGTGGTAAGGCTACAAGAAAATGCAAACATTCGATTTAAATGCAATCCACACTCAAATCACAAGCCACGTTGCCATCAAGGACTCAACCACACCACATGGAACCGGTTTCGTGAGCACCTTATTCATTGTCATATTCCCGTCGGGATACCAAAGACCCAGCTCGAACGGATACTCCATGCCAAAGTCGCGGCCCACATCCAAAATCCATTTCCAGGTACGTTTCTTTGACTCCTCAACGGTTATATTGTAAACCGGTACTTGTCGGGGTCTGTTGAGGCCAAAGACTAAATTAAATTGAATTGTAACTGAATGGGCAATCTTCGACGCATACTTTTGATCCATCAGACTGAAATGGTATGGCAGTAGAATTAGTCCGTTGATTGCGATATCCACAGGAATGATCTCCGATTTCAGTTCACCATTACAAAGTATGGAGCGGATGACACCCTTGCCGGCGCCAATCATCACTCCAGTAGGTCCATTCAAGTTGTCCACCCACCCGGGTAGCGGTTCCTGTAGGGCCGGCGTCACTGCAGGAGAAGCACATAACAGAAATTGAGGCTTACCGAATAAAACTTTATGGTATATTATATATACTTATTATATAGTGCGCGATGAGACACACGAATTCACAGCCTAACTAAGTAACGATTAGACTTGACCAGTTCAGGCCTGAATCCACGTATAACACCAAACACTAAAAAATACTGAAAACTCAGATCTTATATTTGATTTTATTTAAGGCATTTAAGGAATGTGGCATACTTCTTGCTTTTCAATTGAGAATTTTTCGATGACACACAAATTTTTCTTAATCCAATTTCAGTTACTTTTATTCATACTTAGCTACATGATAATTAGGTAAACATAAAATTGTAGTAGCGTTCACGATGTGTAACTGCTGCTTGGCAGAAAAGAGCACAAGCGACACACTGTTTTTTGTTTTTTTTTCGTTACATTATTATGGTTAATTGTTTATTAATTGATTAATAATTATTTGTTAATAATTTATTAATTTAATCATTTTAAATTATTTTACCCCTTTGTTTTTGAGATGTCTTTAATACGAAATGAAAAAAAAATATGTTAACCTGACTAGAAATATTTTTCGCAGACCCGACGCGTCTCACCCAAAAATCTAATGGCGAAGAAAAGAAATCAAACAGAGTGCATAATCTCGGTAAACGCACAAATGGTTCACTTTACTTGATTGAACGATCAACAGAAAAATATAACATAAAGTCCCCAGACAAATAGTACGGAAAGTAAATTTTTCCTGATTTTTTAATTCTTCGGGAAAATGTTCCAATATTTTTGGCGCATAAAGCTTTATTGTGCGGAGACAAACACAATAAAAAAAGACTGCGTAAATCGCCACTCTGATTTATATAAAAGATTAAGAACAAACAATAGCTTTATTTATTTTTTTAACCCTTTCGCTATTTTGTTGCCATATGGCACATTGCTACTTTGTGGGCGTCTGAACCCTCTGTGGTTTCAAGAATACATTTTTTGTTGGTCCTTAGAATAGTTTGAAGTTTTAGAAAAAATACGAAATTAATAAACTTAATATTTAAGTTTAAAGAAAAGAAGTATACGCGTTTTTTAATGGTATATCTTGACATAGTAAAGGAAGAAGAAGTAGAAGCATTCCCTTCCGCGCTAAGAAGCATTCCCTTAGCGCGGGAGTGCCGCAGGGTTCGGTCCTTTCTCCAACCCTTTTCCTTATCTTCATCAACGACTTATTGTCGTTGACGAAGAATCCCATCTACTCGTTTGCGGATGACAGCACCATTTGTCATTCATACTCCTTCACAAAGCGCCCCAGCTCTGTGGAGATTGAGAGAGAACGGCGCCGTATGAATGACACACTTAATAGCGACCTACAAACAATCTCCAAGTGGGGTCAAGCGAACAGGGTCGATTTTAATCCTCGCAAGACCCAATGTTGCCTGTTATCCCACAAGCGAGTCTCCCAACATTCCAACACATCCCTGGTTATGGATGGTGTGAGTATTGCGGAATCGGCAGCTCTTGATGTTCTGGGCATGTCCATTAAGAACGATCTTCGTTGGAACGATCATATTTTTGGCGTGTCGAAAGAAGCAGCCAAATGCCTTGGCTTCTTAAAGCGGTGCAAAAAATATTTCACCCCGTCCGATCTCCGCATTATTTATACCACCTATATCCGACCTAAAATGGAGTTTAACTCGCACCTATGGGCAGGGGCTTCAAAAACCCATTTGGAGCTCCTGGATCGGGTGCAAAACCGTGCGATTAAACTTATAGGGGACAGTAGGGCACCCAGCTCTATTGACTCCTTGGAGCATCGTCGAAACGTGGCATGTGTGGTGTTATTTTACCGATACTTTTTCGGTAATTGCTCAGTGGAGATGAGCAGCTTGATGCCATCACTCCGGGTATTCCCACGGGCAACCCGTTTGAACACTGGTGCCCATGCATTCCACGTCGAAACGATGTTTCAGCGCACTACGCACTACAGAGAAAGTTCGTTCCTGGAACAGCGCGATTGTGGAATGGTCTCCCTGCAGATGTTTTCCCCAGCACCTATGATCTTGATGGATTCAAGGCAAGAGTCCATAAATTCTTCACCCAACTTCCTCTCTCCCAACCTATATATCCTTCCTGAACCAGCGCAATGCCTCGCATTTATAGGGGTCATCCCCTGCGCGTTGGGTCGTCTATAAAAAAAAAAAAAAAAAAGAAAAAATGAGAGAACTTTTTTAAATTTTACGTTTTCTTTTAATTTAGATATTTTTTTTTTATTTTGGCTGAAATTTTCAAATTTTCGTTATGCGTAAAAAGTTTTATGTTTAAGTAATTATTACAGCCACAACGATGTGGTTGCTCTCATAGAAAAACACTATAAAATGAAGGTTCGATTAAAATTTCCTTATGGAATGTTGCTAATAGAATGTTAGAAGCCTTAAACGTAAAATTTAAAATTTTAACTTTCGCCAGTACAAACCTGTAGCGAAAGGGTTAACTGAAGACTTTCAACACTTCGAAAATAAAACTGCAAAGTAATTTTTTAATAATGCTTCATATTAAATCGCTCAAAATACGTTATCGCAATATTTGGAAAAAAATTCGGAAAACAAGTCAGGCGAGAAAAATCTTAAATTGAAGGACTCAGACACAGACACATACAAAGTTTATTGCTGCTTTATAGCAACAAAATATCAAAAGGGTTAAATAGCACATTTTACCAAACCACATATTAATTATAACCAACCAGAAATATTTTAATAAGATAAAGTTGATGCCGGCTTGTTGCTGAATGCATGCACCAAGCGTCACAACTCTACTATTTACGTCGCTTTAAATTCGTTCGTTAGTTTTGTCGACCTTGTGAATTATTAATGAACACAGCCACCAAATCTGGCAAGCGGTCATGGTCAGGGCACCGCTTCCAGCTTCAACGCAGAGCTTTTGAAGTGAGCAACAAAGCGTTAACAAACCATAACGAACCGGTGCAGACGACAAGTAACAACAACGTTGAGACGTAACAAATTTTTTGATATTTATTAAAAAATGCATGTAAAATTTGTAAGAAAATCTACAAATAAGTACATAAATACAACTAGATACTTGTAACAAATCCCATGACTAAATGACTGTGTGCCTCTGTAGCATTTAATTGCGATTAGATATTTAGTTAATGTGGAGTTAGCGATTGGTAGATATTGAGGTAGTTGTTGAGCCAGCGTAGGCGTTCGACGCGGCGCGGCTTAGTGCTCAGAACATGGCCAGCACACCAGTCCACTTCAGCAAATAGTAGAAGAAGAGGCCGACGATGATGGTCTTGCAGGTGCGATCAACGGCCCACATTCTGCAAAAGACAATGTGAGTTAGAGAGAAATGGGTGTGGGTGTGGCGAGCAATACATTTTCTGGTGGAATCTGGCCTTGGGCAGGTCTTCGTTCTTTTCTTTTAGAATGAATTCGCGGCCGCCCTTGATGCATGCTATCAGGTACTCCTCCTCGCGGTTGCTGATGTCCATGTCCATATTGAAGCTGTGAGAGGAGTGGAGAAAATTAAATGTCTTGCCATGAGAAGAAGCGGTTTATAAGCATTGACTTTACATCTCTTTGTCCTTCGGTGTTAGGTTCTGCCAGAGCGATGCGTAGTTCGGCGACTTAAAGGACCAGGGGTGCAGAGTGAAGAATTGCAAAACATCCAATCCAACTGAGATTTTCTGTTGTACACGTATCATGCTACGGGGAGAGGAGAAGCAAGCGTAGAGCACGTAAGAGAACTGCTCGATTTTGGAAATCCTAAGGGTGCCCCACTTACAATCGCTTCTGGCCCAAAATCAGCAGTAGGAAATCGACCAAGTAAGCCGGCAGCCAGTGGAACATGATCACGTTGAACTGGTGGTAGAGCTTGTTGGTGGTGATGACTGCGTCCGGATACCATAGCCCCGCGTTGAGCGGATACTCGCGACCGATGCGCTTGCACATCTCTACGACTTCACCCATCGGCAGTTTGCGGTTTTCCGCATTGGTGATGTTGTAGACGGGCACTTCTTCGGGGCTGGCGGTAGTAGAACATTTTCAGTTACGGTGGCTGCTAAGGGCGGAATGAGCATGGTAGGTCTTACCGCTTCGCCTGCTTGTTGAACTCGTACGGTATGATTATGAGTCCGTTGATGGCATAGTCGACGGGTATCACCTCAGAGCGATTCTTCTGGTCGACCAACACGGAACGAATGACGCCTTTGCCGGTGCCTATCATGAGGCCGGTGGGTCCGTTCAGGTTATCCACCCAGCCAGGCACGGGCTCAAAGGCCGCTGGCGACACTAAACGCGTCAAATATCGAATTGCACAATTAATTGTTATTCTCTTTGGCAGTGGCAGTGGTAGCAGAGGATGGATGATATTTTACATACCCGTGAAACCGCGCCTTATGTGTTAATTGACTCAACGGCACATTGCGTTTTTATGTATGGGTGTATGTGCGTGTATTTGATGTGGGTGTGTTATGTGTTAGTTGTGTGTATATATATGTATGTGTGTATATAGTGTGTGAAATAGCGGGTGCATTATTGTTTGACTAGTGAGAGTAACTAAACCAAAATACTTGAAAGCTCGAATTTTAAAGAATTCTGGCCATTTGTTGTGTGTGTGTGTGTGTGAGACTGCGAGTGTATTCGTGTAGGAATGGTCTTAAATTGTTTTTTGGATGTGAGGAAAGTGTTGCACTTTTGTTGTAATCGTTGCTTTTCTATCTTCTTTTCTATCACCGAAACACATTTCATCAAGTAACAGAACTGAGCACTTGCGTACCGACACAACTTAAACGTAAACTTTATTCAATTAGTATCCAGTGCCGCAAAACCGGCTGCACATAGAACACAAATGAGTTGATATATGTACATACATATGTAGGCGAATAAACACATAACCTGAAAGCTACAAGTATTTGGAAAATTAAAGCGAACGAAGCGTTAAATTTTCGGTGAAGAATATTTTCGAGTACGAAAGTTGCATTCACCGCGTAATTGCTAGACCCGCAGCAGCGTCGACACGCCATTGTAAATCCAGTAGCCCAGCAAGGCAAGCAGCGCAATTTTGCAGAATCGGTCCAGCAGATACATTCTGTAACGATCAGAAATGCAGCGTTACTAGGCGCGATCACAGCGATTCGGCGGCCTTCGTCGCGCTTACAGTTTCAGCTGACGGCGCGCACGTGGCAGCGTGTCCGGCGACTCCTTCATCAGGTACTGACGCCCGCCCTGTATGCAGGACACCATATACTCCTCAAGGCCTTCCTCGGTGTGCATGTTCATGTTGAAACTGCACGGGCGAAATGGCAGAGGGCGCTTACAACTTGCACTTCCACAACTCCGCTCACACATACGTACATTTTCTGATCCGCCGCATTGAGCGACTGCCACAACGAGGCGTAGGCGTCCGACTTGAAGACCCAGGCGCGCATCGTGAAGAACTGCAGAACACCCAAGCCGATCTGCACGCGGTTTTGCACGCGAAGCATACTGTGAATTGGTAGACGACGGGACATTGTGAGTAACACAACGCACTGCTTGACGACGCACTTACAATCGTTTTTGGCCCAGCAGAAACAGAATAAAGTCGATCACGTAGGCCGGCAGCCAGTGGAAGAGGAGTACGTTGATCTTGTGGAGCAGGCGGTTGGTGGTGATGCAGCCGTCCGGGTACCAGAGGCCGGCCTCCATGGGATACTGGTAGCCGATCTTCTTGCTCAATTCGATAACTTGGCCCCACGGCACTTTGCGGTGATCGGCGCAAGTTATGTTGTAGACGGGCACCTCGGCCGGCCTGCGTGCGGTGTACAGATCGAAATCGTCAATAGGTGCCGAACAAGGTATAATGTGAAGGAGAGGGACATACCGTGATTCGGCGTTAAATTGGTAGGGAATGATGACGAGTCCATTGATGGCGTAATCAACGGGAATAACCTCAGACTTGTGGCGCGTGTCGATCAGCATGGAACGTATAACGCCCTTGCCGGCGCCCACCATCAGGCCGGTGGGCCCGTTCAAGTTGTCCACCCAGCCAGGAACGGGCTCGTAGGCCGACGGTGACACTGCGGCACGGAACAAGTTGTGGATGACTTGAGTTGCGAACACACGGAGTGGGAAGAGGAGGAGGAGGAGGAACTGGACGAGTGGACATCTTAGAAACGGGCTATTGTGGGCAATTGCGGAAATGTTATCATTTCACATACCGTTTGTGTGCTTGGGTGTGCATGCAAATGGCCACAGCGGCCAGCGAAAGCTTGAACTGAGCAGAACGTTGCTCGCTTTTGACAGAAGCAGGCAGCTAGAGCGGGGCGTTGATTTTATTTTCGTTGTGTAATTGTGATGAGTGCGCGGGCGTAAATTGACGCATGAACTTATTGACAATATGGATGCGTCTGGCGGAGGTGTTAAATGCAGTATTGACGACAGGGCGGCTGCGGCAGCAGGCGTTCGCTGGAGCGGCTTCAATTCATTTGCGCGTCTTTCAACTCATATCACGCATGATCGGCCTTGTTTGTGTGTGTCAGTGTGTATGCGTGTTGGCGATTGCTGAGTGGCATTGGCAGAAGCGTGTTTGCAACTGGCTGCGACGGGAGTAAAGCAGGTGTGGTCGTGGTGGTGGTGGTGGCTAACGTTGGCAGCGAAGGTTGCTATGCGGGGCGGCGGTGTTTTCCGACTCTTTGTTTGTGTAATTGCTTGGAGCGTGTCTTTGTTTACCACTTCACTTAGTCTTTCATTGTGTTTTAGCTTAATTCTTATCAACTTAACTCTTATTCGTTTTTACACACTTCTATAAACACTAAGGAAACTAGGAAAGCAATCAGGGTAGCTTTGAGCGGGAAGCGGTCTACCGGAAGTGGGTCAAGCGTGTCAGGCGACAGCTACAGTTTATCAACATTTTTATTGTACAGTCAATTGAATTTTTAATTTTAATTCAGCAACATTTGCAATGGATTTTATTTGTTTAGGTTGTGATCTTTTTATTTAAACACAGCGATAGCACCGAAAACTACATCAAAGCGGTGGGACGGGTATGGCGCACAAAAAGCGATTAAAAAAATTCACTCAAACTCGATTACGGCAACGAATCGAATTAAAATTCAACTGCTAATTAAACCATGAGCTGACTGCATTTCGCCTAAAGTGGTTTTGTTTATCATTGTTATTGTTTGGGTTGTAACTAGAAACGCGCATTGGAAACCAGAAAGCGAACTTTAATCGTTTATGGAACACACACGACTCGAGTCACCAAGGCAAAGGCCTGAAGCATCCGAAACACACGCATATAAATTTTATCGCACAATTTTATACAAAATACTTAAATGCATACGGCACAGTTAGCCTAAAGCGAGATTGCCTTCAACCAGTGTTGCCAGTTTGAAGTCTACATATTTGGTATTCTAGTACAAAGGCCTCGGAGTACATATGTAATGTGCTTCCGGAAGCGGAGCATTGATTTGGATAGTTTTGAGGGAGCTGTACATTTTTTATTTCTTGCCTTCCAATGCAATCGACCGAAATGCAATTGACACACTCCCACACAAAAAGTACCGTCATGTCCACTGTGTTTGTACGTATGTCATGTTTGATTGTCGAAGCAGCTTTGGTATCTGGTTGTGGTAACTGCATAGGACTTCTGCAATAACCGTGTTGCAAGCACCATGTTGCAATGGCATTTTTTGTTTATCATATTCCAGTCTACAACAAACAACAACTTCAAATTTTTCACATTTGTACATTAATTTGCTGAAAGTGTTTTTACTTTCGCATTGTGCGGATTTTCTTTGCACTAAAGAACCCGTGGCCCATCAGTTACCCCATGTCAATTGCACTTCAGGCCGAAAACCAACTTAAAATCATAAATGAACACCAAGCAAAGCGTTTGCTATGGCACCATGCAACTTACGGCTAAAATGGTAAATGGTAAATGGCAAATGCCCCACAACCGCAATCCAATCAACGTGCGCCGGCTGGCAAAGCAGCGAGCGCTCACTTACCGATACTCGGGCGCGCAATGATCACCGGCATCGTCTCATAGTGTTCGCGCACCAGCAGCTCGGCCAGCCGCTTCGAGTACGTGTACGTATTGGGGTGCGGCTTCAACAGATCGCCAGTGACGGCATCCAGCGTCTTCACGTCCATCCACTCGGCCAGGCGCATCAGGTCTTGGGGCTTGTGCGGGAACTCGTACACTTTCTCGTACATAACCTCCTGGTCGCAGTTGCAGAAGGCGGTGGAGAGATGCACGAACGCCTCGAGGTTTTTCATTTGCTTGGCAATGTCGAGGGCTCGTTTGGTGCCGGTGGTGTTCATGTCGATGGCGTCCTTCAGGTTACCCTCCAGCTTAAGTGTGGCCGCCATGTGGAAGACAATGTTGGTGTTGTCGGTGACATGCTTGAGGTTTTCGCCACTCAATCCCAGACCTGCAGATAGAACCAGAGCGTTTGCAATTATTTCCGGTGCGAAAGAAGCAACTCGCAGGAAACTCACTGTCGTAGGTGACATCGCCCTGGTAGCTGGTAACCTTCTTCAGCACCTCAGGCTTCTCCTCCCGAATGCGTTGGAAAACCTTTGAATGGTAGAACGGACGGAAGGCGTCAGCATGAGACCACTTGCGCTGCTACATCAAACTTACCGGCAACTTGAACATTTCCTCCAAACGGACCTCGGGTGTCTTGCCGCGCTTGGGCCGCACAATAGTAATGATCTCTTTCAGTTCGGAGCACGAGTAGAGTAACTTTTCCATCAGGACCTTGCCCATAAAACCAGAGGAGCCCGTAATGAAGACGGTCTTACCCTTGTAGTATTCCTGCACTGGCGTTAGCTCAGACATCGTGAGTGCTGCAAGGAGAACGCAGAAACGCAATTAAATACTATATATAAATTTTGCGGTTTCAATGCAAGAAAACAGAAAGAACACAAAAAAAGGATTTCATGTGCATTTCAAATTTGAATGCGTGCGAAATTTTTGTTATGAAGCGTCTTGCAGCGGCTACATTTCGCTCCTTCGCTGCAAGAACGTCATAACTAAAAAAAT
The DNA here is from genome assembly GCA_963971225.1 of Melieria omissa. Lineage (NCBI taxonomy): Eukaryota > Metazoa > Arthropoda > Insecta > Diptera > Ulidiidae > Melieria > Melieria omissa. The sequence continues at coordinate 7,236,399 of OZ020269.1, read as the reverse complement.
TTTGTTTTCAGTTTATGGCAGCCCTGTGTGTATCTGCATATGATCTTTTATCTGTCAAAACCTCTTTGTAAAATATTCAATACTTTGCTCACAAGACGATATGAAAAATTTTTTGATACCTTGAACTGCCTGCAATGGTAAATTTTAAAATTGAATCAATAAATTTAATTTTCTCGGAATGATGTAGTTTTGAGTTATGACGTTCTTGCAGCGAAGGAGCGATTTTTTGTGCTATACCAAATGTTTGCAATATAACTGAAATGCCCAACTGTGGTGGCAACAATAAGCAACGAATTGACAGCAATAAACGACAATTCAGATGGCTGCAAGAAGAAAACGACAAAAAACAACAACAAATAATTAAGTGGCAAGATTTATTAGCCAGCATTATGACCACTGATAGGCTGCACCAACAATCGCAATGCAACAGCAAAAGCAAACAAGTTTGATAGAAGCATCAACTGCACCGACCGGCACGCATGTGCGACCGCCGTGCAAGCCGCACAAAGGTGTGCAGATTGGCTGGCATTTTGCAGCCAGTGCGCTCACAATTGCGTCGAGCAATTGCAGTTGCAGTTGCAACGTGCAGCAACAGCGGCAGTGGGAAAAATGAAAGCGCATTCTAGCCGCGCGAAAAGTTGTGCAACATTTCCCCTGCCGAACGCAGCAAAATGTTTCTTCGGTTGCCTGTCGCGCCGCAACAGCTGGCGAACAGGTTGCAGTTGCTGGTGCCGTTGCCGTTGCAGTTGCCGCATGAACGATTGTAAATTTCGACATTTATAACTATTTGAAATTTTCAAAGTTATGCAACAAATTTGCGCTAAATTAGAAAAGTGGCTGGCTGGTTGCTTGGCGAGGAGGAAGAGGCGAAGAAGGAGGAGGAGGACTGGAAAATGGGTAGCAGCGTTAGAGACGTAAAAGTGCTGGGAATTGCGAGTGTGGCAGCAATTGCTGCAATGTAACTATGCAACAATAACACTGTCCATTGGCAGTCTCCTGCGCGTATTTCGCAGACAGCTCAAATGCCGTCTGACAGCCGTCATGTGGCAATCGCATATGTATGAGTGTTGCTTGCAAAATGTTGTTGCTTCATTTCACTGCACTGCTGTTGTTGTAGCTGTTAAGCATTTCGTTCCGATTTGAAATGGATGTGGCACGTACAAAACTTGGCCACAAAGTGCTGTCGCTTAGCGAAAATAAATGCAATCTGAAGGTAATGGCAAAGTTGAAAAAAAACAAATGCAGCTCACAGCCAACTGGATCGAATGCAGCACAACGTGTGCGGCGGCGAAGCGTGCATATCTAATGTGACCACAATACTTTAACCCCATTAGCAAAACTAAAAGAGCCACAAAAACCACCAACAAAACGCGGTATGAGTTGCTAAAGAAGAGCAACAAATATGAAACAACAAGTGCAGCAACAAAACATCAAATTTAACGGTCGTTTCAAAGCTGCCGACGCTGACGTTGTCATAATATTTAGTACATGTTGCAGCACAGTCGCAAAGATACAATTTTTCTGCTTTGGCCGAAATTTTGTCGAGCTGCTCGCAGTGTTGACATTTCTAAGACTCCACGCCACGCCGCTCTGCTTTGCAGCACGGCGGACATTCCTCAGCACGCGCACAAGCGCTGCATGCGCGACGTCGCATTTTCGCGGTTTCATTGAAACAAATGCTGTCGGAGCATACGACTGCCGCTCTGTGGCGCTACGCTCCAATTATGACGAGTGCTGCGCAAGTGCGTTTTTCTGTTAGTTTTTGTTTTAAAAGTGCATGTAACGAGTGAGGCAAACCGAAGGAATGGAGTAAACATTGTAAACTGAAGCCGGTAAACTAGCGCATTAACAGCGTTGTGCACACACTGCATCACAACGGAAATATGCAAACAAATGTGGCAAGCTCTCATACTTAGTAAGTATTAACTTAACTGTAAGAAATTGTTTGTTGTAGAAAGCCGTAAGTATGGGAAAGATGCACACATACACATACAATGTCTGGTATGTTTGTTTTGTTGTTTACAATAGCAATTGAAATTTTTTACGATAGATTTAATAAAGCCTGTTGCGCCTATTTTTTATTGGTTGTTTGCAAGAAACGGCTAAAGCAACGACCCGGCTCGCTGCAATCGATGCACGCATACCTACACAGACAATTTAGTTTGTTACAAAATGTGCTGGAAAATTGCACAAAACGGTTGCACGCAAAGCATGTGAAACATTTAAGAAATGCGAAATTGTTTAAAGACTAAAACAATATGTACGGTGAAAGACTTATGTGGTCGGAAGCAACTGGACTTGCAGCGGTGGTAAAACAGATAAACAATTCATAAAATCGCAGGGGTAAAAACGAATTTAGGCTAAAACCTCAGTTTCGTTAACCCTTTCGCTACAGGTTTTTACCGAGGAAAGTTAAAATTTTAAATTTCTATGTGGTTATATTTGGAACATTCCATAAGAAATTTTTTAATTTGAATACTGGGACCCTGTATTTTAGAGTGTTTTTCTATGAGAGCAACCACATCGTGTAGCTGTAATAATTACTTAAACATAAAACTTTTTACGCATAACGAAAATTTGAATATTTCTTCATTTACTTCAGCCAAAATTAAAAAGTATTGAAGTAAAGTAATTGAAAAGTAATTGAAAAAAAAAGTAATTGAAAAAAAAACGTCAAATTAAAAATTAAATCTAATTTTTCTGCTTCTTCTTCTTTTACTATGTCTACCATTAAAAAACGTGTATACTTCTCTTCTTTAAACTTAAATATTCAGTTTATTAATTTCGTATTTTTCCTCAAACTTCAAGCTATTCTCAAGAAAAAACTGTATTATTGCAACCATAGAGTTGCATGTTCCACAAAGTGGCATGTTGCCATATGGCAACAAAATAGCGAAAGGGCTAAGTAACCACAGCACTGCTTGTAGCTGACTCGCGTGGGCCGTAAGAGAAAAACCACATAAAACCCACATATAACAGCAGCACATTTTAACAAAACGCTTTATAACTGAAAACCATTTAAAATCCCATAAAAACACTATGAAACTGAAAAATCGATTCTCGCAAGGAGATTTCCATATACAAATAAATTGAATGAGTTGAGTTTTTTCCTTTATAAAAGTGTCTGTCATGATTGTGAGATTGTGAGGTAGCGGCGACTGCGTTCGCTGAATACGCACAATTAGCACCAGTGTACCGTTTTAATGTTGTTTCCTGAAATAGTTAGGACTAGCCGCGTGTAGACCAATTGGCCTACTTTCTTAAAAATGTATGCTCACCGCTTACATTCCTTTCTGAAAGGAAAGAGTGTGGTAAACTAAACACCAAATGCAGCTCCACTTGTGGTGTGGTCCGTCCAAGTCCACTGGAACCTTCGTGAGGACGTGAGGAGCCACAGTGTACTCGTATAGTATTTCTTTTATAGTTTTTTATGTCAACGCTGTCCCAAAGTATTGGCTTTATGCCAGATTTCGATCAGTTACCAGCTGCGATGCATAAACATGTCAATACACATAAATATTTCGTGTTACATTACAAGGAACCGAGCATAATTATACAACATCGAATGTATTTTGCCCTTCACTCGCTGCCATACTTAATATTTCACATAAGCAACGAACTTCAGCTTCCATCGCCAACCGCATAACTAAGTGGTTAATAATGTGTTTCTTAATTGTGATTGTGTTTATTTATTGGTTTTTTTTACTGGTTTTTTCAATGGTGCCACAAAAAGCAAAGGGGGGAAGTGGCCGAGAAGAAAATACTCGCTTGAAACATGCAATTAAGTAGTAAGTCAGTTAATTCATAACTTTACTCATATACGTAGGTTATTTAGCTCGATTGAAATCGATACTAGCTGCGCGTCTATTTAATTGGGTATATACTAGGGATCGCAATTTTTTGCCATTTTGCGATCCCGGGATTTTCGGGATTGAAAAGTCAAATCCCGGGATCCCGGGATTTAATCCCGGGATTCATATAACAAATTTTTTAATAAAACAATTTCCCCGAATTGCATAAATACTTGTTTATAATATATTTATCATAAAAATGGACACATTTTAATCACATTTGGGTAGTTTCAAGATTTTTTATCTTGAATTTAATCACATTTTGTTTAACCCTTCAATTCCCATGTCCAAAATAGTGAAAAAGAAAATTTTCTTTTTAAATAAAGGAGCTTAGATACGTTTGGATAAGACAAAAAAATACATAAAAAATATTTAAACTACCCTCATTTTTATATTGAAAGAAACCACACAAACTCGCACTGCTTTAATTACGCGTGAAACAAATGAATAAATTTTACAAATGACGTATCGCTAGTGTTGGTAGGAAAATTAAATAAACAAGTACTACTAATTGACTTTGCTATACAAGTGTTAGAATTTTAAAATAAAAACCTATGTGGTAGGAAAACAAATATTAAGCATCTGTCACCTACAGGTGACACTGGGAATTGAAGAGTTAACTTAAAAGTTTTTCATTTGACATTTAACTTCAGTTTCATAGCATTTTGTTTTATCCAAAAATGACACTTAAACATAACTTATTACTTTGCAACCGATGTATCATAAAGTCATATATATGCATATTTGATAAAAAAAATAAAATAGTTAATTTGTTTGTGCTTTTAGTTTTACTTCGATTATTTCGATAAAAAAGTTAAGCGTTTTGATTAACTAAAAACTGAGATCTTAAAAATGCAAAGGCATTAAGTGTTTTGTTCTCTTATCTAGAGCGAAATTTATTTCAAATGAACCCTGATGAGAGAAAACATCCTTCAGATTCAACACTTGCTGGTTGAATGCTTAGTAAATAATTATAAGCAAAAGACGCCCTTTTGCAAAAGACGCCCTCTATCCCCTCCCTCCTCCTTCAGATAAGGAATCGGGTTTTTGTGCTTTTAAATTTATTTCATTTGAACTTTTAAGCATCTTTTGCAATCCCGAAAATCCCGGGATAAAAGAATTTGAATCCCGGGATTTTCGGGACTGGAAAAAGTCCGGGATCCCGGGATCCCGGGATCCCGGGATCCCGGGATTGCGATGCCTAGTATATACGTAGAACGAGCACTGCGTAGCGTCTGTTGGTATGCTCATGATTTTTCTTATTGCTTGCACTGTGTGGCATTTGCGATTTACAACGTTCGAGTGTTTGCGTTCACAAGTGCGTGTTACGAAATTTGCACACTGCAGCTACCATAATGCGCCATAAGGCTGTTGAACTGTCCATGGCTTTAGCTAAGCCAACGTTGTTAACTTAACCTGTTGGTGTGTGGAAAATTTCAGTTTGAATTCAGATATTTGTACGCTAACACATGTTTACACATTTATCCTTTTACGTCTTTATTTTTTTACCAATTTTTTAAAGATTTTCACCAATATCAGAGTATCTGTCATAATAAAAATAATAATTAATTTAATTTAAATAATTAATTTAAATAATTAATATCTGTCCTAAGTGTGCATAATCATCCAAAATGTTCTATTTGGCATTTATCTATTGAAATTTGCAAAATCAATTTTGAATGATTGAATATCGACCACGGAACGACAATAGTTCGTATAAATATTTGGAAAATTAGAATGCGTCTCTTTGGCACGAAGGAATGTCTAAGAATTAGTATATTATAACATATACGAATATAAACATCCACCCATTCATTGTACGCCCCACACAATCGGGTTAATAATTTACCATATTAGCAAAGTGATTTCACTCATTTATGCAGGTGTGAAACCATTTCAAGGTAAATGTTTACCACGATTAGAACAAAAGCCACATTCCTATTAAAAACATTTCATTTTGACTTTTCCTCAAAATATTTTTGTAAATTTGCAACTATTAACAATGCGCCTTATTGACCAAAACATCTTCTTGTTAGAAAGTGGCCACTTTTACTCACCAATCTACCCAAAATCGTAAAGAAAAAAAATAAAAGTTATTTTAAAAATAACAATAAATATTGCACAAATGTGTCTGCGGGTTTCACCTTTGGCATAAAAACGTTGCGAAATCAAACAAAAAAGCGAAAAGCAAATTGATACAAAACCCAAAAAAGTTCATTGTGTAAGCATCTTAAAAACTGGTATTGGATTATGTATCCCAAATTAACTGCCTTCGCACAGGAAAATGCGCAAAAGTAAAAAGACTAACCAAAACTTCAAATGTTGCACATTTTGCCAATCTGTTGTCAGTAAATCAACAATTTGTAAGAGTGTAAATAATAAAATATTAAAATGAAACAAAATCACAAAATCGTTGAGGTATTTTTGTCTGCTTTATGTGATCCATGGAAGCTGCTTTGCCAGTGTGGCGTAAACAAATTGAAATGACAAATGGACAGAGAGACAAACAGAGTGATACTCATATGTAAGGCAGACAAATACAATGCAGCCAGCAGAGTTAAAACAAAAGCTTTGCACATGAATTAAATAGACGAGATGTACGCTTTTTGGGAACTTAACTCGACGCGCACACACATACAGACACATAAAACACAAGCCCACAGCGCTGAAGAAGAGATTGCCTGGACGCATAAACGACTTGACACATCGACAGCGATACTACTGACCCATTTCTGCTGCTGCTGGTGCTGTAAGCGGTAAGCGGTATGCGGTATGCGATATGTAGTCCGCGCTGTCTGTATGCAAGCGTGTCGGTGGGCCAATGCGTACAGTAAAGCAGCAAGTTCATGACATGGCCTTGACTTGACGCGCTGCGCTGCAGCGCACGACAGCCTCACGGTCTGACTGGCTTAGCGGTTCAAAACCTAATGGCTTGCTGCCTCGATCGACACAACTACACAAAGTCGTCGTTAGCGCGATTCCGGTTTGATTACCATGGTTAATAAACATTTAATAACTTCCAAACTACAAAAACTGTCATGGTGCAGAGTGCAAATGGGAAAACAAAGACATTCATTTCAATTGAAATTCGAAAACATTCCTGGCGCTTTCCGTTTCCTCCCTCGCGTTTGTTAGCTACAGTGGCGGATCCAGGGGGGTTTGGGGATTGAAACCGCTCCCCCCGAAATATTTGGATCGACTATAAAACTACATACGAATTAAAAGGCATTTTATAAATATTAAAGAATTACTTTTTAAAACCCCCCGAAATATTTTTCTGGAACCGCGTCTGGTTAGCTAGCACCAGAACAAGTGGATTTTATTGTAACTTTTTATTTGACCGTGTTTTGTTGTTGTCTAATTTTTATTGTTGTGCGAAAAGTGTGTATGTAGCAGCATGGAAAATTGTTTGTACTTGATTGTTTTTTTGATAATTTTAATTACAAACTTAATTACTCGAACGAACGCAAATACATAGCCATAAAAAGTTTGTTTAAGAGAAATAAAATTGATTGTTCGGAGGCGAGACAAACTTGTAATGGCAACTTTGCTAATGACACAATTTTAAAGTAATTTAAATCGAAAGCTTACACTCAGAGTCAACATTTGTATTCCCAAAAAGATTTCGTTTGCAGGCGTTTTATGAGAAGCAAGAATGCGCACCGCAATACGACTCGTTGCCTAAAACTGCTGATAAGCAATCTGGGTCATTTTGGTAACGTACCTCCCAAGGTCTTTTCTGATTAGGCCAGACTAAGGTGTTTCACTTGGAGCTGCAGTCGTTTTGGCCATAGTATATAGTAAACCAGATTTTTGAACGGCCTCATGTTTCTTCATAAATATAAAAAAACATCACTAATGTTTTGTTAAAAAGTTTCTCTGTTGCATTAATCCAAATCTACGCAAATTTGAAACTATTGTATATTATTCAGGATTAATTTCGGCATTCTGACATAAATGAAAAATAATTTTTCAAATTTCTCTCTTTTCGTCATGCAAAACAGAGCACATCATTCTACTTGGTTCATTTGTATAATTTCACTATGGTCTGTCGTAAAAATAATAATGAATGCAAAACAAAGCAATGAATTCACGTTATGATGCACATATGTACATAAAGGAGATATGCTATGTAATCTTAACTGACATAGTGTGAAGCAGCAAATATATTTCTACACAATAAAATTAATTTACAATATTAAAGATGGTAACTTACATAGTTAGTTATATACTCAATTAAAATTCGTAAACGAAACGCATAGCATTGATACTGAATAAAGATAATTTCAAACTACCTAAGGTTGGAATCGAAATGAATAAGAGTTGTTTTGTTTTATAAAGGTCTGTGACCTTCAATTTTGTGAACATAATGTATTCAAAAGGGAAACTCTACGATTAGTGTAAGACCCTAATAATACGATAATTTTATATTTACAGCCGCCTTAGCTCAGCTGGCTAGTGCGTTGGGCAGCGAGTCAATGCAACGCTCGAACCCAGGTTCAAGACTCCGTTGCTGCAAACACCGAAAAAAGAAAATCCATTTTTCTTTCGGCTGCTTCCCCTTTTAGCAGGAAATGGCAAAACTCTGAGTGTAAAAATTGCCTATGAAAAAGCTACTAACTCGCCGTTCGGAATCGGCATAAAACTGTAGGTTCCTTCCATCCGTCTACAAATTCGCAAGCACAACACGGATGGTTGCGGGTAGCTAGGCTTTAGTCTCGTTATCGGGCTGTCGTGCCAGTCAAGAAAAAGAAGAATATTTACAGCAGGTTTATAAAAATAAAATAAATAGATATTGGAGTTTTCGTTCGACATTCAAAGGCAGTGTTTTCAACAAAGGCGAAATGAAATCTCATAGTACTAATAATAATAATAATATTGCACTGTGCACTGGGGATAAGAAGTCAACTGGGACAATTAAACAATGTTCACTAAACGAAAAAATAAAGCAAAAAAAACTTTACCCTGGGTTGATTCAGTAGTAAAATGAGCCAGCCGGATGAATCCGCTCTAAATAATGTCAACTATGTTGTCGATATATTTAGTACTCTTTCCCCTGAATCATTCTGCTCTGTAATTCACTCTTTCTTCACGTACTGTAATCGTACTAAAAATACTCGTATTGTTTATGTCAGAAGTATTCACTTTTTGTGATACATTTCACTTGATTCACACTCTTTGTCTAGATAACTTTGTACATGTCGGAAAGCGAATAAAATTTATGTAAACAATGCCTAGTAGGTTTTTTACAATTCTACTATTGCTACTATTTACACATGTTGTGGGCTTGTTTTACATAACTTTCGTCTTTGTTTCTTTTTAATATATGCAAAAAGCTCTGATTAAAATAAACACATTACAACTCATTTCTCCGCTAATCGCAGTGTATAAACGCCTCGATGTGGATTTGATATAGTTTCTAGTATCGCGTTATATTTAAGTCGCTGTTATTTGCACGCAATTATAATACAAAGTTGACCTTTCAAATCGTAGCAGAGTTTACTAAAGTCATAAAGTTAATGTTTTCTATTTTTAATTACTGTCCAATGTTTGCGAATGTAACGACAGCCATAATATATACTAAGTTATATCGATTCACTTCTGGGTGCATTTCATATCGAACGAAAATTCCAAAGTTAAACTAGTCAGTCATGAAGGACTTCATGTGCTTAGTCGCGTATCTTACCTAACGAATAATTTATTCAATACAGTTTGTGGTAACTCGTATGACATACATATTTGTGGAACTGAATATTCCAGCTTAGAATATAAAGGTCAAAGTTCAGTTTTCTCAACTAAATAGATAGCATAGATTATCAACTGCTTTAACTTTAGATGTTAACTTCCGATTTCACTCGTTCAATTGCGGCGCATTGCATGCCCAATCAAAAGACTCAAGAAACGAACCTCACGACCGTTCATTTATACTTGTTCGTTATACTTGTAATACTGTAAATACATTTGAGTTATTTGGTTTCCAAGCTTACATGGTTAGCAGATAGAGGGACCCCACAACAAAACAAACCATTAACTGGCCGTTTTGGCACATTTTTAATTAGTTTCTTTTGACTATCTGTGCACAGTGGTTATGTCGCCTGTTGCAGTCAAAATGTGAGCTCGTAAAAATTACCTTCGCTTAGGTATTGCCTCGGTTGCTGCTTAACTGTTGGGGCTGTGCTTTAGTTGATTGGCGTAGCGTTTGTGTAACACACAGTATAGCACTTTGAACCCGGGCGCTTACACTGACAACGATACAACAAGCTGCCGACTAGCGCAACACGTCAAACAAACAAAACACTGCGTGCGTAAAATGCACGAAAAACAGCGAAGGACTTTGTAGTTGCGATGACAGGCCGATGTAGTGAAGACGATGAGCTGAGTAGATGCAAACACGGAGGCGAAGGCGAAGGCGAAGATGGCAAACTTGTGCACAGCACAACGTCCGAGTGAAGACTGAGGCGCAATCGTCGCTTGCCGGGTAATATGAATGGCAACGGAATTGGCGCTGAGATGCCATGGAAGCAGCCGGCGGGGACGGTGATGGGGATGAAGATGGTGCAAGCACACGGGTGCGGGGCATAGCGTGCTGTGCAAAACTTGTCGCTCGGGCCACAGTGGTTATTCGGCTGTTGTTGTTGTTGTTGTCGTCTTAGTTAAAATTATTGCCATTTATTAATGTTGTTGCTGTTTTATATTTTTCTTGTTATTGTTGCTATATTGTGATAGTTGTTGTTGTAGTTGCTTCAGGTGATTTGGCACAGCCGAATTCAGCCGCAGCGCAGCAGTGGCCGCAACAGAGCAGAGCAGCAGCCCCGGCAATTGCAGCCAATCGATAGTTCAGCACACGGCACTACATCGCCGGCGCTGGTATTCGACGGCGGTCAAGCTGTAAGTTGTCGCGATGCCAGAAGCCGTTCGTGCTGGCGCAGCCACAGATTGGCCAAAGATGAATATGGCACCGATGTGGCGATTTGTTTATCTCAGCGTCGGTTTGGCACTCTGGCCTGCTTGTGGATTGTTTGTTGTTTGTTTGTTTGTTGTTGCTTGGTGTTGTTTGCATTTGCTGGGGCTGCCTTTCGCCATTGGCGTTATTGCCGCCAGTTTGCTGTTAATACGCTTCGGTTATTGCGCTGCGGCGTATGGTGCAGGGCTGTGCAGGTGGTCGTTGCTTTTTTGGCGCATTTCATTCGCATTTGCCTATTCAATTTTTAGTGGAGCGAGGCAATGCTTCGTTTCACTCGAACTTTTGTTTTTAGTATTGCTGCTGCTTTTGTTATTGTTGTTATTTTGTACGTTGCTACAGTACAAAGATTTGTCACTTGCGCCGTTTAAGCATTGCACGCCGCATTTGAAGTCGTCAACACGCAACAGCAGATCTTCTTCATCATCTTCAGGGGGAAAATCTTTCGTTCGTTGTTAGTAATTTACCGCTATAATGCGCCTCAGTCTCTGGGGCGTTTAATTTTGCGTCTAAATGGAACGGAACCGCATCCAATTGGCATTTCGCATACGATGCATAAAAAGTGCCTACGCACAGGTGACTGATTGCACATGCGCGTCACCTATTACATTTAACAAGATGGCACAAGCACACAAACGTAGCTCAGCGCAGACGCGCACGCGGTAGTACAATACAAACAAAGCATTCTGAGTTTGCCTAAAAGTGGTGGAACTTGGTTTTGCAAAAATCTCATTTAGATATTGTTGTGCTACTCTTGTTGTACTACTTTTATAGCTCACGAACTGCCGCAATGTTTGAACGAGTTGAATGCACACCGCAGTTGAGATGCCACAGCAAACACTGCTGGCCAATACACTGTGCGAAATATGGGCAGCAACATATGTCGGCGATCCCAGCACACGTGAACAATTCACGGGCCATGCCAAACTCTTTTCACAGGAGCACAGATGACTTGGCGGAGGTGACCGTTCAACACTTAACGAGCGTATCAACTTATCAGCACGAGGGTCACAGCATTACGATGAAGCTATGTAGTTTGCCTAATTCAGAAGATCGGGAATGTACTACGTGTGTGTATCTGTTTCGGAATATCTCAAGTCCTGTGAGCATTTCTAGAACCAATGATTTATTTATTTAAGGTAAAAATATACCTTGACAATTTATATTTTCTTCAGATAAACGCAAGCTTTAAATACAGGAGCGTTAGTGGAAACGCACCTACTCCACCATTACGGTTCTAGGACCTGTAAATGTAAATTTTAAGAGTAGCTAGGAGTAGCCTCATAAAAACCTGTATAAATCGAAAATAGCGCAGTTTAAAGCGAAATATATGTCACTAAATTACCACATCTTAACGAAATATTATTTTTATCTATCTATGTAATTGTTTGTCCTGACTGACTTACTTATTGATTCATCATCGCAACAACCATGAAATTTCAACAGTAGGTACATCTTTAAAAACGAAAGTCCCCTAAGATGAGATTTCTTGAAAACTTCTTAGACAAACTTCTTCTTATTCAAACTATATTAATTTCTTATGAAAAACCCACCAAGCAGCAGGGAAGCTTTTTGTTTATTGATCAAAACCTAATCGGTGCATCATTCATAATCATCATGCATAAATACGTATAATCATTCGAGTCGTTTTCATACGCGCTGATATCACAAATCAGCTGATATTACAATGAGCTGAGGTAAGTATGTATATATGGATATGTAAAGAAAAGAATTAGTACCAACTCATGGAGTCCAGGAGTTAAAAGAAAACTTAGGATTCACTGGAGATTTTGCTACTATTATAATAATGTAGTTCTGTTCTCTATTTACTTCACTCCGTTGCCAATCGACAAGCACTATTCAGTGTTTATGCAAGATTCATAATATGTCTTAGATTTTAACTGTTGACTTTGAGTCATAATTGAATAGTTTCAAATAATTCCAATTCCGGGAAATAATTGAGGACGAAAGTTTTTCTCATCGTCGTCGTATTCTCAATTAATTAAAGACCATATTTTTCTAAAAAACTTTTACATTGCTTTCACATAGTTAATTCTCGAACCTTTCTATTTCCCCCTGTTTTAGCTGTAAAACTGAATTGCTCGGGAAATGGTTGCAATTGCAATTTAGAACCCAATTCCGCCAGTAAAAATGCTGCACTAACGGCAACGACGCAAACAAGGGGAACCATTTCAAGGGGTCTGTCGTAAACTAAACTGGGTCGATTGCGAGCCATCTTACAATGAAAGTTGAGCAAAACTCCAAATGATTCTCGTTTCGCTCTGCATAGCTTAATTAAACTGAACGTGGAAAGTCCAACAAATAATGGAAAACCGCTCACAGTCAGCTTCGACGATGGTAACACTTTGAAATTGACCTGAAATGTGCCAACTCCACACAGCATTTTGTCACATGCCTGTTTCGATGGCTTTCTCCATACATTTCCCCCCCACTTACAACCTTTTGTCAAATTTGCCAAATAATTAATATTTCGCTAGTTCGGTTCAGCGAAATTCAATTTAATTTATGCTCAGTCGCGCTCAATTTTAGCAACAACGAAACTCGCGAATTGGACACTTTTTTGCGTATTCAAATTTTCGTTTTTGTAGTTTCTTGTTATTTCTGCGTGTGCCTGGTGCTGTTGTGTGCCTGGTTTATGTAATCGGGTTGAAATTGACTGCATTTGAATGGCGCAAAATTATTAAAATATATACAAAGACGACAGCGAAAGCCGCAAACTTAGAAAGAAACTACAAAATTACGAAACAAGAAACGGACGTGCCGGCTGCAATCAAAAGATACCAGCATCGCGCTAAAGTCTGCTTTCATCATTTAATAAACAGTTTTTAACCATAAATAAATATATATTAACATATTTAATCTTATCCACCACAACACATATCACAATCGTCTGCCGCCGATACTACCAACATTTGCCAAAAATGCCTAACGCTGCCCGTCGGACGTCTGTGCGCGCTTTGCATGCATCGACGCACCACAACTGGATCGGAAAGTGTGTCACCGGTACTGGTACTTTGCCTGCTGTCTGTGGCTGGTTCGTTTCCTTGCTTTTCTTGAAGGTCAGCGTGTGAGATGCTCAACAATCGAGCCCACGCTGCTCAAAGCGCTATAGAACGCTCGCCGGCTGCTTGCACGAACGCGTACCACGTTCTGCAAAGTTATACGAGCTGCGAGTTCAGGTTTTTTCGGCGGATTGCGAAATTATGCCTAGCAACTTGCCAAAATATTCCGCGTAAATATTACGAAACATACATATGAATGTATGTAGTCAGCGCAGAGGGTAGAATTTCCGCAACTATTCAATTCAAGTTTCTGTTCTGTTGCTATTCAGTTATTTCGCTGCGCCTTTACGTTATGTTCTTTTTCATATGTGCATGAATCGAAGAATATATGCAGTGAAAGTTTTCTGTTTCTGTTTTCTTGACAAGTAAAACAATTTTTTTTTAAGGGAACAATACACTAACTTCATTTTTATGAAATTCAAGATTTTTTACTCTTAGTTTAGTAAACAAAATATCAGCATTCATCAATTAAAATATTTATAAGCTATGTAATACTATGTTTTTAGGTATATTGCATGTTGTTTCTCTGATAAAATTAAGTCGAATTTTTAATTCATGTTTAATAAGGGTACAAAGCTTTGTCCTTTCAACAACGAGAAAATGCAAAAAGGGGGACACAACTTTTTCGATCATAAATACCTAACTACCAGACCCGATATTCTGCAATTGTATGTTTAGAATTTGTAATTTGATATCATAATTGAGATTTTTTGTGAATACACCTAATTCTGTTTTTACACGGTAGATTGGTTCTTGGAAAAACCGTGTAAAAAAGACATTGGTCGTATGCAAAAATAAGTGATTAAAATTACTAAAAACTACTAAAATGAGTGAAAAACAAGGATTTTTAAGAACAAGTATAACATAAATATGTTATACAGTGGTGTCTGGATATAGTGAACTAATTATTGCAAGGCCTGTTCACTGTATTGAGGTTGTTCACTATATCAAGGTTAACATTTTTGCTCAAAATACAGTTTTTGTGTTTTGCTTGAAAATTGTTTTCTATATTTAGAGGCTCGATGTCAAAATTTGGGTGTTCACTACATCGCGGTGTTCACTATATAGGAGATTCACTACAGCCAGACACGACTGTATTATAGTTCTTACTGTGGCTTCGTATAAACCGAACTTTGTGCTAATAAATGTCGAGCCTTCTCCATTTCGAAGGCGATCTAAAATTTCAATTTTGGTTTCCAAAAAAATCGCTTTACGTTTTAGTTTCGTATTTGTAGTTTTCGACATTTACTTTTAGGGATACATAAATATTTACTTAACAAAAAAATATAAATAACTGAATGAATATAAAAAATTGTTGGCTTACCTTTTGTCTTAATGCGTTTAAATTAAAATAAATGTAACGTTGGAAAAACTAATTTGCCTCTTAAAAAACAACTTGTCCGCAGAAGAATACACGCAGAGAAAACGTCTGATTCCATTGATAATTCACAAGATATTAACACATTTCAATTGCTCTGACAAATAAATTTGCTTGTATCCACAAAAAGGGAATTTCCCCAAATTTGTGATATGAACATATTTCGCAAGAATTGAATTTGACAACAAATATTTAAGCCCAAAAGTTTTTGTTTCCAAACCGTGTTAAATCAAAACCGTCTAAAAATGGAATTAGTTGTACTTATGTTTGAAATCAGTAAATCATCTTTATTACAACCACGACGCCATCTGTTGTTTCGATAGAAAAGATTTCTGGCTGTTCGCAGCGCCATCTACCAGTTAAAGTGAGCATTTCGTTTACATCTACTTCACACGAATCTGCGTTGAAAGGAGAAAATTGACAAAATAACGGAGTCCACATTCAACCTGTGGTCCCTCCATTCATTCATCGTTGTCCATTCTCTACTGTATTCTTCTGCGGACAAGTTGTTTTATTTTCGGGTGGAACTAAAGTGATTACGAGAAAAGTGATTTGTCTAATAAGTAAACAAATTCAGCACAGACTTTGCATAAATTTGCGCATCAGCGGACTGTAAAAGGTACATTGGTGGTTTTTTAGGGTGAGAAACACTTTGCGGTCGGTGTTCGGCTGCTGATTTGTATCTCGAAGATTCTCATTTGTGGTAGAATTACAAAGCCCCTGCCAAGTACATTTTCTAGCCAAGTAGTACGTGTAATTTTGCAGTGATGTCGGAAGGGGTGCTGCGACAGGTGGCAGAGGGGCGCAATAATGAGAATGCACGCCCTCCACCCACCGCATGACTCACATTTCCGTGTGGCATTGCGGTCACTGGAAGCTGAAAACAGCGGCCGAAAGTGAATTAAAGCAGCAGAAGCGGCAATCGCAGGAAAGTGCGTGTGGAAGGGTGTGTGCGTATGTGTGTATTTAAAAAACCCCCATACCTACATTTGAATGTCGTCATACCCAACATCAGCTGAACAAATTGCAGCGCTCGAAACTTCATAAGAGTAACGCAACAAAAGTTGGCTTTTAACTGCCTTGAAGGTGGCGAGGCAGTCAAAGACAAGACAAGATCATATCAGTTCGTTTGATATGAATGATAGCAACTACTGTGACCGCACAACGTTCGAAATCCTTAATTCAATTTACGCCTTTGCGTAATTAACGTCCGTCGACTGCGTTGTTTTATCTTACCAGCGATTCAATGCCCACTGCTGCTTCGCGCTGGCTAGTCGACAAGAATGCTGTTGTAGTCAACATCGAAATTCTAACAAAAAACCATATTAATTGTTTCTTTTGCTTTTCAGGTATTTCCGTCTGAACGTTGCTCATTAGCGGCTGTCAATCGGCTCTGACTTAAAAAGAAAAAAATGGCAGGTGAGTTACCCGGCAGCAGAACGCACTAAATCGTGTTTTTGTTTTCTACCACGTACTTTGCAGGCGATTAATTGAATTGAGTTTAGCAGAATAGCTCGATACCAAACCTCAGCGATTCATAGAAGCGAGTGGAAGTTAAAAGAAAATGTCCTGGCAAGGTGGCGCGCCATACCAGTATCAAGGTTTCAATAGCGTTCTTGTTACGATCCTAACCGCATTCAAGTAGTATTCTATGCATGACACTCGCTCGCATTCTGCTCCATACACAAACACATCAAGTCCCTTGTCTACAGTTAGCTATCAACAAGGCAGGCAGCCAACAAATGTGCTGGGCGAGACTGCAAACTGTTGCTTTTGTACAATGCTAAATGTTAAAGCTATGTAAAGTGAACTAGAGTACAATACTATTGCAAGCTACTTTTTCGATTCTTAGCTTTAATCGGATGCGTATAGGCAATGCAACGGAAGTGCAAAACCGCTTTAATATTTGTGAAAAATGTAATTTGGGCCCATTTAATTGGTCCGATTGAAATAACTTTTCATTGGATTTTACATTGTAGGCAAAGGGAATTTTCGATAGACAAAATATATTGATTACCAGCCATTACTAGCCATTACATGATTACTAGCCACTTAATTTAGATGAGGTTTCAGTAAACTTGTCCTTTGTAAAGCATGACCCCTTAAAGTATGTCTATATAGTTTTTGTCAATTTTTATTTTATTATTTAAAAATTATTATTATTTACTACTACTATTAACTACAATTTGGCGATCATACGTAAAGAGTTCACAGAAATCGGCATAGTCATTGTTTTGTTTGTGCTTTAAATTGTGTAAATCAATGTGTTTCGTAAAGAAAAAATTATTTAATAATCCAAACCGCTTGTGACTGGACAACGAAGTGAACCACGTCATCACAAATGTTTTTCACTTGCAACAAAAGTATTTTGGGATTTTTCTTTCGTTGAATTCAATTGGTGAATGTGTGTCGCCTCAAGTTCGTACCGTAAACTTTTGCAAAAATACAACAAAAACCAAACATTTAAGATAACCAACGACTGTCGAAAATCTACCGTTTGTTCGTCACAACAGTGGCAATGTTCACATTTCATGGGTAATAAGGCATAAACACGCCTCATGGCATTTATTAACTAACAATCGGCCTTAATTGATCCAGCTTCCAAACATGGGGGTTTTGTATTAAAATCCACTACCACTACGAGACCAGCTGTGACATTTTACCACTGTCACTAAATAAAGTTAGTGATAGTTGAAAATTCCTCAACTGTCACTAATTCTGTTCCACTAAAGTTACATCACTAACGATTATAACCAAACATTTTAACATTTTCGTTTCTTTATAGTTGTTTATAAATTAAGTCCTAATACCTGAAACATTACTCCAAAATGATGTACGAACAGAGCTGGAATATTATTATTGTGTTGTGTTTTAATCGATATCATGCAATAAAAGCGTTTTTTAATACAATACGTCGATTCCTTGTCGAATCCATTGTCCCAGCAGAACATTTGTTCTTATTTGCTGGCACGGTGAATGATCCTCGTAGAAGGAATCTCAGCGATGACAATTTTGAATGAAAGCAAATATGTTTTTTTAATAAAACATATATTTTCGCACATATCATTATTACTGGTTTATTTAATGTTTATTGATGTCCTTATTTAGTGCACTATGCTTTTCACTACCACTAAATAATTTTAGTGATAACTGAATTTTTTCCATTAACCGCTAAGTTTTTTTAAGTGGTAGTGTAATTTTCTTCCACTCATTTTTTTAGTGGCTCTTTTTACCACTGTCACTAAGTAAAGTTAGAAATTAGTGAAACAAATTCAGTTATCACTAAATGTTATTAATGGTAGTGAAAAGCATATTGCACTATGGATTTAGTTCAAAACCCCCATGCCAGACGGTATGAAATGCCACGATTCCCCAATTCATGTCGTTCGCATTGGTATTTATCGCTGTCGGCAACTGATAGCGATACTTGTATTTTGGTTGCCTGTTGCAAGTTTGTTTGAAATTCGTTCTTGCATCTGTTTCGCTTTTATGTTCATTTCAGTTGTTTTTGCTTCTTCTTATCTTTTCGAGTAGTCAATATATTGCCCACAAATGTTTATTTCTTCCCATACAGAACACAAAACTTCCACTAACACAACCACATGAGTGATTATATTTTTTAACTAACTGATCGTAGAATGTAGAAACGTTCGTTGTAAGTTCGGAAAGTTTGGGGTGCTCGATACACATACATTTAAGGTTTGTTTCATTCGAACTTTATTTATTCACAGATCCTAATCAACAGTACTATGGAGGCTATCCGCCACAGGGCGGTTATCCCCCGCAAGGTGGTTACCCGCCACAAGGCGGGTACCCACAAGGTGGCTATCCTCCAGCGGGCGGCTATCCCCCAGCGGGCGGCTATCCCCCTGGCGGTTTTGCGCCACAGCCCGGATTCGTGGTGCCACCGCCAGCGGATGGTGGCTACGGTGCCTACGACGATCCTGAAGGCCAACCTAAGAACTTTTCTTTTGACGACCAGAGCATACGCAAAGGATTCATCCGGAAAGTCTACTTAATTCTCATGGTACGTGATAAGTGTAATTGCTGCGGTGCTAATGATCTTTGCTAAATACTAATTAATTTATTTGTAAATGCAGGGTCAGCTGACGGTCACATTTGGTTTCGTGGCACTGTTCGTATTCCATGAACCCACCAAACGATTTGCCTACCAGAATCCCGCACTCTTCTGGGTTGCGCTCGCCGTGCTGCTCGTGACAATGATTGCAATGGCCTGCTGCGAGGGAGTGCGCCGCAAGACGCCGATGAATTTCATATTCCTTAGCTTGTTCACCTTGGCTGAGTCTTTTCTATTAGGTTTATCGGCTACGCGTTACGCACATAATGAGGTGCGTATTGCAAACGTTCATTGTCACACAGTAAATTATTGTGGAATATTTTAATTGTTGGTTATCAGGTGCTGATGGCCGTTGGCATAACGGCAGCCGTTTGCCTCGCTTTGACCCTCTTCGCCACGCAAACAAAATACGACTTTACAATGTTCGGCGGTATTTTAGTCGTTGCAATGGTTGTCTTCTTAATATTCGGCATTGTGGCCATCTTCGTCAAGGGCAAAATCATTACTCTGGTCTACTCCTCAATCGGCGCATTGCTCTTCTCCATTTACCTGATCTACGACACCCAGCTGATGATGGGTGGCGACCACAAGTACTCCATCAGCCCGGAGGAGTACATTTTTGCCGCACTTAATCTCTATTTGGACATCATCAACATCTTCATGTACATTTTAGCCATAATAGGAGCTTCGAGGGACTAGGAGTAAATTCATGCCCACTACAACCTGGTCCCTTATTTTCATAAATTTTTGTTCGATGTTTGCCTTGGCAAGTTACAAATATTTATGCACACAAAAACATATTTTTGAATCTCCAACATAGCGAAAATTGCAAAATTTTGTTTCGAATTTGAAGTGTAAAGAAAGTTCATGTGTAACTAGAATGGAGCATTTCCAAGTGGTACAATAGAATGTTAAGTCCCCAAAAATTCACCTCAACTCAACCCATAGTCATACACATACATCTTAAAGTTGAGCGTTTTATGGAATGTAAAAATGTTGAATATATATTTTTGTTATTACGTTTTTCTTGATTCTTATGTTGCTTTACATTTTATTATTACGCTGGGAGCTTAATAATGATACACACATGCACACAATTATTGGTGTCATTAATAATTTATGGTGTGAATTCTTAACTCTCAAGCTACAGCCTATTAACCAAAAATTTTAACAAAATAAAAAGCCTTGTTGCCATTTAGGGCTACTAATGCTTACAATGAACGTTAACGTATGTATAGGATGTACAGTCAAAACCGCTTATAACGACAGTGAAAGGAACAAACGTTTGAGACATACGAAAATTGATTTCATGTATTTGTATTTTTAATTAGCATTTAACCATCAAATTAAAGTTATTTTGTGGCATCCAAGTACGGTTACATCAAATTTGTGTTAAATTCAAAAACAAAAAATGCACACTCATTGGACGTTGTGAAACTTTGTCGGTACTTGTGCATTCATAAATCATTATAACCGGTTTTGATCGTATTTCATGTTTGTAGGCCAGGGTACACTGAAATAGCGGCGTCCGTTGGCATATGGTATACAAAATAGTAGGTCTGACTGTAATATGAGCGAGCGATGGTGGAAAAAGTGTAAATGCCCATTCCATATTCCGCGATGCTAGTGAATCGAGAACTAGACAATTGCTTTTACACGAACGACCGAAACTCCTTGTTGCCTGCAACAGGCGTAGAAGTACTCGCATTAATCAGCCGAACGAGCAAGGAAGCCTCGTTCGTTACCTTAATGGTTCCATACAATGTATTGTATATCAATGAATAAATTATAATAAAATGTTGGATTAAATTTAACGAACTAATTAATTACAGTTTTATTTCAATGTGTGTGTTTATTTCAATTTGCTGTGCAAATCAATGATCTATTGACAAGTAGTAAATGAGCAGATCTGTGGTAAATAATAACACTGTGCGTGAAATTTACTCTCAAAAATTCAGACATGGGGGGACCTACAGAGCGACTTTTCATAGGTATACTGAGTTGAGATCCACCAGCTGTTTGGCTGGATTGGCTCTAGTTTACGAGAAATCCGACTTTGAAGTTTGCTAATTGTAGTCGAGTTCGTCGCTTAAGTCTTCGAACGTTTAAATGCTAATAGGTCCTAAATCTTCCTAAAGTTCCGAATATCGCTTTACTGTCTTCGGCAAGTTTGTAGATATTTTAACGACCAACAAATTTGCTTAAGACACCAATCCAAAAAAAAGTACATTCAAGCTGTGTAATTGCGATTTGCGCATTTTTTTGCGCAGCGCAACGTGGCGTATGAGTGTCATTTATTTATATTAATATTACAATTAAATGACACTGATACGCCACGTTGCACTGCGCCAAAAAATGCACATATCGCAATTACACCGTTTGAATGTATTTTTTTTTGGATTGGTGTCTTAAGCAAATTTGTTGGTCGTTAAAATATCTACAAACTTGCCGAAGACAGTAAAGCGATATTCGGAACGATTTAGGACCTATTAGCATCGAAAAAAATGAGCAAACTTCAAAGTCGGATTTCTCTTAAACTAGAGCCAATACAGCCAAACGGCTGGTGGATCTCAACTCAGTATACCTATAGAAAAGTCACCCAGTAGGTCCCCCCATGTCTAAATTTTGGACTTGCAAAGTGTAATTATTCACCCCTATTATGGTTGTCGTCGTCGACGTCGTTGCCAATTCTATCTCAACATCACTTCAAGTCGAGATCAACACCACGTCAATGCTAATCCGGTATCTATTAAGGATGTTGTGTTGACGTCGACATGTTATCGTTAATTTAAGAGAAATAAACGACATCTCTAAATTGTTTGCGTCAGCTGTGTCATTTTGTTTACAATTTGTGTCGGAAAATGTTTTTTGTTTCGGGTTCAAGCGAAGTTTCAAGCGATGAAGAAAGTAAACAAAATCTGCGGCTTCAAAGAAAAATTACGAGGCAAAGATCGGAAATCTTTGATTTTCCGGATAGTAAGTACAAGAATCTGACATTTTGGTGGCTAATATGGATTTTTATAAGCTTATGTGTATTGTATTGCTTTATTACAGATTTGTTGATTATTTTCGCCTCAGTAAATCGGCGTTTAGACTTGTGTTGGAGAAAATAGCGCCATCGATGAAGCATGGAGTACGATCTACGTTCATTCCAAACACAATAAAGCTAGCAACAACGCTACGGTTTTTGACCTAAGGTTCGTACCAGCTATGTGTTGGGAATGATTTCAACCTGGGATTATCACAGCCCACTGTTTCTGCAATATTGGCAGAAACACTCGACGCTTTAGAACTTGTCATTTGTCCACATTTCATAAAATTTGAAATGAGTGAAGAAGAGAAAGCTCAAGCTAAATTGGAGTTTTTGAGAAGACAGGATTTCCTGGCGTTATTGGACGGAACGCACATAAAAATCTTTGCTCCGAGTAAGGCAGAACAAAATCTGTATTACAACAGGAAAGGGGTTTTTAGCCTTAACACAATGATTGTAAGACAAAATTATGCGTTCCTTCGTATTATAACTGCCAATTTTAAAGAATTTTAATTTCAGATTTGTGATCACAAGATGGTGATTAGATATTTAGATGCTCGATATACTGGCTCATCTCATGACTGCCTCGTTTGGAATATTATAAATGTAATCCCACTGCTCCTTAAAATGTATGGGAATATCGCCCCTATTAAATCCTTAAGCAAGGCTTAGGTTTTTTTCTAGCAAGGCAACCAATGTGGCGAACTGAACACTATTCGTTATGTTCATATTTTCCTAAAATTTTGTATTGATTAAAAATTATTCGAACAAAAAAATCCGAATTTACTTGCAAAATTTTGTTTCAGTCGCCAAAAATTGTGTCGACTCAAAACTTGTCGTTTCCACTCAACGTCAATATTACTTAGTCGATACCAAATACAGTACTTTTCGCTTAAAGCAAACTTCGAGGGACTGGGCAAAATGGTTAACCGAAAGTTCGTTTTAAATGAAGACTTGAACAAAACAATTTATGTATATGCACATGCATGTATTAACCCTCAACTTTAACCCTAATCAACTTTGTTGATTTATTTAACAAAATTTTGGATATTTTAATATAAAGACTAGTTTTTTTTTAAATGAGTTATTTTAGTTTGCTTAGTCCAAAATTAGCTTCATTTATATACATTTCAACATAAGCCAAGTGGTCAGGAATTTGTTGTGGAGTGTCGCGTGACTGAAGAAAATGTCTTGCATAGCTTATCGTGTCAAGGTCGTCATCACCAGCGCAAACAGACTGCACAATATCATCATTTTCCAATTCTCCCGTATTAAAAAGGTTGTCATCAAAACATATGTAATCGTTGAAGCTTTCTGTCCCAACTGTAAATGCAAATAATGAAGGGTATTTTAAAGTACAACAGCTCAATAAACCCTTTTCATTACCATCTGTAAATGTTTGGTTGGTTTAGCAATTCTATTAATGGCCGATCATCATCCGAGTTGAACTCATCTTCATTCTTGGTAAATCCGTTGTTTTCCAATTGTTACTACGTCTATTTTCTAACTTTGTATTTTTCAACCGCACTCATCACACACACAAACAATAAACTTAGGGAAATTCCCAGATTCGAGAACATTAGAAAAATAAAACAGTGTTACCAGTGCAAAACTAATTTTTTGCTCATATCGCCACTGTTTTGGTTCGTTTTAACCGAAAAATAAACAACTTTTGCATGCAAAAAAGTTCGTTATAACCGAAAGTTCGCTTTAAACTGGTTCGTAATAAGCGAAACAAATTTCATGGTTTATTAGAAATAAAACGCGTACTTTTGAAATTGGTTCGTTTTAGGCGGAAGTTCGTTATAAACGAAAAGTACTGTATATGTCAATTGTTATCGATATTGACACCAGTGATACCAACGACGACAACCACCATAATACGGGTGATTGTAATGTGTATTGAGCAACTAGTACTGGGACTGAGTTCCAAGCTGTCTGTTTACCATTATCAAACTTTTAATTACAATTATTAGCATCTGTACGTCTACTTTTTACCACTGCACTGCAAACACAAGTCCGAGCCAAAAGCAACTGTCCAATTTCTTGACTTGGCAACTTTGGCCGACTCTTCAAGGCAGATAACAGAAATTTAATCTAATCCATTGCGCGGGAATATACTCACTCTTGCACACAGCCAAGTATGCTATCAGTTCATGTCGTTATCGAAAGATAACGATTCAATTCCCCCCTCCCGCCTCCCTAAAGTGAAACACCTGCACATCCGACAACGCAGCTGGAGTGCTTTAAATGCTGTCAGTTTCGATTAGCTTTTCGACTCCTTAGCTCGCGTAAACAGTGCCGCGTTCGCGGATTATTTAACTTTTTGCCAATAAGTGAAAATGTATCAAGGCAAGTACTGATAATATATACATTTGCATTTGCTTTGGATTTAAACGTTGCTTAAATTCCCGCTTGACGCGTGTGTACGTTGTATCGCCATTATCGATATCTTGATTTCATTTTTATTACAATTATTATATTTCCTGTGTGAGCCGAAGAGACAATGAATCATTCATTTAATATAGCAACCAGCGCGTAGAGATAAATATTTGCTAAGTAACAAAAGTACAACAATGCAAGGATATGAACTTCATATAAATATAGTACAAATATATGTGTCACTGGAATATACAAGTTAAAAATATTGAGTCACACATGCATACATATCTGCTTGTCTCCTTTGGGAATTAGTTGGTCGTGCGGATTTAGACACCTCACCGGACCGTATCTCTTGAAAACATTTGCACTCCCTCACATCATTATTGGTTCAGGAGACACATTTGTTCTGCATGGACTTTTTTTACTCACTCTAGACGATCCACTCCGACTGTGACTAATTTTTCTCAAGCTGCTTCTCCAGGTGAAAACTATGGCGCTTACGATCCCGAGGATCCAGCCAAGAACTTCTCATTTGATGACCAGAGCATACGGAGGGGCTTCATTCGGAAAGTGTACATGATACTAATGGTAATGTCCCGTTAGAGCAACCGCGTTTCATAAACAAACTAACGTTTCTCCCAACTTGAACTGTGAACTGTAGGTGCAATTGCTGGTCACCTTTGGAATTGTGACGCTTTTCGTGTTCCATGAGCCCACCAAGGAATACACCCGCACCCATTCATGGATAGTCTGGGTTGCTTTGGCCATTCTGCTCGTTACTATGATTTCAATGGCTTGCTGCGAAGGTGTGCGCCGCAAGACACCTTTGAATTTCATTTTCCTGTTCTTGTTCACATTAGCCGAGGCATTCTTGCTGGGCGTCATTGCCGGCAACTACGGTGCCGATGAGGTTTGTAGGGGGCCCAGTCAAGCGCGGCCGAATCCCACTCATTTTTTAATACTAACACCACTGACATTGTGTTATTGTCATCCGTAGGTCATGATCGCCCTCGGCATCACAGCTGCCGTGTGTCTTGCGCTCACTTTGTTTGCGCTTCAAACTAAAATCGACTTTACAATGTGTGGAGGTGTGCTGTTAGTGGCCCTGGTCGTGTTCGTGATCTTCGGCATAGTGGCCATCTTTGTGCCGGGCAAGGTAATGACTTTGGTCTACTCGTCCCTCGGCGCGCTGCTATTCTCGGTCTACCTGGTGTACGACACGCAACTAATGCTGGGCGGCAAACACAAGTACTCGATCAGTCCGGAGGAGTACATTTTCGCGGCGCTCAATTTGTACGTGGACATCATCAACATTTTCATGTACATACTGGCCATCGTCGGAGCGTCGAGAAACTGAGTTTTGCCATGAAGGACAAGCAAGGAAGAATGCAGTTGTCGTGAAGTGTTCCGTCAATAGTTACGTACGAAGGACGCTTGCATTCAAACCGTTTGCCAGCAAGAATTTATTAATATGGCAAATAGTATAGTATGCCTATTTAAATTAGATGTAAGAAAATTTGTATCAGAAAAGAAAAACATTATGAAAAGGTAATACAATACCAAGTACAAAAGGAACATACATATGTATGCATGTATTAGCGTAAGTCCAGTTCAACAAGCATCGAACTTAACTTTGAAACCAGCTCAGCAGCCATTGGAGGTGTTTTCGTTTATGCCTTGCAACGTTTACGGGGGCTTTGAGGTACCGCAGCATACTTTTTGGCTGTCTTGGAATTGCTTGACATTGGCAAATATGAAACTGTGGGAAATGCTCCAAGTAGCCAACTTTGAAATTGCGTCAATCACTTTGCACAATTAATTTCATTCAAATTTTTCCGTTTGGCTTTGTTTGACACAGCTGGGGAGAATACAATAAATCAATATATATTTTTGAGGTCGTGAAATTAACGGCCGTGGTGTTCAAAATGAAGACGGACCTCGAAAGCCATGATTACACCAAGGAGTTCGAGGATGAATTCATACGCAGAGCCTTCATATCGAAAGTTTATACAATTCTGATGGTATGCCTTGCCAGTTCCTGCGCCTGATGCATAACAAGTTCGCTCTAAAACCGACCGGTGCGCGCTCTCAGTTTCAGCTGCTTATTACTTTTGGCATGGTCGCTCTTTTCGTGTTCGTGGAGGACGTACAAGAAGTGATGCACGAGCATCCGGAGTTCTTCTGGATCGCCTTAGTGGGAATGCTCATCACCATGTTCTCAATGGTCTGCTGCGAGAGTGTGCGGCGCACCACGCCGACTAACTACATAACCTTGTTCCTCTTTACGATCTTCATGGGGTTCCTGGTTGCCGTCAGCGCTGTCCGCTTCGAGCCGGAATTGGTTCGAAACCATCACATACGATACCAATAGCACTGAAGCACTTATATTTTGTTCTCTTCTACGACCTTCGCAGGTTTTAATGGCGGTCGGGATAACAGCTGTGTTGACGGTCGCGCTCACCCTTTTCGCGATGCAGACTGCCATAGATTTCACAGTGTGCGGCGGCGTCCTGTTCGTTGCCTTAATTGTGCTCATAATATTCAGCATAGTCACGATATTTATACCCGGCAAAACAATGATCTTGATTTACGCTTGCGGCGGCGCCCTACTCTTCTCATTCTACTTGATCTACGACACGCAGATGATGATGGGCGGCAACCACACGTATTCCATCAGTCCGGAGGAGTACATCTTCGCTGCACTATCCATCTACATCGACATCATTAACCTATTTCTATTCATTTTAACTATACTGGGAGTAACCGGCGATAGCTAGACGTGCTGTCCCGAATAGGGCAGTTCGCGATAACGTACAAAAATCTAGGCAAATGCATGCCATTTCAAATATTTGCCATCAACACTGAGCACACTTTTTAAAATTGCATGGCAAATCGGTTGCAGAACAAATTCACAGCTGTTTTTGAAGAATAAATCAATAAGAATAATATTTGCGCCGTGGGAGCCTGCAAGAATAAAGAGCATGCATAAGTTGCTGCCGCTGTGGAATCCGAAAACACACCTCTAACTCCAGCGCTTCTTGCAAATAACTTAAAAATGTACGAATCTCCTCCTCCGTCCACTTTTTATTAGATTTTTCTCTTTTTATTTTCTTTTTCGTCTGCTTCATCTCGACAATTGTAACAGCTGATTGATTGGCAAATCTGTGTTGCTCATGCCCAAAAATATGCAATAGGGTTTCAGTGTGGCAAATTTGCAGCTGCCAGGCAAGGGCAAATGTACATTTTGTTGTTGCGTTGAAAATATTTGCCATCACATTTTGCATATGCCATGATGCAAGACCGTTTGCACGTTATCGTGAACTGCCCTAATTGTGAAAATGTAAAACAATACCAAGAACAAAAGGAACATATGTGTTTTTTTTGTTTTTTTTTATTTGATTTACGTAGAAAGGTTGGAATTTCCGAAAGAAACTGCCTTGCCCGCACAAGACAGCCTGCACGATTCACTGGTAGTGGTTAGCTACCAGCGCCTACGTACTAAACCAACCTCCCTGGTATCCTCCTGTGAGTCCAGGTGGTGCCCTGTTCATTCGCAGGACAGGCTTTGGTCAGTTACGTCTACTCTGACTTGTTTCATCATCATCGTTATTACCTCCATACAAGCATTCCACGCGTCCTCGGTTTTCAACATGAGTTGAACTATCAACTTTGCCGTCAGAGGTTCAGATTCTATCCGCATTCGTCGTCTTAAGTTAGTTCTCGCGTCGGTAAATCTACTGCAGCTCATCATTACATGATCCGCACATTCCTCCTCTCCGTTGCAGTATAGGCAGAAAGGATGGCCAACGTCTTTGCATTTGTACAAATATCGTCTAAAGCACCCATAGTCGGTTAAAACTTGCGTCACGTAGTAATTTAATTCTCCGTGTTTGCGGGCGGTCCAAGTCTCTACATCAGGAATAAGCTGGTGTGTTCATCGTCCTTTTATCGAGTTATTCCAGCGAGTTTGCCAATCTGTCATGCTTTGCGTCCTAAATGCCACTTTGCACTGTTTAGCCTAAGCTTTGCAGATTCTTTGGCCTGAATGTCGACCGGCATTTGTCCACTAATAACGCAGGCCGCGTCAGCAGAGGCAGTGCGAAAGGCACTGCAAACTCTTAGCGCCATAAGTCGGTGAGCACATCAAGGTCGGCGACCACATCATTCACTCGCAGCCAGCCATAAGATACCTTGGAATCATGCTGGACACGAGGCTATGCTTCAAGCATCACTTGGCGCACGCAAGCAGCAAGGCAGCGAAAGTAGTACCTGCCTTATCGCGCATTATGCCGAATATTGGCGGCCCAAAGCAGCCAAGACGCAAGCTGCTAATGAAGGTGGCTGCGTCAACGATGCTGTACGCTGCGCAAGTGTGGGCCACATAGAAACGGCGTATCGCCTCAGCGCCTCAGTCCTACGGCAACGCATGGATGGTGGCAGGCGTGGTCCCCATTGACCTGCTGGCGGAAGAGGCGTTTTTGAAGTATGCGGAGCGCGGCAAAACTCCAGAATGCATTGACTACGAGAAGCAAACACTGAAGAAGTGGCAAGAACGCTGGAACTGTTCCAGTAAGGGGCGATGGGCTCGCGTCCTTATAGCCGACCTGCAGCCGTGGACAAGCAGGACGCATGGACTGGTAAATCACCACTTAACACAAGTCCTCACAGGGCACGGTTGTTTTAAGGCCTATCTCTATCGTTGTGGGTTTGAAGATGACCCGTACAGCGGCGTATGCAACGGCAAAGTCGAGAACGCGGAGCACGTCGTGTTCGAGTGTGCTACATACAGCGGACAACCACGCCGCTTGACCACACAGCTGGGATGTGTGCCCACAGTGCAGACGCTTATTAGCGAAATGCTGAAATCGGCCTCAAATTGAAGTGCAGCGGATGAGTATGCAGCGAGCATCATGGCGGCGCAACGACAAGTCGAAAGAGAGAGGCGCGCGCAGACGCGGGCTAGGACGGAGCCAGTCTAGGCAGGAGTCCCCATTGTGTTGTAATGCTGGGAGGCGGGTGCCACAGGGGTCGAACGCGGGGGGTGGTTTTTATGCGGTAAAAATCCGTAATGCTGGTTCTGCAGCACTGATATCTTGCGACGATTTTCCACCTCCGTCAGAAAAACAAAGTTTATGACCCGCATATAAGATTTAATGGCCGTTGCGTGGGCCCATATTGGAGCTGCATATAGGACGGTAAAACCGAAAACTGTGGCTAGTAGTTGTCTGCTTCGGTGTCTTGGGCCGCCAATGTTTGGCAGTAATCGCGTCATAGCTGCGCTCACCCGTGCCGCCTTGTCTGATGCATGAACAAGGTGGCTTTTGAAGTTCAGTCGGTGGTCCAAAAACAAGCCTAGGTATTCAAGAGAAGGTGCAGATGGAACCAGGTGCTGTCCTACTAGTACCTTAATCCGCTCCACTTTCTTCCGACTACACATCAGAACAATTTCTGTTTGTGATCGGTTAAGTTCAGGCCCGCATTCATAAGTCACGTCTTAATCTTAAATATTGTTTCGTCACATTTGCTCGTCACCCCTGTCAATTGCTTTGCTACCACCACTAAAGCTATCTATCCAATTATATGTGCGACTTCAGGTTTTTGTATTCTTAGAACTCCGTCGATCATAGGCCACAGGACTGGCCCTAAAACCGAACCCTGTGCGACCCCGGCTGTGACTACGTACTCTTTTGGGCCGTCGTCAGTATCGTACCAGAGTCTTCTGTCCTTGAAGTAGTTAGCCACAAGTGACCACCGAACAGTATTGTTTTTTACCATCACGCAAACTTGTACCAGCTAGGGCTTCTTTGGCTATTTTATAAACCGCGTCACTTGCGTCAGTGTTGATCTGTTTTTCCTGAAACGGTATTGGTGTTTAGACAGTCCAGTCGGGCCTTCTGTAAAGGCGGTGAGTCTACGGCATATGACCTTCTCCAGTATTTTCCTACCGTGTCAAGCATACAAGCATAGGCCTGTAGGAGGACGGGAGGCCGGGCGGCTTATCGCCTTTTGGGATGGCTCCAATTAGCCAACTTTGAACTTTCGTCAGTCACTTTGCACGATCAATTTCATTCAAATTTTTCCGTTTGGCTTGGTTTGACACAGCTGGGGGGAATACAATAAACCAATATATATTTTTGAGGCCGTGAAATTAACACCGTGGGGTTCAAAATGAAGAGGGACTATGAAAGCCAAGATTTCACAGCCGATTTCGAGGAGGAATTCACACGCAGAGCCTTCATATCGAAAGTTTATTCAATTGTGACGGTATGCCTTGCCAGCTTCTGCGCCTGACGCTCACAAGTTCGCCCTAAAACCGATCCGTGCGCGCTCTCAGTTTCAGCTGCTTATTAGTGTTGGAATGGTCGCTCTTTTCATGTACGTGGAAGAAGCACAGGAAATAATGCACGAGCACCCGGAGTTCTTCTGGATCGCCTTAGCGGGAGAGATCATCACCATGCTCGCAATAGTCTGCTGCGAGTGTGTGCGGCGCACCGAGCCGTTTAACTACATAACCTTGTTCCTCTTTACGATCTTCATGGCGTACATTTTGTCCTTCGTCGCTACCAAATTCGAGCCGGAATTGGTTCGAAACCATTACATACGATACCAATTTTGAGAATCACTTATATTTTGTCCTCTTCTCCTCTACGACCTTCGCAGGTTTTAATGGCGCTCGGGATAACAGCTGTCGTGACGGTCGCGCTCACCCTTTTCGCGATGCAGACTGCCATCGATTTCACAGTGTGCGGCGGCATCCTGTTCGTTGCCTTAATTTTGCTCATAATCTTTGGCATAGTCACAATGTTTATACCCGGCAAAACAATGCACTTGATTTACTCTTGCGGCGGCGCCCTACTCTTCTCATTCTACTTGATATACGACACGCAGATGATGATGGGCGGCAACCACAAGTATTCCATCAGTCCGGAGGACTACATCTACGCTGCACTATCCATCTACATCGACATCATTAACATATTTCTATATATTTTATCTATACTGGGATTATTAGCCGATGAGTAGACTTGCTGTGGCTGCGCCAACAACAAGTGTGACATTGCCGCGCGTCATTGAAACGTATTAACGTCATTAACTATTAATGCTACTACACATTTGAAAATGGGGCATAAATCTACATGTATGGACCATACTATTTTCATTGTTTTCAATTAAAAACCAATTGATTTTGTCGAAGAATTGGCTAGGAAGGGTGTAGAAAGGTGTTTGTTAAAAATTATCCAGTAACAAATATCAGGAGAGTAAGCCAGTAAGCCCGAAAATCAAATTATCCAAATAAGTAAAGAAACAGGAATTTGTAAGAACAGAAAGGTTAAAAAAAAACGGCTGATCTAAAAGTTTAATTTGAGGAACATTTAATGCAAAAGGCAAATGGTTCGTTGGGCTCAATCTGCGATTCTTCCTTTCAGCTGCAGCAAGTAAAGCTGAGTAAGACGATTGTTGGTCAGCAGACTCGCGAACGCACAATTTTTTTGCCGGATGCATTTTCCTCCCAATGATTACAAAATTTATTTTTCTTTGCAGTTGATCATATGGCAGCCAGCAAAGAATATGAAGTAATAAAGAACGCGCATTTCATACAATAGAGCTGTAAAACAATCGATGTTTGCCACCATCGATGTTTTCGATGTTTCCGGAGCAAAACACCGATGAAACATCGATGTTTTTCATTTTATTTCTAAAACCACTTACAGTTAAAAACAGATTTATATTAACTTTTTTGGTATACTAAGTATTGCAAAAGAGTAATTGAAAATAAACAATTTTATTTCAAAACATTTTCATTAATTATACTTAAGGAACAAGTCCTGAATTATAAATATTTATGTACAAGGCCCTTATTGATATTTAAAAAAAATTCAGAGATCAAACAATTTTTGGTTTTTGTTTAAAAACAAAAGTTTGTTAACAACATTACATTTGAGCGAGCATCTGCGCTCGGAAATTATCTGTCCCGCTTTGCTGAATATTCTTTCAGATTGGCACGACGATGCTGGGACGCAAAGGAACTATATTTTTGAAAGACAACATATCCTCACTGCATTCCTAAAAATAGTATTTTAAATATTTTTGTAAATAGTATGTACTAACTTCTTACCTTCCAATAGTCCAAGGGATTGGATTCCTCTGCTGCGATTTGTTTTTCCAAATGCTGTCTTATAAGAATAATAGCGTCAGTCTTGGAAGATACGATTTTTCTTTACATTTTAACCTTTATAAAGGAGAAACGCTTTGGTTCTGTTGGTGGTGCTGGTTGAGAGGTTAGCGGATTTTTGGACAATTCATTGAACAGTTCCTCCTCTAAGGCTTTTGCAGCTTGTTCGGCGTTCGACGCTGTTAAAAACCCATCCTTTTTGAATCGCGGATCGATAATGGTAGCAATCATGGTTATTGTTCTTGTTTCGTACTGGAAAAGGCGTGCAGGTAAACGATCTTTAACATAGTTCAGTGCAGCTGTAGCCTCTGACGCTCTCTGTAGCCTCTGAGTTATGTGTATCTTTTGATCCCTTATGTAATTCGCAGATAAGTGGAATCACAATGGATATGGTTACTCTTTTATCCGCAGAAATAGAAGTGATGGCATCATGGAACGGGCGCAGTATTTTAACAAGTTCCTTTATCGTGCTTATTTCGTCTGCAGATAATGGCTGCGGGGCCTTTTGAATGCTTAAAAGTGTGGTCGAAATAGACTCGTTGGTAATTACAATGCGTTGCAACATTTGAAACGCACTACTCCATCGTGTAGCCACCTCCTGAATTAAACCATAGGGATTGTCAACGCCCTGAGCTATCTTAAATTTCTCGTAAGCTATAGTGCTACTTTTAAAAAATGCCACGATACGCTTGCTTTTTAAAAGGATTTCGCTTAAAAAACTTTGCTTCAGAAGATCTTGTACCAGCAAGTTCAATGTATGTGCAAAGCAAGGAAAATTTTTGATTTTCAGTATCTCGCACGCCTTTCTCATTGATGCATCATTATCTGCATGCATGCATCACGATCTTGTGCGTCAAGCCCCACTCATTAAAAACTATGCGAAGAGAGTCTGCAATATTTGCAGCCGTATGATTTGTTGATAAACGTTTTTGAGTTGATAAAACGGCTGATTTTGGTTCAAACTGGTTATTAATGAAGTGGCAAGTTACAGTAAGATAGCCTTCGTTGGCTTTAGATGTCCAGGCATCTGTTGTTATGGCAACATGGTCAACACATACAATTTCAATTTTAACTTTTTGTTTTAATTCGTTGTATTTGTTGTTCAGTACAACATTTCGAAGGTGTGTCTTGCTCGGTATATGGTACCTTAGACCTTGGTAACCGAAGACGTTTACAATATTGAACGGCTGCATATCCGAAGCAATCATTTGCATGACCATTTTATCTAATTTTAATTTGTTTGCTGAATCATTTGGATACGACGAGTTTCTTCCTAAAAATTGATTTATGCCAAAATCCAATTCACTTTTTTGATCTTTTATTATATCCGGATGAATACGCTTTAGGTGGTTGATCAGGTTCGTTGTTTTGCCGCCTGTTTTGTACTGTTTTCCGCACTGTTTACAAATCGCCACTGTTTTCCTTCGCCCTTTTAAAAAACTGCCACACCACAGAGATACTATCTCTTTTCCGTTTTGGGCTGGAAACATCAGGAAGTTCGTTTTCCTTAGATTTTGTTGTTACTATAATTGCAAAAACAAACACATTAGTAAACCAAACATGTTTGGAACACGTACCATATTTTCTATATGCACAATCAGTCCCATACATATGTACCAGGTATGCGCCTATGAAACCGGTAACGACATCTAGCGGTAAATAGCCGAATATTTATAAACTTCGGAACCGTACCAAATGTCATGTTTACTTCTTCTGTCATATGTCAACAATATTCAGTTCACAATTTGTCAAGTGTCATCCAACAACGCATTGTTTGACGCTCCGGAAAATGTCGGATTACGTGCCTACAAATTACGATTTGCGGACACAGTTAATTTTGTGTTACCATTTGAAGAAAAACGCTTCTGAATCGCATCGAATGCTTGTGGAAGCTTACGGCGAGCATGCTCTTGGTCGCACACAGTGTAACGAGTGGTTCAATAAATTTAAAAGTGGTGATTTTGATGTGAGAAACGAGGAGCGTGGCCGGCCACCAAAAAAGTTTGAAGACGCCGAATTGCAAGCATTGCTCGATGAAGATGATGGCCAACCGCAAGAACAGCTCGCAGAACAATTGGGTGTTGACCGTCGGATCGTCGGAAAACGTTTAAAAGCAATGGGACAAATTTTAAAGGTCGGTAGATGGGTGCCACATGAACTGACTGAAAGGCAGCAAGAAAACCGAAAAACCACTTGTGAAATGCTGCTCGCCCGGTACAAAAGAAAGTCGTTTTTGCATCGAATCGTAACTGGTGATGAAAAGTGGGTCTATTTCAAGAATCCCAAACGAAAAAGATCGTATGTTAACCGCGGCGAAAGTGCGCAATCGACCGCAAGGCCAGATCGCTTCGGAAAGAAGGCCATGCTATGTGTTTTCTGGGACCAGCGTGGTGTCATATGGTATGACCTTCTAAAACCTGGTGAAACGGTTAACGGTGAACGTTACCAACAACAATTGGCCGATTTGAACCGTGCTATACGCCAAAAACGCCCAGAATATGAAGGCAGGCAACACAAAGTGATTTTCCTCGATAACAACGCACCACCACACCGCACTAGAGCCACCAAAGAATTGGTTGCATCGTACAACTGGGAAGCTCTTGCTCATGCGGCTTACTCACCAGACTTGGCGCCTTCGGATTATCACATGTTCGCATCGATGGGCCACGCATTAACGGAACGGCGCTTCAATTCTCACGCAGAAGCCAAAAAATGGATCGATGATTGGTTTCAGGCAAAAGACGAAACATTTTTTTGGCGGATGCCTCGCCTGAGAGATGGGAAAAATGTGTAGCTAGCGATGGCCATTACTTTGAAGAATAAAATTGTAATCATTTCCTCACAATAAACGTGTTTTTTCAAAAATGATTACCGGTTTCATAGGCGCACCTGGTACATGCACTCGAAGCAACATGGCGCCACCGCTGGTACTTATACATATATATTTGGAATGCGGTCATTCATCCCTAATAAGAAAATTTGCATTAAACCTAAGGACAATCTCTGGTTTAATGAGACATGCAGAATTGCTGTCAGGTCTAAAGAGGAAGCTTTCAGAGCATGGCAGGCAAATAAAAATGCCGCCACTGAACAGCTGCGTAAACTGGCTAGAAATCGATGCAATGCCATCCTAAGGCACCAAAAGTTTCTGCACGAACAGCGCCAAAGGAAAAAAGTTCTTCAATGCCAGCGTGGTAGTAAGAACTTCTGGTCATTCGTTAAGAAGGTGAAGAATCAAACATCGTCTTCAATTCCAACTCTCCTTAACAATGATCATCATCACTCACTCGGTTGATAAAGCTAATTTGTTGGCTAAAATTTTCGCAGAGAATTCCTCTCTGCCCCCCAGCGATCAACCGCTACCCGTAGTCGAGAACGTATCTTGCTCTATGCCAGAAATTCATTTTCGAACGCGGGTGGTTAAAAGAGTGCTTGCAAATCTCGATGTAAATAAGGCTTCAG